>JARQOD010000005.1:437238211-437298382 GCA_033576555.1 Oophaga sylvatica | reverse complement strand
CATACATCAATGTCATCACTATCGCGGTATACTACAGAAATAAATGAAATTCCTTTAAGAGGAAAAAACTTTGCACTTCGTAGATTTTAATTGTCTGTACATATCAGGGTGAGTAGCAGCTACCACAAACTTTACTAGGAGTAGCAGCTTGGACTGTATTTTCATTTCACACATTTAGCAACTTGTAGTTGCTGGTCTCCTGACCGGAACTTGACAGCCTGACGTTACGTGACGCATGGACGGTCGGCTGGTCTCCTTACCCAAACGTGATTGCTTCATATACAGTTCATGCATCCTGGTCTATGCTCGGACTGACACACGGATGTGTGAAAACGACATGAGGAGGCATCATACTCTGCATGTGGAACTTTATGTAATCATCATATTGTGTGAAACATAGTGGGAGAATCAAATTGTAGGTGGGGAAACAGAGGCATTATAGGTTGGGGGAACAGTGGGGCATCAAACTATGAGTAAGGTAATGCACTGTTCTCACATCATACTGTGTTGGGACACTGAGGAGACTTCATTCCATATGTAGGAGGCACTTGAGGAATCAAATTGTGTGTAAGGGCAATGTAGGGGGATCATATGTGTAGTAGACACTGTGGCATCATAAAGTCTGGGGAACTGTGGAGAAACGTATTATAGGAGGTATCATTCCGTGTATGAGGCACACTGGCATCATGATGGGCGTGGATTGCTGTGAGGGCATCATGATGGGCTTGGAGCGATGTGAGGGCATCAAGATGGGCGTGGAGGGCTGTGAGGGCATTATGATGGGCATGGAGGACTGTGAGGGCATCAAGATGGGCGTGGAGGGCTGTGAGGGCATCATGATGGGCGTGGATTGCTGAGTGCATCATGATGGGCGTTTATTGCTGTGAGGGCATCATGATGGGCATGGAGGGCTGTGAGGGCATCATGATGGACGTGGATTGCTGTGAGTGCATCATGATGGGCGTTTATTGCTGTGAGGGCATCATGATGGGCGTGGAGGGCTGTGAGGGCATCATGATGGGCATGGAGGGCTGTGAGGGCATCATGATGGACGTGGATTGCTGTGAGTGCATCATGATGGGCGTTTATTGCTGTGAGGGCATCATGATGGGCGTGGAGGGCTGTGAGGGCATCATGATGGGCGTGGATTGCTGTGAGTGCATCATGATGGGCATGGAGGGCTGTGAGGGCATCATGATGGACGTGGATTGCTGTGAGTGCATCATGATGGGCGTTTATTGCTGTGAGGGCATCATGATGGGCGTGGAGGGCTGTGAGGGCATCATGATGGGCGTGGAGGGCTGTGAGGGCATCATGATGGGCGTGGAGGGCTGTGAGGGCATAATAATGTTTGTGGGAATGTACTATGGTGACAACAAACTGTGTGTCAGACTACAATACTGTGAAGACATCATGGCACATATGAGGGCATCATACTATGTGAGGGGTAATTTACTGAAGGCACCATGCCATGTTTGGGGGGCACTCTAGGGGCCATGAAATGGTTACGATATGGAGCAGGAACACTAATAGGCTTCACCAAGAGAAATGTTTGTGTGCGAGTCCATATAAAAGCCTAGGCGAGATTAGAGTGCTGGCGTAGCTTAAAATACAATTTTCTGCAGAGTGCTAGGTGTACCGCGGTATGTGTCCCTCTTTCTTATCTAAGCTAGGAGGTATAGTTAATTCTCCCAAGAAAATAACTTGCTGATCGTTTTTGATAAGCTGCAGAAGATTTGCATTAAATCCGCTACGTGTGCGGGAACACTAATGCACACCAGCCTGCTGTATGCCAATAATATGCCAAGACAAATGGCCATGATAGGCATATGTACCTGGAGCTTTCCTGACAAAGTTATAGCTCACAAAAGTGATGTTTGCACAGATTTACACGGATACATTTAAGTTACTGATTAATCAGTTTTCCAAGAAAAAAAAATCTAAGCTGTACAATGACGTGTATGAATGTTCTTCGGTTTGTTGTACAGCACCTCAGAAACACATTTTATCTTTGGTCATCTACACGTGAATTCATAATCTGGATGGTATACAGGATGATTCCTGACTAATGATATCCCTCCTTGGAACTGGTTTATCTGGTATGTGCTAAGTGACAGGACATCATGATAAGTAACTCCCACGCCAGCCTTGATAACATGCAGTATGGCAGGATTGCCAACCGCTCTTTTTACTCTGGACAACTGAACCAATCAGCACACACGGATGGCCCTGAATATTTATGGTCATAATCCATGCCCCTATTAAAAACCATGTCTCCAAGTAAAACCCTCAACATAATCCCCAAGAATCACAACCCCCCCCGTAATTAAAGGGAATCTGTCAGCAGGTTATTGCCATCTCATCTGAGAGCAGCGGGATGTAACCAAAGACATCTTGACTCCAATGATTTATCAGTTAGATTACTGGGTGCAGTGCTTCTGACACAGAGTTTTTAGATTTAGCATGAAGCAGAGCTCAGAAAGCTAACCCCGCCCACACCAGGCTCTGTCTGTACATCGATATAGTGAGCAGCTTATCAAAGAAGGGGGACAGAGTCGGACCAGGTCTCACAGGTTTCTCTTCTGTAGTCCAAGCAATGATAATCTCAAGCTAATAGAACCTTCAGTCTAAGGGCCCCGTCACACATAGCGACACACCAGCGATCCCGACAACGTTCAGGATCGCTGGTGTGTCGCTACATGTTCGCTGCTGAGCTGCCAAACAGGCAGCTCAGGCAGCGATCAGGACAGCGACACTGCAGGTAACGTCGCCTAGTTACCCGCAGTGTACGTTGGATACCAGCCCGCTGGTGCAGGGAGCTGGTAACCAAGGTACACATCGGGTTTCCAGGAGCTGCACGGCACCTAGAAATCCGATGTGTACCTTGGTTACCAGCTCTCCTGCAGCAG
Source organism: Oophaga sylvatica (assembly GCA_033576555.1). Classification (NCBI taxonomy): domain Eukaryota; kingdom Metazoa; phylum Chordata; class Amphibia; order Anura; family Dendrobatidae; genus Oophaga; species Oophaga sylvatica. The sequence continues at coordinate 437,295,473 of JARQOD010000005.1, read as the reverse complement.
CGCGCTGGTATCCAACGTACACATCGGGTTTCCAGGAGCTGCACGGCACCTGGAAATCCGATGTGTACCTTGGTTACCAGCTCTCCTGCAGCAGAGCGCTGGTATCCAACGTACACATCGGGTTTCCAGGCGCCGCCCAGTTCCTGGAAACCCTCTCTGTACCTTGGTTACCAGCGGATCGTTGGTCTCCCGCCTGTCACACGCAGCTATGCGCGCTGGCCAGCAGGAGACCAACGATCAAAAAAATGTCCAGGACATTCAGCGACGATCAGCGATACCCAGCAGGGGGGCTGATCGTCGCTGAATGTCACACACAGCGATATCGCTGCGGAGATCGCTGTTGCGTCACAAAACTAGTGACTCAGCAGAGATCTCCCTAGCGAGATCGCTGTGTGTGACGGGGGCTTAAGAAAAGAACCAAACACAGCTGGAAATGTAACACATTGCTAAGATTATCTTTAAATGTATACGTAGATTAGTTAGTGTGTATATAGTGCTGGGACAATACAATCACTGGGAGGTATACTGTGAAATTGTATGTAGATGTGGTCACTGCAGCTCTGGACGTGACTGGATGGTAAGACCTGAAGTACTGTAACAGCGGGGTGGTGACTGCAGCTCTGGATGTGACTGGAGTATAAAACATGATATACTTGCAGAATGAATGCAGCTCTAGGTGTGACTGGCGTAATAGAGATGATGGGTATAAAACATGACATAAAAGTATTATGGTGACTGCAAATTTTTATGTGAATAAAGTATAAGGCTTGATGTAAGAGTGTGAAGGAGAGAATGGCTAATGAAATCAATTATTAAACCTTATATAAGTCAGTTCAGATAAGGTGTACCAAGATGGAGATTGTGTCCTGGAAGCAGTAACCTGAGAGGAGTCTTTGGAATGTGGAGCGAGCTCTGGACATTGCCATATATGGAGTTGAACCGGACCTATCAGACAGACAATAGCTACTCAGAAGATTGTGTGACACCCATTTCCTGTCTGAAGTGTGCTTCTTTGTCTTGAGAATAAAACGTCAGTGTTGTGCCATTGTCACGGGTCAGTTGTAGAAATACAAGGGATGAGAAACCTGGGCCACTGAACTGCCCCTAAGGCTAAGGAAGGGCCCTGTCTTTCCTTAACTTGGGGGTACACTTAGAGGTAGTGAGGCCCAAGTCACCGACCTGTCCCTGTCTCCTGTTTAGCCCTGAGCCAAACCCACTAACCCCCTGCCCAGGAGGTGAGAAAGGGAATGTGAATAATACCAAAACAACAAAAGGAAAGACAGACACCTAGGGGTTAAATCAACTAAACAATAAACACTTAGCTTTCTCTGCTGTAATGCTCCGCACAGCAGAGCAAGGTATCAGATGAGGGAAGCAACTGAAGTACAACTGCTCTCAGCAGCACCTGGCTCCAGCTTGGTTGGTTTTCTAAGGAAGCAATATCACCAACCCCAGCTGAAGCCTCAGGAGACCTTTTAAAGGATGGTGGGAGTTGACTCCACCTTCTCCTGACAAGTCGGCAGTGATGTAATTACACCAGCGGCCACGGGGGGGAAAAGACAGATTAACTCCCGGTGGCCTGAAAGAAAAAAGGTTTTAGTATGCAGAGAGATCTGCACAGATCCAAATGTGGATCGTGACTGTACCCCCCCCTTTAATGAGGGGCCTCTGGACCCTCAACACCGCACCTCATATACCATCTACGGTGAGGGCGCCTCGATCCACCAGGGTTCACCCCAGCAGTCACCTGACTCTCCGGTTTATGGCAAACGCGGACTGATGGAAATGGCAACAACGTATGCTCCAGAGGTACCACATATCTCCAGGGCGCCAACCTGGGGAATGAGTTATGTACGGGCATTACTGGGGCTAACTCCAGCTGGTAAGTCCCCGGGCCGAGAATGGCAGACACCCGATACGGCCCGATCAACCTAGAACTCCAGACTCCAGCAGCACACTTCCACCCATACATACTAGTTCACACACAGGTCCGGACCTAAACGTTCATTGCCACACATGCATTTGTCACAAGATGGTGAACTCTTTGAGGAACTGACAACAGAGGCGTCCCCCTGTGTCACCACACTCACACAATTCTCAGAGGAAACCACCACCCTCCCCTGACCCCTCCTCCCAAAGGGGCTTCGACTCACAGTGTTGGCTAGTGGTGAGGGTTGGGACTTGCCCCTACTCCTTGGCAGCACCACTGCTGCCCCCACTGGAGAAGAAGGGGATGGTTGCAAAGACGGCAGAGACAGTAGCCCCCGAGCAGCAGCCCTCACACGACTGACCCCAGCTGACTACTTCCCTGGAACGCCAATCTATCACCGGGTTATGTTTTGTCAGTCAAGGGAGGCCTAAAACGATGGGTACTGGCATACCCTCCAAGACACAGCATGACAGGGACTCCTCATGACGAGTCCCTAAACGCAGGCGTATATCATGCACGACCTGGGTCACACTCCCCTGGTTGAGTCAATGGTCTGGACGCCTAGAGGTTTTGCTAGCGTCCTACACATCAGACCATTGGTCCGGACAAAGTGAGCATCCACCAAATTGACTCCTGTTCCACTGTCCACAAGCACCGGTATTCCCTTAGATACCCCGCCAATCACCACTTTCGCAGGCAGGGTACACTGAGGGAAGAAAGGAAGGAAATATATGCTCCCTGGTCGCCTCCCTCCACACGACTAGGGATGCGGCTTCTTAGATGGCACAGGTATTCTGGCACGAGCTGGGCAGACCTCAATGAAATGACCAGTCAGCCCACAAAAAAAACATGCCCCCACACGTCGGACAGCAGGCAACCGCGTTTTGGAACCAACTGCTCCCACCTGCATAGGTTCGTCCGGCTGCTCAACTGTGTCCTCCTCCCTAGTAAGGACAACAGGGGGCAGTTTTGGTGTATGCCTCTCCCTGAGGCATCTATCCACCCGGATGGCAAGGGACATGGCGGCCTCCAATGACCTTGGGGCGGCGTTCTGCACCAGAGTATCCTGCAACCTTGGAGACAGACCCTGCACAAAATGACTCCTAAGTGCAGAATCATTCCACTGTGTGTCAATTGCCCATCTCCTGAACTCTGAGCAGTACTCCTCAACCGGCCGGTCCCCTTGCTTGATCTTACGGAGTCGGGATTCCGCCAGAGAGATGCCATCAGGATCTCCATAAACCAGCACCAGAGCCGCAAAAAACCCGTCCACCGACCGTAAAGATGGTGAATCGGCCGGCAGGGAGAAGGCCCAGGATTGGGGATCACCCTTAAGAAGGGAGACAATAATCCCGACACGCTGTTCCTCACTCCCTGATGAACGGGGGTGGAGCCTGAAGTACAATTTACAGGCCTCCTGAAAAGTCAGAAATTTATCTTTCCCTCCTGAAAAAAATTTCAGGGAGAGATATCTTAGGTTCTGGCTGAACCTGCATCTGAGCCGAGGCCCAGAACCCCACCAACTGCTGTAGCTGCTGCACCACCTCACCCCGCAGCACCTTAAGTTCATCCGTGAGGGTCTGCAGGAATTGGGCAAAGGCTTGTATTTGGGCCATGGCTCACCAGAAAGAGGAAAAAAAAACCTGTGTTGGTTGGTGATAATGTCACGGAGCAGTTGTAGAAATACAGGGGACGAGGAACCTGGGCCCCTGAACTGCCCCTAAGGCTAAGGAAGGGCCCTGTCTTTCCTCAACTTGGGGTACACTTAGAGGTAGTGAGGCCCAAGTCACCGACCTGTCCCTGTCTCCTGTTTAGCCCTGAGCTAAACCCACCAACCCCCTCCCCAGGAGGTGAGACAGGGAATAATGTGAATAATACCAAAACAACAAAAGGAAAGACAGACACCTAGGGATTAAATCAACTAAACAATAAACACTTAGCTTTCTTGCTGTAATGCTCCGCACAGCAGAGCAAGGCACCAGATGTGGGAAGCAACTGAAGTACAACTGCTCTCAGCAGCACCTGGCTCCAGCTTGGTTGGTTTCCAAAGGAAGCAATATCACCAATCCCAGCAGGAGTGGACTCCACCTTCTCCTGACAAGTCGGCAGCGATGTAATTTACACAAGTGGCCACCGGGGGAAAAGACTGAGATTAACGCCCAGTGGCTTGAAAGGAAAAAGGTTTTAGTATGCAGAGAGATCTGCCACAGATCCAAATGTGGATAGTGAAAGCCAGCTCTTGTTGAGAGAGGAAGTTTGTATCTGTCTCTGTGTATTAGATACATTATTTGGCCTCTAAGCACACTCAGCTTATATTTGGTACAAGCAATCATATAGATCTCGATTTAAGGGCTCACCCTCACAACAGCAGAACAGTATATGCAGCTCTGAATGTGACTACAGCGTGAGACATAGTGTAATAGAAGAATCGATCGCCTGCAAAAAAAATAAAATAATAATCCAAAACAAATACTCCCTGTTCCGATGTAATCCATTTAATAACGAGTGCCCCACGACGAGTTTCCGTGTAGAGCTGTTACATCAGGAGATGTGACCGCTCTATAGGGCCTCCGATGCAGTGACAGGAGGTATCCTCCCACAGTGGATCACTCTGCTGCTGTCAGAGGTCACCAGAGTTCATGCTGTCACTTGCGGCACTGCTGCGTGGGAAAATTCTCATGCAGCGGTAGTGCCGTAAAGTGAGAGCACGAACTCCGATGAACTACATTGCGGGAGTATTATCTCCGGTCAGTGTGTCACCAGAGGCCCTGCAAAGCAGTCAAATCTCCCGATGCGACAGCTCTACACGGGAGATGGTCGTGGGACACTCGTTTTTAAATTAATTACATGGGAACAGGAAGTACTTCTGTTGGTAAATTATTTTATTTTTTTGCAGGAGAACGAGGGTGTCGCAGGAATTAGGCGAATAATAAATATGGGAAACTGTGTTGTGTTTTATTTCAATAAAATACATTATTCCGGCTGTGTCTTTATTTAACATGTAACAACTATAGGATTAGTGTCTGGCCAGTGTCCCTTTATGAGGTAATAACTCAGGAACGCTTCAACGGATCCTAGCGATTCTGAGACTGTTTTTTCGTGACATATTGGGCTTCATGTTAGTGGTAAATTTAGGTTGATAATTTTTGCGTTTATTTGTGAAAAAAATGGAAATTTGCCGAAAATTTTGAAAATTTCGCAATTTTCAAATTTTGAATTTTTATTCTGTTAAACCAGAGAGTTATGTGACACAAAATAGTTAATAAATAACATTTCCCACATGTCTACTTTATATCACCACAATTTTGGAAACAAAATTTTTTATTGTTAGGAAGTTATAAGGGTAAAAAGTTGACCAGCGATTTCTCATTTTTACAGCAACATTTACAAAACCATTTTTTTTAGGGACCACCTCACATTTGAAGTCACTTTGAGGGGTCTATATGGTAGAAAATACCCAAAAGTGACACCATTATAAAAACTGCACCCCTCAAGCTACTCAAAACTACATTCAAGAAGATTATTAACCCTTCAGGTGCTTCACAGGAACTAAAGCAACGTGGAAGGAAAAAAATTGACATTTTAATTTTTCCAACAAAAATTTTATTGTAGCATCAATTTTTTCATTTTTACATGAGCAACAGGATAAAATGGATCCTAAAATTTGTTGGGCATTTTCTCCTGAGTACACAGATACCTCATATGTGGTCATAAACCACTGTTTAGGCACACGGCAGGGCTCAGAAGGGAAGGAGCGCCATTTTACTTTTTGAATGGAAAATATGCTGGAATATTTAGCGGTTGCCATGTCGCATTTGGAGAGTCTCTGTGTGCCTAAACATTGGAGCTCCCCCACAAGTGAACCCATTTTGGAAACTAGACCCCCCAAGGAACTTATCTAGATGCATAGTGAGCACTTTGAACCCCCAGGTGCTTCACAAATTGATCCGTAAAAAAAAGAAAGTACTTTTTTTAGACAAAAATTTTATTGTAGCCTCAGTTTTTTCATTTTCACATGGGCAACAGGATAAAATGGCTCCTAAAATTTGTTAGGCAATTTCTCCTGAGTACACAGATACATCATATGTGGTCATAAACCACTGTTTGGGTGCACGGTAGGGCTCAGAAGGGAAGTAGCGCCATTTGACTTTTTGAATAGAAAATTAGCTCCAATCGTTAGCGGACACCATGACGCATTTGGAGAGCCCCTGTGTGCCTAAACAGTGAAAAAACCCCCACATGTGACACCATTTTGGAAACTAGACCTCTTATGGAACTTATCTAGATTTGTTGTGAGCACTCTGAACCCCCAAGTGCTTCACAGAAGTTTATAACGCAGAGCAGTGAAAATAAAAAAATATTTTTTTTCTTCAAAAATGATTTTTTAGCACGTTATTTTTTATTTTTACAAGGATAACAGGAGAAATTGGACCCCAAAAGTTGTTGTGCAATTTGTCCTGAGTACACCAATACCCCATATGTGGGGGGGAACCACTGTTGTGGCGCATGGGAGAGCTCAGAAGGGAAGGAGAGCCATTTTGGAATGCAAACTTGATGGAATGGTCTGCCGAGTCATGTTACGTTTGCAGAGCCCCTGATGTGCCTAAACAGTAGAAACTCCCCACAAGTGACCCCATTTTGGAAACTAGACCCCACAAGGAACTTATCTAGATGTGTGGTGAGCACTTTGAACCCCCAAGCGCTACACAGAAGTTTATAACGCCCGGGCATGAAAATAAAAAAATCATATTTTTCCCACAAACATGATATTTTAGTCCCCAATTTTTTTATTTTCCCAGGGGTAACAGGAGAAATTAGACCCCAAAAGTTGTTGTCCATTTTATCCTGAGTACGCTGATATCCCATATGTGGGAGAAAACTACTGTATGGGCACACGTCGGGGCTCGGAAGGGAAGTAGTGACATTTTGAAATGCCGACTTGATGGAATGGTCTGCGGGCGTCATGTTACGTTTGCAGAGCCCATGATGTGCCTAAACAGTAGAAACCCCCCAAGTGACCCCATATTGGAAACTAGATCCCCCAAGGAACTCCTCTAGATGTGTGGTGAGCACTTTGAATCTCCAAGTTCTTCACAGTTTATAACGCAGAGCTGGGAAAATAAAAAATAATTTTTTTTCCACAAAAATAATTTTTTTAGTCCCCAATTTTTTTTTCCAAGGGTAACAGGAGAAATTAGACCCCTAAAGTTGTTATGCAATTTTTCCTCAGTACGCTGATACCCCATATGTGGGGGTAAACCACTGTTTGGGCACACGTCGGGGCTCGGAATAAAGGGAGCACTGTTTGACTTTTTGAACGCAAAATTTGCAGGAATTAATGGTGGCGCCATGTCATGTATGGACACCCCCTGATGTGCCTAAATAGTGGAAACCCCTCAATTCTAACTCCAACCCTAAACCCAACACACCTCTAACCCCAACTCTAACCCCTACACACCCCTAACCCTAATCCAAATTCTAACCATAACCCTAACCCCAACACATCCCTAACCTTAATCCCAACTCTAACTATAACCCTAACCACAAGCCTAACCCTAATCCCAACCCTAACCACAAAACACCCCTAACACTTATCCTAACTCTAACCCTAACCACAAACCTAACCCTAATCCCAACTCTAACCCTAATTCCAACCCTAACCCTAATTCTAACCCTAGTGCTAACCCTAAGGCTAACCCTAACCCTAGTTTTAACCCTAACCCTAAGGCTGGGTTCATATTGCGTTTTACCAGCCCGTTCAACACATAGTGTTGACGGGCGGGTAACGGTATAACATTACGCTATCGCGTTATGCTATACCCACTAGCGCAGATGAATCAGCAGATGATTCATCTGCGCTAGCGGTGACGGAGCCCAGACGCAGCAGGCCGCGTCCGAGGCTCCGTCACCGAATGACGGCACGTCGCAAACGCATGCCGCTTTACGGCATGCGTCGCGATGTGCCCGCAAATGGGGGTGAATGGCAGCGTTAACGGACTGCGTTACACCGCGTTATACCGCGGTGTAACGCAGTCCGTCTAACGGACTGCCATAACGCAATATGAACACAGCCTTATAATCATAACCCTAACCCTAATAAAAAGATAAAAAGATATATATATATTTTTTATTTTATTTGTCCCTACCTATGGGGGTGATAAACACGGATTTTGGTAAGAACTTACCTGTAAAATCCTTTTCAGCGAAGGAAGGAAGAGAGACACAGTATTCATTACTGATGGGTAGGCGGAGCCCCAGATCAGGATGTCACCTCAGATCAAAAGAGTGCTGACTGGCTGGCCCCTCCAGCTCGGGCTCCTCCTACTCAGCTCCAGTCGTACCAAAGCTTTTAGGAAAAGAGCCAAGATCACCAGCGGAGCAACATAACCCCTTCTGAAGGAACTTCAGAGAAAAAACACAAGGATACAGGTTATGCATGCAAAGAAAGCCAAAAACCACAGAGTTCCAGGTACTACTCACGGAACCTGACTACTGCGATGAGCTGGCGATGCTGGAACAGAGCCTTAGCGCGCTGACCTCAGCCCAGATAATCGCTATCAGATAAGGGTCGCGCTGCATCTGAAAACATCAACACACTTCTGCCTTGGGAGGGTGCTGTGTCTCTCTTCCTTCCTTCGCTGAAAAGGATTTTACAGGTAAGTTCTTACCAAAATCCGTGTTTCAGCTGCAGATGGAAGGAAGAGAGCCACAGTATTCATTACTGATGGGACGTCCCAAAGCAGTTCAAAAATAAGGGTGGGAAAAACCAACAAAAGGCAGAAACCCAACAACCTTAACAACAAAGCGCAACCAGCGCTAAACACAAGTTCATCCAGAACTTTAAACTACAGCTGCCTGCAGGACCCTACGTCCGAGGGCTGCATCAGCGGAAGCACTGACGTCCACTTTATAAAACTTTGTAAACGTGTGGACAGAGCGCCAAGTTGCCGCTCGGCAGAGCTGCACTGCCGAGGCACCTTGATGAAAAGCCCACGATGAGGCCACAGCTCTCGTAGAATGGGCTCGAATCTTAATCGGGCAAGATTCACCCCGAAGACGGTAAGCTTCCAAAATAGCTGACCGGATCCAACGAGCTATAGAATCCTTGGAAGCTCGTTGACCACGCCGACGACCTGCTGGAACCACAAACAGGGAGTCCGTCTTACGAAAACCTTGAGTAATAGAAAGATAAAACTTCAAGGCCCGCACTAAATCCAATGTGTGTAAATCTCGCTCTTTCGCATTCTTCGGATCCGGACAGAGTGAAGGCAACACAATATCCTGGTTAACATGAAATTGTGATACCACTTTTGGCAAAAAATCACCCCGAGTGCGAAGCACTACACGATCCGGAAAAAACTCCAGAAAAGGAGGCGAACAAGAAAGAGCTGCCAACTCAGAAACTCTCCTCAAGGAAGTGACTGCAACAAGGAAAGCCACCTTCCAAGAAAGTAAAGAAAGGCTAGCAGAAACCATAGGCTCAAAAGGTTTATGCTGAAGAGCCTCCAAAACAAGGTTGAGCCGCCAAGGAGACACGGGTGCCTTCCGCGGCGGAAACTTACGAGATATACCTCGGAAAAAGGAGAGCACGTCTCTATTTGAAGCAATGGTTCTCCGGAACAATAAGGACAGAGCAGAAATCTGACCTTTCAGAGTGCTGACTGCCAAACCCTTGTCTAGCCCATGCTGCAGAAAAGCCAACAGGTTGGGAATGGAAAATTTTCTCGGGTTCCGAGAGGACCCCAAACACCACGAAAAGAAGGTTTCCCAAATTTTGTGGTAAATCCTAGTAGTAGCCGGACATCTTGCAGCACGAAGGGTAGCAATGACCTCGGCTGAGAAACCTCTACGGGTCAAGATTTCGGTCTCAAGAGCCACGCCGTCAAACGCAGGGACATCAAGTCCGGATGACAAACGGGCCCCTGAGTCAACAAGTCCGGTTGAAGAGGGAGTGGAAAAGGAGGTGCCGCCAACAGCGACATTATTGTCGAGAACCACACCCTTCTTGGCCAGTCTGGAGCTATCAAAATAGCTGGAATTCTCTCTAGTCTGATCCGACGCAGTACTAGAGGAAGTAAGGATATCGGCGGGAATACATAGATCAGCTCGAACTGATCCCACTGAGCCACTAGAGCATCCACCGCCACCGCCTTCGGGTCCTTGTACCTGGACATGAATGTCGGTAACTTGGCATTGGACCTGGATGCCATCAAATCCACTTGGGGGGTTCCCCAGCGAGAGCACAGTAGTGCAAACACATCCGGATGGAGGCTCCATTCCCCGGAATCCATCCTTCTGCGACTGAGAAAGTCCGCTGTAACATTCTGAACCCCTGGAATGTGAATCGCCGAAATGGCTGGTACATTGGCCTCTGCCCAAATCAGAATTCGGGACACCTCTACCATGAGTCTGGAACTACTTGTCCCACCTTGGTGATTGATATACGCGACAGCCGTCGCATTGTCTGTCTGCACTCGGACTGGCAGACCGCTCAAAGGGACCGTCCAATGTTGGAGGCAAAGGAAAATCGCCCTCAATTCCAGGATGTTGATCGGAAGCACAGACTCTTCCGATGACCATACCCCCTGAATCCAGAGATTGTTCCAAACACCCCCCCAGCCCGTCAGGCTGGCATCGGTGGTTATGACTGACCACTTCGGAGGGAGGAAAGACTTCCCCAGGGAGAATGCCCCTGGACGTAACCACCATTCTAGAGAATCCCGCACCGCGCGAGAAATGGTGACACTGCAATCCAGCGATTGCGACTGATTCCATCGACTCAAGATGAACCTTTGGAGAGTCCTGGAGTGGAACTGGGCAAAAGGAATTGCCTCCATGGACGCCACCATCAGTCCTAGAAGACGCATACACTTCCGTAGAGACATTGCCGTTGAGGATCTCATAATCTGTACATGTTGAAGAAGACATGACTGTTTGTCTGGTGGTAGGGAAACTACCGACCGAAACGTGTCGAGATGCATTCCCAAAAAGAGGATTGTCCTCGATGGTTCCAGGGACGACTTCTCCCAATTGACCAGCCAACCGAAGTCCTTCAGAAACTGAAGAGACAAATCCCGAGTCGTCAACGCCTCCTCCTCCGAGGAAGCCATGATCAAAAGATTGTCCAGATAAGGGAGAATCGTAATCCCCTGTCTTCGAAGGATTGCCATGAGGGGCGCCAGAATTTTTGTAAAGACCCTTGGCGCTGAGGCTAAGCCGAACGGCAGAGCCACGAACTGGTAATGATTCTGACCTATGGCAAATCGAAGAAAGCGCTGATGAGCCTTTCCGATGGGAATATGCAAATAGGCGTCGCGAATGTCGATTGACACCAGAAAATCGTTCTGTGACAGAGCTGCCACAACGGAGCGAAGCGACTCCATGCGAAATTTCCGGGCATGGACATGCCGGTTTAATCGCTTGAGATCCAGAATCGGGCGAAATTTGTTCTCCTTTTTGGGAACTATAAAAAGGTTGGAATAAAAACCTTTCCCTCGGTCCTCTGACGGAACCGGTATCACTACACCCTTTTGTAGCAGAGATTCGACCTCTCGCTGTAGAGCGACAACAAGCTCGGGTTCCGACGGAACGCGAGACTGACAAAAAACATTTGGGGGTCGAGAAGCAAACTCTATGAAATAGCCTGCCGACACAATCCGCGTTGCCCAGGAATCTGGAACGCGAGCCATCCAAGTCGCCTTGAAAAGAAGCAGGCGACCCCCCACTCGAGAATCCTCGAGTGGACCCCTGGCGTCAATTAGACTTTGCGGGCTTCTTGTCAAGTTCCCGCTTGTCCTGGCGGAAACTCTGCTTCCAGGGAGTACGAGTTTTCTGAGAGGATTTCTTTCCTGAGAAGGAAGGACGACCCGATCCCCACGAGGAGTGACTAGATCGTCCTCGGCCCCGAAAGGACCGCCGACCACTATAGACACCAGGCTTACTGGACACCGAGGCCATGGCCCTACGCTGTGGTAATGCTGATTCCTTCGCCTTAGCCTTGGAAATCAGCTCTGTGAGGTCGGATCCAAAAAGATGGCCACCCTTGTAAGGTAAGGCCAACAACCCTTGTTTGGAAACTGCGTCCCCGGCCCACTGTCTGAGCCATAAAGCTCTTCTGACTGTGACCGCTGAAGCTTGCGCTTTGGCCAGCAGAGATGCCGTATCCAGACCGGCATCAAAGATATAACAGGCTGCCGTTTCTAACCATTCACAAGTTTCCCGTATCTCAGATAACGGAGATTCATTGTGCAACTCCGTCTTCAGACGTGCCAACCAGCTTAGAGAAGCTCTAGCAGCACACATGGATCCTAGCACTGCTCGGAATCCATGACCCGCAGCCTCATAGCTTGCTTTTGCCGCCAATTCTGCTTTTCTATCCAAAGGCTCCTGTAAGCTCGCTTTTCCCTTAATAGGGAGTAGTGAGGATTTACTAAGCTGAGATAAAGACACATCCACTTCAGGAGCAGAAGTCCAATTAGCCTTTAACTCCGCAGAGCAAGGATAAAGTGTATCCAAGAAATGCGTTCCATGAAAACGCTTATCTGGACATAGACGTTCCTCCTCTATTACACTATTAAGCTCATCCAGAGCTGGCAATGTTGTACGCGAAGCACGGGACTCCTGGAACATGCGTGCTGATTTACCAGGACGACTAGTTACCTCCTCCGGTAACTGTAATATATCTCTCATGGCTTCAATTAATGCCTCCGTACGCTTCGCCATAGAGGAACGCCCCTGCGGCTCGTCCGCATCTGAATCGGATATTTCTCCATCCGAATTTAAAGGGGAACTCTGCCCAATATCAGATACGTCTGACTCGCTCCGTGTAGAGGCCGGTAACGGCCTGCGTCGCTTCCTCTGAGGGAATTAGCAGACACATATTGACCTAAAAGGTCAGACAAGTTGTTGATCGATCGAGCGATATCGTCCAATTTTTCACCGCTGTCGACCGCAGCGCTAGACGCTGTGGAGGTCTGCGTATCTGATTGCCGCAATGGCACTGGGACGTGATCCGCGGCATCTGAACTCTGTTCAGACATGTCTCACCTGTATGAACAGGTCAATGCGGTAATACCAGCAAAAACTATGCGGTTTTTCTTTTTTTTTTTTTTTATATATGCTGAAGGGTTAACGCTCCACCAGGCAGGGTTACCCCAGCGGTATTCAGTCAAAAAAAATTTTCTGGTAGAAATAACCCTTAGAAGGGTTAATATTGCAAACTCACCACAGTATATATGTTTGTGAGCCCCAGCCAATTTTATGTCTCTAATGAGACTGCAGCTGCAGGATAGCGATCGCTGCGCTGCGGGGTGAGGAATCAGCACTCACCCAGCTGGCCGTGGTGTCTTATGAGGAGAGGAGCGGTCTGAAGAGCCCAGGAGCCTGTGTAATGGCCGCCACAGTGAGGGAGTCGCAGGAGAAACGCCAGAGCGCGCGTCTTCCTGCTCAAAAGACCGGGAATAGATAGGCCACGCCCCCTGCTAGCTCAAATATTGAGCGCAAACTCCCCCGCTCCTGCTCCCTCTCTGTCCTGCAGCTATCTGCCTGCGGACAAAAGATCACCACATCTACAATGTAACAGCGCTGTCACAGCAGCACTGAAGCATACTGACATACAAGTAGTAGCGCTGTCACCGCAGCGCTGAAGCACTCACACATTATTATAATAAAAATTGTGTGGAAAACTCATCAGCTCAGCGCCACAGGGACCCCCAGGGGTTTCTGGCGCTATGCCCATGCTTCCCCCCAGGGCGGGAAGCTCAGTGACCCAGCGTGTGGTTTGCGCCCCCGCCAGGGAAAACTCTCCTCATCCCCCAGGGCCGGCAAGGATTCTGCAGGGACCATTATGTAGTTACAGATCCGCCAAGGGAGAGGCTGGTGAAATACACTGATAAACATGTAATAGCGCTGTCACCGCAGCGCTGAAGCATACTGATATACATGTAATAGCGCTGCCATCAGACGCTAAAGCACTCACACATTAATCATAAAATTTTGTGTGGAGTACTCACCAGCCAAGGCGCCACAGGGACCCTCAGGGGTTTCTGGCGCTATGCCAATGCTTCCCCCCCAGGGCGAGGAACGCAGTGACCGCACGTGTGGTTTGCGTCCCGCCAGGGAAGCTCTCCTCATCCCCCAGGGCCGGCAAGGATTCTGCAGGGACTTTGAGTAAGTACAGATCCGCCAAGGGAGAGGTTGGGGTACAGCAGCGCTGGTACCCCTGAGACCTCTAGACCAACTAGTGATCCAAGTCTCCTGTCCGAATATAAAATAATAAAATCTTCTGAGGAGCTGCATTAGCAGCGACCATCCTCTGGACCTCAAATCTTAGACTGGAGCTGAGTAGGAGGAGCCCGAGCTGGAGGGCCAGCCAGTCAGCACTCTTTTGATCTGAGGTGACATCCTGATCTGGGGATCCGCCTACCCATCAGTAATGAATACTGTGGCTCTCTTCCTTCCATCTGCAGCTGAAATGGGGCGTTTATTTACTTTTTTTTATTTTGATCACTGTGAGAGTTTATCACAGTGATCAAAATAAATTTCTGGACTCTGGAGGGCACACTGCGCATGCGCCGGCCGGCAGGTGCACTGCGCATGCGCCCGCCATTTTGCAAGATGGCGACGCCCATGAAACATCCCGGACGGACGCCGGGACGGATCAAAGGACATCGGAGGACCGGTAGAGGTGAGTATGGGGGGTCGGAAGGTAAGGGCGGTATTGGAAGGTGGGGGCAGCGGAGGCAAGGAGGAGGGGAGCATTTAGTGACGGCGGTGACTGATCGCCGCCATCAGTGTGGGGGGGGGTCGGATCTCGGTCTCCAGCCATGGCAGATGCTATTGCAGCATCGGCCATGGCTGGATTGTAATATTTCACCAAATTTCATTGGTGAAATATTACAGATTGCTCTGATTGGCTGTTTCACATTTAACAGCCAATCAGAGCGATCGTAGCCACGTGAGGGTTAAGCCAACCCCCCTGTGGTGAAGCACAAAGGGTCTTGTGCCTGCGGGTTGAGTGACCTTTCAGTGACCCGACCCGCAGGAACACGATCCTTTCATGACACATACGCTGTGTCACAGGTCGGGAAGGGGTTAATATTATCCTGCAGCTTTCTGCATAGCCTGTTCTGGCTATTAATTATAGGGGGACCCCACATCACTTTTTTCGGGGGACCCCCTATTTTAATAGCCAGTAAAGGCTAACTATGCAGCTGTGAGCTGATATTAATAGCCTGGGAAGATCCATGGGTATTACCCCCTTTCCAAGCTATAAACATCTGCCCACAGTTGCTGGCTTTCCCTGTTCCGGTTTTGAAAACAGCGCGGGAGCCCACGCAACTTTTTTTTTCATTTTTTTTTTAATTAAACGAGTCTCGCACCTCAATACCCGACACTGCCGCCGGCACTCCCGACCAGAGAGTGTGGCTGCATGTATTTCTATGCAGCTGAAAGCTGCAGTCCGAGTGCCGGCAGCAGTGTTGGGTATTGAGGAGCGAGACTCGTGCGAGTTTCTCGCAAGTATGACCCCGACATAATATCTGTTTAATTAAAAATAAAATGAAAAAAAAAAAAGTTGATTGGGCTCCCGCGCAGTTTTCAAAACCAGAACAGGGAAAGACTGCAAATGTGGGCAGATGTTTATAGCTTGGAAAGGACAGCGACTATGCGGGTAACAAGCGATGCACGTCGCTTAGTTACCTGCAGTGTACCTTAGATACCAGCGCGCTGGTGCAGGGAGCTGGTAACCAAGGTACACATCGGGTTTCTAACCCGATGTGTACCTTGGTAACCAGCTCCCCTGCAACAGTGTGCTGGTATCTAACGTACACATCGGGTTTCTAGGAGCGGAGCAGCGCCTAGAAACCCGATGTGTACCTTGGTTACCAGCTCCAGCTCGCTGACCGCTGGTCTCCTGCCTGCCACATGCAGCGATGCGCGCTGGCCAGCGGGAGACCAACGATCAAAAAAATGTCCAGGACATTCAGCGACAATCAGCGATACCCAGCAGGGGGACTGATAGTCGCTGCGTGTCAAACACAGCGATATCACTGGGGAGATCGTTGTTGCGTCACAAAACTTGTGACTCAGCAGCGATCTCGCTAGCGATATCACTATGTGAGACGGGGGCTTAATTCAGGTACAGCAAATAAATGTCCACACTAAGACAAATATATGGTAGATTACAATATACCCAGAAAATTATAAAGCTGAAAGGGACCGACTGTTTACGGACCATCTAGGTCATATGTGGTCACTGGAATGATTGCAAATCGTAGTCCCTATTCAGTCCCTTGGGTGTCAGTGTCTGGAGTACGTGAATCCAGGTCGCTTCTCTTTTCTTAAGTATTGATACTCTATCATTTCCTCGTTGCGGTGGGGGAACATGTTCAATGACCTGGAACCTGAGTTGGGTGACATTATGTCCTGAGTCAATGAAATGTTGTGGGATAGGGAGTAGAGAGTTCCGGCATCTGATGGTGGATTTGAGTTTAGACACTCTGTCTTTGATTCATTGGGTTGTCTTGTCTCCCCTATATATGCAAGGCCACAAGAACATTTGATGAGGTATACAACAAATGTGGAATCACAGGTAAAATATCCATGAATTGGATATCTTTTACCTGTGAGAGGATGATGAATGGAATCACCTCTTAGAATATTACCACACTGGTTGCAATTCAAGCAGGAGAATGTGCCATTCCTTGGATTACTGAGGAAGCGTTGTGAAATGTGTCTGAGATGGACGGATATCAGCTCTGATTGAAGTGTCCCGGATATTACGTGCCCTTTTGCAACAGGGAAGAAACGGGTATTTAAATGAATCGACTTGTGGGTGGGCTGCCTGTAAGAGGTGCCAGTGTCTGCGTATAGTCTTGTGAATAATATAGGCTGAGGGATGATAGTGATGGACAAATGGAATACGACAAGAAGCCTCAGGGGAATATGGTCGTGATGTGTGACCATCAGTTTGTAAGACTTTAGAGGGATAACACCTCGTTAGGAATTTGGACTTCATTACATCAGTTCTATTGGAAAGGGTAGTGGGATCGGTCACTATCCTATTGAGTCTTTTCAATTGAGATCTGGGAACAGAGTTCTTCATCTTGCTTGGGTGAAAACTATCGTAGTGTAGAAGACTGTTTCGGTCAGTAGTTTTAATGAATAGGTCTGTGGAGAGATTACCCTGTTCATCTTTCAAGACCATGGTGTCGAGAAAGCTAATGTTGTTGGGGTCATAAGACATAGTAAAATCAAGACCCGGCCAGGACAATTTCAGTATGTTGAAAAATGCCAGATACAAAAGATATCATCAATTTACCTCTTCCACACAAAAGCGTGGGTGCGGAAGAGGTCATTGCAGCAGATTATTGAGTCCTCATAGTGGGCCATGTAGGCATTAGCGTAAGGGGGCGCTATGTTTGAGCCCATCGCTGTGCCTCTCATCTGTAGATAAAAGGTGTCACCAAACAGAAAAAAGTTTTTTTGTGAGGACAATAGATAATAGATCACAGCATAAGTAAACATGGGCTGGTTCCAAAGAGGAGAGAGAAAGAAGGCGACGTGTACATTGTATGCCCTCCATGTAGGGGATGGATGTGTACAAGTCCTTAACATCAAATACACTAAGAACGTGTCACTTGGGATGGTGCTTATTTCCTTATTGACTGATAGGAAGGCGCCTGTGTCTAATATGAATGAAGTGGTTTCCTTGATTAAGTGGGTGAGAATACTCTCTAAAAAGATGGAAATGGGAGAAAGAATAGAGTAAGTGGAGGCCACGATACATCTCCCTGGAGGATTCTGTAGGTTCTTAAGTACCTTTGGCAGTATGTAGAACACTCGATAAGAGTTTATAGATGGCGAGACAAATCTGGGCCAAAGAAATCTTCAAATCTTCCTTCAAACAAGGGTACCGACCCTCTACCGACCAATCCACATCTGGATCAGACCAGGAGAGAGTGGATCGAAACCCTATTTGATTTTTAGGTCGACTACGGAGGTCCCAAAGAAGAAGAGGACCCGCCGGAGCATCATACGGCCGCAGGAACGACTACGTACGACACGATCACAGGTACGGACTCCCTGGTGATCAATATATCATGTATTTCATTGGGCATTGCCGAACACCGGGTCCTGCAAAAAGGCCTTTCCTTCTGCCCAAGCTATAAGTGTAACACTTTCCAACTAGATATGGACCTTCAAAAATTCTATAGGTCATTACGTCTCAAACTGCATTTTGCCGACTCTGATTCCACCACTGCTGGCACTGCCTCGCCTATAGATACAACCCAACCTAGATTACTTACGGCAGCTAGTCTTGGCCTCCGTAACAAGTCTACCTATAAGCCTCCTAATGGCTCACATGCCTTGGAGGCCTTTATACAGTTTGTGGATGATTCATTTCAGAAATTGAGGCGAGATACACATAGGGGTTCCCTACGTTTTCCCACCAACCTCTCGTCATTAGACAGACAGGCTCTTATATCCCTTCAGGACAATAGCAATATCATAATCAAGCCAGCTGATAAAGGGGGCGCCATCGTGGTTAAGGACAAATCCCAGTACCTTACTGAAGCTCAACGCCAATTGAATGATTTAACCACATGCCAGAAATTATCACAGAATCCCACCTCTGAAATAAAATCCTTAATTCATACTTAATTAACACTCTTGAACAATACACTGCCAGAGGTATTCTTGATAATAAAACCTGCGAATTTCTTTCTAAACAACATCCAATTACCCCAGTGTTCTACATACTGCCAAAGGTACATAAAGGGTATGCCACACTAAACAATATCGCTAACGAGATCGCTAAAAAACGTCACTATTTAGCGATCCCGTTAGCGATATTGTTCAGTGCGGCAGCTTCCAGCGACGAGCTTCCTGCTGTGATCTCGCTCGTCGCTGGAATCGTTCCGGACCCTATTTCATCGCTGGCGCTCCCGCTGGGTAAGTATCTTATCGCTGTGTGGCACCTTTTCTTAGCGATTTAGCGGTACTTTTGTACCGCTAAAGTCGTTAAGAAGATCGCTAACGGCGATAGCGTCGTTAACTATATCGCTAAATGTGGCCGCATTTAGCGATATAGAAACGATCCCGCTAGCGATCTCATTAGTATGCAACGCTAACGAGATCGCTAGCGGGATTGTTTAGTGTGGCAGTACCTTTAGAACCTACAGAATTCTCCAGGGAGACCTATCGTGGCCTCCAGTGACTCTATTCTTTCTCTCATTTCCATCTTTTTAGAGAGTATTCTCAACCCCTTAATCAAGGAAACCACTTCATTCATATTAGACACAGGCGCCTTCCTATCAGTCATTAAGGAAATAAGCTACATCCCAAGTGACATATTCTTAGTGTCCTTTGATGTTAAGGACTTGTACACATCGATCCCCCACATAGAGGGCATACAATCTACACGACGCCTTCTTTCTCTCTCCTCTTTGGAATCAGCCCATGTTGACTTATGCTGTGATCTATTATCTATTCTCCTCACAAGAAACTTTTTTCTGTTTGGTGACACCTTTTATCTACAGAATCTCTCCACGGACCTATTCATTAAAACTACTGACCGAAACAGTCTTCTACACTACGATAGTTTTCACCCAAGCAAGATGAAGAACTCTATTCCCAGATCACAATTGAAAAGACTCAATAGGATAGTGACTGATCCCACTACCCTTTACAATAAAACTGATGAAATTAAGTCCAAATTGCTAACGAGGGGTTATCCCTCTAAAGTCTTACAAACTGATGGTCACACACCACGACCATATTCCCCTGAGGCTTCTTGTCGTATTCCATTTGTCCATCACTATCATCCCTCAGCCTATATTATTCACAAGACTATACGCAGGCACTGGCACCTCTTACAGGCAGCCCACCCACAAGTCGATTCATTTAAATACCCGTTTCTTCTCTGTTTCAAAAGGGCACGTAATATCCGGGACATTTTAATCAGAGCTGATATCGGTCCGTCTCAGACACATATTTCACAACGCTTCCTCAGTAATCCAAGAAATGGCACATTCCCTTGCTTGAATTGCAACCAGTGTGGTAATATTCTAAGAGGTTATTCCATTCATCATCCTCACACAGGTAAAAGATATCCAATTCATGGATATTTTACCTGTGATTCCACATTTGTTGTATACCTCATCAAATGTCCTTATGGCCTTGCATATATAGGGGAGACAACCCAACGAATCAAAGACAGCGTGTCTAAACACAAATCCACCATCAGATGCCGGAACTCTTTACTCCCTATCCCACAACATTTCATTGACTCAGGACATAATGTCACCCAACTCAGGTTCCAGGTCATTGAACATGTTCCCCCACCACGACGAGGATGAGACAGAGTATCAATACTTAAGAAAAGGGAAGCGTACTGGATTCACGTACTCCAGACACTGACACCCAAGGGACTGAATAGGGACTACGATTTGCAATCATTCATGTGACCACATATGACCTAGATCAGGGGTCTCAAACTCGCGGCCTGTGGGCCAACTGCGGCCCTCAGGACACAAGTTTGCGGCCCTCACCTCATGGGCCCTCGGTACGGTATTTTGCGGCCCTCGGCTGGGATCTCACATGCAAGAAACACCGCATGAGAAATCCCAGTCACTCATAGTACCGCTCATTAAGGTCATGAATATGGACGCCACTCATCTCATAGGCGTGGCACCCATATTCATGAACTTAATGAGCGGTACTACAGAAAGATGTTGCCGGGCATACTCACCTCATCTCCTGCTCTTGCCGCTGCCCGCGCTTCCTGTCTCTGACACAGAGAGCAGCGCCGCTGGATGATGTAATCATTCAGCAGCCTGCTCTGTCAGAGCGAGGAAGCGCGGGCACCGGTGATGCTGCGGACAGGTGAGAGGTGTGTGGGTGTGTACAGGTGAGAAGTTGTGTGTGTGTACAGATGAGAGGTGGTGTGTGTGTGTGCAGGAGAGTGATGGAAAAACAGTGATTTGGGAAAAGCAATGATGGGAGTGATGGGGAAAAGCAATGGGGAAAAAACAATGATGGGAGTGATGGGCAAAAGCAATGATGGGAGTGATGGGGAAAAGCAATGATGGGAGTGATGGGGAAAAGCAATGGGGAAAAACAATGATGGGAGTGATGGGCAAAAGCAATGATGGGAGTGATGGGGAAAAGCAATGATGGGAGTGATGGGGAAAAGCAATGAGGAAAAAACAATGATGGGAGTGATGGGCAAAAGCAATGATGGGAGTGATGGAGGAAAAACAATGATAGGAGTGATGGGCAAAAGCAATGATGGGAGTGATGGGGAAAAGCAATGGGGAAAAACAATGATGGGAGTGATGGGCAAAAGCAATGATGGGAGTGATGGAGGAAAAGCAATGATGGGAGTGATGGGGAAAAACAATAATGGGAGTGATGGGCAAAAGCAGTGATGGGGAAAAGCAATGATGGGAGTGATGGGGAAAAGCAATGATGGGGGTGATGGGGGAAAAAGCAATTATGGGAGTGATGGGGAAAAGCAACGATGGGGTGATGGGAAAAAGCAATGGGGGAGAAAGAGTGCTGGGGAGAATGAGCGCTGGGGGACAATGAGCGCTGGGGGAATGACTTCTTGCTGTTAACCAGTTACTGTTTACTTGTCCACCACACTGCAGTGTCAAAAGTGGAAGACAGCGAGACAGGCAGCAACATTGCATCAGAGAGCTCTTGACCTCGAAACAGAAAATCCTCAGATCCTGGTATTGTAACATAATATTAAGAATAATATTTATTCATTGATATTGCGCTACTAACTCCACAGCACTATACATACATCATCAACACTGTCCCCATTGGGACATTTGATAACATTGGAATGTTTTTGTAAGAGCTTTTCTTGTGGAAAATCTGATGTGGCCCAGCCTCACCCAGATTTTACCTCCAGCGGCCCCCGGGTAAATTGAGTTTGAGACCCCTGACCTAGATGGTCCATAAACCGTCGGTCCCTTTCAGCTTTATAATTTTCTGGGTATATTGTAATCTACCATATATTTGTCTTAGTGTGGACATTTATTTGCTGTACCTGAATAAGGATGTATTATCTTGTGCCATGATCAGATTAACATATTGCTTACCATATTTATCATGATACTAATTGATTTTCTCTATATTACAGAGCCGCCTGTATTGACAAGCCTCATCTTCTCCTATTCCATCTATTCTACAAAGTTCACACAGCCTGCGCTTTCACCAATCAGCTGCTTCATCACTCATTCATCTTGTGCTGCTGATCACGTCCCATAACAACGCTCTCCGCTGAGCTCCACCCACTAAAGTGCACTCCCGTCCACTGGAACGCATGGTATGCGTACTTCCGGTCTGTGAACCGCATACATCACTTCCGGTTCCTCTCCACTCGCCTTCCACGCTGACGCCGGCTCACATGTGGTCACTACTTATAGCGCGATACCAGCGCTCTCTCCCTCAGCCTGACTTGCGGTGGATACCGCGTCCCTGGCCTGCCTGCTCCTCTTTCCACCGGGTAAGCTTCCCCCTGCTTAATGTACTCACTGCAAACAGCTAGCTGGCATCTGTACCCTCGCCTTCAGAGTGTCCGGTGTGACACGGCGATCACATGCCTGATGTCTAGCATCTATTATTCCCACAGACTCTACCTACCTTGGCACTTATTCTAAGCTGGCGCATATATTGCATGGGTATGTGACATTACAGCAAGCTATATTCCACTAGGTGTTTATGTATAATGTCTGTCTTATTCTCAGCCACCTTCCTCATTACAGGTTACCCACTGTGTGAATACACATACAGTTATATGAAAAAGTTTGGGCACCTATTAATCTTAAACTTAATGTTTGATAAAAATTGGTGTTTTTGCAACAGCTATTTCAGTTTGATATATCTAATAACTATTGGACACAGTAATGTTTCTGCCTTGAAATGAGGTTTATTGTACTTACAGAACATGTGCAATCTGCATCCAAACAAAATTTGACAGGTGCATAAGTATGGGCACCCTTATCATTTTCTTGTTTTAAATACTCCTACCTACTTTTTACTGACTTACTAAAGCACTTTTTTTGGTTTTGTAACCTCATTGAGCTTTGAACTTCATAGCCAGGTGTATGCAATCATGAGAAAAGCTACTTAAAGTGGCCACTTGCAAGTTGTTCTCCTGTTTGAATCTCCTCTGAAGAGTGGCATCATGGGCTCCTCAAAACAACTGTCAAATGATCTGAAAACAAAGTGTAAGGTTCTGTGTACATGTTCCTGAAACTCAGTTTGTTCGTCAGCCATTTTACTTTGTCTTGCTGCAGCTATCTTGCCCTCAGTCAAAATGGAGTTTCCAGCTTGCATGTTCCCGCCCTGATTCTCTCCTTTTGCTTCTTAAGCAGCCACAGCTGAGCAATCAGTGCTTCAGAATCTAGCCTGCAGTGAACCTGTGACCTGACTCCTAAAGCCTTGGACCTTGTACTCCAGCTATTCCTACTGAGGAACTCTGAAGCACTTGTGGACTCTGAACCCTGCTCTTTGAAAGACCCACGTTTGCATGGACTTACGGTAACAGAGAAGAGATCCTGAACCTGTTGTGGAGAGTGATTGCTGAGCTTAGATTACTCTGGCCTGCTGTGTCTCCTGCTTCTGTGTCTGCAAACTGTGTGACTATTTTTGCCAACTTGTATGAAGTAATACAAGACTTTCTATATCAAACCTGTGTCTCATGTATTTTCATCGCACCCAAGCACAAGACGCTATATGAACTGTACTACATACATTACAAGATTCTGAAGCCAAAACGTTAGTGTCTGCTGGGTCTGGAAAGGCTGTGTCTGCTGTAACTGTGGATATCGGATGTCCGGTTGTACTTTCTGTGATGACAGTGGTTGTGACTTCTCACAACCATTCCAGGTGAGCAATTCCCTTAAGTGTTTTTTTTTCTGCAGTGTTACCACAGGTAAACACTATTGTTTTTTTTTTTCTCTTTTCTCTTTTTTGTCTGCTGTAACTGTGGATATCAGATGTCCGGGTGAATTTTCTGTGATGATAGTGGTTGTGACTTCTCACAACCATTCCAGGTGAGCAGTTCCCTTAATTTTTTTTCTCTCTGCAGTGTTACCACAGGTAAACACTATTGTTTTTTTTTTTTCTCCTCTCCTCTTCTTCCAGTACTCCTGTCTTAAAAGATCTGGAAAATGGAGGCCCGCATAAAGGAACTTTGCGGAGTGATTGATAATATCCTTGCAGATTTGCAGAATATAAAGACCCGTTTTTCAAGCCTACAGGACCTCACTAATCACAATTTGCAAGTGTTTGGACAGACTGCCCAGGATTTGCGAGCCAGGATTGAGGTTCTAGAAGAGCGAGTCCAGGCTCCTGCCGTAGCCCCGAGTTCTGGGATTCCCAAGTTGCCCCCTTTTCGTTTTGGCGGTGAACGTGAGAAATTCAGGGGATTTATTAATCAATGCAATCTTTTTTTTTTCTGCACATGCTTCACAATTTCCCACTGAACGATCTAAAGTGCTTACTATAATTATGTTGCTTACCAACAAGGCTTTGATGTGGGCAAACCCTCTGATTGAGACTGAGGATGATTATTTGAATCACCTTGATGCTTTTATTTCAGCCATGGGGCAGGTGTTTTATGACCCCAATCGAGGTGCAACAGCTGAAGCAGCCATGTTAGCTTTGCGCCAAGGTAAGCACTCGGTAGCTGAATATGCCTTGGATTTCAGGAGATGGGCCCTTGATACCACCTGGGACAGTTCCGCCAAAAAATCTATTTTTCGAAAGGGGTTATCTCCACTGATTAAGGATGAACTTGCTCGTGCCGACCCTCCCACTGCGTTAGGTGACTTTATTAACTACTGCATCCGTATTGATACTCGTCTGACTGAACGCAGGCAAGAGAGATGGTTCGAAAGCAATCGCACTAACCTTTTCCTACCTTCCTCTCCAGCTAAGGAACCTTTGAGTAGGATTACACGGGAACCTGAACCTGAACCCATGCAGGTAGACTCTTTACAACGACGGGTTAGTGATGCACGCAAGGAACATCGTTTTAAGGAAAATCTATGTTTCTATTGTGGTAAGTCAGGGCACTTCATTATAAACTGCCCCAGCCGTTCTCGTAAGACTACTGCAGCACTCATTCATTGTGAGTGTTGCGAGAGGGGATCTGTCAGGTCCGAGCCTCAGGCTCCAGAGAGATCTGCAGCAACAGATCTTGATTTCTCGGACTTAAACTCCGTTACCTCTGAGGACGTTGACTGTGTAAACGCTGCCATTTTTCAAGTTTCCTCAGCGGTGTCCCAGCTGAGTTGTAAGAAAAACAATTCTCATTGCTTTCTTTCCATCAAACTCTGGGTTGACTCAGCTTGGGTGTCTAGCTCTGCTATGATCGACTCAGGGGCAAGTGGAAATTTTATGGATGTCTCCTTTGCTCTGAAACAGGGGATACGTTCAGTGAAGAAGGCTACTCCAGTACAGATGGAAACTGTGGATGGCTCCCTGCTGACCTCTGGACCAGTGGATCAGGAAACAGAGCCTTTGAGGGTTCTTATGGGTAAAGATCATCAAGAGAAACTGTCCTTTATGCTTATCTCTTCTCCCCACTTTCCCATTATTCTAGGGCTACCATGGCTGCAGGCTCAGAATCCTACCATTAACTGGGAGACCAAGGAATTACACTTTCCAGAGAAACAGATGAGTCCAAAAGTTTCAGCTTGCTCTGTTCCTAAAGGAACTATGTCAGTCCCTGAACTACCAGCTGTATACCAGGACTATGTGGATTTATGTGACAAGAAGAACGCTGACCAGCTTCCTCCTCACCGTCCATATGATTGTCCAATTGAATTATTGCCTGGAGCAGAGATACCTTTTGGTAAGATCTACCCCCTGGTGGGGCCCGAGCTAAAGGCTTTAAAGGATTACATAGACGAAAATCTAGCCAAGGGCTTCATACGCCCCTCTTCATCTCCTGCAGGTGCACCCATCTTCTTTGTAAAGAAGAAAGATGGATCTCTGAGACCATGCGTAGACTATAGGGAACTCAATAAGGTTACTATTAGAAACCGTTATCCATTGCCTTTAATCCCTGAGTTATTGGAGAGAGTGCGACATGCCAAAATTTTCTCTAAACTAGATCTTCGTGGGGCCTATAACTTAGTCCGTATTAGACCTGGGGATGAATGGAAGACTGCATTCAGGTCACGCTATGGACACTTTGAATATCTAGTTATGCCTTTTGGTCTGAGTACCGCCCCAGCCACTTTCCAACACTTGGTGAATGACATCTTCAGGGATCTCCTAGATACATTCGTGGTAATTTATTTGGATGATATTCTAATTTTTTCTAACTCCACAGAGGAACATCATGGACATGTGAGAATGGTCTTGGAACGTCTAAGACAAAATTATCTTTACATCAAACTTGAAAAGTGTGAATTCCATAGGACCGAAATTCAATTTCTGGGGTATGTACTGTCTACACAAGGAATTAGTATGGATGGAAGCAAAACCCAAGCCATCAAGGATTGGCCAAGTCCTAGAAATGTGAAGGAGGTACAGCGCTTCATCGGGTTTGCCAACTTCTATAGACGTTTCATTAGAAATTTCTCTGAGGTAGTGTCACCTATCACCCAACTTACCCGGAAAGAGTCTAGGTTCTCCTGGACTCCCCAAGCCCAGGAAGCATTTTCCCGTCTAAAAGATAAATTTACCACTGCACCTATCCTAGTACATCCCAACCCGAGCTTGCCTTCATAATAGAGGTGGATGCTTCAGACTGTGCCGTTGGAGCTATACTCTCTCAGAGAACAGGTGAGAAGAATGTCTTGCATCCCTGTGCCTTCTTTTCCCAGCAGTTGTCTTCGGCTGAGAGGAACTACGATGTGGGCAATAGAGAGTTGTTGGCCATTATTGCCGCCTTCAAAGAATGGAGACACCTTCTTCAGGGAGCTGCACAGCAAATAGTCGTCCTGACAGATCATCGTAACCTTGAGTTTATCAGGTCGGCTAAGTGCCTGACTCCTCGCCAGGCTCGCTGGAATCTTTTCTTAAACCAATTTAATTTTATCATTTCTTATAGACCAGGATCGTGCAATGGAAAGGCTGATGCACTCTCTAGGATTTACTCAGCAGAGACACGTCCAATTACTCCTCCTAAGACTATTCTTCCTGACTCTAGATTCCTAGGAGTAATTCATAATCAAGACCTACTTAAGGACATCAAGGAAGCATACCATGCGGATTCCTTTTTGGCACAACCCCCAAGGGACGTAAGTCTTGTCTTTAAGAATGGTGTGTGGATTCAGGGACAACGCCTGTATATTCCTGAAACAGTCAGATTGAGAGTATTGCAACTCATTCACGATTCAAAGATAGCTGGGCATAGAGGAATTCTAAAGACACAGGAATTTCTCTCTCGTTTCTTTTGGTGGCCCACTTGCAGGAAGGATGTTTTAAACTATGTCACTTCATGTGAAGTATGTGCAAGATGCAAAACACCTCGCTCCTCACCAACTGGTCTGTTACAGCCTCTTCCCACCCCGTCCCGCCCGTGGGGATCCATTTCTATGGACTTCATTGTGGAGTTACCAACCTCTCAAGGGAAGAACACCATTCTAGTGGTGGTTGACCGTCTAACAAAGGCAGCTCATTTTATCCCTTGTGTCAGCTTACCCACTGCAAAACAGACATCAGATTTGATGATTAAAGATGTGTTTCGCTTACATGGAGTACCGGATGAGGTTATTTCGGATCGAGGGGTGCAATTCACTTCTAGGTTTTGGCAAAATTTCTGTGCAGCATTGGACATTAAAGTAAACCTTTCTTCTGCTTTTCATCCCCAGACTAATGGACAGACCGAACGAACCAATCAAACCCTGGAGCAGTATCTCCGCTGCTTTATCTGCCACCTACAGGATGATTGGGTGGATCTACTTCCATTAGCTGAGTTCTCGTATAACAACTCTCAGAGTGCCTCCACTAAGCAGTCTCCTTTTTACTCTAATCTAGGTTATCATCCTAACATTCTACCACGATTTCCCATAGAAACGCCTTTACCAGCAGTGGCTGAAAGAATCACGTCTTTACAGAAGAATATGGATCTTCTAAAGGAGAATCTGGAATCGGCTCAGGAAAGGTACAAGAAAGCAGCAGATAAATTTTGTAAACCTGCACCAGCTTTCAAGGTAGGAGACTTGGTCTGGCTGTCAACCAGAAATCTTAAGTTAAGGATTCCATCGTCTAAGTTGGGACATAAGTACATTGGACCCTATAAAATCAGTAAAATTATAAGTGCCGTTGCTTGTCGTCTTCAACTGCCCAGAACTATGAGAATTCACCCTGTCTTTCATGTATCCCTACTAAAGGCTGCGACACCCAATACGTTTCCTGGACGTTCTTCTCCTTGCCCTGACCCAGTGCTAGTCGATGGTCAGGAAGAATTTGTGGTGGAAAGGATTTTAGATTCCAGGTTGTATAGAAATCAGTTACAATATCTGATTAAATGGCAGGGCTACCCAGTGGAGGACAACTCATGGGAACCAGTCAATAACGTTAATGCTCCTCGCTTGCTCCGTCAGTTTCATCAGAGGTACCCACACAAGCCTGGCCTGAGGTCATCCGGAGGTTGTCCCTAAGGGGGGAGTAATGTAAGGTTCTGTGTACATGTTCCTGAAACTCAGTTTGTTCGTCAGCCATTTTACTTTCTGTCTTGCTGCAGCTATCTTGCCCTCAGTCAAAATGGAGTTTCCAGCTTGCATGTTCCCGCCCTGATTCTCTCCTTTTGCTTCTTAAGCAGCCACAGCTGAGCAATCAGTGCTTCAGAATCTAGCCTGCAGTGAACCTGTGACCTGACTCCTAAAGCCTTGGACCTTGTACTCCAGCTATTCCTACTGAGGAACTCTGAAGCACTTGTGGACTCTGAACCCTGCTCTTTGAAAGACCCACGTTTGCATGGACTTACGGTAACAGAGAAGAGATCCTGAACCTGTTGTGGAGAGTGATTGCTGAGCTTAGATTACTCTGGCCTGCTGTGTCTCCTGCTTCTGTGTCTGCAAACTGTGTGACTATTTTTGCCAACTTGTATGAAGTAATACAAGACTTTCTATATCAAACCTGTGTCTCATGTATTTTCATCGCACCCAAGCACAAGACGCTATATGAACTGTACTACATACATTACACAAAGATTATTCAACATAGTTGTTCAGGGGAAGGATACAAAAAGCTGTCTCAGAGATTTAACCTGTCAGTTTCCACTGTGAGGAACATAGTAAGGAAATGGAAGAACACAGGGACAGTTCTTGTTAAGGCCAGAAGTGGCAGGCCAAGAAAAACATCAGAAAGGCAGAGAAGAAAAATGGTGGGATCAGTCAAGGACAATCCTCAGACCACCTCCAGAGAGCTGCAGCATCAACTTGCTGCAGATGGTGTCACTGTGCATCGGTCAACTATACAACGCACTTTGCACAAGGAGAAGCTGTATGGGAGAGTGATGCGAAAGAAGCCGTTTCTGCAAGCACGCCACAAACAGAGTCGGCTGAGGTATGCAAAAGCACATTTGGAGAAGCCAATTTCTTTTTGGAAGAAGGTCCTGTGAACTGATGAAACCAAGATTGAGTTGTTTGGTCATACAAAAAGGCATTATGCATGGCATAAAAAAAACACAGCATTCCAAGAAAAACACTTGCTACCCACAGTAAAATTTGGTGGAGGTTACATCATGCTTTGGGGCTGTGTGGCCAATGCTGGCACCGGGAATCTTGTTAAAGTTGAGGGACGCATGGATTCCACTCAGTATCAGCAGATTCTTGACAATAATGTTCAAGAATCAGTGACAAAGTTGAAGTTACACAGGGGATGGATCTTTCAGCAAGACAATGATCCAAAACACCGCTCCAAATCTACTCAGGCATTCATGCAGAGGAACAATTACAATGTTCTGGAATGGCCATCCCAGTCCCCAGACCTGAATATCATTGAACATCTGTGGGATCATTTGAAGAGGGCTGTCCATGCTCGGCGACCATCAAACTTAACTGAACTGGAATTGTTTTGTAAAGAGGAATGGTCAAAAATACCTTCATCCAGGATCCAGGAACTCATTAAAAGCTACAGGAAGCGACTAGAGGCTGCTATTTTTGCAAAAGGAGGATCTACTAAATATTAATGTCACTTTTCTGGTGAGGTGCCCATACTTATGCACCTGTCAAATTTTGTTTGGATGCAGATTGCACATTTTCTGTTAGTACAATAAACCTCATTTCAAGGCAGAAACATTACTGTGTCCAATAGTTATTAGATATATCAAACTGAAATAGCTGTTGCAAAAACACCAATTTTTTATCAAACATTAAGCTTAAGATTAATAGGGGTGCCCAAACTTTTTCATATAACTGTAGTTCCCTCAGCGTTTTTGTCACACTTTAGGTATGTACTGTCTATCATATCCTATCAGATATATATCGGCTCTCTCTTATTTTCTTGACATTTGGCAATTCTAGCGTCTTATTCTCTGGAATCCTCAGTCTCCATACTTAACCATAGCCCTATGTATTCATTTACCGTATATGAACTGCATATCTGACATTTCACATTGTGCAATCTACTGAAATTGTAAATACTTTCTTTTTTATACATATTTTTGTACCGTTTATTTTCATGTATATTAATTTTTTTTGTAGCACACTGATGAAGGTCTTGTTTAGAACGAAACATTTGTTGTGACTACTGTATGTATTGCACAATAAAAATCCTTCACATTGCACTTCTGGAGTGTGCCCAGTTTTCTACGCTATATCTCACGGTTTGGTAACCCACCGGAGGCACCTCACCCACAGGTTGTGCTAGCGGTGTGTTTCCCACATTACTAAACATCAGGCTAGGTATTATCTATCTATAGATATATCTACCATACGCTTCCCCTCGATAAAGTCAGCCGCGAAACACGCATCGGGGTGCCTGCCGCCACAAGGTATAGTATTTTAACCCTACCACGACCTTTTCAGCACCTATTTCATGCCCTACTTTGTAGCATGCATTCCAATATGGAGTTTACGGACGTCTTTACTTGCACCTTATACTGATATTCAGTCAGCTGACTGACAAATGTCCTTTTCACTCTCTTTATGAGGATATCCATCCCATTTACCTACTATATTCAAAACCTCTTTGCTCTTTATATACATTTTTATTAGTGCATGAATATATACTTGCCTTCTCTATCCGCCCAGGGATATGTGTCATATATAAATTTAATTTAAATTGGAAGCCATTTGTCTTTTGCTCCACATACTATGAATTGTAAACGTACCTTTTTTTCCTTTGGCAGTATGATATTCTGTATATAAAAGCAATTAATACTGTACCTTTCTAAACCGCGGCACATTTTTTTGCATTTGATGTCCCCACTGATAAGATTTTATCTTTCATGTTAATTTTAATGAAATTTGAATAAACTTCTTGTGTTTATTGGCACAAAGCTTCATTTCTCCTTTTTTGATGTCTATAGATATATCTATCTACAGATATATATAAATATTCACTTATATTTGTTTTGTGTGTGTAAACATTATATTTGAACATGGTATGTGATGATATTATGGTCTTCAATGGAGTATGTAAAAGAAGTGGTTTGACAAGGAAATGACATCACAATTCTTTTTTTTTGTTAAATAATATATCTTTATTTAGCTAACAAAAACACATACAAATCCGCATAAAAAACGCATAAAATCCCTGCGGCTTTTTAACTGCGTTTTCTGCCAAGAGAGGAAGAATCTGCGCAGAAAATTCCACAGGCAAATCCGCAACGTGTGCACATACCCTAAGGCTAAGTGCACACGATCCGGAATAATTGCGTTTTGTTCGCGGTTTTTCCGCGGTTTTCCGCGGTAAAAACGCGATAAAAACGCAAGCATTAAGCATCCTATACATGTTAATTGATTCCGCATGTTTTGGCCACATGTTGCGTTTTTTTCCGCGAAAAAAACGCTTCGCGGAAAAAATAGCAACATGTTCATTAATTTTGCGGAATGTAAGCGGTTCATGTGCGGTGGTACCCAGGGTCTGGAGGAGAGGAGACTCTCCTCCAGGCCCTGGGTACCATATCCCTGGTAAAACAATAATTAAAATAAAAAATAATGATATTCTCACCTTCCGGCGGCCCCCGCAGCCTTCCCGCGGCCCCCGCAGCCTTCCCGCCTTCAGCGATGCTCCCGGCAACTTCCGGTCCCAGGAGTGCTTTGCGAGAATCACCCAGATGGCATAGCGGTCTCGCGAGATGTACGTCATCGGTGTGATTTGTCGCAAAGCACTCCTGGGACCGGAGTTGCCGGGAGCGTCACTGAGAGGCGGGAAGGCTGCGGGGGCCGCCGGAAGGTGAGAATATCATTATTTATTATTTTTTTTATTATTTTTACATTAGATCTTTTTACTATTGATGCGGCATAGGCGGCATCAATAGTAAAAAGTTGGTCACACTTGTCAAACACTATGTGTGACTCGTGTGACCAACCTGTCAATCAGTTTTCCAAGCGATGCTACAGATCGCTAGGAAAACGCTAGCATTCTGCAAGCTAATTACGCTTGCAAAACGCTATTATTCTGGCGGGAATCAGCATACAAAAAACGTGCGTATTTCCTGCGGGAGAAGTGCGGGATTGCCGCGGAAATTTCCGCGGCAATTCCGCAACGTGTGAACTTAGCCTAAACATTGGTAAAGATGAAAAAGAATATAAAGATTATGCTCCTTATTGTCGGATTCTCTGGATAGTGGAAAAAAGCATGTTTCTTAGTGGAGGGTTAGCATCTCAGCAGTATATAGCTAGGTGAATTACTAATTAAAGACTGTGTAAATCTCAAATAAAATGCGGATACATTTTAGTGATAAAAATCCGGCTTTACCACCTCCACGTACAACACACATGGTAGCCTTTCCTGCTACTATATATACTGTATATACTGTATATATATTTATATAATCGTCTTATCCTGTCTGTCTGTCCAGGAAATCCCGCGTCGCTGATTGATCCGGCTGCGGCCAAACAGCAACGCAGGGCTAAAGGGTATGCCACACTAAACAACATCGCTAACGGGATCGCTAAAAAACGTCACTATTTAGCGATCCCGTTAGCGATGTTGTTGTGTGCGGCATCTACCAGCGACGTGGCCCCTGCTGTGATCTCGTCCGTCGTCCTGATCGTTCCGGACCCTATTTTCATCGCTGGCGTCCCGCTGGTAAGTATCTAATCGCTGAGTGTGGCACCTTTTTTAGCGATTTAGCGGTACTTTTGTACCGCTAAAGTCGTTAAGGAGATCGCTAACCGCGATAGCGTCCTTAACGATATCGCTAAATTAGGTAGCTACTAGCGATATAGAAATAATCCCGCTAGCGATCTCATTAGTATGCGACGCTAACGAGATCGCTAGCGGGATTGTGTAGTGTGGCAGTACCTTAACTCTGCCCATGTGGTCATGTGACTCACCAACTGCCCATGATGTACTGAACATGTTTTGTCAGTTACAGTGTCTGATGTACTTCTGTCACGTTTACTGAACACGGGTAATACACAGTGACATGAGGTAATACATAAGTAACATAAGGTAATACACAGTAAAATGAGGAAATATACAGTAATATGAGGTAATACACAGTAATATGAGATTATACACAGTAATGAGGTAATACACAGGTAACATGAGGTAATATACGGTAACATGAGGTAATACACAGTTATATGAGGCAATACACAGTAATATGAGGTAATACACAGCGACATGAGGTAATACACAGTAACATTAGCGACGCAGGGCTAACTCCACCCATGTGGTCATGTGACTCACCAACTGCCCATGATGTACTGAAAATGTTTTGTCAGTCACAGTGTCTGATGTACTTCTGTCACGTTTACTGAACACGGGTAATACACAGTGACATGAGGTAATATACAGGTGACATGAGGTAATATACAGTAACATGTGGTAATATACAGTAACATGTGGTAATATACAGTAACATGTGGTAATATACAGCAACATGAGGTAATACACAGTAAAATGAGGTAATATACAGTAACATGAGGTAATATACAGTAACATGTGGTAATATATAAGTAACATAAGGTAATACACAGTAAAATGAAGTAATATACAGTAATATGAGGTAATACACAGGTAATATGAGGTAATATACGATAACATGAGGTAATACGAGGAAATACACAGTAACATGAGGTAATACACAGTAACATGAGGTAATACACAGGTAACATGAGGTAATATACAGTAACATGTGGTAATATACAGTAACATGTGGTAATATACAGTAACATGTGGTAATATACAGCAACATGAGGTAATACACAGTAAAATGAGGTAATATACAGTAACATGAGGTAATACACAGTAATATGAGGTAATACAGGCAACATGAGGTAATATGAGGTAATATACGGTAACATGAGGTAATACACAGTAATAGGAGGTAATACACAGTGACATGAGGTAATACACAGTAACATCTATCTAATCTAATATACATAATCGTCTTATCCTGTCTGTCTGTCTGTCACTCTTTCTGTTCAGGAAATCCCGCGTCGATTATTGGTCCGGCTGCAGCCAATCAGCGATGCGGGATTTCAGAAAAAAGATGGCGGCCGTTAGCGGCTTATCTACCGCACGGAGGTTAGTGGCGATGCAGCCGGGAGATGACCGGCGCTAGCCGGTCATCTCCCGGCTGCTCGCAGCAGAAGTACCTTGACCGGCGGCGCCGCTGATCTCCCGACGGCAAGTGTGAACGAAGGACCGGGAAGTGGCGCCGCCGGTCGGGATACTTCTGGCGCGAGCAGCCGGTCATCTCACGGAGAGAGTGTATCATCTCCCGGACAGCTTGTTTAAATTTGGCGCCAAAATCGCTGATTAGTCGAGGGCGGCCGCGACCAATAAGCAGAGCGGTGTTTAAATTTGGCGCCAATATCGCTGATTGTGACAATAAACAAGTCACAAGGTCAAACTCTACACCGTGTTGGCATACATTTACCGTAGCCCGTTTTTGGTCATGGACAACTCTATATTTTCAAGAGTTAAAATGAGATCCAACGTCAAGGTGCAAGTTTTGGATACCCATTTACAAGGAAAGTTGCATAGAGATAGTCAAAAAGTATTCACAAAAAATGTAGTGTACAAAAATATTTTGGGTTGATATTGTTAAATATATTATAGTGTCGATGTACTTCTTTTGTCCGATGATTTATTTAAATACAGTTAGATATTCATGTAATAGTTTATATATTTCGATGATCTGTTTAATAATTTTGTTCAGTTGTATTAAGTTCTATGAGCAATAACATTTAATGATAATGTATATATTTTACCCGAAAAATCCAGTGTATTCATTGCATTATTCTTAAATCTTCATAAATAAACTACATACATACTCTAGAACAGGGGTCTCAAACTCAATTTACCCGGGGGCCGCTGGAGGTAAAATCTGGGTGAGGCTGGGCCGCATCAAATTTTCAACAAGAAAAGCTCTTACAAAAACATTCCAATGTTATCAAATGTCCCAATGGGGACAGTGTTGATGATGTATGTATAGTGCTGTAGAGTTAATAGAGCAATATCAATGAATAAATATTATTCTTAATATTATGTTACAATACCAGGATATGAGGATTTTCTGTTTCAAGGTCAAGAGCTCTCTGATGCAATGTTGCTGCCTGTCTCGCTGTCTTCCTCTTTTGACACTGCAGTGTGGTGGACAAGTAAACAGTAACTGGTTAACAGCAAGAAGTCATTCCCCCCCAGCGCTCATCTCATTCTCCCCCAGCGCTCATTCACCCCCAGCACTCTTTCTCCCCCATCACCCCATCGTTGCTTTTCCCCATCACTCCTATAATTGCTTTTTCCCCATCACCCCATCATTGCTTTTCCCCATCACTCCCATCATTGCTTTTCCCCCATCACTGCTTTTGCCCATCACTCCGATCATTGTTTTTCCCCATCACTCCCATCATTGCTTTTGCCCATCACTCCCATCATTGTTTTTCCCCATCACTCCCATCATTGCTTTTGCCCATCACTCCCATCATTGCTTTTCCCCATCACTCCCATCATTGCTTTTCCTCCATCACTCCCATCATTGCTTTTGCCCATCACTCTCATCATTGTTTTTCCCCATTGCTTTTCCCCATCACTCCCATCATTGCTTTTGCCCATCACTCCCATCATTGTTTTTCCCCATTGCTTTTGCCCATCACTCCCCTCATTGCTTTTCCCCATCACTCCCATCATTGCTTTTCCTCCATCACTCCCATCATTGCTTTTGTCCATCACTCCCATCATTGTTTTTCCCCATTGCTTTTCCCATCACTCCCATCATTGCTTTTGCCCATCACTCCCATCATTGTTTTTCCCCATTGCTTTTCCCCATCACTCCCATCATTGCTTTTCCTCCATCACTCCCATCATTGTTTTTTCCCCATTGCTTTTCCCCATCACTCCCATCATTGCTTTTCCCATCACTCCCAACATTGCTTTTGCCCATCACTCCATCATTGCTTTTCCTCCATCACTCCCATCATTGTTTTTTCCCCATTGCTTTTCCCATTACTCCCATCGTTGCTTTTGCCCATCACTCTCATCATTGTTTTTCCCCATTGCTTTTCCCATCACTCCCATCATTGCTTTTCCCAAATCACTGTTTTTACCCATCACTCTCCTGCACACACACACCACCTCTCATCTGTACACACACAACCTCTCACCTGTACACACACACACACCTCTCACCTGTCCGCAGCATCACCGGTGCCAGCGCTTCCTGGCTCTGACAAAGCAGGCCGCTGAATGATGACGTCATCCAGCGGAACTGCGCGGGCAGCGGCAGCAGCAGGAGATGAGGTGAGTATGCCCGGGGACATCTTTCTGTAGTACCGCTCATTAAGTTCATGAATATGGGCGCCACGCCTATGAGAGGAGTGGCGTGCATATTCATGACCTTAATGAGCGGTACTACGAGTGACTGGGATTTCACATGCGGTGTTTCTCGCATGTGAGATCCCAGCCGAGGGCCGCAAAATACAGTACCCATGAGGTGAGGGCCGCAAACTCGTGTCCCGAGGGCCGCAGTTGGCCCGCGAGTTTGAGACCCTGTTCTAGGTTCTTCAAAGTAGCCACCTTTTGCTTTGATTACTGCTTTGTATGCAGAAAAGGTGAACGGATGGACTCTACATGCCTGGTTCCCACCATGAAGCATGGAGGAGGTGGTGTGATGGTGCTTTGCTGGTAACACTGTTGGGGATTTATTCAAAATTGAAGCGGTGAGCGGTCCAGCTCACCCCAAAACATCTCGATTGGGTTCAGGTCTGGTGACTGTGGAGGCCAGGTCATCTGGCGTATCACCCCATCACTCTCCTTCTTGGTCAAATAGCCCTTACGCAGCCTGGAGGTGTGTTTGGGTCATTGCCCTGTTGAAAAATAAATGATGGTCCAACTAAACGCAAACCGGATGGAATAGCATGCCGCTGCAAGATGCTGTGGTGGCCATGCTGGTTCAGTATGCCTTCAATTTTGAATAAATCCCCAACAGTGTCACCAGCAAAGCACCCCCACACATCACACCACCTACTCCATGCTTCACGATGGGAACCAGGCTTGTAGAGTCCATCCGTTCACCTTTTCTGCGTGCAAAGCAGTAATCAAAGCAAAAGGTGGCTACTTTGAAGAACCTAGAATATAAGACATAATTTCGGTTGTTTCACACTTTTTTGTAAAGTGTAATGTATAATTCCACATGTTTTAATTCATAGTTTTGATGCCTTCAGTGTGATTCTACAATTTTCATAGTAATGAAAATACAGAAAAATCTTTGAATGAGGTGTGTCCAAACTTTTGGTCTGTACTGTATATAATTGACTAAAAATAAATATAAAAAAAACACCACAATTAGGGACTTTACACGTAAAAGTCAAGTGTCATGGGTGTATCGCCACGAGGATCGTCGTGATTACACACTCTGACTTCTCACAGCTGAGTTGCTGTTTCTTTGTGTTTGGTAATGAGGGAGTTAATTTTACCTAGCTCTTTGCTAAGACTAGGTCCAGCCTCGCCCGGCTGCTTTTGATTATGTTCTAATTAGATTCCTTCATATACCTGCCAGTCTGCTTGTTAGATGCCGGTGAAAGCATTCATGTAGTCTAGCAGACTGGATCGGTTCTGAGAATACTTAAGCTAAGAGCTCCTTAGTTGTTTTTACTCTTACAGCTTATAGTTTATCTCTGAGACCTTAGGTGTTCCTACTGTGTGTGAGTGTTGTATGTAAGACTTTATTTACTTTATTTCTTGTCTTTCTTGTATGTCTTTCTGTTCATTAACCGTTACCTGTTCATTCCCTTTGGTGGTAATCAGGGTCCTTCTTAGGACTAGATTACAGTTGGCAGGGATTGATAGGAGACAGGGTTTACGCTGGTGGCCTGGACCTCTGTACCTTTAACAGTACCTCCAGGTAGAGGGATTAGTTAGGACCCCAGTTTAGGGTCAGCATAGACCCCGGTCACCCTCTAGCCGGAGACAGTGTATAACGGATTCCGTATTGACCCACTGGACATTGTCAGGTAATTCTATGTTATCATATATCTATGCGCATGTTATATAGGATGTTGCCCTTTTGATATAGATTACTGACATCACATATATATATATATCTGCTATACAGCGTGACATCAAGTCTGCAGCTTAACGGAACATCCATAAACAAAGGTGGAGCCAAAACAGGGTTTCCTCGCCAAAACAACAGCCTATATGAAGTAGGCATAGGATAGGCACTCATTTAACCCTTTCGGGTGAGAGACTAATCTAAATATCCATTCCGCCTCTCGTTTCTGTATAATCCAATCCAGATCACCTCCTCTAATTTTTGGTTTGACCAATTCTATCATAGAAGGCGTTGGTCACATACCGCCTAGTCTCATCCGGCAGGACTACTCGGCACGTGTCCAAAAGTATGTAAATCACATACATGCGGTCATGTGGCCATCCATTCACAAAGAGAATACAGGGGATCACGACAGTGTACACATCATGCACTGTTATGATTCACCATTCTGCAATCACAAAGTGACCTCAGACTTTTCTTTTGAGACCGGAGGGTTGTTTTAATAAAAAACACACAAATCCTAATTGTTACCAAAAAGACAACACATTTGGCAAACCACCGTGAATGAACACACCCAATCTAATGGAAGATGAACACAAAAAAAAGTAACAATATTTGAAAGAATGACAAAGTTCAAGCTGTTGCAACCACAAAATATAAAGCTGGTTTACAAACATGTTCATTCATACACACACAAGAAAAAAATACTATAGATTATCAGAACTATATTTAATCAATTTAAAACTAGATCTTTGAACATGGTATCATTCTCTGTCATCTCATGATCTGACCTAAAGAAAACTGTAGCAGGTAATTTCCTGCTGATCAGACATTTCCAAGGTCACAGATAAGTGACTCTGCAAGATAATTAGCTGCACAGATTGAAGTTAAGGTACTGCCACACTTAGCAATCTCGTTAGCGATCACGATAACGACGCAATCGTTGGTGTGATCTCTTTTAGGTCGCTAGTAGCTGCCAAACAGGAGATCTCATAAACGACTCATCAGCGGTCAGCGATCTCTTTAACGACTTTGGCGGTCGTTAGGATCTGTCATTAGCATGTACTGAGCGCTTCTGATTCATAGGAATTTCCAGCATCGCTCCTGCTCTCTGCGTCCTGCTAGCCTGCTTTGCAACTGCTGCGATCCTCTCTGTGACGCAAAAGAGAACCTACAGATATTGCGATCCACTCCGTGACGCAAAACAGTCATACGCGTCACAAACGAGGTCGCTCGTCGTTCGCAAAAGGTGCCAAACACAGCGATTCAGGCTCACCAGTGGGACGCCAACAATCAAAAAACGGTCCAGAACTCTAGTGAACGATCAGCGACATCACAGCAGGGGCCACATCGTTGCTACATGCCACACACAACGAGGTCGCTAACGAGATCGCAAAAGTGACGTTTTAGTGATCTCGTTTGCGATTTCGTTTGCGATCTCGTTTAGTGTGGCATACCCTTTAGAATTGTCCGTTTGGGATATTCCTGATAAGATGTGAAGGATGCTGTGAGGAAGCATGTAACAATGCATTAATGTATCAAATTAACGGATGTACTCTTTCTAAATAGGTCGGTTTGTAATAGACCATTAATGGTTGTCTCTATCTTTTGCACTATTGTGAATTGAGCTGAGCTATTAGTATTTCATAGCAACAGGCCCAACACACTGGAGCCATTATATGATATATTTTGGTGCAAATTCACTATCTGTGTCACGTTTACATCATGGTACTACTTGTTTATTGGAAGTAGTCCGGTTGAGTCCTACTTTTTTCTGTACTTGTGGTATTGCCATTTTTAATTGTTTTCAACTGTGCTTTAATAAAGAGTATTTGTTTTCTCATATATGGCTTGATATGAGGTTTTTCTCTTGGTGTCTCACAACTGTAAGTTGTTTTAACTCTTGCTTTTCCAGATTGCTCATCCTATAGGAAAAGCCTCGGGCAACATAGGAAATTTGATACCAGGAGTATATTATGTGCTCAGAGATAAAGTTTTGTAGTATTCTACATGGATTTATCATCTGCCAATATTCTGAAGCTAATTAATGAGCATAGGATTGCTTACATTTGGCATGCGCTACCATGTAACAAACAATACTGTTTTTTACAAGTTCTCTGTATGTACAGTACATAAACAACTTGTATTTTTATTTTTGAACACTACTAAAAATTCAGTCACTTATTCATTTTTTGTCAACGATAGGCAATAACTATATGGGTATGTTTCCACGGTCAGTATTTTCTCAGGATTTGACGCAGGTGAAATCTGAGGTCACTGGCAGGTCACAAGCGTTTTTAATGCTTTTTTTTTACATGCGGTTTTGATGCATTTTTTCATTGCATGCGGTTTTTTGTTACTTGAAATAAAGCTAATTGAAAGTTGGCTTCTGGGAAGGAAAAAAAAAATATTTCCTGTTTGCAGATATATTGGGGTATGTTCCCACGGTCAGTAAACGCTGCGGATTGGATGCTGTATACATCTGCAGCGTCCAACCACAGTGGATGGGATTTCAAGAAATCCCATGCCCACTACGCGTGCACCAATGCCGCGGCTCACCCACAGAGACGGACATGCGGCACGTCTTTCCAGACCGCAGCATGTCAATTCATGTAGTGGAGACGCTCCTTCTCCGCTGCATAAATTACCTATAGGCCGGGGTTACACTTGCGAGTGTGATGCGAGAAACTTGCGCGAGTCTCTCGCATCAATTCCCGGCACTGCCGCCAGCACTAGGGATCGGAGTGTGCGGCTGCATGTATTTCTATGCAGCTGCACACTCCGGACCGGGTGCCGGGTATTGATGCGCGAGTTTCTCGCATCATACTCACAAGTGTGACCCCAGCCATATACTTTCATTAGATGCAGTAAAACCGCATTATCTTCCTAGTCACATGCGTATAAGTGCGGGAACGCAGCTTACTACGCATGTGTACTAATTTAAATAATGGTGAATCTTGTGTCATGTACAGCTGTGTCACAGGAAGTGAAGGAAAGCACAGAGAGAGGTCCCCTCCTTTTTAATAAATAATAATTTAAAAAAAAAATAGCGTGGGGCCCCCCATATTTGTTAACCAACCAGAGTAAAGCAGACTACTGGGACTGGTATTTCAGGCTAGTAAGGATCCAATATCCATGAACCTTACCAGCCTGATAATACCAGGTCACAGCAGTCTGCTTACCTTGGGATGGTTAGCAAAAATAGTGAGATACCCTGTAAAAAAAAAAAAAAAAAACAGCGTGGGGTCACTCTATTTTTGTTAACCAGCCAAGGAAAAAGCAGACAGCTGCGGCCTGGTATTCTCAGGCTGGCGAGGCCCATTGATTTTGGCCCTCACAGGCCTAAAAATAGCAGACCGCAGCCACTGCACAATTGGTGCATCCAAAGATGCGCCAATTGTGGCCCTTTACCCGGCTATTTCCACTTGCCCTGTAGCGGTGGCAAGTGGGGTTCATATTTGTGGGGTTGATGTCACCTTTGTATTGTCTGGTGACATCAAGCCCACGCGTTAGTAATTTAGAGGCATCTATAAGACACCTATCCATTACTAATCATATAGTTGCATGGGCAATAAAGATACAGACAGAATAAAGTCCTTTAATAATCTTAATTTATTCGAACGTCCATGACAGCACTACAGAGAGAGGGGGGATCCGCCCCTTAGAAACAGGAAACCTACAGATACAAAAAGGGCGGCACCTCTCCCACGCATCAGTTGGTTTCCTGTTCCTAAAGGACGGGTTTCCTACAGATGAAGATCTTCAGGAGGACCCAGGCCGGCCGGTCGACCCAGGTAGCGGGGGGGATCTCCTACCTCGACCGGTGCGGAGCCCCTGGAAGCGCCACGGTGGGTCCGGGTAGGATTCCACGACAGTGTCTCCCAGCCAGCGCCGGTTGATAAGTATCCCCCCTCTCCCTGGTCCTGGTGCCTGCTCCCTGTCTTCTCCTGTGGTCCTGTCATGGTGGGGGCCGGAGGTGGTGCAGCCGAAAAAAAAAAAAAAAATTTTTTTTTTGAATTTCCCGCCGCGCGTCACTGTGATGGACGACGCGGCGGGTTTTTTTTTTTTTTTATTTCCCGCCACGCGTCACTGTTATGGACGGCGCGGCGGGGGTTTTTTGAATTTCCCGCCGCGCGTCACTGTTATGGACGGCGCAGCGGGGTTTTTTGAATTTCCCGACGCGCGCCACGGCTATGGACGGCGCGGCGGGGTTTTGAATTTCCCGACGCGCGCCACGGCTATGGACGGCGCGGCGGGGGTTTTTTGAATTTCCCGCCGCCGCGTCTCTGCTGTGGACAGCGCGGCGGGGGTTTTTTTTTTTTTTAATTTCCCGCCGCGCGTCGCTGCTGAGGACGGCGCGGCGGGGTTTTTTAAATCTTCGCCGTGCGCCGCTGCTGTGGGCGGCGCGGCGGGGATTTTTTGGGATCTCCCGCTCGCGTCCCGGCTGGGGAGGCGATGCGTCGGGAAACTCCGCTCGGGTACCTGGGCGATGCGGTCGGGTCTGCGGGGTCCCTGTGGGAGCGCTGGTCCTGGCGGCGTCGGAAAAGGGGGCGGAGTCTCCACCGCTGGAACCGGAAGTGGGACACCGGCCGGCGTTTTTTGAAAAATTGGCGCGGCTGCATCATGTACCAGGCGGCGCCTGCTGTGGGGACGGCAGGGAAGTGCAGGGGGAGCGGTGGGGCGGGGAGCAGGAGGGGGTGGACCCCTGGCAGCACCTGCTAACCCGGATATCCGGGGAGGATATAAGGAGCCTATGAAGCTGGGAAAGCGCTTCTGCCCCATTTCTTACAATGGACACTGCAGAAGCTCCCTCAGTACAGCAGGAGAGCCAGCAGCCGCAGCAGACAGAGCGCTCCTCTTCAATGGCCAGGGGCGCCAGCCGCAGGAGTTCCTCAGCTGGGAAAAAGACCCCTCCCCGTGATCCAGTACCTACTGCTGTATGGACTGGGTAAGAGATCGTCAGACTTAGAATACCCAGTAATGCAGTTTTCCCCCATTCTGTGTTCCGTTACTAGGGGAAGAAGTGTTCGGTGAAAAGCAAGCACAGGGAATGTGCCTTTTGTGCTTGCCCTCTGCCAGATGCTTGCCCTAAAAGGTTATGCCAGCCGTGCACGCGACAGACGGTAGGGCATTAAGGGGGAAGGGCAGGGGCCTGGGATGAGATAGTAACCCCCCCCATGCCCCTTCCCTTTTTAGATAGCGGAGGAGACTCCAGATTTCACCGAAAGCCTGAAGGAGATAATAAGGGCGGAGATGAAGGCGTCCTTAAGACACGAGAATCTTCCAGGCGTAGGACTGTACCAGTGTTATCTGATTCAGATTCTCCCGCCGCCCATGACAAGGGTGAAGTTGTTTCAGGACCCTCTTCGCCTTCCTCTTCGGCTTCCTCCTCTTCTTCTACAGAAGACGCTTCTCGATTTTGTTTTCCCTTGGACCAGATGGACAAACTTGTCAAATTAGTTAGGTCCACCATGGGGGTAGAGGAGGCGAGACCAGAACTCTCAGTACAGGATCTGATGTTCGGTGGTCTAGATCCGAAAAAACGCAGATCCTTTCCACTAAACAGTAGCATCCAAGG
The DNA here is from genome assembly GCA_033576555.1 of Oophaga sylvatica. NCBI lineage: Eukaryota > Metazoa > Chordata > Amphibia > Anura > Dendrobatidae > Oophaga > Oophaga sylvatica. The sequence goes on along the minus strand of JARQOD010000005.1, from coordinate 437,251,313 downwards.
CCTTATAGACAGAGAGTGGAAGAAGCCAGAAAAAAGAGGCTCCTTACCCCAAGCGTTTAAACGGAGATATCCCTTTGAAGATCCCTTGACAGGTAGGTGGGATAAGGCCCCGAAGCTGGACGCAGCGGTAGCGAAGGCTTCCAAAAAATCCTCCATCCCTTCGATGATATGGGGTCCTTGAAAGACCCACTAGACAAGAAGGCAGACTCCTTCTTGGAAGGGACATGGGAGATGTCGGCAGGTGCCCTGAGGCCAGCGGTTGCAGCCACTTGTACAGCCAGATCAATGATGGTCTGGCTAGACCAATTAGAGTCCCAGTTAGCAGATGGAACCTCTAGGGGTCAATTCGGAAGACATTGCCGATAATTCAGAACGCGGCGGCTTTCCTGGCTGATTCCTCAGCGGACTCAGTAAGAATGGCTGCCAGAGCGGCAGGTCTGTCTAATGCAGCGCGAAGGGCGTTGTGGCTAAAATGTTGGCCGGGCGATATTCAAGCCAGATCTCGCCTCTGCTCCATTCCATGTGACGGCGAATATCTTTTTGGCCCGGTCCTGGACGAACTTTTGGAAAAGGCAGGGGACGACAAGAAAAAGTTTCCCAGTCTTTCGACTCCTTCCTACAAGAGACTTTCAGCAGAAGGAGGTTCAGCCGCAGAAGGTCGTCCAGGGAGCGAGCCAAATGGGATGAAAAGAGGCGAAGAGGTACAGGGTTTATGTTTAGGGGTCCGCCTAGGGAAACCAAAAAACCCTCGCAATGACTAGCGATGCTGGTAGGAGGCAGATTGATGGCCTTCTACCCGGCCTGGTCGGAAATCTCAAGCAGTAGCTGGATCCTTGGTCTCATAGCTACAGGGCTGCGGTTAGAATTCTCCTCGGTACCTCGGGATAACTTTAGAATTACCCCCTCAGGTCATCCCCATCGGAGCAGGCCGCTCTGGAGTTGGAAGTTCAGGAGCTTTGCGCTAAAAAAGTCTTAGTGGAGTTGCCGGAAGCAGAGCGGGGTAAAGGGTTTTACTCCCCTCTGTTTTTGATCCGTAAACCAGACGGTTCTTTTAGAACAATTATTAATTTAAAAGCCCTCAATAAATTCCTTGTTATTCATTCATTTAAAATGGAAACGGTCAGCTCAGCAATAAAGCTTCTGTTTGAAAATTGCTTTATGGTGGTGTTAGATCTGAAAGACGCTTATTACCACGTACCGATCCATGTGGACCATCAGCGTTTCCTCAGAGTAGCAGTCCAGATGGGGGAATCGCTGCAACATTTTCAATATAGCACCCTTCCCTTTGGCTTGGCGGTTGCCCCACGAGTGTTCACTAAAGTTATGTCAGAAGTCATGGCCCACTTACGTGAATCCAATATGCTCATAATCCCCTACCTCGACGACTTTCTTATCATTGGAAAGACGGCAGAGCATTGCCTAGAGCAACTGCAAAGAGCAATATCTACCTTAGAGCGGCTGGAATGGCTAATAAATACCAAAAAGTCTCGTTTGAATCCGATGAGGGTTCAGCAGTTTCTAGGGCTAATTTTGGATTCACGGAATCAGAATTGTAGTTTACCGTCAGACAAGTTGATTCGCTTACGGTACCAGGTCCTAAACGCTTCAAATAACCCCTCCATGTCTCTTAGGAAGGCCATGTCTCTTTTGGGCTCCCTCTCGTCCTGTTTCCCCGCGGTTCAGTGGGCTCAATTTCACACAAGGACGCTGCAAGCTGAGGTCTTGTTATATCAAAATTTTCTAGGTGGTTACCTAGAAGGCCAGCTATCCTTGTCCCAGGCTACTATAAGATCCCTGGATTGGTGGAAGGAGGAAACGAACCTGTCTAAGGGGTTCCCTGGGAATATGAAATATCCCGGATAGTCACGACAGATGCAAGCCCCTCTGGGTGGGGGGCTCATATGGGGGATGTTATGGTTCAGGGCTTATGGGAGCTGGATCAAATACAAATGTCTTCTAATATGAAGGAGTTAACGGCAGTAGAGCAAGCGATTAAAAAGCTCCTTGTCTATCTACAGGGTCACCACGTTCGAGTGCTCTCCGACAATCGTGTCACAGTCGCTTACGACAACCACCAGGGTGGTACTCGTTCCGGTCCTCTCATGGAAGTGGCAAGGCGCCTACTCCAGATAGCAGAACGACACTTTCTTTCTCTAACGGCTCTACATAAAAGGGGAGAAGAAAATACCAAGGCGGACTTCTTAAGCCGCAATCTCCTGAGTCAGGGAGAATGGTCGTTAAAGACTTCCATCTTCGACCAGATTGTGCAGAAATGGGGTCAACCGGAGATAGATCTCTTTGCTACCAAAAGCAACAGGAAAGTGAGACGGTTCTGCTCTCTGAATCCCAAAGAACGCCCTCTGGCAGTGGACGCTCTTCTGTTAAAGTGGGATTTCAATCTAGCATACGCCTTCCCTCCCTTGTCCTTACTTCCCCTAGTATTGAGGAAGGTCAGGAAAGACAGGGCGAGGGTAATAGGAGTCGCTCCCTTCTGGCCCAGGAGGGCATGGTTTTCATGTCTCAGGAACATGTCGATAGCCGACCCTTGGGTCCTGCCGGATATTCCCGATCTGCTCTCCCAGGGTCCAGTCTACCATCCTCGAGTAGCGGGCCTCCACCTGACGGCGTGGATTTTGAACGGTCGCTGCTGAGAGATAAGGGGTTTTCTGCTAATCTAATTAATACTCTCCTTAAGAGCAGAAAAGAGGTTACAACTAGAATCTACGCTAGGACTTGGAAAAAATTTCTCAGAGCTCGGGGTGGTAGCAGGGGACCCAACACCGATAGCTCAGATTCTAGAATTCCTACAAAAGGGTCTGGACTTAGGTCTCTCCACGAGCACCCTTAAGGTGCAGGTTTCAGCTTTGAGAGCACTCTTTAGTTGCAACATCGCCAATAATTACTGGGTCAGTAGATTCATTAAGGCTGCGGGTAGGTCGAGACCCATAGTGATGAACAGAATCATGCCATGGGATTTGAACCTTGTTCTCACTACTTTAACAGAACCCCCTTTTGAACCTATCTCAGCGGCATCAATAAAAATTCTTTCCCTTAAAACCGCCTTCCTGGTAGCATTAACTTCGGCTAGGAGGGTAAGTGACATCCAGGCACTATCTAGACTGTCTCCTTACACTCAGGTCCTGAATGACAGGATAATACTTAGACCTGATCTGGCATACCTACCTAAGGTGTCTTCCGCTTTTCACAGAACACAGGAAATTGTTCTCCCTTCTTTCATCCCTAATCCATCTAATCAAAAAGACATAAAACTCCATACTCTAGATGTTAGAAGATGTCTCCTGCAATATCTGGCAGTCACTAACCCCTGGAAAAGGGACAATGCATTGTTTGTCTCTTTTCAGGGAATTAACAAAGGCCGTAGAATAACAAAAAGCTCATTGGCCAGATGGATTAGGGAAGCAATTTCTCTGGCATACACCTCGAGGGGCAAGCCGGCACCTGAGAGGCTAAGGGCGCATTCCACCCGAGCTGTGGCGACTTCATGGGCAGAGAGGGCAGAAGTCTCCATTGACCAGATATGTAAGGCAGCTACGTGGTCTTCTCCACACACGTTTTACACTCATTATAGGTTAGATTTAGGTGCTTCCTCAGACCTTTCTTTCGGACAAAGGGTTCTGCAGGCTGTAGTCCCTCCCTAAATAGTTATTACTCTCTGTAATTCTCTCTGTAGTGCTGTCATGGACGTTCGAATAAAGTCTTAGTTACTTACCGTTAACGGTATTTTTCGAAGTCCATGACAGCACCCTTAGATTCCCACCCGTGTTCTATGTGCACTTCTTCCTCTTATATAGTCCACATGTAATAAACAATTGATCAATGTTACTGTGTGATGCATAAATTTTTTGCTGTATACCATTTAACCTGGCTAGTCCTCTTATGCTCTGTAATCCAACTGATGCGTGGGAGAGGTGCCGCCCTTTTTGTATCTGTAGGTTTCCTGTTCCTAAGGGGCGGATCCCCCCTCTCTCTGTAGTGCTGTCATGGACTTCGAAAAATACCGTTAACGGTAAGTAACTAAGACTTTATCCTACTTACTGCATCACCTAATCCCCGAATCCCTCGATCTTCTGCAACAAAATTAAAATAATAAACCAACATATAATACTTCCTGTCCGACGTAGTCCAGCTCTGCTACATCTGGATGCCTTTGGCTGAACGGTTGCATTATGCCACCATCCAGCCTGACATCCAGACACAGCGGAGCTTGAAGATGACCCCCGGTGATAACTTGGTCTGCAGTTTTCACGATCAGCTGACCGTGAGAACTTTGCTAGTGACCGGAGATAACCCCAGCGGTCACGTGCACGGCAATTCTCGCGTTTAGCTGATCTCATCGCAAGAACTGCAGTGGACGCGAACTTCCGGCTGTGGCACAAGCTAAGACATTATTGAAATTAGTTCACATGCGTAGTAAGCTGCGTTTTCGCATTTAACCCCTTAGTGACAGAGCCAATTTGCAGCTTAATGACGGGCCAATTATTACAATTCTGACCACTGTCACTTTATGAGGTTATAACTCTGGAACGCTTTAACGAATCCAGCTGATTCTGACATTGTTTTTTCGTGACATATTGTACTTCACGTTAGTGGTAATTTTATTTTTTTTTATATATATGACTTGCGTTTATTTCTGAAAAACGGAAATATGGCGAAAATTTTGAAAATTTAGCAATTTTCAAACTTGAAATTTTTATGCCCTTAAATCAGAGAGATATGTCACACAAATTTCTTCATAAATAAAATTTCCCACATGTCTACTTTACATCAGCACAATTTTGGGAACCAAATTTTTTTTTGTTTCTAAGTTAGTTATAAGGGTTAAAAGTTGACCAGCGATTTCTCATTTTTACAACACCATTTTTTTTTAGGGACCACATCACATTTGAAGTCACTTTGAGGGGTCTATATGATAGAAAATACCCAAAAGTGACACCATTCTAAAAACTGCACCCCTCAAGTTGCTCAAAACCACATTCAAGAAGCTTTTTCAACTCAGAATTGTCTGGACGCCATGTCGCGTTTAGAGAGCCCCTGATGTGCCTAAACAGTGGAAACCCCCAACAAGTGACCCATTTTGGAATCTAGACCCCTTAAGGAACTTATCTAGATGTGTGGTGAGCACTTTGAACCTCCAAGTGCTTCACAGAAGTTTATAACGTAGAGCCGTGAAAATAAAAAATCATATTTTTTTCCACAAAAACGATCTTTTCAACCCAATTTTTATTTTCCCAAGGGTAACAAGACCCCAAAAGTTTTTGTGCAATTTGTCCTGAGCATGCTGATACCCCATATGTGGGGGTAAACCACTGTTTGGGTGCATGGCAGAGCTTGGAAATGAAGGAGCGCAGTTTGACTTTTTCAACGCAGAATTGGCTGGACGCCATGTTGCGTTTGTAGAGGCCCTGATGTGTCTAAACAGTGGAAACTCCCCACAAGTGACCCCACTTTGGAAACTAGACCCCCTAAGGAACTTATCTAGATGTGTGGTGAGCACTTTGAACCCCAAGTGCTTCACAGAAGTTTATAACGCCCGGGCGTGAAAATAAAAAAATCATATTTTTTCCACAAACCTGATCGTTTAGTTCCCAAATTTTTATTTTCCCAAGGGTAATAGGAGAAATTAGACCACAAAAGTTGTTGTCCAATTTGTCCTGAGTACGCTGATACCCCATATGTGGGGGGGACCACTGTTTTGGCGCACGGCAGGGCTTGGAAGGGAAGGAGCGCCGTTTGACTTTTTCAAACCAAAATTGGCTGGAATTGAGATTGGACGCCATGTCGCGTTTGGAGAGCCCCTGATGTGCCTAAACAGTGGAAACCCCCCACAAATGACACCATTTTGGAAACTAGACCCCTTAAGGAACTTATCTAGATGTGTGGTGAGCACTTTGAACCCCCAAGTGCTTCACAGAAGTTTATAACGTAGAGCCATGAAAATAAAAAATATTTTTTTTCCTCAAAAATTATTCTTTAGCCCGCTATTTTTTTATGTTCCCAAGGGTAACAGGAGAAATTGGACCCCAAAAGTTGTTGTGCAATTTTTCCTGAGTACGCTGATACCCCATATGTAGGGTGGAACCACTGTTTGGGCGCATGGGAGAGCTTGGAAGGGAACGAGCGCCATTTTGTAATGCAGACTTTGATGGAATGTTCTGCGGGCGTCATGTTGTGTTTGCAGAGCCCTTGATGTGCCTAAACAGTAGAAACCCCCTGCAAGTGACACCATTTTGGAAACTAGACCCCCCAAGGAGCTTATCTAGATGTGTGGTGAGCACTTTGAACCCCCAAGTGCTTCACAGAAATTTATAAACGCAGAGCCGTGAAAATAAAAAATCATTTTTTCCTCAAAAATGATTTTTTTAGCCAACTATTTTTTATTTTCCCATGGGTAACAGGAGAAATTAGAACCCCAAAATTGTTGTGCAATTTGTCCTCAGTACGCTAATACCACATATGTTGAGGTAAACCACTGTTTGGGCGCACGGCAGGGCTCGGAAGGGAGGGAGCGCCATTTGACTTTTTGAACGCCACGTCGTGTTTGGAGGCCCCCTGATGTGCCTAAATAGTTAAAACCCCTCAATTCTAGCTCCAACCCTAACCCCAACACACCCCTAATCCCTACCCTAATCCCAACCCTAATTCCAACCCTAATTGTAACCCTAAGGCTGGGATCACACATGCGACGAAGTCGTCTGACACACGCATGTGAAATCCCAGCTCTGGCACCGGCACTCGGGAGTGGAGCTAGCGGCTGCATAGAACTACATGCAGCCACGCTCTCCACTCCCGAGTGCCGGCGCCAGAGCTGGGATATCACATGCGAATGTCGGACGACTTCGTCACATGTGTGATCCCAGCCTTACCCCTAATTGTAACCCAAACCCTAATTGTAACCCTAATCCCCACCCTAACCCTAAGGCTAGGTTCATATTGCGTTTTACCAGCCCGTTCAACACATAGCGTTGACGGGCTGGTAACGGTATAGCATAACACGATCGCGTTATGCTATACCCGCTAGCGCAGAGGAATCAGCAGATGATTCATCTGCGCTAGCGGTGACGGAGCCCAGACGCTGCAGGTCGCGTCCGAGGCTCCGTCACTGAATGACGGCACGTCGCGAAGGCATGCCGCATTACGGCATGCTTCACGATGCGCCCTCAAATGGGGGTGAATGGCAGCGTTAACGGACCGCGTTACACCACGTTATACCGCCTAACGGACTGCCATATCACAGTATGAACCCAGCCTAACCCTAATGCTAGCCCTAATTATAACCCTAACAGAAAAATGAAAATAAATACAATTTCTATATTTTATTATTTGTCCCTAACTAAGGGGGTGATAAAGGAGGGGTTATGTACTGTTTTTTTTATTTTGATCCCTGTGATAGTTTATCACAGGGATCAAAATGTACTTTCATTCATTTCTTTGAATCTGCCGCTAGGCAGATTCGGTGGGCGCATGAAGAGACCGGATGAAGAGACAGGATGAAGAGACCGGAGCTTCAGGAGCTGCCGGCGGACAGAGGGGACACCAGGAGGTACAGGGGGAGATCGGGGGTCCTGGGACCCTAATTCTCACCCCTCTGATGTGCGATCACATCAGAGGGGAGAGAAATCTTTTTTTTTTTTTCTTTGCGGTTATACTGTTATAACGGCGATCGCAACACCGGAATCGGTAAATACCGACCCGGATCATGTTCTCTGGGGTCTCGGCTACCCCGGCAGCCGAGACCCCGGAGAAAATTGCCCAACCCCCCCCCGCACATCGCGGAAGGCGCACTACGCATGCGCCCGCCATTTTCTAGCCATTAAAGATGGCGGCACCCACTGGAGAAGGCAGGAGGGCTCTAGGGCCACAAGGAGGGATCGGGGGACAGAAGGGGGGCATCGGGGACCCTTTTTCTCTCTCCTCTGATGTCCGATCACATGGAGAGAGAAATTAAATGGCACATTAGATTTTTTTTTTTGGTTGCGATCGCCGTTATAGGGTTAATAACGGCGATCGCAACATCGGGATCGGTAAAAACCAAACCCGATTCATGTTCTCTTCGGGTAGCTGAGATCCCAGAGAAAATGCGACTGTGGGGTCGCTATGCACTTTTTTCACAGCGCCGTTAATTAACGGCGCTGTGGTTTAAGTACCCTTAACTACAGCCGTTAAAAGGCGTATCGGCGGTCGTTAAGGGGTTAATAAGCATGTGACTATAAAGATAATGTAATGATAGTCTATGGGAAATTTATGCTGCGGAGACTGAGCATCTCCGCAACATAAATAGACATGCTGCCGCATGTCCATTTACGCAGGGCTGCTGGAGGTGTCCCTGCACGCTTAGTGGAGACGGGATTTTATGAAATTCCATCCACTATGCTGTAACATCTGGACGCCAATCCGCAGCATTTACTGACCGTGGAAACATACCCTTATGGCTACAGCAGGGTCTGTCAGCCCATCGTTCTGCTGTGTTCAGAGTCTGCTTCATACATGACATTGCAAAAAAAAAAAACAAAAGAAAACTAAATCCAGCCATTTATCTGTAAAGTAAACGTACGTAAGAAAAAAACTCCAATTCTAATGTATTAGTGAATGAAAAAAAGAGGAAGAAATGTTGGTGTCACAGGACAAGTCCTCAAACGCCTGTGTGTGTGCTCCTGCATGCACCCTCCCTCCGCCTCAGTCCCAGCTTATCTGTGCCACAGTTCATGACCCGCGAGGGGAAATGAGAAATCAGAAATGTCTTACATAAAGTAAAATAAATTTATAAAATTAAGTGGCCTTGTAATAAATGATCATGTGATACCTAAGAGCTCATGCTCGGCGTGCACATTGGGTTTATATATACCGTATATACTCGAGTATAGCCGAGGCCCCTAATTTTGCTACGGAAAACTGGGTAAGCTTATTGACTCGAGTATAAGCCGGGTGTATAAACTGCCGTCTGCTGTGCTCCCCTCGTCCTGCTCCGTGCTCCCCCAACCAGCTCTGTGCTCCCACATTCTCCTCTGTGCTCCCCCCTTCCTGCTCCATCCTCCGCTGTGCTCCCCCCTTCCTGCTCCGTCCTCCTCTGTGCTCCCCCCTCCTGCTCCGTCCTCCTCTGTGCTACCCCCTTCCTGCTCCGTCCTCCTGTGCCCCCCCGTCCTGCTCCGTGCTCCTCTGTGCTTTCCATCCTCCCCCTCATCCTGCTCCGTGCTCTCCATCCTCCCCCGTCCTGCTCCGTGCTCCTCTGTGCTTTCCATCCTCCTTCTCGTCCTGCTCCATGCTCTCCATCCTCCCCCCGTCCTGCTCCGTGCTCCTCTGTGCTTTCCATCCTCCCCCTCGTCCTGCTCCGTGCTCTCCATCCTCCCCCCCCGTCCTGCTCCGTGCTCCTTGTCCTCCTCCATGCTCCCCCCATCCTCCTCCATCATACTCACCCTCCCCGTGCCATCACTGAACGTCCTGGCAATCCTGCGTTGTACCCGGCTTCCTGCAGCTCTCCTGTGCTGAGCGGTGACGTAATACCGCTCATTAAGGCCATGAATATGGACGCCACGCCTATGGGAGTGGCGTCGCGTCCATATTCATGGCCTTAATGAGCGGTATTGCGTCACCGCTCAGCACAGGAGAGCTGCAGGAAGCCGGGTACAACGGAGGATTGCCGGGACGTTCAGCGATGGCACGGGCAGGGTGAGTATGATGTCCCAGCCACCTGCTCCTGCCGCAGCACCCCCTCCCCCGCTGGTTTCTGCCCAATGACTCGTGTATAAGCCGAGGGGGCATTTTCAGCACAAAAAAAGGTGCTGAAAATCTCGGCTTATACACGAGTATATACGGTACATTAAATATTCTTAGTGAATTATTTCATGTGCAGTTGATGGCTGCCTGTTTTATATCTACACTGTGTTCCAAATTATTATGCAAATAATATTTTCTCTGATTTTCCCAAATTACCTATATGAATTTCAGTCATTGTAATTTTCCAGTCAAATAACTTTTAGAGTACAATTGAAAGGTTTTTGTACAAACTGCCTATAACAGTATATTTTTAAAAAAATAAAACACTCAAACTGCACTCAAATGCATGTTCCAAATTATTATGCACAGCAGAGTTTTCAACCTTTTCATTTTAATAAAGAACAAAAAAATGGTCATTTTTGAAATTATAAGCATTAGCTGGTTATTACAAACTGAAATCAAACAGTTTTCAACTCAAAACTTTATTCTAGGTAATGTTACATTTGCACATAGGACCCCTTGTTCGAAAGGAGCTTCTGAACTCTCTCGGCCATTGAATTTGTCAGGTTTTGGATGGTTTCTGCTTCAATTGTTTTGTATGAGGACAGAATACCCTCCCAGAGCTGTTGCTTAGATGTGAACTGCCTCCCACCATCATAGACACTCCTTTTGATGATGCTCCAGAGGTTCTCAATGGGGTTGAGGTCAGGGGAGGATGGGGGCCACAACCATAAGTTTGTCCCCTTTTATGCCCATAGCAGCCAGAGATGCAGATGTGTTATGTGCAGCATGAGACGGTGCATTATCATGCATGAAAATGATCTTGCTGTGGAATGCACGGTTTTTCTTCTTGAACCATGGCAGGAAGTGCTGTTTGAGAAACTCAACATATACAATGGAGTTCATCTTTACCCCTTCGGGGATCCTAAAGGAGCCGACAATCTCTCTTCCCATGATTCCAGCCCAAAACATTACTCCACCTCCTCCTTGTTGGCGCCGTAGCCGTGTTTGCATGGGGTGTCCATCAACCAGCCATCCTCCACTCCATCCATCTGGACCATCGAGCGTTGCATGGCACTCATCGGTGAACAAAACAGTTTTGAAGTCAGTCTTCATGTATTGTTTGGCCCACTGGAGCCGTTTCTGCTTGTGTGCAGTGGATAGAGGAGGTCGACAGGATGGCTTACGCACAGCTGCAAACCTCTGAAGGACCCTGCATCTTGTTGTTCGGGGGACGTTGGAGGCACCAGCAGCGTCAAAAACTTGTCTGCTGCTATGACAAGGCTTTTTTGCCGCTGTTCTTTTAACCCCTTAATGACCGCCGATACGCCTTTTAACGGCGGTCATTAAGGGTACTTAAACCACAGCGCCGTTAATTAACGGCGCTGTGGAAAAAGCCTATAGCGCCCCCCAGAGGCGCATTTTCTCCGGGGTCTCGGCTACCGGGGCCGGGCCAGATCAGTGGAGGCAACAGAGACTAACCTAGAAGGTTCAATAATTTGCTGAGGTTCCTCCTCCAGTTCAGGAGGCAAGAAGGCCCTAGAGAGTGCGTCTGCCTTGATGTTCTTGTCAGCTGGACGGAAATGAAGTACAAAATTGAAACGGGCAAAAAATAATGCCCAACGGGCCTGACGGGGATTCAGTCTTAAAGCAGATTGGAGATAGGCAAGGTTTTTATGGTCGGTGAATATGATTACCTGGTGATGAGCTCCTTCAAGAAGATGTCTCCATTCCTCCAGAGCCAATTTGATGGCCAACAGTTCGCGATCACCGACAGAGTAGTTCCTTTCTGCAGGAGAAAAAACCTTGGAAAAAAAACCACACGAGATCATCCGCCCGGTAGACGACTTCTGGGTCAGAACTGCTCCTGCACCTATGGAAGAAGCGTCAACTTCAAGAAAAAATTGCTCACTTGAATTAGGACGATGGAGAACGGGTGCGGAAGCGAAGGCTTTTTTGAGAGAAACAAAGGCCTCTTCTGCCTCGGAGGACCATTCCTTAGAGTTTACACCTTTCCGGGTTAAGGCTGTGATTGGAGCCACTCGGGTGGAAAAGTGTGGAATGAATTGCCGGTAGTAATTGGCGAATCCAAGGAACCTTTGTATGGCTTTTAGCCCAGACGGACGAGGCCAGTTGAGAACTGCAGACAACTTCTCCGGATCCATCTTTAATCCTGTGGAAGATACAATGTACCCAAGGAAAGGCAAAGAGGACTGCTCAAAGAGGCATTTCTCATATTTGGCATAGAGCCTGTTCTCTCTCAGTCTTTGTAAGACCAGGCGTACTTGCCTCCGGTGTGACGTCAAGTCAGCAGAAAAAATCAAAATATCGTCCAGGTAAACCACGACACAAGTATAGAGCAAGTCCCTGAAAATGTCATTAACAAATTCCTGAAAAACCGCAGGTGCATTGCTTAGGCCGAATGGCATTACCAGGTATTCATAGTGGCCGTCACGGGTGTTGAAGGCTGTTTTCCATTCGTCTCCCTCTCTGATTCGGATCAGGTTGTAGGCCCCTCTGAGGTCCAATTTGGTGAAGATCTTGGCCCCTCGGAGACGATCAAACAGCTCTGAAATAAGAGGCAATGGATACCTGTTTTTTACCGTGATTTGATTTAGACCCCGATAGTCAATGCAGGGCCGCAAGGATCCGTCCTTTTTCTTCACAAAGAAGAATCCAGCTCCTGCCGGTGACGATGACTTTCGGATAAATCCTCTAGCCAAATTCTCTTGAATGTAGTCCGACATGGCCTGAGTCTCTGCCTGTGAAAGAGGATAAACTCTCCCGCGAGGGGGTGATGCTCCTGGAAGAAGCTCTATCTGACAGTCATACGACCTGTGTGGAGGTAGTCTCTCAGCCTCTTTTTTCCCAAAGACGTCAGAGAAGGACCAATAGGCGGAAGGCAACCCTGGCAGGGTATCAGGCTGGACTGGAGGCGAAACAGGTTGAATCCGGGTTAAGCAACGATTCATGCAGGTATCTCCCCAACGCAGAACTTCTCCAGTTTTCCAATTAAGGACTGGTTCATGCATCTGAAGCCAAGGTAAACCTAGAAGCATGGGATGATATAAACCAGGATATACATAAAATCGCATTCGTTCAGTATGCATTAGACCTACCCGGAGTTCCACCAACTCGATTTGAAACTGGACGGGCTCGGTCAGCGGTTTGCCATCCACGGCGGACACCTGTAACGGATCAGGAAGACGCTGGACTGGTAAGCGGTAATGATCCACAACCGCCTGCTGGATGAAGTTCCCTGCAGCTCCAGAATCCAGTAGACAGTGTTCGGAGAATTTTATTGCTCCATAGGACACGGTGACAGAGATGTGTAAAGAGGGAGAGGACTGCTCTTTACCTAGGTTGGCCC
>JARQOD010000005.1:437122773-437238111 GCA_033576555.1 Oophaga sylvatica | reverse complement strand
AATTTTTAGGTTTTTGTTTGTCCACCCGTCTCTTGATGATTGACCACAAGTTCTCAATGGGATTAAGCTCTGGGGAGTTTCCAGGCCATGGACCAAAAATCTCTATGTTTTGTTCCTGAGCCATTTAGTTATCACCTTTGCTTTATGGCAAGGTGCTCCATCATGCTGGAAAAGGCATTGTTGATCGCCAAACTGCTCTTGGAGGGTTGGGAGAAGTTGCTCTTGGAGGACATTCTGGTACCATTCTTTATTCATGGCTGTGTTTTTAGGCAAGACTGTGAGAGAGCCAATTCCCTTGGCTGAGAAGCAACCCCACACATGAATGGTTTCAGGATGCTTAACAGTTGGCATGAGACAAGACTGGTGGTAGCGCTCACCTTGTCTTCTCCGAATGAGGCGTTTTCCTGATGTCCCAAACAATCGAAAAGGGGATTCATCAGAGAAAATAACTTTACCCCAGTCCTCAGCAGTCCACTGCCTGTACCTTTTGCAGAATATCAGTCTGTCCATGATGTTTTTCTGGAGAGAAGTGGCTTCTTTGCTGCCCCCTTGAGACCAGGCCTTGCTCCAAGAGTCTCCGCCTCACAGTGCGTGCAGATGCACTCACACCTGCCTGCTGCCATTCCTGAGCAAGCTCTGCACTGCTGGTAGCCCGATCCCGCAGCTGAAACACTTTTAAGAGAAGGTCCTGGCGCTTGCTGGTCTTTCTTGGGCGCCCTGGAGCCTTTTTGGCAACAATGGAACCTCTCACCTTGAAGTTCTTGATGATGCGATAGATTGTTGACTGGGGTGCAATCTTTCTAGCTGCGATACTCTTCCCTGTTAGGCCATTTTTGTGCATTGCAATGATGACTGCACGTGTTTCTTTAGAGATAACCATGGTTAACAGAAGAGAAACAATGATGCCAAGCACCAGCCTCCTTTTAAAGTGTCCAGTGGTGTCATTCTTACTTAATCATGACAGATTGATCTCCAGCCATGTCCTCATCAACACCCACACCTGTGTTAATGGAGCAATCACTGAAAAGAGGTTAGCTGGTCCTTTTAAGGCAGGGCTGCAATGATGTTGAAATGTGTTTTGGGGGATAAAGTTCATTTTCTAGCCAAATATTGACTTTGCAAGTAATTGCTGTTAAGCTGATCACTCTTTATAACATTCTGGAGTATATGCAAATTGCCATTAGAAAAAGTGAAGCAGTAGACTTTGTAAAAATTAATATTTGTGTCATTCTCAAAACTTTTGGTCATGACTGTAGATACTGCCACTACTGAGAGGAGCCAGCACCTGTTACTGAGAGGAGCCTGGTGCAATCCTAGACTGGAGCCGTTGATCACTCTCCCCAGCAGTATGAATGGCAGGCACCATGGGCAGACCTGTACCAGAGCTGTCATCATGCCACCAGCTTCACAATGATGCGAGCCTAGCAGCAGAACTTCTCCAGATGCCACCTGTCCTGACAGCTCAGCTCTGGGCATCTCCTGGCAGCACAGGGGGCTGGGCACAGGCACTCTGCCAGCACCAGACCCCCGGGTGCGGTGACTGACACCTGAGCTTCCCTGCACACACCTGGAATCGGCGATGTTCAGCGTGACAGGCCCACTGTGGACATCACACAGCTGAGCCCACACTCACAGAACCCTGCTGCTGCCCATCACCTGTGCTGGAAGAGAGGGCTGCCCGCGATCTGTCTCCGCAGCTCGTGCTTCATTTCCCAGAACTCTCCGTCCAAGAATCTGGTGAGGGAGCCCACGTCCGCCTCATCTCGCTCCATGGTGTGTGCAGGACTGGAGCCGGGCGGCGGAGCTTCTGTGCTGCTGTGTGCCGCTCCCGTCACTCCCCCTGCCCCGTGCTCAGGGCTGTGCACTCTGTCCTGTGCGCGCCGCCGAGCGGATCTGGTCATGGTGTGCGCGCCCAGTGCTCGGGCTCTGGAAGCTTTTCCGTCAGGTTACCGCGTCCACGAAAGCTTTTCTGTCAGGTTACCGCGGCCATGGAAGCTTTTCCGTCAGGTTACCGCGGCCATGGAAGCTTTTCCGTCAGGTTACCGCGTCCATGGAAGCTTTTCCGTCAGGTTACCGCGTCCACGAAAGCTTTTCTGTCAGGTTACCGCGGCCATGAAAGCTTTTCCGTCAGGTTACTGCGGCCATGGAAGCTTTTACATCAGGTTACTGCGGCCATGGAAGCTTTTCCGTCAGGTTACCGCGTCCATGGAAGCTTTTCCATCAGATTACTGCGGCCATGGAAGCTTTTCCGTCAGGTTACCGCGTCCACGGAAGCTTTTCCGTCAGGTTACCGCGTCCATGGAAGCTTTTCCATCAGGTTACCGCGTCCATGGAAACTTTTCCGTCAGGTTACCGCGTCCACGGAAGCTTTTCCGTCAGGTTACCGCGTCCATGAAAGATTTTCCGTCAGGTTACCGCAGCCATGGAAGCTTTTCCGTCAGGTTACCGCGGCCATGGAAGCTTTTCCGTCAGGTTACCGCGGCCATGGAAGCTTTTCCGTCAGGTTACCGCGGCCATGGAAGCTTTTCCGTCAGGTTACCGTGTCCATGGAAGCTTTTCCGTCAGGTTACCGCGGCCAAGGAAGCTTTTCCGTCAGGTTACCGCGGCCAAGGAAGCTTTTCCGTCAGTTCACCGCGTCCATGGAAGCTTTTCCGTCAGGTTACCGCGTCCATGGAAGCTTTTCCGTCAGGTTACCGCGTCCATGGAAGCTTTTCCGTCAGGTTACCGCGTCCATGGAAGCTTTTCCGTCAGGTTACCGCGTCCATGGAAGCTTTTCCGTCAGGTTACCGCGTCCATGGAAGCTTTTCCGTCAGGTTACCGCGTCCATGGAAGCTTTTCCGTCAGGTTACCGCGGCCATGGAAGCTTTTCCGTCAGGTTACCGCGTCCATGAAAGATTTTCCGTCAGGTTACCGCGTCCATGGAAGCTTTTCCGTCAGGTTACCGCGTCCATGGAAGCTTTTGCCGTCAGGTCACACCGCGTCCATGGAAGCTTTTCTGTCAGGTTACCGCGTCCATGGAAGCTTTTCCGTCAGGTTACCGCGTCCATGGAAGCTTTTCCGTCAGGTTACCGCGTCCATGGAAGCTTTTCCGTCAGGTTACCGCGTCCATGGAAGCTTTTCCGTCAGGTTACCGCGTCCATGGAAGCTTTTCTTTCCGTCAGGTTCCGCGTCCATGGAAGCTTTTCCGTCAGGTTACCGCGTCCATGGAAGCTTTTCCGTCAGGTTACCGCGTCCATGGAAGCTTTTCTGTCAGGTCACCGTGTCCATGGAAGCTTTTCCGTCAGGTTACCGCGTCCATGGAAGCTTTTCTGTCAGGTCACCGTGTCCATGTCCTCCACAATAATTGTTTGCATCATTGTATCAGAAATACAAAACTGCGCACGAGGCTGAAGTTGGTTTCTTATTCAGCAATTTTTTTCTTTTCAGTTTTTTATAGGTTTAACAACAGAAAATAATCATCACAATAATAACATACACTGCAGCGAGGAGCCTGATGTGAATACACCTAAAAAGAGCTACAAAAACTATAAAACTGGCACAAAAATGGGCATGAAAGTGGGCACCGAACGGCGTTAATGAAAGGGTTAAACGACTTTGAGCCACTGATATCACACTGCAGACGTATATATAGATCAGGAGCCCAGCATCAAACCCAGGTCCCTCCAGACTGGCCCAATGGGTTCTGGGCATTAGTGCTGGCATCATCACAGTGGCAATTTCCACAATCTGAATTAGTCACTGAAGTGGGGTTAGAATCGGCTGTCTGCCCACTTTGATGCCAGTTCTGATGCCCAGATCCCATTGGGCAGGCTGGAGGGACCTGGGTTTGATGCAGGACATCTGTGCACCTTGATGGATGTTATTATTGTGATGATTATTTTATT
The DNA here is from genome assembly GCA_033576555.1 of Oophaga sylvatica. Taxonomy (NCBI): domain Eukaryota; kingdom Metazoa; phylum Chordata; class Amphibia; order Anura; family Dendrobatidae; genus Oophaga; species Oophaga sylvatica. The sequence goes on along the minus strand of JARQOD010000005.1, from coordinate 437,234,227 downwards.
AACCCTACAAAAAACAGAAACGAAAAAATTACTAAGAAACCAACTTCAGCCTCGTCAAGCAGGGTTCTCCTAGTACTGAACACTGAACAGCCCTTTTACGTTCTCACTATAATATTTGGCTGTGCCTTTCATGTACTTTTTCTTTGTGGCATGTTATTAGATACAGTGCTGACAGACCTTTCCCGGTAAAACACTTTGCAGTTTGAAGAACGATAAACTATAAAGCATTGATCCAGTAGATACGATAGTAACACTACACTGCTAGCCAATGCCATACCCTTAGTAAAAATGGCGGCGGAGAGCGCACCTTCTGATCACGTGCTCACACTGCCTGATTCTCGCTGTTTTTCCTCCGACCTCCTCTCAGCTTTGAATCCCATTGGCTGGAGCTGGTCGCCTATAGTAGAGACACATTTTGAACTCGCGTGTAATTTGAAATTGCATTGGAGACAGCGGGGCCGGCGTGAGTGCTGAGCGGCGGCTGTTAGAGCGGAGCGTCGGAGCGCAGCCATGGACGGCCCGTAAGTCTCTGTCCTGCCGGGTGATCGTCCGAGGCGTTACCGGCCCGGAGCCATGTGAGGCTTTTGGTGACCGAACTTGTATTGAACGACGTATAGAGCTTGCTGGGAGTTGTAGTTCTGCAGGTTATCAAATCCGGTGTAATGAGATCCGAAGTTCCACCTATCAGTTTTGCTATGTCTGCTGATGCAAGTAGTTATAGCATGCTGTGCCTTGTAGTTCTCTCCGTACTCTATGCTCTAATACTACTGGTATGTGTAGACTTCCCCATGCTGTGATACTCCTGAGACGTGTAGTTCTCCCGTACTCTGTGCTGTGATACTCCTGGGACGTGTAGTTCTCCCGTACTCTGTGCTGTGATACTCCTGGGAGGTGTAGTTCTCCCGTACTCTGTGCTGTGATACTCCTGGGACGTATAGTTCTCCTGTACTCTGTGATGTAATACTCCTGGACGTGTAGTTCTCCCATACTCTGTGCTGCAATACCCCTGAAACGTGTAGTTGTCCCCGTACTCTGTGCTGTAATGCTCCTGGGACGTGTAGTTCTCCCCGTACTCTGTGCTGTAATACTCCTGGGACGTATAGTTCTCCTGTACTCTGTGATGTAATACTCCTGGGACGTGTAGTTCTCCCATACTCTGTGCTGTAATACTCCTGGGACGTGTAGTTCACCCCGTACTCTGGGCTGTAATACCCCTGAAACGTGTAGTTGTCCCCGTACTCTGTGCTGTAATACTCCTGGGACGTGTAGTTCTCCCCGTACTCTGTGCTGTAATACTCCTAGTATGTGTAGACTACCCTGTACTCTGTGCTGTAATACTCCTGGGACGTGTAGTTCTCCCCGTACTCTGCGCTGTAATACTCCTGGGACATGTAGTTCACCCCGTACTCTGGGCTGTAATACCCTGAAACGTGTAGTTGTCCCCGTACTCTGTGCTGTAATACTCCTGGGACGTGTAGTTCACCCCGTACTCTGTGTGTAATACTCCTGGGACGTGTAGTTCACCCCGTACTCTGTGCTGTGATACTCCTGGGACGTGTAGTTCACCCCGTACTCTGTGCTGTAATACTCCTGGGACGTGTAGTTGTCCCCGTACTCTGTGCTGTAATACTCCTGGGACGTGTAGTTCACCCCGTACTCTGGTGTAAAACTCCTGGGACGTGTAGTTGTCCCCGTACTCTGTGCTGTAATACTCCTGGTACGTGTAGTTCTCGTACTCTGCGCTGTAATACTCCTGGGACATGTAGTTGTCCCCGTACTCTGTGCTGTAATACTCCTGGTATGTGTAGACTTCCACGTGCTGTGATACTGCTGGTACGTGTAGTTCTCCCCGTACTCTGTGCTGTAATACTCCTGATATGTGTAGTTCTCCCGTACTCTGTGCTGTAATACTCCTGGGACGTGTAGTTCTCGTACTCTGCGCTGTAATACTCCTGGACATGTAGTTGTCCCCGTACTATGTGCTGTAATACTCCTGGTATGTGTAGACTTCCACGTGCTGTGATACTGCTGGTACGTGTAGTTCTCCCCGTACTCTGTGCTGTAATACTCCTGATATGTGTAGTTCTCCCGTACTCTGTGCTGTAATACTCCTGGGACGTGTAGTTTCTCCTCGTACTCTGTGCTGTAATACTCCTGATATGTGTGGTACTCCCCATTCTCTGGGCTGTAATACTCCTGGGACGTGTGTTTCTCCCATACTCTGGCTATAATACTCCTGGGACGTGTAGTTCTCCCTGTACTCTATGCTGTAATACTCCTGGTACGTGTAGTTCTCGTACTCTGCGCTGTAATACTCCTGGGACATGTAGTTGTCCCCGTACTCTGTGCTGTAATATTCCTGATATGTGTAGTTCTCCCGTACTCTGCGCTGTAATACCCCTGAAACGTGTAGTTGTCCCCGTACTCTATGCTGTAATACTCCTGATATGTGTAGTTCTCCCTTACTCTGTGCTGTAATACTCCTGGTATGTGTAGACTTCCCCGTGCTGTGATACTCCTGGTACGTGTAGTTCTCCCCGTACTCTGTGCTGTAATACTCCTGGGACGTGTAGTTGTCCCCATACTCTGTGCTCTAATACTCCTGGGACATGTAGTTGTCCCCGTACTCTGTGCTGTAATATTCCTGATATGTGTAGTTCTCCCGTACTCTGCGCTGTAATACCCCTGAAACGTGTAGTTGTCCCCGTACTCTATGCTGTAATACTCCTGGGACATGTAGTTCTCGTACTCTGCGCTGTAATACTCCTGATATGGTTAGTTCTCCCGTACTCTGTGCTGTAATACTCCTGGTATGTGTAGACTTCCCCATGCTGTGATACTCCTGGTACGTGTAGTTCTCCCCGTACTCTGTGCTGTAATACTCCTGGGACGTGTAGTTCTCCTCGTACTCTGGGCTGTAATACTCCTGATATGTGTCGTTCTCCCCGTACTCTGTGCTGTAATACACCTGGTATGTGTAGACTTCCCCTTGCTGTGATACTCCTGGTACGTGTAGTTCTCCCCGTACTCTGTGCTGTAATACTCCTGATATGTGTGGTTCTCCCCTTATTCTGGGCTGTAATACACCTGGTATGTGTAGACTTCCACGTGCTGTGATACTCCTGGTACGTGTAGTTCTCCCCGTACTCTGGGCTGTAATACTCCTGGTATGTGTAGACTTCCACGTGCTGTGATACTCCTGGTACGTGTAGTTCTCCCCGTACTCTGGGCTGTAATACTCCTGGTATGTGTAGACTTCCACGTGCTGTGATACTCCTGGGACGTGTAGTTCTCCTCGTACTTTGTGCTGTAATACTCCTGATATGTGTGGTTCTCCCCTTACTCTGGGCTGTAATACTCCTGGAACGTGTAGTTCTCCCCGTACTCTGTGTTGTAATACTCCTGGGACGTGTAGTGCTCCCCGTACTCTGTGCTGTAATACTCCTGGGACGTGTAGTACTCCCCATGCTCTGCGCTGTAATACACCTGCTATCCCCACCGATCTGCTGCCAAGTGTTGCAGCAGCCCAAAGTACTGTACACTTATTGGGCGTTATCTGATGTTGCAGCTCGCTAAGGCTACTTTAACACTTGCGCCTTTTTGCGCTGCGTTTCGGGCGCACATCAAACGCATTGAAAAAACGCTTGTAATTTATCGCATCAGCCTGCGCATTACGACCAAAAAACGCAGTGTTTGTATGCAATTTCAAGTGTTTTTGCATGCGTTTGCGTTTTTTATGCGCATGGGTTTTCTAAGTGTCACATTTCAAAGGAGGGAAAATCCTTGCAAAATTCTGGCAACAGACTCCACCAATGGGACACCAGTGGGCGTGTTATAGGAAATCTTTATATAGAGCCTGTTTACAGTCGTTCTTCATGTTTGCTTGTATTTTCCTTTGTGACATGGATCTGCGCTGGAAGAGTTTTCCTTTAACTTGGATCTGGACATAGCGATGGCTCAGGCTTATGCAGTTGCTTGCCATGAAGAAAGGGAGAGAGAGACAGCGAAGACGGCAGCGGCGGCGTTTGTGGATACATCCGATTGTTGAACTCCGGGAGAGCCGTGGAGCGTACCACACCCTCTATAGCGAGCTGCAGGCAAACCCCGAGAAATTTACGGACTATACCCGGATGTCACAAGAAACCTTCAGGGATTTACTTGCTCATGTCCAAGAATTCATCCAGAGACAGGACACACCGCTCCGTCGTGCGATTCCTCCGGAGGAAAGGCTCCTGGTGACATTACGGTACGTAATATTGCTAAACCAATGGCTGCATAATTTTATTTGTTCTGCCACGTACTATTCCAAAGCTGCCAGAATTATTGTTCTGCCATGTAGTAAACAAAGACCTGCAGAATTATTTTAATGCCATGTACTAATATTTCTTTTTTTTTTTCTTTTAATGTTTTAAAAAACCATATACAATAATATATATATTTTTTCTTTGTCAGATTCCTGGCCTCTTTTCACTCCACTTCCAGTACCGGATTGGAATCTCCACCTTGTCAGGAATTGTTGTGGACACTTGCCGGGCATTGTGGAACGTTCTTTGTCCAGATTTTATGTCCCTGCCCACCACTGAAAAGTGGATCCAAATAGCCGAAAAATTCTGGACAGTATGCAATTTCCCCAACTGTTTGGGAGCGGTTGATGGGAAACACATCCGTGTAATCAAACCCAAAAGAACAGGCTCGGAGTACTACAACTACATAAAGTACTTCTCTACAGTTCCTATGGCCATTGCTGATGCAGACTGTATGTTTGTTGCAGTGGACATTGGGGCATTTGGCCGTGGGAATGACTCCCAGGCTTTTAAGAACTCAGACATGGGCCAGAGGTTGTATGGAAACCAGTTAAATTTCCTCATGCCACGGCCTCTTACCCACACCGAAGGTCCACCACTGCCATTTGTCATGGTTGGGGATGAGGCATTCCAGATGTGCCAACACCTGCTCAAACCCTACTCCAGCCGGGACTTGGACCACAATAAAAAAAATATTTAATTACAAGCTGACCAGTGCTAGAAGAACAGTAGAGTGTGCCTTCGGCAGGGTGGATAAAAATCAATGATTTTTTTAAAAAAAAAATCGGATTTTTTTGATTTAAATCGAGTTTTTTTTATTTAAATCGGATTTTTTTCAATAAACTGCTTTTTGAGGAAAATATTTTACCATCCAAAGCTTCTTCCATCATGAGATAAAGCTGAGTTGTTTAACTCAGTAGAATAAAGGCTGTATATGTGTAACATTCACAATGCCATGCTCTTCCAGAGGTTTCTGTAGGATTAGTGGGCAGTTTCTCTCCTATATTATCACAGACGCTCGCTTTACTTACGCAGTTCTCAAAACTGAATTTGACTCCGCAGAGGTCCCAGCCTCTTCTTCATGGCAAAAATGTTACAACATGAACAGAGTTGAGAAAAAGACCTTAATCCTATTGTTCTACAAACCTATATGAATACAGAATCAACCCCTTCAGTGCCAAGTCCAAGAAGTTAGACAATATGTTTCTGATTGTTTGGAGTGGAATAGATCTGCACAACACAAGAAGAATGTGAATCTAAGTGTGAGGAGGAGTAAGGGCAAGCAGACAAGAAAATGAAAGTGAAACTTTGAGCACAATACTGCAGCATAGCCACAGACAGACAAGTCTGGATCTGTTTGTGTGTACGATCTGAGGTTTTTTACAGTCTTTCCTTATAATGGCAGCAGGCCGTAAAAGAGACCCAGTTTGGGAATATTTTAATGAAGCTCCTTCGCCTATCGGTAAGGCAGGCATGCGTGCAAAATGCAAACGATGCAACAAAGAGATGCAAGGCCTGGTGGCGCGAATGAGGCAACATCATGAGAAGTGCGGTGATGAAGATGACCAAAGAAACACTTCTGAACAGGCAAGATCTTCAGGTTGGTAAACATTTTTATTGAATCCTATTTCTAAAGACTGAACTGTCATGTGTGAGAAAAATTATATTTCTTATTATTACTGCATGTTACTGTCATTTGGTACAGTTATGAAGAAAAACAAATATTCCTTTTGGGGCAGTGCTGTGTTGTGTACAATAAGCAGAAATTGTATAAACAATAAAATAACAGCATTGACTTTTTTTGTTTAGGGGAATTCATGGATTCTGGAAACTATCCACCTCCAAGATCACCATCATCCTGTTCTACAGTTCCAGAGTTATCCATCCAGGATAGTGCTTCATTAGCAGCAGCATCATCATCAGACACCCACAGCCACATATCACCATCACCCAAAAGGAAGAAAAAACCTTTACCTCCTGGAACCATCATAGATAGGTTTGTGATAAGAACTAGCAGATTAGAAAAAGAGTTGATTGATGAAAAATTTGCCCAGTTTATTTATGCAACAAACTCTTCTTTCCGTCTGACTGAGAACCCACATTTCATTAATATGGTTCAGTCACTGAGACCAGGATACAGTCCACCCAGCAGAGCTGATGTTGCAGGGAAACTGCTGGATCAAGTGTATGACAGAGAAATGGAGCAATGTGCAACAGCTCTGGAGGGTAAAATTGTTAACCTAAGTATTGATGGGTGGAGTAATGTCCACAATGATCCTATTGTATGTGCTTGTATAACAACAGAAGAAGGTAAAGTCTTCCTTGCACAAACAACTGATACGTCAGGAAATGCACACACAGCAGAATACTTACAAGAAGTGGCAGTAAAAGCTATAACAACATGTGAACAAAAATTCAAATGTCTAGTACGCAGTTTGGTCACTGACAATGCTGCAAACGTATCCAAGATGAGAAGAAATTTAGAAGAGCAGGGAGGGAATACTAAGCTAATAACATATGGTTGCAGTGCTCATTTGCTGCACCTCTTAGCCAAAGACTTAAGTGTTCCAGAAATAAAGGCTAATGTTGTTGAAATTGCTAAATACTTCCGTAATAATCATTTTGCTGCAGCAGCTCTGAAAAGGATGGGTGGAACCAAGCTAACGCTCCCACAAGATGTTAGATGGAACTCTGTGGTGGACTGTTTTGAGCAGTATATCAAAAACTGGCCTATTCTGATGACACTTTGTGAAGAAAATCGAGATAAAATAGATGGCACTGTCACGGCCAAAATCCTCAACATTGGGCTTAAGAGAAATGTTGAACATATGCTGAGCTTCCTGAAACCCATCTCTCAAGCTTTAAACAAAATACAGAAAAATAGCTGTTTTATTGTGGATGCTGTTGAAATTTGGAAGGAACTGAGTGAACACTTAAAAACAGAACTACACATGGACAGAATTAAATTACAAGCAGTAAACAAACAAATGGGACAAGCACTGACTCCAGCTCATTTTTTGGCAAATATTGTCAATATCCAATATCAGCGTCAAAACCTAAGTGCTGAGGAAGAGGAGTTAGCTATGACATGGGTATCCAGCAATATACCATCTTTAATGCCAACTATAATAAACTTCAGAGCTAAGGGGGAACCATTCAAGAAATATATGTTTGCTGAAGATATTTTAAGGAAGGTCACACCAGTAAACTGGTGGAAGTCACTTAAGCGCTTGGATTTAGAGACTATTCAAGTAATGATTTCACTTTTAACAGCAGTAGCTTCTTCTGCAGGCCTTGAAAGAATATTCTCTTCCTTTGGACTCATTCATTCTAAATTAAGAAATCGGTTGGGACCCAATAAAGCAGGAAAGCTTGTTTTTCTTTTCCAGATTATGAATAGGAACAAAGAAGAAGATGAAGATGACGACGAGTGAGCTACAGAGGACAGCAGGGACAGTAGTATTTAAGTTTTTCATGTGTCGGCTGGGCTGACAGTCTAAGTTTCTTAAATATATATATATATTTTGTTTAGCCAAATTAGTTAACAAACATGGATGTTTGTTTAAGCAAATAACTTATGCTGTAATGTTGTTATTGTTTCAGTTGACTAAATCTATTTAAATTGTTATTAAGGTCAGGATTATTTTTCTCCTTCCTAAGTACAACAGAACAGTGGTGTCCAAATATGAATGATTAACCCATTAAACTGGGGAGAAAAAAGTAATATAAAAAGTGATTCTAAAAATCTTCATCTACTTGCATGTTAAAGTAGCAAGAACTAGTTTAGGTAGAAACTTTGATTTAAATCACTGATTTAAATCAAGCCTTACTGACTAGTGATTTAAATCGTGATTTAAATCAGTTTGATTTAAATCAAATCCACCCTGGCCTTCGGTTATACTTGTTTCCAGATGGCGCATTCTGGCCACAGCCATTCATCTGACACTGGAAACAGTGGATGAAGTCGTGAAGGCCTGTGTGGTTCTACATAATTTTGTGATGGCTAAAGAGCACACAAACTTTGAACTCGATGATGCAGCTCCTAACCCATTGCCTGAATTCACTCAGCACCCTCTCAGGTCATCCGTTGAAGTTTGCCTAATGAGGGACCAATTTGCAGCCTACTTCATCTCAGATGTAGGACGGGTGGAATGGCAAGAACAAATGGTGTAAAAAAAGTGTTCTTGTCTGTATGTTAATAACTAACTGTTTTGCTACCTGTACCGAGTGCAGTCTGTGTTTTTACACTCAAACACAATAATCAACTGGCCAGGTTTACCAGTGAATTCATGATGCTGTGTTTTTTGTGCATCATGAATTTACTAGTAATCCTGACCAGGTAACTATACATACAACACACACACACACGTTGTATGATCTTTATCATCTCTCCAGTTTGGGTACAATTTGCATCAACGGTGGAAATAAAACAACTAATATTTGTGTCACCTGGCCTGATGTTACAAATAGTGATTTGGTGATGCACGAGCATCTGTCACTCTTTATTACACCTGACCAGGTGACTATAAATATTCGTAGTATCCTCACTGTGGCTTGATTTTGAACGCAAACTGGAGAGATAAAGTTTATACATCTTCTACAGTCCCCAGGCCTGGTGTCATGCTGAAGTGAGGATGCCCAAAATAACGCATCCTCACTTCAAAATGTATCACACATGGTCAGGAGAACACACATATGAGTTACAAACTGATGCATCGCTATAGTATGCTTGAAATATATGCATACTGAAGCGACGCTGCAGGTTAAAACTCATGTGTATTCACCTGCCCAGGTGTGATAGTAATGATGCAAGGCCAGGGTATTGTACATATAACATGTATTTTCACCATCATCTCCTCAGTTTCTTCAACACACACTGAATAGAGGATGTGGTGATATACAAGGTATATCTAGAATCCCTGGCCTTGTATCACAAAGTTAAATGATTGTAAAAACACACCAAACTCATTTAACTTTTTATGATACCTGGCAAGGTAAAATAGATATGCTTTGCACTCAACACCATCATTCAGTCTGTGCAATATTAGCAGACTGAAGAAACTGGTGGGGAAAATACAAGTCATAGATTTGTGTTTTTGACTACACATATCTCCAGGAATGACACAAGAAACGTGTCATTCCTGGAGTTATGTTTTTTCAATAACGCAAAGTGTATGGCGCAGTGTGTGTAGGTGGCGAAAGACACATTAATCAAACAGTATTTTCTGAAAGCAGAATTGCACATTTATTTTAAAACAAAAATAAATTAATTTTTATTGTGAAGGACGTTTGGGGGAAGATTGGGATACTTTGGGGGTGTGGAGAGACGAGGAACGGCTGGAAAGCGAGGAAGTGGTTCTAGGGGAAGGGCCGACAAAAGTAGTGGGGGAAGGGAGATCAGCGCTGGAAGTAGAGGGTGAGACACATTAGGAGGAGAGGGGGGATGGACAAACAAAGTCTTTTTTTGGTCTTTTTTGGGGCAGGAGTCTCCGGCATGGACCGACTTCCACCATGTGACCGCCTTACATTGCTTGACCGCCTTGAGCTGGTGGACTGTGTCCTTGATGAGTAAAAGAGGGAATGTGGGTCACCCCTCTGACGCTCTGTGGTGGCAGTGCTCCTAGAAGGAGAAGAAGTGGTGGCGGTGCTCCTAGGAGGAGAAGTGGTGGCGGTGCTCCTAGGAGAAGTGGTGACGGTGCTCTAGGAGAGGAGAAGTGGTGACGGTGCTCCTAGGAGGAGGAGAAGTGGTGACGGTGCTCCTAGGAGGAGGAGAAGTGGTGACGGTGCTCCTAGGAGGAGGAGAAGTGGTGACGGTGCTCTAGGAGGAGGAGAAGTGGTGGCGGTGCTCCTAGGAGGAGGAGAAGTGGTGGCGGTGCTCCTAGGAGGAGTAGTGGTGGCGTTGCTCCGAGGAGGAGAAGTGATGGCGGTGCTCCTAAAATGGTGCGTAGTGGTGGCGTTGCTCCTAGACGGAGATGTGGCGGTGGTCCGTACAGGAGAATAGGTGACGGTGGCCCGAGCAGGTGCTGCCGTGGCGGTAGTCCAAGAGCGTGTACCGGTGTCTGTGGTGGTGGTGCTCCAGACAGGAGCAGCGCTTGCCATGGTGGTGGCGATTGTGGAGTGTCCAGCAGCATTCGGACTTCTGGTGGTGTAGTGGTGTCCGGCTTGACTCGGAATGCAGGTGGCTATGCAGTAGTATGCAGCAGAAGTCGGTAGTGAGGTGTGGCGAGTCAGTTGTGGCACAGTTGGATATGCAACCACTGACTGCTGCACGTACCGATTCTGCTGCATAGCCTGCAAGTAAACAGTGTTGCAGGCCTGCAACACACTCAGCTGTTGCTCAGGACTAAGGTGTTCCGCCATGCCCCGTTCAATTTTACTGAAAAAATGGTGCAGTGGTCTGTTGAGGTCGGCCTCCAGCCGATCAAGGCGCTGGTCGACAGTGGAAGCGGTGTTCCATGAGTGAAAAACCGCTTTCCACTCTCTGACAGCGACTTCATACTGGCATGAAAGGCCTCGCTCAAGTGCATGAACTCGGCAAGACATTCCTGTCCAAGGCCCTCGGCCGCTGGCGGGAAGTGCTCGCATAACCAGTGGCAGAGACCTGGGACAGGGGAACACCTGATTGACCAGCTTCCTGGTCACCAGCTGTCCGTGTTGCTGACCTGCAAGTTGCTTCCAGGCTGTCGGATGGCTGGGACGGGTCGGAGGTCGTCCGATAAAGGACCGCTTCAGGGACAGGCTGCATGGTGATGCTCCAGATGCTGTGGAAAGAAAAGAAGAACATTACTATCATTCATTTACAAGAAGCATCAGCTGTGGAATAGAAAATCACTGATTAAAAAAAAAAAAAAACCACTTACGCTCTGCTGGCAAGGACCGGTCTCAGGAACACCAACTCGCGATAGTAACGATATTTTCTTCTGGTCCTTGCCGCTGAACCACTGCGAACCTGTCCCTCTGCACGAACATCAGTGTTGAAGCGGTCCTTCATCGAGCGCCAACGTGTGCGGACTTTGTTCACTGTTGAAAAACAAATAATAAAAAAATTATACAATTCAGTCAGGACAAAATCTGTATCATCACACACACCTAAGTGAACATGGCAAACAGTCAATGCAGCATAAAAAAGCAATACAATGCACAGTGCAGTCACTGTTGATCCAGATGACACTGTTGGGTTTCCTGCTAGAATATATCTAGCAGGAAACCCAACAGTATCATCATGAACAATAGTCACTGCGGCATCTCAGAGCATGGAAATACTTAATAAATGCCTTTTTTGGTGGTTGGAGAGGCGCTGTCCAAGCCATTAATTAACACTGCGGCCACTTCATTCCATAGCCGCCGGCTCACCACATTGTCCTTGTGCTGCGGATCACGGCTGTCCCACAACGGGACACTCTCATGGACCTGGCAGATCAGGGCCTCATTGTCCACATAGAGTTCTTCGTCCCGTTGTGGAACCTAGAAAAAACAAAAAAAAAATTATAATCTTGGATATATTTCAGAAGTAAAAAGATAGAAAAAGAGACAAAAAATAAAAAGGTACATTCAAAGACTATATACTTACATTACGTCTCACCGCCGTGACTTGTCTTGGCTGCAACTGCTCCCGCTGTTTGGACTCAATTGCCGTGTCCGACGATGATGTCTGAAAAAGAAAAAAATAAATTACACATTTGTAGATGCAGCAGCTATACTTACCCAAAGGCAGGAAGATACTCACATCAGGCTCTGCTTGGGCCATTTCTTGCCGGGTTGGGGAATAATGTGATCCAGAAGAAGACATTCTGCAATAAAAATAAATGCAAAGCATTAGTACATATTACATTTGAAAGGACAGGCAGTCATTTGATTTAAGAATACTCACATTCTTGGTGATGCACCTTGGATCCAAATTTTCTTGTGTCTTCCAGGCTGTCTTTCAGTCAGTCTGAGAGTAGGGGTCTGTCTGGCACTGCAGACACCTTCTTTTATCTATACTCCACACAAACAATGTTGCTTGTGTAGGGGGTGTTTTAGACAAGTGTCTAAACATTATTTACTCAAAAATCGCGTGCGCGCAAAAGCGCTGACGAGCGCACAGCCATGCGCACACCAACGCCCCCATAGACTAATGTTATTTTTTTGCGCTTTTTTTTTAAGTGGTTGGGCGGAACAAAAAGTGCAACATGTAGCATCTGGGCGCACACCTGAAAAATGCGCAGCGCACGACAATGCTGATGAACGCGTACAAGCGGTAGACTCTGCGCCCAACATGTTAAAGATATGGGAACATTGCGCATGCGACCGATAGCGCACCATGCGCTGCGCGATAAAACGCTAGTGTGAAACCAGCCTAACATTTACTTAACTAGGAGCTGAGTTGCTGTACCGGAGTCTGCTGGGTGGCAGACCATCAATAGCAAAGTCCTGGATGACTTGAATGGGAACGTGTAGCTGCCAAAATTTCTATTTGCCTGCAGATATAGGGTTAATGTGTAGGTAAATGGTGGCAGGAATAATAGAAATACTGCTACAGAAAGAAAAAGTATTATTGTCCCTGCATCTGCGCTTCCAGTCATGTGAGCGGCACAGGGAGGCATATAGTGACAGCCTGCTCTGCACAAAGACGCTATGGAGCTGGCTGTCAATCACTGCCCCGAATACTGGGAGCATCCAGGTGCAGGGAGAATGTATAGTTTTGTCTTCTCCCTGTAGCCTCTGCTCCAGTAATTGTGAAAGGCATGATTGAAATTGTGAATGCAGCTCTGGATGATATTGCAAGCTTTTCCAAATTTGTGGCGAGAAAATTGAAATAAATTTACTAAAGAAAACATATTTTATGTTAATTAGTAAGTTAGTAATAACTTTGAATTTTAAAACGATTTATTATTCTGCAACTATGTTCTGTCATCAGACGTTGTCATCTGTCTGTCACTAATGGAATTTTTCTTTTGTTCTTAACACTCTAGAGCGTCTCAGATGAGGATTCTCCAAAAGAATCAACCAATACAAGGTAAAGATTCCAAAATTATGTTTCCCGAGAGCCTGGATAACTCTATCTTGGATAAAGGGAACCTGTCACTAGTTTTCATATGTCAACTAAAACTATCACCTTATCCAGCACCTGTGCTGCATTCCATAAATGCTTATATCACCCCCTGTATACCACCCAAAACCTTTTAAGTTCTCCTGTGCTCTATGGTAATCCGGTCGGTCCGATGGGCGTAGTTTCGGGCCTCTCCATCTCTTCCCCCTGACTGCTGTTCGCCATCCTTCTTTAATTGATGTGGATGACACCTCACATCATCTGCATTGCTGGGCAAAATCTCAGGGGGTTATATAAGGTTTTGTGTAATGCAGCACAGGCGCTGAATAAGGTGATAGTTTATTAGATGATATGATAAAACTGGTGACAGGTTCCCTTTAACCCTTTTACCACCTTAGATGTATAGTTGTGTCTAAGGTGGCCTCCCCCTGTTTGCTGCATGCTCCGACGATCAGTCTGCAACTTTTCCAGCACATGTTAGCCAGCTCTGACAGCGGCATTTCACACGATCGTGCCAAGCACTTCACTAATCCCACCCATCAGTGCCTGTATCACATCTGTGGGTCACCATTCGGTTGGCATTGCCAGATAGCTATAAGCGCCGCCCAGCAGTCGGCGCTCATAGCAAGTGAGCATTGCTGCTACACCGAGCAGGGCTGTAGCACAGGCAATCGTATGATCGCAGCTTCTAGTCTCCATGGAGACTATTGAAGCAAGTAAAAAAAAAAGTTTTAGAAATATAAAAGAATTTAAAAGTTAAAATTACCCCCCCCCCCATTCAAAATAAAATTAAGAAAAAACCCACATCTAGTATCTCCGCGTTCAGAATCGCCCAATCTATCAGTGTATAAAAAGAATTAATCCGATCGGCAAACGGCGTAATGAGAAAAAAACTCAAAACGCCAAATTTACGTTTTTTGATCTTCGTAACATTGCATGAAAATGCAATAACGGGCGATCAAAAGATCGTAACTGCACCAAAATAGTATCAATAAAAACGTCAGCTTGGCGCGCAAAAAATGAAGTCCTCACAAAGGCCCAGACCATGAAAATTGGAGACGCTACGAATCTCGGAAAATGGCGCAGTTTTTTTTTCACCACTTAAATAAAAAGAACCTATACATGTTTGGTATCTACGCACTCGTAATGACCTGGAGAATCATAATGGCAGGTCAGTTTTAGCATTTTGGTGAACATGGCAAAAAAAAAAAACGAAAACAATTGTGGAATTGCACTTTTCCTTGCAATTTCAACTCACTTTGAATTCTTTTCGCGTTTTCCAGTACACTATAGGGCAAAACCAATGGTGTCTTTCAAAAGTACAACTTGTCCCGCAAAAAACAAGCTCTCACATGGCCACACATTGGCAGAAAGATAAAAAAAAAGTTATTGGTCTGGGAAGAGGGGAGCAAAAGAACGGAAACTCAAAAACTGAAAAACCCAAGATGGTGAAGAGGCAAAACTATTCTTTCATTTAAGAAAAATGTTTTTGGTTCAGTTACATAAAATGTGTGATTTGGCGTTGTTAATTTTATATTTACTTTCAATCTGAAAACTTTGTTTACTCCTCTTGATTAGTCACGTAGTTCAGGTTGAAGCCATGTCTCTGAGGCATACATAGTGAAGTGAGACGTACAGTGGGGGAAATAAGTATTTGATCCCTTGCTGATTTTGTATGTCTGCCCACTGACAAAGACATGAACAGGCTATAATTTTAAGGGTAGGTTAATTTTAACATTGAGAGATAGCATGCTCCGCCCTGGTGGCCTTTTTCCCGGAGGCCACTGCATCGCAGTAATGGGTTTGCGGGGGGCTCCAGGCTTTCACAAAATACTGGTGGAGTACCACAGAGCACCGCAGCCATTTTCACCCGCAGTGGCGCATACTGGAACACCCCCTCATCCCAGCCTGCAGCAACGCGCCACTCTTGCCTGCTCCACCGTGGTCGTTAAGGTATATCCGCGTTATAAGACGAACCCCCATTT
The DNA here is from genome assembly GCA_033576555.1 of Oophaga sylvatica. Lineage (NCBI taxonomy): Eukaryota > Metazoa > Chordata > Amphibia > Anura > Dendrobatidae > Oophaga > Oophaga sylvatica. Next base: position 437,218,907 of record JARQOD010000005.1, on the reverse strand, counting down.
TCTCCCCAAATTTGGGGGAAAAAGTGCATCTTATCCTTTGATATCTTGGCTGTATGTTTTGGGTCATTGTCTTGCTGGAAGATCCAGCCATGTCCCATTTTTAATGTCCTGGCGGAGGGAAGGAGGTTGTCACTCAGGATTTTACGGTACATGGCTCCATCCATTCTCCCATTGATGCGGTGAAGTAGTCCTGTGCCCAGCAGAGAAACACTCCCAAAACATAATGGTTCCACCTCCATGCTTGACAGTGTGGATGGTGTTCTTTGGGTCATAAGCAGCATTTCTCTTCCTCCAAACACGGCAAGTAGAGTTAATGGCGAAGAGCTTAATTTTTGTCTCATCTGACCACAGCACCTTCTCCTAATCACTCCCAGAATCATCCAGGTGTTCATTGGCGAACCAGATGGGCCTGCACATGTGCCTTCTTGAGCAGGGGGATCTTGTGGGCACTGCAGGATTTTAAACCTTTACGGCGTAATGTGTTACCAATGGTTTTCTTGGTGACTGTTGTCCCCAGGGCTGTGGAGTCTGAGTCGGTGCTCATTTTGGTGGAGTCGGTATAAAATGGACCGACTCCTAAAATTTATAATAAATTGGGTACAGTAGATCAATGCATAATGTGTTGAATATTTTTTCATAGGAATTTGGAAAAGTTATGAAATGTCCTATTTTTTTTTTTTTTTAAATCAGATAGATTTTTATTAAACTGATTTTTCATAAATACAAACATTATTTAAAACAGCTGAATATTTCAAACATTATACAAACTTATTTTATCCCTCCGACCCCTCACCCCACCCCCTCCCCCACCGACAGCTTTTCAACTTTTTTTATCTTTATTATGACAAAAGATGTAGATAGATATCATATGCCTATTACCCGTATCTATACGGAACAAGCAAAAACAATTGTATCGCAAACATAAATTGATGAATAAAGAACATTATATGTTCACAATCTTTTATATTGCATCCAAGGCGCCCATATTTTTTCATGTATGTTCAGTTTACCTCTTCTTTCATAGATACTTTTTTCCAAATGTATATGTTTTATTCTTGCAGAGAGTTCCTCTATCAATGGAGGATCAGGATTAGTCCAATTTCTTGCAATTAACTTCCTAGCACAGTAGAGTAGTCTAGCGATAGCAATTTTACTATTATCAGCGACAATTTCTTCCACATAGCCCAGTAAACATGTAATAGGATCTCCCGAGGCTTTACAATCATACGCCCTTTCAATCATATTAATTACTCCAGACCAAAACATTGAGAGCCTAGGACACTCCCATATCACATGGAATATACCCGCCATATCTATAATACATCTTGGACATTCAGAGTTTCCCTTCAGCCCCATTTTGTGCATTATTAGGGATGACCTATATACTTTATGAACTACATAAATATGTGATAGTCTTGCAGGTTCGCTCATGGAGAGTTTAGCTATATATTCCAATATAGTTTCCCAGACATCATCTTCCATATTTCCCACTTCTTCCCATTTGAGCCTAGCTTTCAATGGAAACCCCAGAAGAAGGGTATGCATCAAATCTTTATAAGTGCTTGAAATTACCCCCCTAGTGATTCCTTCTTGACAAATGTACTCCAGAACTAAATCAGTTTCTACTACCAATCTCTGTTGTACTCTCTGGGTTCTTATTGCATGTTTAACCTGCCCATATCTATACCATTCTGTATTTGGCAATAGGAACTCACTTTGTAACTGCAGGAAAGGTTTAAGTTCCTCCCCATCCATTATTTGAAACATATCCTACTCCTCTTTCTGTCCACTCCCGTATGGTGCCTATTTTCTTTATCTCTGGCAGGTTACTATTATTCCATATGGGGGTAAATTTAGTTAGTCCTGTTACTCCTCTCACCTTTTTTATTGTGTTCCAGATTTTGTCTATAAGTTCTAGCGTGGGCATTTTCCCCCCCTAGTCTTTTAATGTTACCTCCTTCCAATCCCTCTAATATCGGCCTATCCCCGTGCAATATTCTAACATTCTTTTAACAGAATCACCAGTTCCAGCTTTTGACCACCCTCTAAAGTGCTGACTCTGAGCGGCTAGATAATAAATTTCGGGGTTTGGCAGTGCCATTCCACCTTCATCTTTGGGTCTCTGAAGAGTTTCCAACTTTATTCTCGCCGGTTTCTTCCCCATACCAACGCTCTAAAAATCACATTCAAAGACCTAAATCTTTTTTTCGAGATCCAAATAGGCGCATTATGTAAAATATATAGCAGTTTAGGCATCAGGATCATTCTAAAATGATTTATCCTTCCTACCACCGTTAAATGCAGTTTATTCCATATCGCTATTTTTATTTTAAGTTTCTGAAGTAATAGCATCAAATTAATATTAAGATACTCTGAAATCAGCAAGGAAATCTGTATCCCCAGATATTTAAAGGTCTCTTTACACTGTAATTTGTTGACTTCAATATCTCTATCCGTCCATTCCACCTCCCTATCCACTTTAAACAAAACAGATTTGGACCAGTTAATCCTCAACCCAGATATGGCCCCAAACCTTTCGATTGTCTGCATGGCACATCTCAACGACTCAGACGGATCCCCCAGGAACAATAGCAGATCATCTGCATACAGAGCAACTTTTTCCTCCATGCTCCCATACTTAAATCCTTGAATTCCCTGATTTCCCCTAATAGCAGCAGCTAATGGTCCAATTGCTACCGCAAAGAGGAGTGGCGACAGTGGACATCCCTGTCTGGTTCCTCTATTTAAAGGGAAGGATGAGGAAATCGCTCCGTTAAGGCCTCTTTCACACATCCGTTTTTTTGTATCAGGCATGATCCGTGGAACACCTGAAGGGACAAATCCGGCGCTGAAATAAAAAAAACTGATGCAACGGATCCGTTTTTTTGCTGGATCCGACCTGAACTTTTGAATGCCCGGAGACACTGGAAAATGTAGTAGTAGTAGTAGTATAGTAGTAGTAGTCCCTGATTTCCAGAATCCGGATCAGACTTTTGACGGATTGCACAAAAGTCTGATCCGGTTCCATTGACATCTATTATTTCCGGCCGCCTGATGCGGCGCTTCAGGCACTATCAGGCGGCTCCGGTAAATAAAAAAACGTTACATGCACCGTTTTGTCCGGCCGCCGGAATGTACATTTCCGCCGGATCCGGACAAAAACGGATACAACGCAATGACATCAGGCACGATCCGGCGCTAATGAAAGTCAATGGTAAAAAAACGCATCCGGTACCGGATCCGTTTTTTTAGCAACACGCCGGATCATGCCTGATACAAAAAAACGGATGTGTGAAAGAGGCCTAACTCTGACCTTAGCAGTGGGTTGATTGTAGAGTAGTTGCACCCACCCTATAAATCGCGGCCCAAACCCAAATTTTTGCATAACTCTCCATAAGTATTCCCAGTGTACACTATCGAACGCCTTTTGGGCGTCTAATGAAGCAATCACTCTGCGACCCGAACTATCTGCTTGTATTTGAAGGTTAAGGTATAGCCTCCTTACATTGCCTGCCGTAGATCTATTAGGCATGAATCCCGCCTGATCCGGATGTATCAGAGAAGACATGACCCCGGTCAGCCGATTAGCCAAAACTTTTGCCAATATTTTAATATCTACCGTTAATAGTGAAATTGGTCTACATGATTCGGGTATTCTGGGGTCTTTTTCCTCCTTTGGAATCACTACTATCATCGCTTCTCTCATAGAGGCTGGCAGCAACTTTTTCTCTTTAGCTTCTTCAAATACTGTCAACAATTTCAGTAGCAACAATTCTGCAAATTGTTTATAAATTTCTGACGGTACACCGTCTAACCCAGGGGATTCCTCATTGGCCATGCCATGCAGCGCAATCTCCATTTCTTCTACAGTAATGGGAGAGTCCAGCATATCCTTATTTTCTTTGCTTAACTTAGGCAGCACGGTGGCTCAGTGGATAGCACTACAGCCTTGCAGCACTGGAGTCCTGGGTTCGAATCCCACCTAGGACAACATCTGCAAGGAGTTTGTATGTTCTTCCCGTGCTTGCGTGGGTTTCCTCCGGGTACTCCGGTTTCCTCCCACACTCCAAAAACATACAGATAGGGAATCTAGATTGTGTGTGCAAACTGTAAAGCGCTGCGGAATATGTTAGCGCTATATAAAAATAAAGATTATTATTAGGGAGCGACCCCACCCTCAAAAATTTGTCTACCTCTTCATTTCCAGCATTTTCCCCTGATGAGTATAAAGTTTTATAGAAGTCACTAAAAATATTCAATATCCCCTCCAAATCCTTTACTGTCTTCCCTTTGTCATTTACCATATTATAAATAAATGAATTACTTCTTTGTGCCGAGGCGATAACAGATAAAAGATGTCCCACTTTCTCCCCTTCAGCGTAAAGCCTGTCTTTTTGGAACTCCTGTCTTCTAGTCATTTTATCTATTAGGACATTATTAATCTGTTCCTGAGCTTCTCTCAGGCCCCGTTGTGTTTCAGGTGTGTCATTATGTATAGCTTCTTCCTCCGCTCTCCAGTGCGTCCAATTTTTCAATCTCCTCTTTTTTAGTCTGTGTTTTACGCCTACAGATGTCCCTAAATACCAACTCTCTAAGAAAGGCCTTCATCGCATCCCATTCCACAAGTTTATCTGTGCTCCCATCATTATGAATAAAAAATTCTTCTAACTCTTTTCCAATCCCTTGAACATTAAGATATTGTATCCAAACAGGGTGTATTTTCCATCCTTCCTTAACTATTCCTTCCTGTGACCCATATCCAATGTTCACCATAACTGGACTATGATCAAAAATCACTCTGGGAAGATATTGTACCTCTCTTATCATGGCGTCTGCCAGTCCATCTGCTAGTGCCAAGTCAATACGTGACAGTGTGCCATGTGATGTAGAGTGACATGAATAACACCTTTTTCCTCCGTTTCTAACCCTCCATACATCAGTCTGACCGATTTCTTTAATAAAGTTACCAAAGACTGTAATGGTGCTGTCTTGTACATTCGGCTGTCTCTTATTCCTGTCCCAGAAAATATCTACCACATTATTAAAATCTCCCATCATCAGCAGCGGCATTCCTCCACTTCTTTCAGCATACTCCCTCATCACTCTGATCTTAGTACTAGAGTAAGGAGGGGGAATGTAAAGTGCCACTAGACACAAGGGTCGTCCAAAAAACATTCCTTTAACTGCTACCCCTTGTCCCTCTGGGTCAATGTACACATCTATTTCTTCAAACGAAGTGGACCTATTAATTAAAATCGAGACTCCTCTAGAGTAATTGGAAAATGTAGAGTGATATGCCTTTTATATCCATCTTCTATTTGTAATATGGGTTGTTTCCTTCTGTAAATGAGTTTCCAATAGACATATCACTGCCGCCCCCTGATCCTGCATACATTTAAATATTGTCGCCCTTCTGTTCTTCTCAGATAAGCCTCTAACATTCCTACTTATAACTTTAAAGCTACCCATTATATATATCAAACACCATTCCCATCATTCTGTCATTTCTTACTTTTACTGTCGATAACTTTCCCCCTCCCCAACTCCCCCCTTCTTCCTCCTCTCCTTGGATGCTCTCTAAGATCCATGGGTTTTTCACTCCTGAACCAGTCTTCCAGAGACCGCTCCTCTCTCCGACTAACTTTTTGCCATCTCCCCACTTACCCATTTGTTCACTTTGCTCTAGTTTCTCTCTCCCCCTCCTGCCGTGCACTCTTATATTTTCCCCCATCACAATTTGTCCCTCTGTAAGTGCAAACGAACAGTTATAGCACAAATAATATACATTAATATAACACATCTGCAATTACAAACAGTGTTTATCTCCGCCTTGCCCTCCACCAGAGCTATACACAAAAGTAAACTATTCCGTATCGACTCCCTTCTTTTTCAGTGAACCAATACTATTCCACCAGTAATGATTGGTCACCCTTAGGCTGTTGTTCCACGGTCCGGAACCACAGCGCTTTGGACGGAGCGGAAATTCCGCTCCGCCCAAAGCCCCGCCCCCTAGAGAAAGCGCGCTCATTCCGGACGTGTTCAGGACACCTCCGGAACACATGCGGAATGATCGCAGGGCTGCATAGCCCTATGTTATTTCCCTTGCGGCGACGCAGCGTCGCCGCAAGGGACTACGACATGCTGCGGTCTGAAAAGACGCGCCGCATGTCCGGAAACGCAGGTCTTCCGCCTGCGTGTTTTACAGCATAGTGGAGATGGGATTTCTTGAAATCCCCTCCACTATGCTGTAACATCTGGACGCTGCGTGTTTGACGCTGCGCCAACGCACAGCGTCAAACACGCAGCTAATCCGGACTGTTTCCTGATAGTGGAAACATACCCTTAGAGTCAAAAATAAAAATAAAAGAAAAAGAACATTTTTTTTTTTTTTTTAAATAGCTATGCAAGCATGTTCTAACATTATGGGTGTTTCCACCCCAATCCATCCATATTGAATATCAATTGTTCCTTGTAATCTAGAAAGGAATCCGCTTACTAAGTGTCCTCAGCCGACCGCTCTTTCAAGCAGTATTGTTAAATTCCATGACCGTCTCTCAGTCTTTGGCATGTAAAGACGTAGCGTTGACATCAATCCACTTTGTGGCCTCCTCAGGATCCGTGAAAAAGAAAACTTTATCCATGGCTGCCACTCGCAGTTTAGCAGGAAACATCACTGAATATTTAGCTCCTAATTCTCTCAGGCGTCTTTTTACCCCTCCAAACTGCATTCTCTGTTCTGTACAGCTACCGAGTAATCGGGGTTTATACCAATATGTTGGCCATTCATTGTAATCTCCTCCGATTCTCCTGCTTTGCGGATAATGATATCTCTATCCTTATAATGAAGTAACTTTGCAATAATAACACGTGGATTATTACCCGGGGGTTGTGATTGCATTGGTACTCTATGCGCCCGTTCCACTGCATAGAATTTAGTGAGAGAGTCCGCTCCGATTTGGTCTCTCAGCCACTTCTCAATAAATTCAGTGGGATCCCTTCCCTCAGTCTTTTCCGGGAGCCCCACGATCCTAATATTGTTCCTTCAGGAACGATTTTCCAGGTCATCATTTTTTATCATGACTTCAGAGATTTGTTGCTTAAACTGTTTTTCCGATTTTTTAAATTTATTAATCCAATCTTCCGCCTCTCCCACTCTGTTTTCCACTTCTCCCGTCCTGGTATTAACCTTATGTATGTCCTTTTTAATAATGGCTACTTCAGATTGCACTCCCAGGACTTGCTGGGTTAACGTAGTTAGTGCCTGCTTACAGAAAGACACCACTGTGAACACGTCCTTAATAGTGGGATTTTCCTGTATCTCTCACTGGGGATTTCCCTCCCTCCTCCTGTAACTCCATCCCTTCATCCCCATCTTCCTCCTCCTCTCCCTCTGACTCTTGCTGCCTCATATTACCTTCAATGCGGGCAAACTTTTCCAATTTCGCCGCAGCACTCCTGCGGCGATGACATGCAGCGTTAAGCCTGGCCGCCTCTTCCCTCTTGTCGGCGCCATTTTGGGAGCTGCCTGTGTCTGCCCCCGAGTCTTTTTGCCTTTTGCTGCGGGTCATTACGGCTCACCTCTAGTCACTCCTGTGTTCCCGCTGCTCTAGACTCCTTCCCCCACCATTCGGTCGGCTGAGGCTGGCGGTGGCACGTCGGAGCGTGGGTTTGACGCGCACCACATTGGTGGTACCAGGGCTATGGGGTACTCGGCACCGAGCCCATGGAAGTCTATGGGATTTGTCACTGGCAGCAGGACTCGGTCCGTGGCCCTGGGCGCTCATACAATGGGGGATATTTACAGGGGAATTGTAGATTAGATAGTTCGTGACGCCACCTGTGGTTTCTGATCTGATTGACCAGCGCTGCAGGGTAGATCTCTGAGGGGATGTTATGGCAGCTAGGTGTTAGGTTCCCCACAGGTGGAACTGGTCCCTCAAAGTCTATGGTGGTGATGCAGGGTGCAGATAAGAATTCAGTCACACACAATGCAATCTCTTTCCATACCTTTACTTGTAGATGTTGCAGGTATGTCCCGGGAAGCTGGTTAGGTTGGAGAATGCACATTCAGGAAAACTGTTGAGCAGGTTAGAGGCCTCCTTTATCCTTTTAATGTGTGTGAGTACAACTTGCATAAAGTCAAGTGCAACTCCTTCAATAGCAACTGCGCCCGGCCAGCATTGTGGTGGAGCCTTCTATGTCTCTGATTATCAGATGTTGAGAGAACTAAGTCCTTACTTTTGTCGTGCACTTGACTCAAAGTCCCCGTTCTCCCTGACTCCGTTTACGTATCAGCGCTTAGGCTACTTTCTGCGACTTGTAGTCCAGAAAGCCTCCGGTTATCTTATTACTAGGCGTGAAGCACTAGCAACGCTTCGGACCCCGGTGTCCGGTTAACTGAGTGAGGGTGATTTGTCCCTTTGTCACTCTTACTTCTCCACTCGCCCTTCGCCCTGCTCTCGCTCTTAACATAAGCACGTGTAGCAAGCATGCCAAGGTCAGATTTCCTTCAGTGCTCACTGACCTGTTCTCTGTTGACTCGTTGGTATAACTGCTTTGATTCCTTTCCTCCTTCTTTCTTAGGAACACGGGCAGCTTGTTCTGAGTAGCAGGTTAAGGGTAGCTCTGACTAGGCTAGGATGATTCACTTCACCCGTACTAGCCTCCACTTTCTTGTCAGATGAGCTACACAAGCTCTATGTGGGTTCAGTCTTCTCTCCTCTCCCTCCAAGACTGATCTGATTGGAATCAAGATGGATGGGATGACTCACTCCTGAGCCACCCAAGGCTTGACTGCACTGTCCTAAGACAGGAAACAGACTGAACACTAACTTTGCTACGTCACACTACTAAATAGTCTGATATGCCTCTAGTGGCAATGCTGAGAAGTGTGCGTGAATGAATATCAAGCTTTACAGTTACCTTCCTGTGCATTTTCCAGAAGATATGTGTGCCTTGCGAAGCTGGGCCACACAGGTTAATTTGTGCAGCGGCGGGAGAGCTCAGGAGGATGCGACTGCTCACATCGCCGTCAGGCTCCGCCCCCTATGAAATGTCCTATAAATGGCTGTTCTATTCCTGATCTAAGGCTACATTCACACACAGCGTTTTTCCTGCATTTTTTGAGGATACGTTTTTTCAGCTGCAAAAGCAGATCAGCTTTTTAAAAAAAACGCATCGCCTGAAAGGTTTTTGAGCTCATAGATAATGTTTTCAATCGCAAAAGCAGATTAGAAATCTGCTCTATCTATCCATTTATCCATATCTGTCTATCCATATCTTATCGGTACCAAAAAGAATGAAAGCCGGGTAGCACACAGACTAAAGGGGGTTTTACATTTAGCGATGCAGCAGCGTTCCCGACCACGATACGACCCGGTCAAGATCGCTGGTGCATCGCTAAATGGTCGCTAGTGAGCTGCCACACAGTCAGATCTCACAGCGACGCAGCAGCGGTCGTTACTTACCCTTCAGACACGGCGATCCTGACGTCCTCCCGCCCGCTTCCACGCGTCGCTTGTCGGCGCCAGCAGGAAGTGCCCGACGAGAAATGGAGCTGCACATTCTCGCGCGATCAGCGACAGACAGCGGGGGAGCCGGTCGGAGGTAAGTATCACACATAGCGATATCGCTAGCAAGATCGCTTCTGCGTCACCAAATCGGTGATGCTTTGGCGATATTGCGATGTGTAAAAGGCCCTTAACACTTTTTTTTTTTTTTTTTTTTTTTAGCACATGTCAGGTACACCTCATAGCTGCCCAAAAGGACGCCCAGGACAGGCATTGCTCGTTTTCAGTAACACATCAACATCAATTGATAGTTGGAATAAATAGACTGCATTCATCACCACATCTTCTTAAGGTGCAGGCTTTATTTTCAAGTGTAGGGGTGTGCAGTATGAGGTTCTGCAGCAGCTGATGTGTGCAGTATGAGGTTCTGCGGGACAGTATGAGGTTCTGCCCCCCCCCCCCCCCCCTAGGTTTGATCCTGGCTACGCCCATGGTGTGAATGTACGGTAGTTTGACTTTGACAAGTATTTGGATGACATGGAGCAGGCAAAGCGTTGCCGCAAGGAAAAAGATTTCACTCCGTCTCCTATAACAAGCAGATTGACCATATTTCAGCAAAATGTTTCACTTGCTCGCAAAGAAATAGAAAAATTCAACCTGTCATCAAAACTGACTGTGCACGAGGCAATTCCTTTATACCCGGAAATTGTTAGAGATGTTCCCATGTGGTTACGGCTTTGCCTCCAACTCAAGCTTGTGTGGAGAGGTTGTTCTCTAGCCTTAAAATTATTAGGTCAGATTTGAGGTCATCTATGAAGGAGGATCTGATGGAGGCAATTCTATTTCTTAGAACAAATTAATAGACTGCACAAATGTTATTTAGTATGTTTTTGTTGAAAACTGTTTTTAGCCACTTACATAGCTTATTACATAGTGTTATATACTGTGTGTGTGTATGTATGTAATATATATATATATATATATATATATATATATTTAGTACAGACCAAAAGTTTGGACACACCTTCTCATTTAAAGATTTTTCTATATTTTCATGACTATGAAAATTGTACATTCACACTGAAGGCATCAAAACTATGAATTAACACATGTGGAATTATATACTTAACAAAAAAGTGTGTAACAACTGAAATTATGTCTTATATTCTAGGTTCTTCAAAGTAGCCACCTTTTGCTTCGATGACTGCTTTGCACACTCTTGGCATTCTCTTGATGAGCTTCGAGGTAGTCACCGGAAATGGTCTTCCAACAATCTTGAAGGAGTTCCCAGAGATGCTTAGCACTTGTTGGCCCTTTTGCCTTCACTCTGCGGTCCAGCTCACCCCAAACCATCTCAATTGGGTTCAGGTCTGGTGACTCTGGAGGCCAGGTCATTTGGCGTAGCACCCCATCACTCTCTTTCTTGGTCAAATAGCCCTTACACAGCCTGGAGGTGTGTTTGGGGGTCATTGTCCTGTTGAAAAATAAATGATGGTCCAACTAAACGCAAACCGGATGGAATAGCATGCTGCTGCAAGATGCTGTGGTAGCCATGCTGGTTCAGTATGCCTTCAATTTTGAATAAATCCCCAACAGTGTCACCAGCAAAGCACCCCCACACCATCACACCTCCTCCTCCATGCTTCACTGTGGGAACCAGGCATGTAGAGTCCATCCGTTCACCTTTTCTGCGTCGCATAAAGACACGGTGGTTGGAACCAAAGATCTCAAATTTGGACTCATCAGACCAAAGCACAGATTTCCACTGGTCTAATGTCCATTCTTTGTGTTCTTTAGCCCAAAAAGTCTCTTCTGCTTGTTGCCTGTCCTTAAGGTACTGTCACTAAATGAGATAGCTAACGAGATCGCTAATGCGTCGATTTATGACGCAGTGGCGATCTCGTTAGTGACTTAGCTGTGTGTGACATGTAGCGGCGATGTGGCCCCTGCTGAGATGTTGTTGATCGCTTATGAACATTCTGAGCCGTTTTTTGGTCGTTGGTGTCCCGCTGGTGAGCCTTAATCGCTGAGTGTGACACCCTTTATGAACGACTTCACCGGCGTCGCAGGTGGGACTAGGTTTTCCCAACGACCGCAGAGGTCGTTATACAGATCGCTGATGAGTTGTGTTTGGAATCTAACTAGCAATCACATAGCGATCTCGCCAGGTCGTGTCGTTGTCGTGATCGCTGGTGCGATCGCTAAGTGTGACAGTGCCTTTAGCAGTGGTTTCCTAGCAGCTATTTTACCATGAAGGCCTGCTGCACAAAGTCTCCTCTTAACAGTTGTTGTAGAGATGTGTGTGCTGCTAGAACTCTGTGTGGCATTGACCTGGTCTCTAATCTGAGCTGCTGTAAACCTGCGATTTCTGAGGCTGGTGACTCGGATAAACTTATCCTCAGAAGCAGAGGTGACTCTTGGTTTTCCTTTCCTGGGGCGGTCCTCATGTGAGCCAGTTTCTTTGTAGTGCTTGATGGTTTTTGCAACTGCACTTGGGGACATTTTCAAAGTTTTCCCAATTTTTCGGACTGACTGACCTTCATTTCTTAATCCCTTAACCCCCAAGGGTGGTTTGCACGTTAATGACCGGGCCAATTTTTACAATTCTGACCAATGTCTCTTTATGAGGTTATAACTCTGGAACGCTTCAACGGATCTCCACGATTCTGAGATTGTTTTCTCATGACATATTGTACTTCATGATAGTGGTAAAATTTCTTCGATATAACTTGCGATTATTTATGAAAAAAAATGGAAATATGGCAAAAATTTTGCAATTTTCAAGCTTTGAATTTTTATTCCCTTAAAACAGAGAAATATGTCACACAAAATAGTTACTAAATAACATTTCCCACATGTCTACTTTACATCAGCACAATTTTGAAACCAAATTTTTTTTTTTTTTGTTACGAAGTTATAAGGGTTAAAAGTTGATCAGCATTTCTCATTTTTACAACAAATTGTACAAAACCATTTTTTTTAGGGACCACCTCACATTTGAAGTCACGTTGAGGGGTCTATATGGCAAAAAACACCCAAAAGTGACACCATTCTAAAAACTGCCACATTCAAGAAGTTTATTAACCCTTCAGGTGCTTCACAGGAGCTGAAAGCAACTTGGAAGGAAAAAATGAACATTTAACTTTTTAGTCACAGAAATGATCTTTTACAAAAAAAAATTATTTTAACAAGGGTAAAAGGAGAAAATGAACAGAAAAAGGTTTTGTGCAATTTCTCCGGAGTACGCCGATACCCCATATGTGGGGGAAAACCACTGTCTGGGCGCACGGCAGGGCTTGGAAAGGAAGGGGGGCGTATGACTTTTTCAAACTAAAATTGGCTGGAATTGAGATTGGACGCCATGTCGCGTTTGGAGATAACCTGATGTGCTTAAACAGTGGAAACCCCCCACATGTGACACCATTTTGGAAACTAGACCCCCTAAGGAACTTGTCTAGATCTGTTGTGAGCACTTTGAACCCCCAGGTGTTTCACTAAAGTTTATAATGCCTGGGTGTGAAAAAAAAAATCCACAAAAATGATTTTTTAGTCCCCAATTTTTGATTTTTCCCAAGGAAATTGGACCCGAAAAGTTGTTGTCCAATTTGTCCTGAGTACGCTGATACCCCCTATTTGGGGAGAAATACTGTTTGGGCACACCTCAAGGCTCGGAAAGGAAGTAATGACGTTTTGGAATGCAGACTTTGATGGGTGTCATGTTCAGTTTGCAGAGCCTCTGATGTGCCTAAGCAGTGGAAACCTCCCACAAGTGACCCTATTTTGGAAACTAGACCCCCTAAGGAACTTATCTAGATCTGTGGTGAGCACTTTGAACCCCCAAGTGCTTCACACAAGTTTATAATGCCTGGGCATGAAAATAAAAAATCCTTTTTTTTTCCCACAAAAATGATATTTGTCACCAATTTTTTATTTTCCCAAGAGTAAGGGGAGAAATTGGACCTCAAAAGTTGTTGTCCAATTTGTCCTGAGTACACTGATACCCTATATGTGGGAGAAAACTCCTCTATGGGCACACGACGGGGCTCGGAATAGAAGTAGTGACGTTTATTAAAGCAGACTTTGATGGAATGATCTGCGGGTGTCATGTCGCATTTGGAGAGACCCTGATGTGCCTAAACAGTGGAAACCCCCCAATTCTAACTCCAACCCTAATCCCAACCCTAATCATAACCCTAACCACAAACCTAACCCTAACACACCCGTAACCCTAGTCCCAACCCTAACCCTAACTTTAGCCCTAACCCTAATGAGATAATGGAAATAAATAAATTTTTTTAATTTTATTATTTTTCCCTAACTAAGGGGGTGATATCGGGGAGTTTGAATTACTATATATAGCGGGTTTTTATATCGGGTTTTTATGATTGGCAGCTGTCACACACTAAAAGACGCTTTTTATTGCAATTAATAGTTTTTGCATCACCACATTTTGAGAGCTATAATTTTTCCATATTTGGGCCCACAAAGTCATGTGAGGTCTTATTTTTTGCGGGACGAGTTGACATTTTTATTGATACCATTTTTGGGCACATGACATTTTTTGATCGCTTTTTATTACGATTTTTGGGAGGCAGAATGAACAAAAAACAGCAATTCATGAATTTCTTTAGGGGGGTGGGCGTTTATACCGTTCCGCATGTGGTAAAATTGATAAAGCAGTTTTATTCTTCAGGTCAGTACGATTACAGCGATACCTCATTTGTATCATTTTTTTATGTTTTGGCGCTTTTATACAATAAAAACAATTATATATAAAAAATAATTATTTTTGCATCGCTTTATTCTGCGAGCTATAACTTTATTTTTTCGCTGATGACGCTATATGGCACCTCATTTTTTGCGGGAGAAGATGATGTTTTCAGCGGTACCATGCTTATTTATTTCGTCTTTTTGATCGCGTGTTATTCCACTTTTTGTTCGTCGGTATGATGATAAATCATCGTTTTTTAGCCTTGTTTGTTTTTTTTTTTTTTTTAAGGGGTTCACTAAAGGGGTTAACTAATGGGACAGGTTGATAGGGCGGGTCGTTAAGGACGCGGCGATACTAAATATGTGTACTTTTATTGTTTTGTGTTTTTTTATTTAACCCTTAACGACCAAGCCATTTTGTAGGTTAAAGACCAGGCCAATTTTTACAATTCTGACCACTGTCTCTTTATGAGGTTATAACTCTGGAACGCTTCTACGGATCTTGGCGATTCTGAGATTTTCTCGTGACATATTGTACTTCATGATAGTGGTAAAATTTCTTCAATATAAGTTGCGTTTATTTATGAAAAAAAACGGAAATATGGCAAAAAAAATGTGAAATTTTGCAATTTTCAAACTTTTAATATTTATGCCATTAAATCAGAGAGATATGTCACAAAATTAGTTAATAAATAACATTTCCCACATGTCTACTTTACATCAGAACAATTTTGGAACCAAAACTTTTTTTTGTTAGGAAGTTATAAGTGTTAAAAGTTGACCAGCAATTTCTCATTTTTCCAACAAAATTTACAAAACCATTTTTTTTAGGGGCCACCTCACATTTGAAGTGAATTTTAGGGGTCAATAGGACAGAAAATACCCAAAAGTGACACCATTCTAAAAACTGCACCCCTCAAGGTGTTTAAAGCCACATTCAAGAAGTTTATTTATATTAACCCTTTAGGTACTTCACAAGAATTGAAGCAATGTGGAAGGAAAAAATGAACATTTAACTTTTTTTCCCAAAATTTTTCTCCTTCGTCTCATTGGGGGACACAGGACTGTGGGTGTATGCTACTGCCGCTAGGAGGCTGACACTAAGTAAACATAAAAAAGGTTAGCTCCTCCTCCGCCGTATACACCTCAGCACTGGCCGCAGGCAAACCCAGTTATTGCTTAGTGTCTGATGGAGGCACACGTCTGGTTCTTTTTCCAGACCATTTTTTTTTTTTTTTCCCATGAAGATGAGATAGGGGCGACGGATCCTATTGAAAGGGTCCGATCTCCCCAAACCATCAACGGCGAGCACGTGGAGTAAAGCCTCCAACGTATCCTCTCCCGCGACGTGGGACACGAATGCCGGACTCAGCCCTGACCACCCTAAGGTATTGAAACCCTAGGTTGTACAGAGGCAGGAGTTTGTCCGTGCAGCCCCCACTGCGCCACCAATGCTAGACTGCGGTGCTGCAAGGAGGCGGACGGTCCCTCTCCTCATCCCCTGTAGGGGTGATGGAGTTAGGGTTCCTGCACCGTCCCACCTTTTTTTACTACAAAGCCCCCTCTAAATGCATCAGGCGGAATGGCTCACCTTTTTGAAAACGGAGAAGATACTGGAGTAACGCCGCACGCATGGAGCACCGCAAGTTTCGCAGGCGTCTGGATCAGACCCTGCTTCCAGCCAGGTACAGGCTCCTGGCTCGTGTTCCGATCCCCCCTCTCCCCCCCGGGGGCGTCAGGTCCCTGACCTCGGCAGTGTTGGGCCTCGGGCAAGGGTTTGGTCCCCGGGGACTGGGGCCCGAGGTGTGGCGTCCGGCGCTGGCAGGGGGGTGGGCCGCGGTCGCGGGGATCCGCCCCCGGCATCGTCTCCTTCCGGCGGGCCCGCCCTCTGATTTTGGGGCGGCCTCCGCCGGAAATCTAGGCCGCGGCTTCGGGCGGTGCTAGGCCGCGGCTGCAAATTTAGTCCCCGGCTCTGCGGGGACTAGCGCGGCCCAAGATGTAGCGTCCGGTGTCGGCCGGAGGGTAGGCCGCGGTCGCGGGGATCCGCCCCCGGCATCGTCTCCTTCCGGCGGGCCCGCCCTCTGGTTTTGGGGCCGCCTCCGCCGGAAATCTAGGCCGCGGCTTCGGCTGGTGCTAGGCCGCGGCTGTAAATTTAGTCCCCGGCTTTTGCTGGAGACTAGGCCGCGGCTGGAGGCGGGCCTCTGACGGCTAGGCCGCGCCTCTCGACCCTCCCCCTAAAGGCTCGGCTACATGAGCTCGCCTTCCTAACAGGGGAGCGCTCTTTTTGAAAAATTTGGAGCCAGACGCCACTGCTACGCGGTTTAAGGACGCAGGGGGTACAGGACTGGGGTAAGTGCTTCTACCTCCAGCCTGGTTGTTCCGCTTCACTAAGTACTTCTGCACTCCGTTTCACTGACCGTCGCACATCCAGTTCATTGCGGACTCAGTATGTCCAGAAGAACTAAAGCTCATACGGTGCTGTATACCGCATGCATTGCCTGTAGGTCCCCTTTTCCGCGCGCCCAGATTACTCGGGTTTGCGAAGCCTGTGACTCCGAACGGGCTCAGGAACCCGCTCCTATTACGGAACCCAGTGCGTCAGGTCCCCCTGAATGGGCTCTGTCCCTGACTCAATCTGTGGCATCATTGACTAGAGCAATCGAGTCCCTTCAAGCTCCCGATAGGAGCAGGGACAGTGGTTCACCCGTCTTGGCGACGTCTCATGAACCTCCGGCCTGCAGGGGCCGTGCTCTCACTAGGCAGACGCAGGGGAAGCGAACCCACACTGCGTCGCCTTTGCCGTCCGGGGCCTCGGCATCTTTCAGTTCCGTCTCCCGCTCTCCTTCACCTCTGACAAGTGATCAGTATTCGGATTCTGATTCAGAAGGGTCCCTTAATTTAGAGGCACCAAATTGTCAGGACACAATTGACAGTTTGATTGAAGCTGTCAATCAAACCTTGGGGATAGACGATGAGTCCACCTTGACCTCCGGTCATAAGGTGTCCTTCAAAAGAGCCAGGCAAGCTCATAAGGTTTTTGGATCTCATCCTGAGTTTGAGGAGCTAGTGCAGCGCCACCGGGAGAAACCGGACAAGCGCTTCGCAGGACAAAAGGCTCTCAATACTAGATATCCTTTGCTCCCGAGCTTCTTAAGAAATGGGCGGAATCTCCTGCGGTTGATCCTCCTGTGTCGCGTTTGGCGTCTAAAACGCTCCTCTCCCTTCCTAACGGTTCCTCGATCAAGGAACCAACGGATCGTCTGATTGAAAGTTTGGCCCGCTCGGTGTTTGAAGCATCGGGTTCTGCTCTCTCTCCTTCTTTTGCAGCGACTTGGGTTGCTAAGGCCATGATATCCTGGTCGGAGTCTCTAAATAGAGCGCTTCATGGTATAGAGGTACCATCTGAAGTAACTGAAATTTCTAATCAGATAGCACTTGCAGGAGACTTCTTAATTAATGCGTCCATGGATGCGGCAAATTGCGCAGCCCTAGCTGCTGCTAATGCAATTGCCATCAGAAGATCTTTGTGGCTGAGAACCTGGCGAGCAGATTCAATCTCAAAGAAATCGCTTACATCCTTACCATATCAGAATGGTCGGTTATTTGGCGAAAGGTTGGATCAGCTCATATCTGATGCGACGGGAGGGAAGAGCAGTTTCCTTCCTCAGCAAAAGATTAAGCAGCCTTTTCGCCGACAGCTTCAGCCTCGCTTTAGGGCCTTTCGTAACCCAGGTTGGGCCGCGCCAGCTACCTCCAGCGGTTCAGGTCGGCCTAGTCAGGCCAGAGATCGTCAGGTCTCCTACAGGACCAACCCTCTGGGAAGAGGGCGATCTCAACAACCAAGATCTAGAGGGTCCAAACCCCAGAGATATTCGGACAAATGACTGGAGGCAGAATCCGGTCAATTTATCCAGAGTAGGCGGCCGCTTACTCTGGTTTCGCCCCATTTGGCTATCGATTACTCACGACGAGTGGGTCCGGGAGTTAGTCTCCTCGGGGTACAAAATAGAATTTTCCAGCCTTCCCTCAAATCGTTTTTTTCCCTCGCGCCTTCCCAAGGAGGAATCTCGGGTTCGCGCCTTATTCAGGGCGGTCGAGTCTCTTCGGCACAGCGGGGTTGTCGTGCCTGTACCAGAGATCGAAAAGGGTCAGGGGTTTTATTCCAACCTGTTCATTGTACCCAAAAAGGACGGTACCGTAAGGCCCATTCTGGATCTAAAGCGACTGAACCGGTTTGTCAGAATTCGACATTCCGAATGGAGTCTCTCCGTTCGGTCATTGCAGCCATGGAAAAAGGGGAATTTCTAGCATCAATAGACATTCAGGATGCCTATCTTCACATCCCCATATTTCCTCCTCATCAGAGATTTCTTCGGTTTGCCGTCGGCAAACTTCATCTTCAGTTCGCAGCCTTGCCATTCGGGCTAGCCACAGCCCCCAGGGTGTTCACAAAGGTCATGGCTGCTGTTGTGTCCATTCTGCACTCCAGGGGGGTAGTCATCCTGCCTTACTTAGACGATCTCCTCATCAAGGGTCCGTCTTTTCAAATCTGCGAGGAAAGTGTCAGCATTACGCTTTGACACCCTTGCTCGCCTGGGTGGCTGGTGAATATGAAGAAATCATCTCCCGTGCCATCTCGGAAGATCACCTTTTTAGGGATGAATTTCGACACCGCTCAGGGGTTGATAATTCTTCCTCAGGACAAGGCCTTGGTTCTCCGTCAAGAGGTACGGATCCTTCGCCAACCAATTCCTCACACCATCCGGTTTTGCATGAGGGTCCTAGGAAGGATGGTGGCAGCAATCGAGGCTATTCCATTTGCCCAATTTCATCTTCGCCCCCTTCAACATGCACTCTTGGCAGTATGGGACGGGAGCCCTTACTCCCTCAATCTTCGGTGCCGTCTGTCCCTGCAGGTCAGACAGACTCTAATGTGGTGGACGAAGAGCACCACTCTTCGACAGGGTCGGTTGTTTCCTCCAAATTTCTGGTTGGTTGTCACAACGGACGCCAGCCTGCTCGGATGGGGAGCAGTGTTTCGTCACCATACAGCCCAGGGAACTTGGTCTCAGCAGGAATCGACCCTCCCGATCAATATTTTAGAGATCCGAGCTATTCGGCTGGCTCTGAGGCATTTTCACCAGCATCTGGCGGGCCACCCAGTCAGAATACAATCGGACAATGCCACGGCAGTGGCATACATAAACCATCAGGGAGGTACCCGCAGCAGGGCGGCCATGCACGAGGTAAAACAGATTCTGACTTGGGCAGAGGTAAATCACTCTGTGATTTCAGCGGTCCACATTCCGGGCGAGGAAAACTGGGCTGCGGATTTTCTCAGCCGTCACGGCATAGCGTCAGGGGAATGGTCACTTCATCCCGAGGTTTTTCAGCAGATATGCCGAGCTGGGGAACCCCAGATGTGGACCTGATGGCTTCCAAGATAAATGCCAAGGTGCCCAACTTCGTCTCCCGGTACCGGGATCCGCAGGCATTTGCAGTAGACGCTCTGGTGCTACCATGGGATCAGTTTTCATCTTCCATATTGTTTCCACCAATAGCCTTTTCCCAATGGTGATCGAAAGATCAGGATAGAGGGGGATTCCAGCGAAATTAAATAGCTCCGGATTGGCGCGCGCTCATGGTAGCGGAGCTGGTAAATTGCCGCGACGCCCCTGGCGACTGCCAGAGCGCGTGACTTCTCTCCCCAGGGCCCGTTTACCACCAGAACTCGCGTCCTGTTTTGACGGCTGGCCGTTGATCTTGGGATCCTGACCAGGGTGGATTTTCTAAAGTCGCCGCACGATGGCTAACGCCCGAAAGCCCGTTCGGCTCGCAATTTTACCACGGTAACTTGGAAGGTCTTTTTTGTTGGTGCAGGGAACATGATTGTTCCGCTCTCTTTCATCCGAACATTCTATCTTTTCTCAGCAGGCTAGATCAGGTTAGCGCTTAGTACTCTTAGAGCAGATATCAGCTTCTGTCGTTCTTTTTCGGAAAGATGCGTTAATTTCAGGTTAGGACCTTTATTTTCAGGGGTTGTCTATAGTTCCTCCCTACAAGGCACCTTGTAGTTTGGGACCTCAATCTAGTCCTGGGAGTCTACAGGAGTTCCTTTTGAACCTTTGCAGGAGGTTTCTCTGTCATTTCTTTCCTGGAAGGGGTGTTTTTGGTAGCCATTACACCCATAGAGGCGGTTTCGGAGCTGGCGCACTTTCTTGTCGTGCTCCTATTACTTTTCATCGGATAAGGTGGTGCTTCGACCACACACCTTTTTTGCCTAAAGGTGTGTCCCATTTCATATTAATGAGGACATTGTTTTGCCTCATTTGCCCAGCTCCGACGACCGAAGTGGAGAGAGGCTTTTTCCATCACTGGATCTAGTGAGGCACTAGGAAGATATTATCCTACGCGTCCTTTCGACAGACGGACACGCTGTTTGTCCCTAAGGTCGCAGGAAGGGTTGCTGCTCTAAGTTCCAACCTTGCTAGGTGGATTCGGTTAGCCATTTCAGGAGGCTTACCGCATCAGAGGGCGTGGTTCCCTGCAGGGATCAAGCTCACTCCACCAGAGCGGTGGTGCCTCCTGGGCTCTTCGGTCAGGGCTCGGTGGAACAGGTTTGTAAGGCAGCAACCTGGTCCAGTCTATATTTTTCAAGCATTATAATGTCCATACCCAGGACTTCTGCGGATGCCAGTCATGGTTAGATGATTTTCAGGGCGCGGTTGCGCTTTATAAGATGTGGATTATAACTACACTGTGGAGTCGGTTTCCCACCCAAGGACTGCTTTGGGACGTCCCACAGTCCTGTGTCCTCCAATGAGACGAAGGAGAATACGGATTTTTGTGTTACTTACCGTAAAATCCTTTTCTCGAGAGTCATTGGGGGACACAGCACCCTCCCTAAGAGCGCGCTGGACTTTATATTGGTTAACTCTATCTCTCCTTAAATTGGTATCAGCAGTTTTTTCTTCTGATATACTGTATCTGTGTTACTCTTGATTTATTTTTTTGTCTCTATCTTGCTTTTTGCACTAACTGGGTTTGCCTGCGGCCAGTGCTGAGGTGTATAGGGGAGGAGGAGCTAACCTTTTTTATGTTTACTTAGTGTCAGCTCCTAGCGCTACCATACATCCAAGTCCTGTGTCCCCCATGAGCGTTCGTGAGAAAAGGATTTTACGGTAGTAACACAAAATCCGTTTTCTTTCGCACAATTTTTTATAATTTTGTTCAAGGGTATAGGAAATGAACCACAATATTTGTTGTACAATTTCTCCAGACTACACCGATACCCCATGTGTGGGGGTAAACCACTGTTTGGGCGCATGGCAGAGCTCGGAAGGGAAGCAGCGCCATTTGACTTTTTTGGCTGGAATTGAGATTGGACGCCATGTCGCATTTGGAGAGTCCCTGTGTGCCTAAAACAGTGGAAACCTCCCACAAGTGACCCCATTTTGGAAACTGGACCCCCCAAGGAACTTATCTAAATGTGTTGTGAGAGCTTTTAACCCCAAGGCTTCACAGAAGGTTATAACGTAGAGCCGTAAAATTAAAAAATCATATTTTTTCCACAAAAATGATCTTTTCATCCCAATTTTTATTTTCCAAAGGATAAAAGGACCCCAAAAGTTATTGTGCAATTAGTCCTGAGTACGCTGATACCCCATATGTGGGGGTAAACCACTATTTGGGCGCATGGCAGAGCTCGGAAGGGAAGCAGCGCCATTTGACTTTTTTGGCTGGAATTGAGATTGGACGCCATGTCGTATTTGGAGAGCCCCTGTGTGCCTAAACAGTGGAAACCCCCCACAAGTGACCCCATTTTGGAAACTAGACCCCCCCAAGGAACTTATCTAGATGTGTGGTGAGAGCTTTGAACCCCAAGGGCTTCACAGAAGGTTATAACGTAGAGCAGTAAAATTAAAAAATCATATCTTTTCCACAAAAATGATCTTTCCACCCCCAATTGTTATTTTCCAAAGGGTAACAGGACCCCAAAAGTTATTGTGCAATTTGTCCTGAGTACGCTGATACCCCATATGTGGGGGTAAACCACTATTTTGACGCATGGCAGAGCTCGAAAGGGAAGGAGCGCCTTTTTCAAATGCAGACTTTGATGGAATGGTCTGCGGGTGTCATGTCACGTTTGGAGAGCCCCTGATGTGCCTAAACAGTAGAAACCCCCCACAAGTGACTCCATTTTGGAAACTAGACCCCCCCCAAGGAACTTATCTAGATGTGTGGTGAGCACTTTGAACCCCCAAGTGCTTCACAAAAGTTTATAACGTAGAGCCGTGAAAATAAAAAAATCATTTTTTTCCACAAAAATAATCTTTTTGCCCCCAAATTTTTATTTTTCTAAGGGTAACAGGAGAAATAGGACCCCAAAAGCTATTGTGCAATTTGTCCTGAGTACGCTGATATCCATATGTGGGGGGAACCACTATTTTGACGCATGGCAGAGATCGGAAGGGAAGGAGCACCGTTTTTAAATGCAGACTTTGATGGAATGGTCTGCGGGTGTCATGTCTCGCTTGGAGAGCCCCTGATGTGCCTAAACAGTAGAAAACCCCCCACAAATGACCCATTTTGCAAACTAGACCCCCCAAGGAACTTATCTAGATGTGTGGTCAGCACTTTGAACCCCCAAGGGCTTCACAGAAGTTTATAACGTAGAGCCGTGAAAATAAAAAAATCATATTTTTTCCACAAAAATGACTTTTTGCCCCCAATTTTTATTTTTCTAAGGTTAACAGGAGAAATAGGACCCCAAAAGCTATTGTGAAATTTGTCCTGAGTACGCTGATACCCCATATGTGGGGGGGAACCACTGTGATCGCCTTACTGCGATCTTTGGGAGGCACAATGAACAAATCCACAAAAGGTGAAGAATTGGTTTTCTATTTTGCGCCGTTCCTCGTGCGGTATTAGTGATTAGGCGACTTTATTCCTCGGATCGGTGCGATTACAGCGATACCAGATTTATACCTTTTTTCATGTTTAGCTTCTGTCACACACTAAAAGATGCTTTTTTTGGAATAATTTTTTGTAAGAAATTTTTGCATCGCCGTATTTTGAGAGCTATAATTTTTCCATATTTCGGCTGACAGTTATCTGTGGGCTTATTTTTTGCGGGACGAGCTGACGTTTTTATTGGTACCATATTCGGGCACATAACGTTTTTTGATCGCTTCCTATTCCGATTTTTGTGGAAGCAGAATGAACAAAAACCATCAATTCAGGAATTGTTTTTTTTTTTTTTTCCTCCGTTCCGTGTGTGGTAAAATTGATAAAGCAGCTTTATTCTTCGGGTTACTACGATTACAGCGATACCTCATTTATATATTTTTTTTTATGTTTTGGCTTTTTTTACACAATAAAAAATTTTATAGAAAAAATAATTATTTTTGCATCAGTTTATTCCGCGAGCTATAACTTTTTCATTTTTTCGCTGATGATGCTGTATAGCATATTGTTTTTTGCGGGACAAGATGACGTTTTCAGCGGTACCATGAGTATTTATATCTGACTTTTTGATCGCGTGTTATTGCACTTTTTCCAAGCGGTATAATGATACCGCTTGGAAAAAGTATAATTTACTACTTTTTTGTGTTTTTTTTTTTACGACTTTCACTGAAGGGGTTAACTAGGGTTACGCTTTTATAGATGGGATTTTTACGGACGTGGCGATACCAAAACATGTGTATTTTTTTTGTTTTTATTACATAAAAATGTGTATTTTTTAGGGGATTTTTTAAAATTATTTTTTAATATTTTTTTTACGATTTTTTTTTTAACTTGTCCCTTTATGGGACTTTCACTTTTTTTACTTTTTATTGCAGTTACAATGCATTGCAATGCTCCAGCATTGCAATTCATTGTACCTATGGGGAAAGCTGCTGTGAGCTTGATCACAACAGCTTTCCGTAGCTAGATGACCCGGAGGTTGTCATGACAACCCCCGGGTCATCAAGGCAGAGATCGGGCCTGCAAATACATTGCAGGGCACCGATCTGAGGCAGAGGGAGCTCCCGACCCTCTGCCTCCCCCTGAGCGCTGCGATCGCGCTCGATCGCAGCAGTCAGGGGGTTAACAGCCAGGGGCGGTGGGGGCTCCGCTCCTGGCTGTCAGTGCAGGAAGCCTGGCCACTGCAGCGCCGACTCCTGCACTTATCGCGCTGGAGAAGCTGAAATCTCAGCTTCTCCTGCGCGATCGCTGCTGTTTTTGGTCAGTCAGATTGACTGACCAAGCACAGCGCTGTAGGTGCGGGGACCGACGGCAAAGGTTCCCGCACCGCTTGCCGTGCCTGTCAGCTGTCTGTGACAGCTGTCGGCACTGATCTACCACTGCGTGTTTACACGCAGTGGTAGATCAAAGGCATGACGTGCACAGTCCGTCCTGGTGCCGGAACTGACACCTTGCCATGACGGACTGTGCACGTCATTGGACATTAAGGGGTTAAATGAAGAAATGAATTTATTGGGGAATATTTTTTTTTTCTTTTATTTTGGTATTATTTTTTTTTTTACACATCTGATTTTCAGTTTTTTTTACTTTTTTACTTTGTCCCGGGGTGGGACATCACAGTATAAAGTCAGATCGCTGGTCTTACAGTGTGCACAGCACTCTGAGACCAGCGATCTCTCAGGCACTGCTTCATGCTTCCTCAGCGCCTGCTATGAGCAGGCGCTGAGGAAGCTGCCTCCCTGCAGGACCCGGCGGCCATCTTGGATCTGGGGTCTTGCAGGGAGGAAGGCCTCAGAGCAGCGCGATCACATCGCGCTGTTCTGAGGGTCTCAGTGGAGCACGCAGGGAACCCCTTCCCTGTGCCCCCGGTACACCGCGATCATGTTTGATCGCGGTGTGCCAGGGGTTAATGTGCCGGGAGCGGTCCGTGTGATAATCAGCTGACACCCGGCCGCGATCAGCTGCGCTCCCCCCGGGAGCATGTGACGTACTATTCCATCCTGGGAATTAAGTACCAGGTCACATGGACGGAATAGTACGTCGGATGGGATTAAGGGGTTAAAGTAATGATGGCCACTAGTTTTTCTTAGCTGCTTTTTTTCTTATAATACAAATTCTAACAGTTTATTCAGTAGGACTATCAGCTGTGTATCCACCAGACTTCTGCACAACACAACTGATGGTCCCATCCCCATTTATAAGGCAAGAAATCACACTCATTAAACCTGACAGGGCACACCTGTGAAGTGAAAACCAAGAGAATGCCAAGAGTGTGCAAAGCAGTAATCAAAGCAAAAGGTGGCTACTTTGAAGAACCTAGAATATAAGACATATTTTCAGTTGTTACACACTTTTTTGTAAAGTGTAATGGATAATTCCACATGTGTTAATTCATAGTTTTGATGCCTTCAGTGTGAATTTACAATTTTCATAGTCATGAAAATACAGAAAAATCTCTAAATGAGGTGTGTCCAAACTTTTGGTCTGTACTGTACAATATATATATATATGTATATGTATATGTGTAATCGATATTACATAGTGTATTACATGTTTACAATTTATTAGTTTTTTGTGTTCCAAAGTTGTATTCCAATAAATATATATTATGTTCTATCTAAATATCTTGATTTTTGTATCATAAAAATGATTAAATGTCTGATGTTCACATTGTACTACACTACATTTTTTCACATAAATATAAGCAATATATGTCGGAGTCAGTGTAAGGGAAATTGAAGAGTCTGAGTCGCAGGTTTGGCTTACCGACTCCACAGCCCTGGTTGTCCCAGCTGCCTTGAGATCATTAACAAGTTCCCTCCGTGTAGTTTTAGGCTGATCTCTCACCTACCTCATGTTCAAGGATGCCCCACGAGGTGAGATTTTGCATGGTACCCCAGATCGATGTCGATTGACAGTCATTTTGTGTTTTGTCTATTTTCTTACTATTTAAACAACATCGCTAACGGGATCGCTAAAAACGTCACTATTTAGCGATCCCGTTAGCGATGTTGTTGTGTGCGGCATGCAGCAATGACGTGGCCCCTGCTGTGATCTCATCCGTCGTCCTGATCGTTCTGGACCCTATTCTGATCGTTGGCGTCTCGCTGGGTAAGTATATATCGCTGAGTGTGGCACCTTTTTTAGCGATTTAGCGGTACTTTTGTACCGCTAAAGTCGTTAAGGAGATCGCTAACCGCGATAGCGTCCTTAACGACATCGCTAAATGTGGCCGACACTAGCGATATTGTAAACGATCCCGCTAGCGATCTCATTAGTATGCGACGCTAACGAGATCGTTAGCGGGATCGTGTAGTGTGGCAGTACCTTTACATATGGTTTTGTATACCATTCCAGCTTTGTGCAGGTCTATGTTCTTGTCCCTGACATCCTTAGAAAGCTCTTTGGTCTTGCCCATGTTGTAGAGCTTAGAGTCTGACTGATCAATTGAGTCTGGACAGGAGTCTTTTATAAAGGTGATTATGTAAGACAGCTGTCTTTAATGCAGGTAACGTGTTGATTAGAAGCGTCTAACTGATCTGTAGGAGCCATAACTCTTAATGGTTGGTAGGGGATCAAATACTTATTTCCCACTGCAAAATGCAAATAAATTTATATAATTTATAAAATGTGATTTTCTGGGTTTTATTTCTGATATTCTATCTCTCAATGTTAAAATTAACTAACCCTTAAAATTATAGACTGTTCATGTCTTTGTCAGTGGGTAAACTTATAAAATCAGCAAGGGATCAAACACTTATTTCCCCCTGTGATGCAGTGACTCATGCTGCAGCTAGGGGGCGCTATATGTGCTCCTCGGGATGTACCTGGAAGCATGGTTGTGATGGTGGAACAGTGCCCGACTGACTAATAGTGATGAGTGAGTATACTCGTTGCTCGGGTTTTCCCGAGCACGCTCGGTTATCTTCTACAAGGCCATCTATAGCCTGTCTCCCCATATGTCTCTGAACTAATCTCCCGATATCTTCCCTCACGTAATCTCCGATCCTGCCAAGACCTCCTTCTCTCCTCCACACTTATTCGTTCCTCACCCAACCGCCTCCAAGACTTCTCCCGAATAGCCCCCATCCTCTGGAATTCTTTGTCCCAACACGTCCGACTATCAACCACATTTGGATCCTTCAGGCGGATCCTGAAAACCCACCTCTTCAGAAAAGCCTACAGCCTGCAATGACCCCGCTGCCTCCTCAACACTACCAGAGATATCGCCTCAACCAACACTGGAACTGCTGCAACCCCCGACCTACTGTCTCCTTCCCCACCATCCTGTAGAATGTAAGCCCGAAAGGGCAGGGTCCTCTCCCCTCTGTATCAGTCTGTCATTGTTAGTTTGTTTACTGTAAGTGATACCTGTAATTTGTATGTAACCCCTTCTCATGTACAGCACCATGGAATCAATGGTGCTATAGAAATAAAGAATGATGATAATAATCTCCGAGTATTTATAAGTGCTCGGAGATTTACTTTCTGTTGCCGTAGCTGCATGATTTGCGGCTATTTGACAGGCTGAATACATGTGGGGATTCCTTAACAAACAGGCATTCCTCATATGTATTTAATCTTTCCAGCAGCCATAAATCATACAGCTGCGGCAACAGAAACTAAATCTCCGAGCACTTCCAAATACTCGGGAGACCACCCGAGCATGCTCGGGAAAACCCGAGCAACGAATATACTCGCTCATCACTACTGACTAACCACACATACACCGCCCACTTGTGGTTGTGAGTTTGAGGACCTGCAGTGAGGTCATGACCATGTGACCAACCCATGTGATCCATACCTCACCTGTGGGTGGGGTTACAAGCTATGTAATGGAGGTGTGTTGAGCACATAAGAGAGTGGTTGGGAATCTGTCAGTGTGGACAGATTTTCATGTGTCCCGGCTGGACACTACAGAATGGTCTGTGTGCAATGCTGGCTAGTCTGAGCCAGAGGAAGGAGGTCTGTGAGATATCCAGAGAGTACGGTCTGCCAACCGTGAGTGATACTGACCGGGGTCATTGGGAACTGTTTATGGGATATCTATGAGGATAAGAGGCATCCTGGAACCTGTGTGGCCGACACCAACAGGTAACGGACCCGAATCCGTGTTATGCTGACCGGGTCAGTGAGAGACTATGTTTAGGCTATAGTGCCCGGGTGCTGGACATGGCACAGCCGGTGTGCTCACAGACCTGAGAGAGCGGAGCTCTACTATGGACATAAAGGGTTCATTAGTCTGATGTAAGACTGTTTGCCTTGTGTACCTGTTACAATGGTTTATGAAGAAAATAAACCACATAGGCTGTTTAAGAGAAGAATTGTTCCTGTGTGCCTAAATATCGCAGCCAAACGAGTGTTCCCCAAACCCGTGCAAGTGAGCGCTGCACTACACCCCACTGTACTTGCCTCAATTTTTTCTACAAATGGGCTTTATGGCTTTAGTCCAGACAGCATGACTGTTCCCAGAACAACACTTCCTCTAACAGCAGGAATTGGAGTTCCTCTCTGATTACTGCTCAGCGTCTCATTTTTGTTTCTAGAAATGCCATTTAACATTGTCCAAGCTAAAGGTTTTCTTCCAGAAGGCAAGATGTTCACTAGAGTTGAGCGAATTTGTTCAAATTCAGTTCCAATTGTGATCGGCAGCGAATGTTGTTTTTGCAATATTCGTCAAACAAAGCTGAACGTCAATAGAGTCAGTGGGAGTGGAATTTACAGAATCTGTTCGGAACCGATCATAAAACATACATTCGGCACAAATAGGGTACCAATATGACACAAATATGGTAAATTCAGATTCAATGACCAAATCCAAACAAATTCTCTCAACTCTAATGTTCACTCTCCAGACTGGCATCCATTTGCTGAGGTGTCCATCAATCTTTCCTCGTCTGCTTCTGCATGAAAGTTTTGGACTAGATAGTTGCTGCCATTGAGGCCATTCTTTTTTGCTTAGTTCTGGACCAGCTCTCTGCAGCTCAATCCCTCCTGTAATACACCATATTCCCTCTGGATTGTCAGGTTTTCGTTTTACCCATTATCAGCCCGTCTCTGATGTGGTCATGGGTTTAACCATTGGCAGATCGTGACGAGTGTCATTCGTCTGTTCCTTCTCCTTTTGTCAGGTCCAGCGGTCGTGCCTTGGCAGAGTTCTCTTAGAATCTTGTATGCTGAAATTCTTTGTTCTGCTCAAACTCTGCTGTCCATTGGTGTGGTCAACTGGCCGGTGATTTTTCTTAAGATGCAACAAAGCTTTCTGCGTGGAAAATGATCTTGTTCACCAGACATTTTCCATCAGATATGTATCCAGTGCAGCATTCCAGATGTCGATCTGATGGAATCCAGACTGAACCACAGTGTTTCAGTTCATGTCTAGGTTCCAAGACCCTCTACTGATCGTTTCCAATTCTTTGGTTATGCTATAGGCTCCGTTCTAGTTTCATTTTCTGTTCCTTCCTTTGCACTTGTTTCCTATATTGCTCAAGAAGATCCAGTCTCAAGGGGTTCCTATTTTCTTTGTGGCGCTACATTGATTCAAAAGATCCCAGTACACAAAAGTAATCAACTAACTTGCCGGCGCTCCTTGAGACTATTGGATCATCAAGAGCTATTTTCCCCAGAGTCCTCTCTTCCACCCAAATTCACTGTTAGTCACTTTATTGGCATAGCTGTTGAAGCAGCAGTTATGAAGTCTTCTGGCTTTCTCGATCACTTTAATCTAGAATATGATTGGAGCATGAAAACCTTCCTTGTCACACAATGTATTAAGAAGCCCACTTTTTTTTGTTGATGATTCCATGTCACGCCTTTATTCTCTCTCTCCTAGTCCTCCTCACCATCTTGTAATTGGATCTGGAGTCTGGCTTGGTCTTTAGTTCCTTTAAGGGCCAGCTTCCTACCCTGCCTATGCCTTTTTCAGAATAATCTGGCTTTCAATCATTCTCAAATTGGGGCTTTCCTTCAG
Source organism: Oophaga sylvatica (assembly GCA_033576555.1). Taxonomy (NCBI): domain Eukaryota; kingdom Metazoa; phylum Chordata; class Amphibia; order Anura; family Dendrobatidae; genus Oophaga; species Oophaga sylvatica. The sequence goes on along the minus strand of JARQOD010000005.1, from coordinate 437,188,751 downwards.
GGTGTGTCTTAGGGTACCGTCACACTCAGAGACGCAACAGCGATCCTGACAACAATATGACCTGGCAGGGATCGTTGCTGCGTCACTATGTGGTCGCTGTTGAGATGCCAAACAGTCAGATCTTCCCAACGACGCGGCAACGATACGGCGATCCGTAGCGACCTGTGTAGCCTATGTGTCTCGGTTCTGAGAGGTCATTGGTAAGGTGTCAAACACACCGATGCATGCTACCCAGCGGAACCTCAATGATCAAAAAAAGGTCCAGGCCATTCCGACATGACCAGCGATCTCACAGCAGGGGCCTGGTCGCTGCTATGTGTCACACTAAGTGAGATCGCTGCTGAGATCGCTGTTGCGTCACAAAACTTGTGACTCAGCAGCAATCTCGCTAGCGATCTCGCTTAGTGTGACGGGGGCTTTACTCTTTTCCTCATTACCAGAAACCTTGGATCTATGGGATCTCAACGTGCACCTTGACACCGTACAATGATCTCCATTTGAGCCATTTCCCTACTTTCACACACCTTCCAGGAGTGCATGTGTGTTTTTGTTTTTTGTTTTTTTTCCTGGTTGCATTTACTTCCCATTAACCAGTCTCCAGCTGGCAGCTCACCCTAGTCGCTCTCAGTTCCTTGGCCTTCAGCAGGATAAGGTAGTCTTAAAGGCACTGCCACACTTGGCGATCGCACCAGCGATCTGTATAACGACCTCTACGGTCGTTGGGAAAACCTAGTCCCACCTGCGACGCTGGTGAAGTCGTTCATAAAGGGTGTCACACTCAGCGATTCAGGCTCACCAGCGGGACACCAACGACCAAAAAACGGCTCAGAACGTTCATAAGCGATCAGCGACATCTCAGCAGGGGCCACATCACTGCTACATGTCACACACCGCTAAGTCGCTAACGAGATCGGTACTGCGTCATAAATGGTGACGCAGTAGCGATCTCGCTAGCGATCTCGCTTAGTGTGGCATACCCTTTACAGTCATTATTTTCTTTTCTTCCTAAGGTACCGTAGTTTATCTTTTCCACCTTGATAAAGATATTGTTCTACATTCATTCTGTCCTTTTACCTTTCATCCAGCTGAATGATCTTTACACAAGTTGTAGGTGGGCATACCAGTGTGTCATTACCTCTCGGTGACTACCTCCTTCAGATTTTCAGCCTCTTGTGTCCTAATTAGCCCTCATAGAGGTCTGTCTGCCTGTAAGGTTACCATCCCTCTCTGGACTAGTTAAGTCTTTCTGTAGCATGTCTGGTTAATGACAATGCCTTTGCCGATGGTAAAAGCACACTCCACCAGAGAAGTGCAAACGTCCTGAGCTGTTCACCATATTGGCCTTCTATTCTGCACCTCTGTAGTTTTGTCCTCCATCCACACATTCTCAAAAGATGTTCAGAGTTCATTGCTTTGGGCTGACGGGAGTCTGGATAGGAAGGTTAGTTGGGCCTAAGGGACCTGCCTTACCATCCTCTTAACATTTTGTTCCGGCGTAGTTCTGTTTCTGAGCCCTTGGACTACTTTAGGATGTCATATGATCTCCTGTGTCCTCCAGTGAGGCGCCCGAGAAAAGAGAATTTTTATACTTACCGTAAAATTGTTTCTCTTAGGCTACTTTCACACTTGCGCCTTTTTGCGCTGCGTTTCGAGCGCACATGAAACGCATTGAAAAAACGTGTGTAAACGCTGCGATATTTTGACGTATCAGCGTGCGCATTACGACCAAAAAACGCAGCGTTCGTATGCGATTTGAAGCGTTTTTGCAGGCATTTGCGTTTTTTTTCGGTGCATGGGTTTTCTACGTGTCACATTTCACAGGAGGAAAATCCTTGAAAAATTATTGCAACAGACTCCACCAATGTGACACCAGTGCAGTGTGTTATGGGAAATCTTTATATAGAGCCTGTTTACAGCCGAATTCTTCACATTTGCTTGCATTTTCCTTTGTGAACATGGGTCTGCGCTGGAAGAGTTTTCACTTTAACTTGGATCTGGACATCTCGATGGCTCAGGCTTATGCAGTTGCTTGCCATCAAGAAAGGGAGAGAGAGAGAGAGACAGCGAAGACGGCAGCGGCGGCGTTTGTGGGTACATCCGATTGTTGAACTCCAGGAGAGCCGTGGAGCGTACCACACCCTCTATAGTGAGCTCCAGGCAAACCCGTAGAAATTTACTGACTATACCCGGATGTCCCAAGAAACCTTCAGGGATTTGCTTCCTCGTGTCCAAGAATTCATCCGGAGACAGGACACACAGCTCCATCGTGCGATTCCTCTGGAGGAAAGGCTCCTGGTGACATTACGGTATGTAATATTGCTAAACCAATGCCTGCATAATTTTATTTGTTCTGCTATGTACTATTCCAAAGCTGCCAGAATTATTGTTCTGCCATGTAGTAAACAAAGACCTGCAGAATTATTTTTATGCCATGAACTAAGTTTTTTTTTGTTCTTTTACTGTTTTACAAAACCATATACAATAATATATTTTTTTGTTTTTTCTCTGTTTCTCAGATTCCTGGCTACTGGAGAGAGCCTCTCTTCACTCCACTTCCAGTACCGGATTGGAATCTCCACCTTGTCAGGAATTGTTGTGGACACCTGCTGGGCATTGTGGAACGTTCTTTGTCCAGATTTTATGCCCCTGCCCACCACCGAAAAGTGGATTGAAATAGCCGAAAAATTCTGGACGGTATGCAATTTCCCCAACTGTTTGGGAGCGGTTGATGGGAAACACATCCGTATAATCAAACCCAAAAGAACAGGCTCGGAGTACTACAACTACAAAAAGTACTTCTCTACCGTTCTCATGGCCATTGCGGATGCAGACTGTATGTTTGTTGCAGTGGACATTGGGGCATTTGGCCGTGGGAATGACTCCCAGGCTTTTAAGAACTCTGACATGGCCGGAGGTTGTATGGCAACCATTTCAATTTCCTCATGCCACGGCCTCTTCCCAACACTGAAGGTCGCCATTTGTCATGGTTGGGGATGAGGCATTCCAGATGTGCCAACACCTGCTCAATCCCTACTCCAGCCGGGACTTGGACCACACCAAAAAAATATTCAATTACAGGCTGACCAGGGCAAGAAGAACTGTAGAGTGTGCCTTCAGTATACTTGTTTCCAGATGGCGCATTCTGGGCACAGCCATTCATCTGAAACTGGAAACAGTGGATGAAGTCGTGAAGGCCTGTGTGGTTCTACATAATTTTGTGATGGCTAAAGAGCACCCAAACTTTGAACTCGATGATGCAGCTCCTAACCCATTGCCGGAATTCACTCAGCACCCTCTCAGGTCATCCGTTGAAGTTTGCCTAATGAGGGACCAATTTGTGGCCTACTTAATCTCAGATGTAGGATGGGTGGAATGGCAAGATGAAATGGTGTAAAAAAGTTTTCTTGTGTGTATGTTAATAAAATAACTGTTTTGATACCTGTACCGAGTGCACTCTGTGTTTTTACACTCAAATACAATAATCAACTGTCCAGGTTTACCAGTGAATTCATGATGCTGTGTTTTTTGTGCATCATGAATTTACTAGTAATCCTGACCAGGTGACTATACATACATACACACACACAAGTTGTATGACCTTTATCATCTCTCCAGGTGGGTTCAGTTTGCATCAACGGTGGAGATAAAACAACTAATATTTGCCACCAGGCCTGATGTTACAAATAGTGATTTGGGGATGCACTAGCATCCGTCACTCTTTATTACACCTGACCATGTGACTATAAATATTATTTGTAGTATCATCACTGTGACTTGATTTTGAACGCAGACTGGAGAGATGATAAAGTTTATACATCTTCTACAATCCCCAGGCCTGGTGTCATGCTGAAGTGAGGACGCCCAAAGTAACGCATCCTTACTTCAGAATGTATCACACATGGTCAGGAGAACACACATATGAGTTATAAACTGCAGCATTGCTACAGTATGCTTGAAATATATGCAGACTGAAGCGACGCTGCAGGTTAAAACTCATGTGTATTCACCTGCCCAGGTGTGATAGTAATGATGCAAGGCCAGGGTATTGTACATATAACGTGTATTTTCACCATCATCTCCTCAGTTTATTCAACACACACTAGAATAGAGAATGTGGTTAATTACAAGGTATATCTAGAATCCCTGGCCTTGTAACACAAAGAGTTAAATGATTGTAAAAACACACCATACTCATTTAACTTTTTATGATACCTGGCAAGGTAAAATAGATATGCCTTGCACTCAACACCATCCTCTATTCAGTCTGTGCAATATTAGCAGACTGAAGAGACTGGTGGGGAAAATACAAGTCATAGATTTGTGTTTTTGACTACACATATCTCCAGGAATGACACAAGAAACATGTGTCATTCCTGGAGTTATGTGTAGTCAAAAACGCAAAGTGTACGGCGCAGTGTGTGTAGGCGGCGAAAGACACGTTAATCAGTGTTTAGTAAAAGCAGAATTGCACATTTATTTAAAAAAAAAAATAATCATTTTTATTGTGAAGGACGTTTGGGGGAAGATTGGGATACTTTGGGGGTGTGGAGAGACGAGGAACGGCTGGAAAGCGAAGAAGGGGTTCTAGGGTAAGGGGTGACGAAAGTAGTGGGGGAAGGAAGATCAGGGATGGAAGTAGAGGCAGGTTGAGACACATTAAGAGGAGAGGGGGATGGACATAGTCTTTTTTTGGTCTTCTTTGGGGCAGGAGTCCCCTGCATGGACCGACTTCCGTGTGACCGCCTTGAGCTGGAGGACCGTGGCCTTGATACGTAAAAGAGGAAATGTCGGTCACCCCTCTCATGCTCTGTGGTGGCGGTGCTCCTAGGAGAAGTGGTGGCTGTGCTCCTAAAATGGTGCGTAGTGGTAGCGGTGCTCCTAGACTGAGATGTGGTGGTGGTCCGTACAGGAGAATAGGTGGCGGTGGCCCAAGCAGGTGCTGCGGTGGCGGTAGTCCAAGAGCGTGTACTGGTGTCTGTGGTGGTGGTGCTCCAGACAGGAGCAGTGCTTGCCATGGTGGTGGCGACTGTGGAGTGTCTAGCAGCACTCGGACTTCCGGTGGTGTCCGGCTTGACTCAGAATGCAGGTGGCTGTGCAGTGGTATGCAGCAGAAGTCGGTAGTGAGGTGTGGCGAGTCAGTGGTCGCACAGTTGGAAATGCAACCACTGACTGCTGCACGTACCGATTCTGCTGCATAGCCTGCAAGTAAGCAGTGTTGCAGGCCTGCAACACACTCAGCTGTTGCTCAGGACTAAGGTTTTCCGCCATGCCCTGTTCAATTTTACTGAAAAAATGGTGCGCTGGTCTGTTGAGGTCGGCTCCAGCCGATAAAGGCGCTGATCGACAGTGGAAGCGGTGTTCCATGTGACTAAAACCGCGTTCCATGAGTGAAAAACCGCTTTCCACTCTGTCTGACAGCGACTTCATACTGGCATGAAAGGCCTCGCTCAAGTGCATGAACTCGGGCAAGACATTCCTGTCCAAGGCCCTCTGCCGCTGGCGGGAAGTGCCCGCATAACCAGTGGCAGAGACCTGGGACAGGGGAACACCTGATGGACCAGCTTCCTGGTCACCAGCTGTCCGTGTTGCTGACCTGCAAGTTGCTTCCAGGCTGTCGGATGGCTGGGACGAGTCCGAGGTCGTCCGATGAAGGACCGCTTCAGGGACAGGTTGCATGGTGCTGCTGCAGGTGCTGTGGAAAAAAAATAAAAACATTTACTATTATGCATTTACAAGAATCATCAGCTGTAGTATAGAAAAGCACTGATTAAAAAAAAAAAAAAACTTACACTCTGCTGGCAAGTACCGGTCTCAGGAACGCGATAGTAACGATATTTTCTTCTGGTCCTTGCCGCTGAACCACTGGAACCTGTCCCTCTGCACGAACATCAGTGTTGAAGAGATTCTTCATCGAGAGCCAACGTGTGCGGACTTTGTTCACTGTTGGAAAAAAAAAAAAATTATACAATGCACTCGGCAAAATCTGTCTCATCACACACACCTGAGTGAACATGGCAAACAGTCAATGCAGCATAAAAAAGCAATACAATGCACAGTGCAGTCACTGTTGAACCAGATGACACTGTTGTGTTTGCTGCTAGAATATATCTAGCACCAAACACAACAGTGTCATCAGTAACAAGATTGAATGCAGCATAACAAAGCAGTACAATACACAGTGCAGTCACTGTTGATCCAGATGACACTGTTGGGTTTCCTGCTAGAATATATCTAGCAGGAAACCCAACAGTATCATCATGAACAATAGTAACTATGGCATCACAGAGCATGGAAATACTTACTAAACGCCTTTTTAGTGGTTGGAGAGGCGCTGTCCCAGCCATCCATCAACGCTGCGACCACCTCATTCCATAGCCGCCGGCTCACCACATTGTCCTTGTACTGCGGATCACGGCTGTCCCATAACGGGACACGCTCATGGACCTGGCAGATCAGGGCCTCATTGTCCAGATAGAGGTCCTCGTCCCGTTGTAGAACCTAGAAAAACAAAAAAAAACATTACAATCTTGGATATATTTCAGAAGTAAAAAGAGAGACAAAAAATAAAAAGAAACATTCAAAGACTATATACTTCAATTACGTCTCACCACCGGGACTTGTCTTGGCTGCGACTGCTCCCGCTGTTCGGACTCCTCAATCGCCGTGTCCGACGATGATGTCTGAAAAAGAAAAAAATATATATTACACATTTGTAGATGCATCAGCTATACTTACCCAAAGGCAGGAAGATACTCGCATCACGCTCTGCTTGTGCCAGATCTTGCCGGGATGGCGAACAATGTGATCCAGAAGAAGACATACTGCAAAAAGAAAAAATACAAAGCATTAGTACATATTATATTTGAAAGGACAGGCAGTCATTTGGTTGAAGAATACTCACATTCTTGGTGATGCACCTTGGATCCAAAGTTTCTACTGTTCCAGGCTGTGTCTTCCAGGCAGTCTGAGTGTCTTCCAGGCTGTATCTTCCAGGCAGTCTGAGTAGGGGTCTGTCTGGCACTGCAGACACCTTCTTTTATCTACACTCCACACAATGTTGCTTGTGTAGGGGGTGGTTTTAACAAGTGTCTATACAATGTTTACTCAAAAATCGTGTGCGCGCAAAAGCGCTGACAAGCGCACAGCCATGCGCTCGCCAGCGCCCCCATAGACTGTAATGTTATTTTTTCGCGCATAACGTGCGCACGCGCTTTTTTTAAGTGGTTGGGCGGAACAAAAAAATGCTACATGTAGCGTCTAGCGCATCTGGGCGCACACCTGGAAAATGCGCAGCGCACGACAACGCTGATGAACGCGTGCAAGCGCTAGACCCTGCGCCCGCCATGTGAAATATAGGGGAACATTGCGCATGCGACCGATAGCGCACGCTGCGCGATAAAGCGCTAGTGTGAAAGTAGCCTTAGGCTTCATTGTAGGACACAGCACACACCCTTTTTTAATTGTCCTCATTTGCACTTGTATGTTTCTTCCTTATCTTGCTTCTCCTGCTTTCTCATGAGTTCCTTGGTGCCAGTAGGCGGGTGTAGCTTACAGGAGTAGCAATGGGCGGACCAGTGGAAGTTCGGGTTCTGGTACCTGACATGAACTTCCACTGGGACCCGAACCCCATTGAAAAAATGGATTCCTGAACTGCTAATAAAAGAAAAATCCCTCCATCTCCAGATTTATCCCGAACACTGCATCGGACTTCAGCAGATATTCTGTGTTTAGACCTGAACAATGACTATCTGGTATGAACACCGAACATTTTTGTCCAGGTTCACCCATCTCTATTCAGGAATATCCAACTTTTTTCTTTAAGTATAATTCTTAGAGACTGCCTCTTGGTGGCATCCAACCCAGTCTCTTGTATCTGTCAATTAAGGCTATGTCAGATTTTATGGTAAAGTACCAAAAATCTTCTCTGCACTATTAATGGGGGTGTCTGCAACTTTTGTATTTTTTTTCTTTTCTTATGGGGCTTAGAACTACAGGCAGTTAGTTGCTTCCTGTTTTTTCTGCCTGGGGCCTATCTCTGCCAGCTCAGAACAGTCATGGACTGCTCTTGCTGGTGATTCTGCAGCTTCCTTTGATGTCATGTTGACAGGGCAGCTTTTCTTCTCCTTTGCTCTGTTTGCTAGTGACAGCCAGCTCCCTGCTGACCAACTGCGGGGAATCGGTTGTTGATTAGCATGTTGTTGTCATTGACTGCACACCTGCAAAGCGGACTGGAAGAGGAAGCGATGCTCTGTTGACGTTAGGTCATATGAAACTGCAGAATCTCCTTACAGATACAGAGTTAGTTGTGTTCGTATACCCTGCACATGTGTAATCTGGGGGGTTAGAATGAACGGACAGATTCCCGATCTCTGTGAAACATTAACACTAAACACGGAAAATGTAAGATATTCAAACTTATAGAAAAGCCTTGTGTAAATCTCAGTGCTGTGATCTTTCCAATGGACTTTTACTTTATTTTGATTCCACCTCTCTTTCGTAAATGCAGGCAGTTTCTGCAGAATGACAATTGCTTGTTCTAGACGACACAGTAATGCATTGGTTTTTGTTCATCTGTGTAGATAACTCCGTACAACCCCTAAAGGATTCCCAGATTATAAATCAGATGGTGCCGTCATCAGAGGTTGCCCCCTTATCACGTGGCAAATGGCAGGTAAATATTCTGTAGCAATCTGTAATGTATATATTACTTTAGTTACATCCGATAATGTCTATGATCACAATGATGGTTGACAAGTTAATACTAATCTAGGAATGTTTTCAAATTTGTATAGTAATTTACATTTTTGTTATGGTGATGTGATTATGTGACTTTTTTTCTTCACTGTATTATGTGGCCATATTTGACTAAATGGTTTGAGTAAAAAATATGATCAAGTAAAATTACTCTTGCGAACATTAGATACATGGCTACAATTGCAGCTCCAATATTCTTAGATTTTTACAGGTGTTAGATTATGTATTTTGGGTACTTATACTTGTAAGGGCGCAAGTGGATGTCCTCATGAGATTGTTTTCAGATTAGAGTTTGCCCACAGTTAAGAATGTGTGTGTCTTGGCAACCAAATATTTCTGTTGTTCAAATGCCTCTAAAATGAAAAAAAGCATCTTTGCAAATACTGTTACCTAAAGGAAACCTGTCAGCAGGATTGTGCTCAGTAACCTACAGACAGAGTCTGGTCAGCACCGTTATACTGATTCACAATCCGTGATGGTTTGGGGAGTCATGTCATCTGCTGGTGTAGGTCCACTGTGTTTTATCAAAACCAAAGTCAGCGCAGCCGTCTACCAGGAAATTTTAGAGCACTTCATGTTTCCCTCTGCCAACAAGCTTTTTGGAGATGGAAATTTCATTCTCCAGCAGGACTTGGCACCTGTACACACTGCCAAAAGTACCAATACCTGGTTTATAAACAACCGTATCACTGTGCTTGATTGGCCAGCAAACTCGCCTGACCTTAACCCCATAGAGAATCTATGGGGCATTGTCAAGAAGAAGATGAGAGACACCAGACCCGACAATACAGACGAGCTGAAGGCTGCTATCAAATCAACCTGGGCTTCCATAACACCTCAGCAGTGCCACAGGTTGATCACCTCTTTGCCATGCCATATTGATGCAGTAATTTATGTAAAAGGAGCCTCAGACAAGTATTGAGTGAATTTACTGAATATACATTTCAGTAGGCCAACATTTCGGATTTTAAAATCATTTTTTCAAGCTGGTGTCATAAAGTATTCTAATTTACTGAGATTATGACTCGCTGGCCCAGACATCACCGCTCTGCTGTCCTGAATCCCACAGTGTCTGTCAGTCATATCCTCATTCTTATTCTCTCGCTTCTTAAAACTCAATGTAGACGGGTTTTCATTGGCTGTAAGCCATGATCATCAACATTAACAGAAATAAACACTTGAAATAGATCACTCCGTTTGTAATGACTCTATATAATAAGTTTCACTATTTGTATTGAAGAACTGAAATAATATAACTTTTTGATGATATTCTAATTTCTCCTTCCCCCATGACGGCACCACGGAGCGAGCGGATCTGCCCATAAAGGTCAGGAAATCTACAGACAAAAAGGTGGTACCTCTCTCCCGCATCAGTTGATTTCCTGTCCCTGATGGGGAACTTACAGTTGACGCAAGGAACATACCTGAGGATCGTTGTGGGAAGTCAGGTCCAGCCAGATTGATCCAGGCAGCGGGGGTTCCCTGCCTCGGCTGGCATGGTATCCTGATGCGCCACTGCTGGGGTCAGTGGATCTTTATGGTGTGCGGGGAGAGACGGCAGAGAAGAGGATTGCCGCAAGCTGCCTCTCCTGGAATCTTCTCCAGAGCTGCACTGACGCTGAGGCTCCGGCGCTTCTGGAGTCTGGTGCACAGGCGCGGCTTGGGCTCGCCCCTATGACGCAAGCAGATACCGCAGTGCATGACTGGGTAATCCCGTCTAGGGCGCATGCACAGTTCCAGTTGGAACAGGCGCACGTCGTTTCACCAAGTCCCCTGCTCGTGGAAAGTTAATTATAGGATATGGGGCAGGTGGGCATGGGAGGTGCCAGGCGGATATTTATACAACAGGAAGCACTAAGGGCAGTGCTTTTAATTGAGCTCGGGCAGTCTTCCACCTAGCCATGAGCATCCGGAGGTGCAGGCTCTTCAGGTCCTTCACCTCAGCAGCAGCAAAAGGGAAAACGATCAGAAGGGAGCCCTTACCATCGCCAGAAACGTGGTAACAGTGGAAGTGGGCATTTGGGCAGATCATCCCAGTGCAGCAAGAACTCCATCGTGCGTCGAGCGCAAGAGAGATTACATCTACAAAAATGGTTCCTCCTCCAAACCCGGTACCCCTCCTTCTGTCAGGATGGTAAGTGATCTACGTGAAAGTATACCTTGTAATTAGAGTCCCCCCTGTTCTCTTCTCTTTTTTAGGGAAGGAAAAATAAAGGCACTCTGCACAGAAGTTAACCACTACGTGGGGGAAAAAAGACTCTGCAACTCCTGCATAGAATAGACAATCTGTGAAGAGACCCCGGGATTTGCCTCAGATCTTAGGTCTTTAATTAAAACGCAGGTAGAAAATACCTTCAGGTCCCTTCAGGATGCGGGGAAAAAAACGATGCATAACCAAAGACAGGTCCCCTGTCTAGTAGTACGGAGAGTGAGGGAAGGGACTCTGATACATCCAGTTCATCATCATCATCTTCCGCGGGTAGAAGTGATCGCAGCTGTTTTCCTTTAGAGGAAACAGATAGCCTTGTCATGGCGGTTAGAGCCACCATGGGACTGGTAGACCCTCGCCCCAAATAATCTGTACAGGACATTATGTCCGGTGGGCTAGAGCAAAAAAAGAGGAGGTCCTTTACAATAAATGAGAAACTCCAATCCCTAATTAAAAAGGAGTGGAGAAATCAGAAAGAAAGGGCCTTCTATCCTTGAAAAGGAAATATCCATTTGAGGACCCGGCATGTTCTTTTTGGGAGAAGGCGCCAAAACTAGATGTGGCAATTGCCAAAGCCTCCAAAAGGTTTGCCCGTCCAATTGAGGACATGGGGGTTTAAAGGATCCCATGGTCAAAAAAAACAGATACGTTCCTGAAGGGTTCATTGGAAGTCGCCGGGGAGGGCTAAAACCTGCAGTAGCTGCCACCTGTGCGGCCAGGTCTCTGATGGTCTGGCTAGACCAGCTGAAATCACAGATATGGAGAAAAACTCTAGGGACACTATATTAGGCTCCATACCTGTAATGAAGGGGGCTGCTGCATTTTTGGCAGATGCATCAACGTACTTGGTCAGGCTGGCTGTCAGACCAGCAGTCTTCTCCAACGCAGCCCGGTGAGCCCTCTGGAGGCCTGGAGATCTCCAGACAAAGTCAAGTTTGTGCTCCATCCCCTGTGAAGGCGAGGTCTTGTTTGACCCCACGCTGGATGATATACTGGATAAAGAGGGGGACAAAAAGAAACGCTTCTCTATCCTCTCCAATCCCTCTTACAAGAGGTCCTTTCGGAGTAAAAAAAATTGAATCAGAGGAAGCCCCTGAAAACTCAGGATAAGTGGAAAGACAGGAGTAAGAACAAGAGATTCCTGTAGAACTAGGACCCCCAATGACAATAAAAAGCCATCTCAATGGGGATTTTCCCCAGGTGGGGAGAGGTTATCTTTCTCCCGAACTGGCAAAAAATATCCAACAGCTCTTGGATTTTGGACCTGATAAAATTAGGTCTAAAGGGTATGCCACACTAAGCGAGATCGCTACTGCATCACCATTTATGACGCAGTAGCGATCTCGTTAGCGACTTAGCTGTGTGTGACATGTAGCAGCGATGTGGCACCTGCTGAGATGTCGCTGATCGCTCAGGAACGTTCTGAGCCGTTTTTTGGTCGTTGGTGTCTTGCTGGTGAGCCTGAATCGCTGAGTGTGACACCCTTTATGAACGACTTCACCAGCGTCACAGGTGGGACTAGGTTTTCCCAACGACTGCAGAGGTCGTTATACAGATCGCTGATGAGTTGTGTTTGGAATCACAGATCGCTGATGAGTTGTGTTTCTCGCCAGGTTAAGTCGTTATCGTGATCGCTAGTGCGATCGCTAAGTGTGGCAGTGCCATAAGACTTTGTTCCCACTCTCCTCCCCGTCCACATCTCATGGTGACACCACGGAGATCCTCAAATGAGGAACAACTAGCCTTGGAACAGGAGGTTCTGGGTCTGGTAGGGAAGGCAGTACTTCAAGAGGTCCCTCACCAAGAAAAAGGCGAAGGATTCTATACCCCCCCTCCCCCTTTCCTGAGGAGAAAGCCCGATGGAGCGTTCAGAATTATCATAAATTTAAAGAAACTGAACACGCTACTGAATGTTCAAACCTTCAAGATGGAAAGAATAAAGACATCAGTAAAAATGCTGTTTCCATTCTGTTTCATGACTATTCTGGTCCTAAATGACGCATACTATCATGTCCCCATCCACAAAGACCATTGGAAATTCCTCAGGGTAGCGGTCCCAATACATGGTGTGATAAGACACTATCCGTTCACAGCCCTCCGTTTCGGTCTAGCCATAGCTCCATGGGTATTCACCAAGTTAGTGGCGGAGGTGATGGCACATTTGAGGGAACAAGATATCCTGATTGTCCTGTATTTAGACGATTTCCTGATAATACGCAACTCCCCTGCAAGAACCAATTAGAGAAAGTCATGAGTTTCTTGACCAACTTAGGCTGGCTTTTGAATCTAGGGAAATCCAAAATTGTGTTGAGCCAGGTACAGGAATACCAGGGTATCATACCAGATTCAAGCAAACAGGAGTGTTGCCTCCCGATGGAGAAGGTTCAGAAAATCGTAGGCCTGGTATCTCGAGCAAGGGACCTCCACTCTACAACTTTGCGGAAAGCGATGTCCCTCCTAGGGTACGTGACATCCTGTATTCCGTCTGTTCAGTGGGCTCAGGTACACACCTGAGAGTTAGTGAGAAATTTTGTCAGTCAAAAACTCTTTAGAAGGAAATTTAAAAGGTCAGTTTAAGCGTATCATCAAAAACCGTACTCTCACTAGAATGGTGGATAAGGATAGACGACTTAACCCGGGGCATACCATGGGTAATTGTAATCTCTCAGGTCTTACAACGGACGCAAGCCCAAAGGGTTGGGGGGCTCACCTGAAGGACCATATAGCTCATGGGGTCTGGACAGAGGAATTAAGATCAGTATCCTCAAACATGAAGGAACTATTAGCAGTGAAGTTCATCCTCCTAGAATTCTTGAGCACTCTTCAGTCACACCATGTAAGAGTATTCTCAGACAGCCAGGTTGTGGTAGTTTATTTAAATCACCAGGGAGGAACCCGGTCCCGCACGCTTATGGAAGTGACAAGGTCCATTTTCCAGTTAGCCGAGGACAACTTGGGGTCTCTGACTCCACTCCATTTAAGGGGGGTAGAGAATCGCAGGGCGGATTTCCTGAGTCGGACCCAGCTGAGACAGGACGAATGGGAGCTGAATCAGGCGGTGTTCGATCAGATTGCAGAAATGTGGGGTTGTCCGGCCATAGATCTGTTCGCCAACAGTCAGAACAGAAAGGTAGATGCTTTCTGCTTAATAGACCCCATTGGGAACCCAGTTGTGTTAGACGCCTTCATGATTCCATGGGACCACCATCTAGCATATGCTTTTCCTCCAATTGCCCTGATTCCGGCAGTTCTGAGTAAAATACGTGGAGACAGAGAAAGAGTGATCTTAATAGCCCCCTTCTGGCCAAAGAGGACATGGTTTTCTTGGCTGAGGATGATGTCCATCTCCGAACCATGGGTACTTCCGGAACTTCCGGACCTTCTTTCCCAGGGGACGGTGCTTCAACCTCATGCAACAAATTTGAACATGACAGCCTGGAACTTGAGAGGGCTCTCCTGAGTAACAAGGGGTTTTCACCAAATCTAGACTCTACTTTGCTACAAAGTAGAAAGCCTGTAACCACCAAACTGTATGGGAAAACCTGGAGGAAGTTCCTTTCAGCTTCATGCTCCAAGTTAGAGGGGGGGGGGTTCCACTAACAGCCATCTTAGAGTTTCTGCTGAAGGGATTGGAACAGGGGCTTGCCACAGGTACTTTGAAAGTTCAAGTCTCTGCTTTAAAGGCCCTGTACCGTTATGACCTGGCTGGGAATCGGTGGATATCCAGGTTCTTCAAAGCGTCGGCCAGCTCTAGACCCATCCCCTCTCGGTGTACTCCTCCTTGGGATTTAAACAGCCCTATCAAAACCTCCTTTTGAACCCCTGTCAGAAGCTTCACTGAGAATCCTGTCTCGCATCACTTCTTGTAGCTCTCACATCAGCTCGTAGGATCGGTGACATTCACGCATTGTCAGCCAGCCCTCACTTCACACAAATCTTAGAGGATAGGGTCATTCTTAATACTGACCCGGCCGGCCTACCTTCCAAATGTGGCGTCAATGTTTACAGATCTCAGGAGATCTCCCTCCCTTCTTTTTGTCCCAATCCCAAAATTAGGGAAGAGAAAGTCTTGCACATCCTAGACGTCAGAAGGTGCCTAACGCAGTACCTAGTGGCCACTCGGGAGTGTAGGAAGGATGGGTCTCTCTTTGTGTGCTTTCAGGGTCCTTAAAATCACAAGATGGATATTGGACGCCATCACCCTGTCATACTCCTCGCAAGGGGCTGCCACCCCAGAGAAAATAAAAGCTCATTCAACAAGAGCGGTGGCAGCCTCCTGGGCAGAAAGAACAGGTGCCTCAATAGAACAGATATGTAGAGCCACTACGTGGTCTTACCCCTCTACGTTCTTTAATCACTATCGGCTGGAACTAGCCTCTTCTTCAGACCTTACCTTTGAGAGAAGGGTTCTGGAAGCTGTGGTCCTTCCCTAATGTACAATCTCTGCAATTCTCTCTGTGTTGCCGTCATGGGAGAAGGGGAAAGACGTAGTTACTTACCTGTCATGGGATTTCTCAAAGCCCATGACGGCACCCCAACATTCCCTCCCTTAACATGGGGGTGTGCACACTTATTTTTGTTAACGTTATTACTTATATGTAGTCATATGATGTTTCTGTTAAGGCCTCTTTCACACTTCAGTCGTGTGACGTCCGCCCAAGTGTGAAAATGGCGGATCCTTCAGAAAAGTGTAAAAACGGATGTAAAGCGGATCAGTTTTCTGACGGATCCGCCAAGAAGTGTTCACCCGGAAATGATGAAATTTTCGTTCCGGAAAATGTAAGTTTGCAAGTCCGGAGAGAGAGACAGACCCCAGACAGTTTTGTCAGCATTTTCAATGGTTTTCTATGGAGGCGACGGATGCCAGCGGATCCGCCGCTCATAGGCGGCCATTATACAAAATGGCGGATCCGCCATTTTGGCGGACCAAAAAAAACATTGAAAAAAAAACTGACCTAAATGACGACCATCCGTCAAAATCCATCACTAATGCAAGTGAATGGGAAAAAAAACGGATCCGCCAAAAAAATGGTGGATCCGTTTGTTTTTTTTCACATTTTGACGGATTTTGACTGACGTCGCACGACTTAAGTGTGAAAGAGGCCAAAGCTTCATACTAATGTTAAATATTTGTTAATAACCTGGAGGTCCTCTTGTGCTCTGTAAACAACTGATGCGGGAGAGAAGTACCGCCTTTTTATCTGTAGGTTTCCTGTCCTTGAAGGGCAAAACCCTTCTCTCCGTGGTGCCGTCATGGGCTCTGAGAAATCCTGTTACCTGTAAGTAACTATGTCTTTTGTGAGATACACTTGTATTTCGAGCAGTGTTTCTTCAGGATGCAATAAGTCCTGAGACATACTGTACCTAAAGAAGGGGATAGAGGGGTAAGGGTTGCATCTTCAAAAGTGACGTTGGTCATTTTGATGAATTTTTAAGGAATCCTTTTTATTACTTATGCTAATTAGTGCACTTATTGCACACCGTTTTGCATACCCCCACCTTTCTCGCTTGTGATTGACAGCACTGGCTTTCAGCTGCAGATGGAAGGAAGAGAGCCACAGTATTCATTACTAATGGGTAGGCGGAGCCCCAGATAGGATTGACACCTCAGATTAAAAGCGTGTTGATCCGGCCCCTCCAGCTCGGGCTCCTCCTACTCAGCTCTTCAGTCTAAGATTTGAGGTCTCAAAGGATAGTCGCTGCTGATGCAGCTCCTCAGAAGATTTTATTATTTTATATCGGACAGGAGACTTGGATCACCAGAGGTCTCAGGGGTCTCAGCGCTGCTGTACCCCAACCTCTCCCTTGGCGGATCTGTAATTACATAATGGTCCCTGCAGAATCTTGCCGGCCCTGGGGGATGAGGAGAGCTTCCCTGGCGGGGGCGCAAACCGCACACTGGGGTCACTGCGTTCCTCGCCCTGGGGGGAAGCATGGGCACAAGCGCCACAAATCCTGAGGGGTCCCTGTGGCGCTAAGCTGGTGAGTACTCCGCAATCTTTATTATTATTGTGTGAGTGCTTTAGCGTCTGCTGTGGCAGCGCTATTACATGTTTATCAGTGTGACTTTCAGCGCTGCGGTGGCAGTGCTGTTACATGTAAATGTGGTGATGGTGCTTACTTTTGTCCGCAGGCAGATGCCTGCAGGACAGGGGGGGGGAGCAGGAGCGAGGGAGTTAGCGCTCATTTTTTGAGCCGACGAGGGCGTGGCCTAACGCTTCCCGGTCTTTTGTGCAGGAAGACGCGCGCTCTGATGCTTCTCTTCCGGCTCCCTCTCTGCGGCGGCCATTACTAAGGCTCCCGGGCTCCTCAGACGCTCCTCTCGTCCCAGTCACCACGGCCAGCTGGGTGAGTGTTAATTCCTCACCCTGCAGCGCAGAGATTGCTTTCCTGCAGCTGCGGTCTCAATAGAGACCTTGATTTTTAACTGGGACTCACACAATATTATTTGTGGGGAGTCTGCGACATTAACCCTTCCTGAGGGTTATTTCTGCCAGCGTTTTTTTTTTTTTTCTTTACTAATACCGTTGGGGTAGCTCCATCTGTTAGAGAGCTTTAACCCTTCAGCGCCTCCTTTTTTGCAACAAAAAAAAAAAAACACATTTTTTGCTGGTACTGCCGTTTGACCTACTATATACAGGTGAGGCATGTCTGAACAGAGTTCAGAAGCCGCGGACCATGTTCCAGTTCCGCTTCGGCAATCTGATACGCAGACCTCAACAGCGTCCAGCGCTGCGGTTGAAGGTCGCAGTGATGCAAAATTGGATGATATTGCTCGTTCGCTTAATAGCTTGTCTAACCTTTTAGGTCAATATGTGTCAGCTAGATCCTCTCAGGATAGGAAGCGACACAGGCCGTTACCGTCTTTTCCGCGTAGCGAATCAGACGCTTCTGATTTGGATGGTGGACAGGGTTCCCCTTTAAGTTCGGATGGAGAGATATTCGATTCAGACAAGGAGGAACGGCAGGGGCGTTCTTCTCTTGTGAGACGTACGGAGGCATTTATTGAAGCCATGAGAGAGGTTTTACAGTTACCGGAGGTGGTAACTAGTCGTCCTGGAAAATCAGCACGAATGTACCAGGAGTACCGTACTTCGAGATCAACATTGCCAGCTCTGGATGAGCTTAATAGTGTAATAGAGAAGGAACGTCTGTGTCCAGATAGACGTTTTCGTGGAACGCGGTTCTTTGACGCACTTTATCCGTGTTCTGCGGAGTTGAAGGATAATTGGACTCCTTCTCCTGAAGTGGATGTTTCGTTATCACAGCTTAGCAAAACCTCATTGCTTCCTGTCAAAGGGAAGGCGAGTTTGCTGGAAACCGTTGGACAGAAAAACGGAGATGGCGGCAAAATCAAACTATGAGGCCGCGGGTCATGGTTTCCGAGCGGTGCTAGGATCCATGTGTGCTTCTAGGGCTTCTCTAGGCTGGCTAGAACGTCTAAGGACAGCGTTGCAAAATGGATCTCCGTTATCTGACATGGAGGAGATTGTCGAATGGTTAGATACTGCAGCCCGTTATATCTATGATGCGGGTCTGGATACGGCGTCTCTTCTGTCCAGGGCGCAAGCTGCAGCGGTCACAGTCAAAGAGCTTTATGGCTCAGACAGTGGACCGGGGACGCGGTCTCCAAACAAGGTTTACTGGCCTTAGCTTATAAGGGTGGTCATCTTTTTGGATCTGACCTCACAGAGCTGATTACCAAAGCAAAGGCAAAAGAAGCAGCGTTACCACAGCGTAGGGCCGTGGCTTCTGTATCTAGCAAGCCTGGTGTCTATAGTGGTCGACGGTCCTTTCGGGGCCGGGGACGATTCGGTCAGTCCTCTTGGGGATCGGGTCGTTCTTTTTTCTCGGGAAAAAAGTCCACCCAGAAATCTCGCACTCCCTGGAAGCAGAATTTTCGTCAAGACAAGCGGGAATCTGACAAGAAGCCCGCCAAGACGGACTGACGCCAGGGGTCCACTCGAGGACTCTCGAGTGGGGGGTCGCCTGCTCCAGTTCAAGGCGACTTGGATGTCTCGTGTTCCAGATTCCTGGGTAACGCGGGTCGTGTCGGCAGGCTATTTCATAGAGCTCTCTTCTCGACCCCCAAACACTTTTTGCCAGTCTCGCATTCCGTCAGAGCCCGAGCTTTTTGTCGCTCTGCAGCGAGAGGTCGATTTTCTCCTACAGAAGGGTGTGGTGATACCGGTTCCGTCAGAGGACCGGGGAAAAGGTTTTTACTCCAACCTCTTTGTGGTTCCCAAAAAGGAGAACAAATTTCGTCCGATTCTGGATCTCAAAAGATTGAATCGGCATGTCCACACCCGGAAATTTCGCATGGAGTCGCTTCGCTCCGTTGTAGCAGCTCTGTCGCAGAACGATTTTTTGGTGTCAATCGACATTCGCGACGCCTATTTGCATGTTCCCGTCGGAAGGGCTCTTCAGCGTTTTTCTTCGGTTTGCCATAGGTCAGGATCACTACCAGTTCGTGGCTCTGCCTTTCGGCTTAGCCTCAGCGCCCAGAGTCTTTACAAAAATTCTGGCGCCCCTCATGGCAATTCTTCGAAGACAGGGGATTACGATCCTTCCTTATCTGGACGATCTTTTGATCGTGGCTTCCTCGGAGGAGGAGGCAGTGACGGCTCGCGATTTGTCTCTTCAGCTTCTGAAGGACTTCGGTTGGCTGGTCAATTGGGAGAAGTCGTTTCTGGAACCGTCGCGGGCGATCCTCTTTTTGGGGATGCATTTCGACACGGTACGGGCGATAGTTTCCCTACCTCTGGACAAACAGTCATGTCTTCTTCGACATGTACAGATCATGAAATCCTCGACAGCGATGTCTCTTCGGAAGTGTATGCATCTTCTGGGATTAATGGTGGCATCCATGGAGGCAATTCCGTTTGCCCAGTTTCATTCCAGGGCTCTCCAAAGGTTCATACTGAGTCGTTGGAATCGGTCGCAATCGCTGGATTGCAGTGTCACCATTTCTCGCGGGGTGCGAGAATCCCTAGGATGGTGGTTACGTCCAGGAGCGTTATCCCTGGGGAAGTCCTTCCTCCCTCCGAAGTGGTCGGTCATAACCACCGATGCCAGCCTGACGGGCTGGGGGTGTTTGGAACGATCTCTGCATTCAGGGGGTGTGGTCATCGGAAGAGTCTGTTCTACCGATCAACATCCTGGAATTGAGGGCGATTTTTCTTTGCCTCCAACACTGGACGGTCCCTTTGAGTGGTCGGCCAGTCCGAGTGCAGACAGACAATGCGACGGCGGTCGCGTATATCAATCACCAAGGTGGGACAAGGAGCTCCAGGCTCATGTTGGAGGTGTCTCGGATCCTGATGTGGGCCGAGGCCAGAGTACCAGCCATTTCGGCGATCCACATTCCAGGGGTTCAGAATGTTACGGCGGACTTTCTCAGTCGCGAGAAGATGGATCCGGAGAATGGAGTCTTTATCCGGAAGTTTTTGCACTGCTGTGCTCCCGATGGGGAACTCCCCAAGTGGATTTGATGGCATCCAGGTCCAATGCCAAGCTACTGACGTTTATGTCCAGGTACAAGGACCCGAAGGCTGTGGCGGTGGATGCTCTAGTTGCTCAGTGGGACCAGTTCGAGCTAGTCTACGTGTTCCCGCCAATATCCCTACTTCCTCTGGTGCTGCGTCGGATCAGACTAGAGAGAATCTCAGCTATCTTGATAGCTCCAGATTGGCCAAGAAGGACGTGGTTCTCGACACTAATGTCGCTATTAGCGGCACCTCCGTTTCCACTTCCTCTTCGACCGGACCTGTTGTCTCAGGGGCCAGTTTGTCATCCGGACTTGGAGTCTCTGCGTTTGACGGCGTGGCTCTTGAGACCGAAATATTGACCCGTAGAGGTTTCTCAGCCAAAGTCATTGCTACTCTGCGAGCGGCTAGGAGTCCGGCTACTACTAAGATTTACCACAGGACTTGGGAAGCCTTCTTTTTGTGGTGTTCGAGTTCTTCAAAGGACCCGAGAAAATTTTCTATTCCCAATTTGTTAGCTTTTTTACAACACGGGTTGGATAAAGGTTTGGCAGTTAGCACCCTGAGGGGTCAGATTTCTGCTCTGTCCTTACTTTTTCGGAGGGCTATCGCCTCGCGCAGAGACGTACGTTCCTTTTTTCGTGGAATAACCCGTCAGTTTCCGCCGCGGATAACACCTGTATCTCCTTGGCGGCTCAACCTTGTTTTGGAGGCTCTTCAGCATAAGCCTTTTGAGCCTATGGACTCTGCTAGTCTTTCTTTAATTTCTTGGAAGGTGGCCTTCCTAGTGGCAGTCACCTCTTTGAGAAGGGTTTCTGAGTTGGCAGCTCTTTCATGCTCACCTCCTTTTCTGGAGTTTTTTCCGGATCGTGTAGTACTTCGTACACGGGGTGATTTTTTTACCTAAGGTGGTGTCACAATTTCATGTTAACCAGGATATTGTGTTGCCTTCACTCTGTCCGGAACCAAAGAATGCGAAAGAGCGGGCCTTGCACACATTGGATTTAGTGCGGGCTTTGAAGTTTTACTTGTCTATTACTCAAGTTTTTCGCAAGTCTGACTCCCTGTTTGTGATTCCAGCAGGTCGTCGGCGTGGTCACCGAGTTTCCAAGGACTCTATAGCTCGTTGGATTCGGTCAGCCATTTTGGAAGCTTACCGTCTTCAGGGTGAATCTTGCCCAGTTAAGATTCGAGCTCATTCCACGAGAGCTGTGGCTTCATCGTGGGCTTTCCATCAAGGGCCTCGGCAGCTCAACTCTGCCGGGCGGCGACTTGGCGCTTCGTCCACACTTTTACAAGGTTTTATAAGGTGGACGTCAGTGCTTCTGCTGATGCAGCCCTGGGGCGTAGGGTTCTGCATGCAGCTGTAGTTTAAAGTTCTCAGTGAACTTATGTTGAGCGCTTGTTGCGCTTTTATTTAGGTTGTTGGGTTTTCTGCCTTTTTGTTGGTATTTTCCCACCCTTATTTTTGAACTGCTTTGGGACGTCCCATCAGTAATGAATACTGTGGCTCTCTTCCTTCAATCTGCAGCTGAAAGACGGATTTTGGTAAGAACTTACCTGTAAAATCCTTTTCAGCGAAGGAAGGAAGAGAGACACAGCACCCTCCCATGGCAGAAGTGTGTTGGTATTTTCAGATGCGGCGTGACCCTCCTCTGATTGCGATTATCTGGGCTGAGGTTAACGCGCTAAGGCTCTGTTCCAGCATCGCCAGCTTATCGCAGTAGTCAGGTCGTTCGTGAGTAGTACCTGAAACTCTGTGGTTTTCTTCATATTGCACGCATAACCTGTCTCTATCCTTCAGAAGGGGTTATGTTGCTCCGCTGGTGATCTTTACTCTTCCTTTAAGCTTGGGTACGACTGAAGAGCTGAGTAGGAGGAGCCCGAGCTGGAGGGGCCGGATCAACACGCTTTTAATCTGAGGTGTCAATCCTATCTGGGGCTCCGCCTACCCATCAGTAATGAATACTGTGTCTCCCTTCCTTCGCTGAAAAGGATTTTACAGGTAAGTTCTTACCAAAATCCGTCTTTTATGATGATTAAAGGTATTTAAATGTTATATTCCATATACCACTTGTGAAAGAATTCCTTGTTTGCTAGCAAAGGGGTTTTAGGTTATGTGAACATCCCTCTAAAAAAAAAAATCCATGTCTTAAAGGGAATCTGTAAACAGGTTTTTGCTACCTCATCTGAGAGCAACATGACATGGACAGAGACACTGAATCCAACAATGTATCACTCAGTTGATTGGGTGGAGCGGTTCTGACAGGTTTTAGATTCCGCATGAATCAGAGCTGAGAAAGCTGCCCTCGCCCACCCATGCTCTTTATTTGCAATGGCAATAGACAGTGAGCTGCTTATCACAAAGGGGGTGGGAGTCAGCGGAGGAGGCATGATAAGCTCCTGGTGCTAAAACAAGCATTGGAAATAAAACCACAGAGCTTGATGAGAGGCATTGTTGAAATCTGTGTTTTAACCCCTAGTGGGGCTTCAGCTTACATTGCAAAAACCTGCTGACATTCATTTTAAAGGGAACCTGTCAGTATGATGAAGGTACCTAACCAGGGACATGTTATATTATATGGTAGTACTGTTCTAACTTTCTAGTATTGGTGTTATGGAGAGTTACTTTTAAAAATGCTGTGCCTCACTCCTTTTCGTCTGTTGTAGCACTGCCTCGTGCTACACTAGAGACCACTTATTGGCTCCTTACTGCTCACTTCAGTGACATCTCACGTTTCTTTGGAGCACAAAGATGGTCCCATTGTTACCATGACCACCCATCTGCAGTTGCTGAATTGGTAACATAGGGGTGTTTAAATTCTTTTGTTCCAGTTGACTGCAGCATCTAAGTGGTTAAATTGCCACTTAACCACAGTCATCTAACTCCAGCCATGGCAGAGATGAATATACCTTGTATAATATAGATAAACACACATTGTATGGAGTGGGCTCAGCTCCCAAGCCTGTTCCCTACACGTGCCACCAACATCTGCTGTACAGTGGCAGGAAGGGGTTAATGGATAACATGTTGGCACCTTTGAAATTGTTCAGAAAATTAAGTATTTCTCCCATAAATTATAGCGGTTACACATGTTAAGCACTTGTTTATTTCATCTGTGTGTATTGGAACAACACAAAAAACGGAGGCAAATTAGACATAATTTCACACAAGACACCAAAATTGGACTGGATAAAATTGTTGGCACACTCAGCTTAATATTTGGTTGCACATTTTATGGAATAACTGCAATCAATCACTTCTTAAACTCTCAACTGGAATTTGACCACTCTTTTGTGAACTGCTCCAGATCTCATATTTGAAGGGTGCCCTTCCAACAGTAATTTAAGGATCTTTCAACAGGCGTTCAAAGTGATTTTAGATCAGGTCTCATTGCAGGCAACTTCAGAACTCTCCAGCGCTTTGTTTCCATCCATTTTTGGAGTTATTGTCCTGCTGGAAGACCCATGGCCTAAGACACAACCCAACTTTCTGACACTTGGCACTACATTGCAACCAAAATCTTTTTTTTTTCCTTTAATGATGCATTGCACACAGACAAGGCACCAGAGGCAGCAAAACATCTTTGAACCTCCACCATATTTGACTGTAGGTACTGTGTTCTTTTATTTGTAGGCCTCATTCTAGTTTTGGTTAACAGTAGAATGTGCTTAACCAAAAAGCTCTATTTGGTCTCATCTGTCCATAGGATGCTTTAACAGAAGGATTTTGGCAAACTGCAGTATAGCTTTTCAGCTGCAGATGGAAGCAAGGGGGACACTTCATTACTTCTGGGTAGGGCGGAGCCAGATAGTAGGACTAACCTCAGGTTCTAAAAATGGGTGTTGTCCGGCCCCTCCGGCTCTGGCTCCTCCTGCCGTACACTCCAGTTTCGACTTGAGGTCCAAGTAGGAAGGACGGCTGCTAATGCAGCTCCTCAGAAATCACCTCAGAAGAGTTTATTATTTTACTCGGACAGGGTCCTGGACTTTATGTCTAGAGGATCAGGGGTACCGGCGCTGCTGGACCCATCCTCTCCCCTGGCAATATGTATTCCCTAAATGGTGGTCATTACATTTTCTTGCCGGCCCGGGGGGAAGAGGTAGCTATCCCTGACAGGACGCATACCACGTTCTGGGTCACTGCGTTCCTTGTTCTCATGGGGAAGCAATGGGCACAGCGTCACATATCCGTGGAGGGTCCCTGTGGCGTTTTTGGCTGGTGAGTAATCTGCATTATATTTTGATATGTGCGAGTGATTACAGCGTCTGCGGTGACAGCGCTGACTGTTATTGGTGTTTCCCACTATTTTCTCATGATTGGGCATTTTTTAAAAAAAAAAAAAAAAAAAGAGAAGAGAGCGATTTTTTATTTAATATGTGCTGAGTGTTTTCGGCGTTGCAGCGCCGTTACAGTGTACAGGGAGAGGAGTGCATAAGATCTCCCGCACTTTTTTGACTGAGCAGAGAGGGGGCGTGGCTTCGGGCTTTCCCGGCTTTCTGATTACAGGAAGTGACTGGCTCCTTCTCTTACTGCTCTCTGCGGCAGCCATTACAGCTCTCCTGGTCTCCTCTCCTCCGTTTCTGTACACAGGCATTTGAGACAACACCAAGCCAGCCGGGTGAGTCGCTGCTATCGCTTAGGTAGCAGCTTAACCCTTTAGCCTCCCGCAGCATTTGTTTTTGCTGTTTGCGCTCTCTAGCGCAGCGCTGCAGTTTTCTGATCATTGGGACATTGTATCCCTCAGTAACGGTCTGTGAGCTGTCTGCAGCGGGGGGGGGGGCGCCGTTTTTCACTGCTGGGGTATTCTTTTGCTTTTAAAGAAGTTAACCCTTCAGCGTTTTGCTACTGTGTGAGACCACACTGCTCTGGTTATTTCTCATCACTATTACCATCTGAATAACCGGCATGTCAGATTTGAGTCAGGAGGCTGATCGTCTTCCTCGTCCTCTCCAGACCAGCCCCGCGTTTCTGACACGATAGAATCCTCTGCACCTTCTAGCGCCACTATTGGAGGTCGCTATGATGCCAAGTTTGATATGCTCACTACTGCTATTAGTGGGCTTTCTGACCTTTTGGGTCAGTGGCTATCCTCTAGACCTTCTCATAGCAAAAAGCGTCCCAGGATTGCTATGCCCTCCCCACTAAGTGACTCAGATTTGTCTGCGAGGGGGAGTTCTCCTTCAGTTTCTGAGGGAGAATGTTCTGATTCGGGCAGAGAGGATTTTCAAGAGCACTCTGCTTCCTTGTCGGGCCGTATAGATGCTTTTGTCAGAGCCATACGAGAGGTACTGCAAGTACCTGAGGACATGAATGATGATGAAGGTATTCCCAGATGGTACCATGGGTCGCAAAGATCCCGTTTAGCGATGCCAGCTATGAGTGAGTTTTCTAAGAAAGTAGAAAAGGAACGCGTTTGTCCAGACAAGCGTTTTCAGGGGACAAGGTTGTTTGAAACCTTGTATCCTTGTCCAGCAGACCTATTTGCTAGCTGGATTCCGTCCCCTGAGGTGGATAGTTCTTTATCCAAGCTTAACAAGGCTTCTATGCTTCCCGTCAAAGGAAAAGCTACCTTGCAGGATGCGCTGGACAAAAAGTCAGAGATGGCGGCCAAGGCCGGCTATGAAGCTGCTGGTCAGGCCTTTAGAGTGGCTTTATCTTCCTATTGTGCTTCTAGAGCTTCCATGGGTTGGACAGCTCGCCTGCGGATATCCCTGCAGGATGGGTCCTCCTTACAGGCAATAGATGAGATCATTAAGTTAATAGAAGAATCAGACCAATATGTCTGTGACGCTCTTTTGGATATGGCTTCCCTAATATCCAGAGCTCAGGCTTCTACAATCACTGTTAGAAGAGCGTTGTGGCTTAAACAGTGGACTGGAGATGCGGTCTCCAAACAAGGTTTGCTATCTTTGCCTTACAAAGGTGGTCAGCTTTTCGGCTCTGACCTCACGGAATTGATGGCTAAGGCTAAGGAGTCAGCGTTGCCTCAGCGTAGGCAGCTACGGCTGCTTTTGGCAGGACCGGTTCCTACGGTAACCGGCGGTTTTTTCGTGGCAGGGGGCGAGCCGGTCACTCTTCTTGGGGATCGGGTCGTCCCACCTTTTCAGGGAAAAAGTCTTCCCAAAAGTCTAACGCTTCTTGGAAACAATACCCGCGCAATGACAAGCGGGAATCTGACAAAAAGCCCGCCAAAACGGACTGACGCCAGAAGTTCACTCGAGGATTCTCGAGTTGGGGGGCGCCTGCTCCTGTTTCAAGCAGTTTGGGTCTCCCGCGTCTCAGACTCCTGGGTGACACGAATAATGTCGGCAGGCTATTTCATAGAGTTTCTCTCTCGCCCTCCAGAAAGATTCTGTCAGTCTCGCGTTCCGTCAGATCCCGACTTATTGACCGCTCTGCGGCAGGAAGTCGATTCCTTACTACAGAAGGGTGTAGTAGTGTCAGTTCCTCCGGAAGACCGGGGAAGGGGATTTTATTCCAACCTCTTTGTGGTCCCAAAAAGGAGGGAAAGTTTCGTCCATTCTGGATCTCAAGAGGTCAAAATCGGCATGTTTACACCCAAAAGTTCCGCATGGAGTCGCTTCGCTCAGTGGTGACTGCCCTGTCACAGAACAATTTTCTGGTGTCCATAGATATTCGCGACGCCTATTTACACGTTCCCATCGGAAGATCTCATCAGCGCTTTCTGCGCTTTGCCATAGGTCAGGACCATTACCAGTTTGTGGCCCTCCCTTTCGGGTTGGCTTCGGCACCCCGAGTTTTTACAAAGGTGCTGGCACCTCTTATGGCAATGCTTCGGAGACAAGGGATCATGATACTTCCTTATCTGGACGATCTTCTGATTGTGGCATCCTCAAAGGAGGAGGCAGTGACGGCTCGCGATTTATCCCTTCAGCTCCTGGAGGATTTCGGGTGGCTGATCAACTGGGAGAAGTCATCACTGGAGCCTTCTCAGTCAATCCTGTTTTTGGGCATGATTTTCGACACAGCGAAAGTGGTAGTTTTTCTGCCAAAGGACAAGCAAACCAGTATCCATTGTCTGGCACGGACTGTGCAGTCCTCAACGACAGTATCCCTTCGAAGATGTATGCGCCTTCTGGGGTTAATGGTCGCTTCGATGGAAGCTCTTCCGTTTGCTCAGTTCCATTGCAGAACGCTTCAAAGCTTCATTTTGAAGAGATGGAATCGTGCACAGGAAACACTGGATTGCAGGGTTTTAATCTCCCGCAAAGTGCGAGAGTCTCTGGACTGGTGGTTACGTCCGGAACGGTTTTTCCTGGGAAAATCTTTTCTTCCCTGTCATGGTCGGTCTTGACCACCGATGCCAGCCTGACGGGCTGGGGGGGAGTTTGGAACAATCTCTGGATTCAGGGAGTTTGGTCACCGGAAGAATCGGTGTTACCGATCAACATCCTGGAATTGAGGGCAATTTTTCTTTGCCTCCAACATTGGACGGTCCCTTTGAGCGGATTACCAGTTTGTGTTCAGACGGACAACGCTACGGCGGTTGCGTATATCAACCATCAAGGCGGGACGAGGAGCTCCAGACTCATGTCGGAGGTATCTCGGATTCTGATATGGGCCGAGGCTCATGTGCCGGCCATTTCTGCGATTCACATACCAGGAGTTCAGAATATCCAGGCAGACTTTCTCAGCCGAGAGAGGATGGATTCAGGAGAATGGAGTCTTCATCCGGAAATCTTTGCACTTCTGTGCTCCCGATGGGGGACTCCTCAAGTAGACTTGATGGCCTCCAGGATCAATGCCAAGTTACCAACTTTCATGTCCAGATACAGGGATCCGACCGCGGTGGAAGTGGATGCGCTGGTGGTTCCGTGGAGCCAATACCAGCTGGTTTATGTGTTCCCACCGATATCCTTGCTGCCGCTTGTGTTACGTCGGGTCAGGCTGGAGAGGGTTCCGGCTATTCTGATAGCCCCAGATTGGCCGAGAAGGACGTGGTTTTCCACGCTGATGTCGCTTCTGGCGGCGCCTCCTTTTCCTCTGCCTCTTCGACCGGACTTGCTCACTCAGGGTCCCGTGTGTCATCCGGGCCTGAGGTCTCTGCGTTTGACGGCTTGGCTCTTGAGACCGAGATTTTAACCCGTCAAGGGTTTTCAGAAAAGGTCATTGCCACCATGAGAGCGTCAAGAAGTCCGGCTACAACTAGGATTTACTACAGGATTTGGGAATCCTTCTTTTCATGGTGTTTGGGTTCTTCCAGGAATCCAAAGAAATTTTCATTACCCAACTTGTTGTTTTTTTTGCAGCACGGGCTGGATAAGGGTTTGGCAATCAGTACCCTGAAGGGTCAGGTGTCTGCCCTGTCGGTGCTTTTTCATAAAGCTATTGCCTCGCGTAGGGACGTATGTGCCTTTTTTCGCGAAGCAGCCCGTCAGTTTACTCCAAGGAAAACTCCTGTGTCGCCTTGGCGGCTTAATCTGGTTTTGAAAGCTCTTCAAAGTGCTCCTTTCGAGCCTATGGATGCTATTAATCTTTCTTTGCTTTCTTGGAAGGTTGCCTTCCTAGTGGCGGTCACTTCCTTGAGACGGGTTTCCGAGTTGGCGGCTCTTTCATGTTCGCCACCTTTCTTGGAATTCTTCCCGGATCGTGTTGTTCTTCGCACGCGACATGATTTTCTCCCTAAAGTGGTATCTCAATTCCATGTCAATCAAGATATTGTGTTGCCTTCGCTTTGTTCAGAACCAAAGAATGCGAAGGAGCGGGCCTTGCACTCATTGGACTTAGTGCGGGCATTGAAGTTTTACTTGTCAGTTACGCAGAGTTTCCGGAAGTCGGATTCTCTTTTTGTGATTCCAGCAGGTCGTCGTCGTGGTCAACGAGCTTCTAAAGATACTATAGCTCGTTGGATCCGGTCAGCTATTTTGGAAGCTTACCGTGTTATGGACGAACCTTGCCCGATTAATATTCGGGCTCATTCCACGAGAGCTGTGGGCTCTTCGTGGGCCCTTCATCAAGGGGCTTCGGCAGCCCAGCTCTGTCGAGCAGCGACTTGGCGTTCTGTTCACACCTTTACAAAGTTTTATAAGGTGGACGTCAGTGCCTCCGCTGATGCGGCCTTAGGACGCAGAGTCCTTCAGGCGGCTGTATTTTGAAAACTTCTAGTTAAGTTTATGTTGCGCCTATTGCGCAAGTATCAAGGTGTTGGCTTCTGCCTGTTTAAGGTTTTTTCCCACCCTTGTTTTTGTACTGCTTTGGGACATCCCAGAAGTAATGATGTGTCCCCCTTGCTTCCATCTGCAGCTGAAATACGAATTTTGGTAAGAACTTACCTGTAAAATTCTTTTCAGCAAAGGAAGCAAGGGGGACACTTCTCCCTCCCATAAGGCAGAAGGTGTTGTTTCAGATGCAGCGCGGCTCGCTCTGATAAGTGAGTTTCTGAGCTGAGGTCAGCGCTCTACGGCTCTTTCCGGCATCGCCAGCTCATCGCAGTGGTCAGGTTTTGTGAGTGGTACCTGAGCTGTGTGGTATTCATGTTATGTGCATAACTTTGGTCTTTTGAACCCTTTCAGATTGGTTATGGCACTCCGCTGGTGATTTCTTTCTCCTTAGCTTGTGTACAAAACTGGAGTGTACGGCAGGAGGAGCCAGAGCCGGAGGGGCCGGACAACACCCATTTTTAGAACCTGAGGTTAGTCCTACTATCTGGCTCCGCCCTACCCAGAAGTAATGAAGTGTCCCCCTTGCTTCCTTTGCTGAAAAGAATTTTACAGGTAAGTTCTTACCAAAATTCGTATTTTGTAGGCTGCCATAGGCAGTCCCGTGACTTTTTTTTTCTTTTGCATAATTATGCCACATAATGGTGCCAACAAGAAATATTTGTGCACTCAATGTAGAACCATATGCTGCCAGTTATGAATTTGGTTTGTTAATGAGTAGGAAAAAAATATAATGGCCCACAATATCTCAGGACAGGCTACTCCTGTGTGAGATGTAATGATGGACACCCCTGATTTCCTAGAAAATTGAGAGCCGCTGACAGCACAACAGGAGTATTTGGGATGCACGCTTCCAGTTCAAGGACCCAATTGAACCACAAAAGTCATAAGAATATATAAAGCAGCATGTACTTGAAAAAGGCCACATTATGGTCGAAACGTTGTATTTGATGTTTTTGATGGCAGAATAAAGAAGTTTTTTTTACTTTTTCACCTGGACTGGATGCTGCTTTATATATTCTTATGACCCCTGATTTCCTAGTCTGACTTGCTGCATGATTAGAAAGTGCTGGGAGTACACCACAGATGATTTGGTGCCTTTCAGATAAGGTCCCAACAGTCAGTGTGGAGTGAGGGCAGCACAGCTGAGTTTATCTGCTACATTACAAGCCCTTCTGTCAGCTTTCCTCTCATAGCACTGTCACCTCTGCTATACTGTCCCTGCGCCACACTGACTGTTCAGAGAGGAGAGGTCAGAGGTGTCAGTAATCACACTTCTGTGTGATTGCTCTGCAGTGAGAGCAGAGAGCACATCATTACAGCTCACACAGAGCTAGCCTGTTGTGACCCATTAAGGGGGGGGGGGTCTTCTTTTTCTCCCATGGGGAAAAAAGTAAAAGAAAAATAATTCTGCTTTCAGTCATTACTAATTTTGTGTGCACTTCAACATGAAAAATTTGTTGAAACTTCTATGTACATAAAGCAAATCGTAAAACCTTGTTTTAATTGGTGGTCAACTTGTTACACTTTTGGATTGTATTTAAAGGGGTTGTCCGGCCTAAATCTATAAGTCAGCAGTCACTCTGTGTGATTGCAGACTTATGAATCAATTATGAGGCCGTGCTCACTGGACAGGCTCTGGTCGGGAGTATGTGTAAAAAAAAAAGATGACCGGATGCAACACACAGAGGACAGGAGACAAGAACAGTCGTGAACGGTGTAATTTACAGTAGTTATAAGACAATTGGTGATATTAAACAATGCACCATATAATGATGCAATTCTAATAACAATGCAAGCTCTTCTTTATATAAC
Organism: Oophaga sylvatica; assembly: GCA_033576555.1. NCBI lineage: Eukaryota > Metazoa > Chordata > Amphibia > Anura > Dendrobatidae > Oophaga > Oophaga sylvatica. The sequence goes on along the minus strand of JARQOD010000005.1, from coordinate 437,157,305 downwards.
ACTATGTTCTCTTTACAAGAAGGTTATGCCTGTTCACAGGAGTTGCCACGAAAGTTCTTCCTGCAATTCTGGCCCGAGCGGGGTTCACCATGTTTTCCCACTAGACCGCAAGTCTTTCTGACGAAGTCTAGTAAAGCGCGTTGAGCCTCCCACCTTACCCAGCTGTGTCCAGCACAGGCCAGCCCCGGTACCGTATGTTATAACTGAAAGTGACGGCCCTGCTCACTCGTGCTGTGCCTCTGCAACCACAGGCATGCTCCTCTGTTCAGTCGCCACGGATTTTCAGGAAAATTGCAAAGTATTAGGTCAGTGATCAGTCAGTGGAAAGTTGATGTCCCATCCTTGGCAATGTAAAAAAAAAAAAAAAAAAAATTGTAAAAATATTTTTTTAAAAATCACAAAAAGAGAATATAAAAAGAGAGAAAATATTAATCCAGTAAAAACATTTATTTGGTGAGTAAAAATAAACAAAAGTACACACATTTGGTATCTACATGTCCAGAACAACCTGCCCTATAAAACTGTCCCACTAGTTAACCCCTTCAGTGAACATCGTTAAATAAATAAAAGACGAGGGGAAAAAGTTTGCTTCATCATCATACCGCCGAACAAAGTGGAATAAAACGCGATCAAAAAGACCAATATAAATAAAAATAGTATCTCTGAAAATGTAATCTGGCCACGAATAACAAGCCCACCTTACAGCTCCATCAGCGGAAAAACGTTATAGCTCTCAGAATAAAGCGATGCCAAATTAATTCTTTTCACTATAAAATATTTTTTAGTGTTAATGCGTGAAAGCACCAAAACCTAAAAAAAAATATAAATATGTTATAGCTGTATTCATACTGACCCAAAGAATAAAGCTGCTGTAACAACCCTGCTTGCATCACTGCATGGCCTCCCAACTCCCACCTGCCTTACACACCAACTTACTCATTACTCTGGGCCATGCTGTGAGTTCTGTCTTTCTGCCAGCTGCATGCTGTATGCCTCATGTCTCCTGCCTGCTCTTTGCATACTTCCTGGCTTTGTGCATAGGGGGCGGCTTCGGCACTTCCTGAATCTTATAGTTACAGCGTGCACCTTCGTAAGGTGTCCCCAGCCAATTGCCATGAGGCATCGGGTTCTTAAGGCATCCCTGCCCATAGGAGGATGCCTGTGCAACGCTCTATCTCAGTCAGTGTCTTGCTGCTGAGCTTCCAGGTCCTGTCCTGTTTTCCGCCTTCTCTGGGGGCTGAATACCCAGATCTATTTCTGTGCTTTGTGTAATACTTGTTTCGCCCTCCAGGAGACTGCATATCCTGGACTGTATCCTAGTTCCTGTACCTTGTCCCGTACGCAACCTTGTCTGTATTCAGTCCTATATCTGTGTCCGTCTTGTGTCCTAGTCTGTGGTCTTTCCTGCTCTGCACGCCGCACCTAGCGGCTCTGCTCACTGCACCCAGCAGCTCTGCACCTGCTTCGCCTACCTGCGGTTTTCTGCTCTACACTTGCTCCGCGGTCCCGTCCTGCTCTGGCTCCACTCTCTGTGGTTCCGTCCTGCTCTGCTCGTTGCTCCGTAACCTGCGGGTCTGTTCTTCTCTCCACTCTGCAATCTTGCGGTTCTGCCTTGCTCCCCTCCTTGCGGTTCTGCCTTGCTCCCCTCCTTGCGGTTCTGCCTTGCTCCCCTCCTTGCGGTTCTGCCTTGCTCCCCTCCTTGCGGTTCTGCCTTGCTCCCCTCCTTGCGGTTTCCCCTCAAAAAACAAGACCTATGGCCGTGGCCTGGCTATGGATGAGTGAGGACAAACCAGCTCCGCTCTCTTCTCCTGGTCGAGAATCAGCCGATCGTGAACTCCCTGGGGCGTTTTGCTTAGAGCATGAACTGTAGGAAGAAGGGGGAGATCATCCTGCAGCAGATCTAAGAGCCTCTCATCCAGCAACAGAGGCATAAAGAACTTTTTTCTGGGAACCCTGGCCAGCAAGGGGACACAAACATGGCCGCTGCCCCCTCCAGCTATGCAGCTGCCATGGAGCACTGAGGTGAGAGCCAGAGAAGGAGAGCGTGATCTTGTACAGACTCCAGCTCGCATGCCATCACTCCGTGCTGCAGGAGTTAAAACAAGGGGATCGTCTAAGTAGCCACAGATCACAGAGAGATGGGCTGCAGTCTCCCTTCACCATGAATGACGACCAGGACTGGCAGAGCACAGACATGGATGCACAAGGTACGCTGATGGCAGCTGACCATTCTAGCCAGACTCTCAGACATGGCATGCAGACTCTGGGTGGGGTTTATCCCTTGACAAGACCCAGATGCAGAATGGGTGTTCTGTGGAGCTGCCTCCCCCCCCACACTTTCACCAGCGTGCACTACAATCCCCAGTAGTGCAGCAGGAGCTAATTCTCCTTTGGTGGAGACTGCTGCCTCTCCTGCTCATCACAGGAGAGGGGACACGCATTCCTCTGCCATACTTAAAGGGTTGGCTGAGGGGTTAACTTACTGGAAGCTGCTGCATTCTTTACCCCTGTTACCTCTATTTTTTTGGGGTGTTCTTCTCTTGTAACAGACCGTAAGGAACAATCAGAGTCAGAGTCCAGAATCACGTCAAACAGTTCAACTTTATTTTCCTCCGGACACAGCACATCCAAGACCAGGTAGGGACCATTAGCACGTCTTACACTATACCAGCAATACATTCTTCATAACTCCGCTTCTTCTCCTCTGCAACACCAGAATGGACCACAAAGTATTGACAGGACGAGGAGCCCGGTGAAAAAGGCACTTCGATCTCTTCCCCTGGAGACACTTCAATCCAGCATAAGAAAGACACATCTACTAGGTCGTCCACCCCTCTCTGGTTATCCTGCCCGGATACTTCCAGTGGCCCACTCGCTACTACGCTCTCGCACGACCTCTTCTTCTGAGCGTTCCCACAGTGGTTTTTCCACTGGACTACTGCTACGTAAACCCACTCACTTTAGGCTCACGCTTCCACAGTGAATCCTTTACCGGCTTCTTAAGGGGTTGCTGGTCCCCTCTTTCTCCTACCCTATGCTCAGGGCCCAGGAACGTGGAAGTCCTCACAATAGCAAGGTCCAACCCCGACTGACTTCCGCTACCAGGAAATCTTCCTGACAGATTCCTGCTTGGAGGCAAATCTGTCCCTAGCAACAAGTCTCTAACCTGTTGTCCCTATTGGACTGGATGTGCTCAAAGCCCCCCTCTAGTTGCCAAACCAAATACTGCATTGACCTCTTTTTCTAACTGGATCCCTAACGTGCCTCCATTAGTGACCCCAAGGATGCACTACCTACGTATATATCTATCTCTCCACGTATTAGACATAACACTAGTACATGCCATCATACACTATATGAAATACATACAGGGGAACTCCTTCAAGACTGTTGGAAGACCATTTCCGGTGACTACCTCTTGAAGCTCATCAAGAGAATGCCAAGAGTGTGCAAAGCAGTAATCAAAGCAAAAGGTGGCTACTTTGAAGAACCTAGAATATGACATATTTTCAGTTGGTTGTTTCACACTTTTTTGTTAAGTATATAATTCCACATGTGTTAATTCATAGTTTTGATGCCTTCAGTGTGAATGTACAATTTTCATAGTCATGAAAATACAGAAAAATTTTTGAATGAGAAGGTGTGTCCAAACTGTTGGTCTGCACTGTACGTTTACACATATTAACACACTTAAAGGGAATGAAACATTTAAAGGGTTAATACCCTTGACCTCCTTACACATACATGCTTCAGGAGTTATAGCAGAGCTAATTCAGCTACCTAACAGGCTCACAGCTATTCCTACAAGAGAAGACATGAAGACATACTGTACATAACACGGCTGGAGCAGGCTTGCAGGTCAGAATTGAATATTCTGCGCACTGAAGTTAAACAAGTAGATTCTCAGGTCCAGGATCATACTAACAGAATCCAAGATATTGAAAGGGAGATGCTTTCTCATCAGAAGTCACTAGACATATACTCCAGTCAGCTTCACTACCTGATAGAAGCCTATGATGATGCAGAAAAAAGGGGAAGGCGCAATAATCTGAGGATACGGGGTCTACCTGAGTCAGTAGAATCTAAAGATCTTTCTCATACATTGCAACGCATTTTCAACAGAATTTTGAGTGAGCCTCCTGAGAAGGAGATTGAATTGGACAGAGCTCACAGAGCACTTGGCCCCAGAGCATCTAACCCGGACCGTCCACGGGACGTGATCTGCCGCATTCATCACTATGTACAAAAAGAAGCCATCCTGCAGAGGCTCAGAGATGGACCCTCTGCTCTATTCCAAGGATCAAAGATTCTAATCCTACCGGACCTGTCCTGCCTGACTTTGCAAAGAAGAAGAGCGTTGACACCTCTCTTGGATTTGCTTCAAGATCATAAGTTGCTGTATAGCTGGGGGTTTCCATTCCGTTTGCAGGTCCGTCATGCGGGCCACATGCATATCCTCAGGTCCCCATCGAGCATTGCATCATTTACATCAACCTTGAAGCTCCCTCGGATTGAATTTATGGACTGGCGTACTATTCCAGTGGAGGCCTCTGGCGGTTTATCTCAACGTCCGCCGAGGGCCTTTCAATGCCGGGGCAGGAGGGGGCGGGAAACTCTTTCCTCCTTGAGATCTGTGGTCTGGGATGATTTCCATTCAACAATTAATGCACTATTCTGATATGCAATGTTATGTTTCCATGATCTGTTTTCAGATACTGATTGTGGAATGTTGCTCCAGTTATCCATACTTGTAACCGTCTTCAGGAGTTGTGTTATCAATGTCTTCTTACCCCTGGGGCTTGGTGATCTTCTCCCCCTCCCTAGACAATAGTCCTGGGGCTTGTATTCCGATTATATAACTGTACTATGTTCTTCTTGGTTTTTACATGGGGGGGCAATGGTACTTAAGGGGCGAATTCATATTTGGTGTCATCTCGGCCTGGGGAGGGGAGCCCCTCTATGTAAAGCATAGTCCCCACCGGGAATTCACGTCACATTGTTGGACGTTAAATAATTTTCCTAACAATACCTGTGCACTTCGCACATCTTTTTGTACATGTTCTTTTGTATCATCTTAGTATATCCACTCTAACCTAGTTAGTACATTTCTTCCCTTAAATTTTTCTTCTTTCTTCTCTTTTTCTTCTTTCTCGCATTTTCCTCCCCCGTCTTAAAAGTACTTTACCATTACCATGGAGCGGATCAACATAGGATCCATTAACGCCCGAGGGATGAATGTTCCTCAGAAAAGATCTCAGATCTTGTATGATATATGCATAAAAAGCAGACTCATATCCTCCTGTTCCAAGAGACTCCTTTCAAGGCTGGCTGTCTCCCCACCCTGAAGGATCGATATTATTGCTCTTGGTTTCATAGCCCTAACCCTGACTCAAAGTCAAAAGGGGTCTCAATAGCCCTATGTAACGAATGTAAGCGGAGGCAGAGATGGTGAAGTTCACATTCATCTTTTATTTTAGAAGTGGAACCTCGAGACCGCGGTCCGGGGGGCTCCAAAAGGGGTGTAACTAGTGAGCCCCGGGTACCCGTAGTAAGGCCCCTCGAGCAGGACCAGATTGGAATACCCAGAGGACACAGGTGCTACCTCCAGTTAGACCCCGGACACGTGGCAGCTGTGCCAGAGGGACCAAAAGGGGGTAACAGATATGATATAAGAAACCGTGGAGTGGTAGACGCAGGTGAGGATGGTTCTGGTTCCGGGTAGATGGTAGCAGGCTGACTCCAGTAACCTTGTCACAGTCCACGGATACGGATGGCTGATGGCGGAACGGGAGGACACTTGCACGAGTGATAGCAGAGTTTGTCAGGGATAGCTGGATACAGGATACCACTGATCTGTGGAGACAAATAGAATGAGCAAAGCACTGAGACTGCTAACGCAGCGCAGACAGATCAGAGTCAGAACCGGATGTAGCAATGGTAGAAACACGTTGCTCCGGCACTCCCCCTATGGTGGAGTGGCCAGATATAGTAATCAGTGCGCTGCCATTGGTTGATTGACCTTTTCAAAAAATGCACGCTGTCCCTTTAAGAGAGACGGTGAGGGCGGCCTCGCGTCCTAAGCATTTTTCCTAGAGGCCTGCTGGCAGCGTGCCAGGAACTGGGAGAGGAAGCAGAACGCTGAGAAGCAGAGGGAGCAGGAGACCCCAGCCCGTGCACAGGCTGCTGCAAAGGGACAACTTGAAGAGCAGAAGGTGAGTGACCAGGACGGAGTGCAGAGCCAGCACGGGGACCGAGTGTAACAGTATCCCCCTCTGTACACCACCTCTTTTTCAAGCCTGCGTGAAATTTTTTAAGAGGAGGAGGAGCCTGGATGTTCTCTTTAAGCTCCCAAGACCTCTCAGGACCAAAACCCTTCCAGTCCACCAGGTAATAGGTCCTACCTCTTACTTTCTTAGTGGCCAAGATATGTTTTACCTCAAAAACATCATTTTCAGAGACCGGATCTGGAGTGGTACCCGGATCCTTAAAGAAGAGGCTCAAAACTACTGGTTTGAGGAGGGAAACATGAAAGGAGTTAGGCACACGTAGGGAAGTAGGCAATTTTAGTTTGTAAGAGACCGGGTTGATTTGTCTCAAGACTTCAAAGGGACCAATGAAACGGGGACCCAATCTGTACGAAGGCAACTTCAAACGGATGTACTTAGAGGAGAGCCATACCTTGTCTCCGGGACGAAAAGTGGGAGCATCCATGCGTCTTTTGTCCGCATGCCTTTTCATACGTTGAGAGACTCTCTCCAAAGCAGTCTTGGTATCTTTCCAAATGTTCGAGAAATCTCTGGTAAAGGTATCGGCTGCCGGAACACCAGACGGTCATTGGCCCATTCGGTCCTAGATTCTAGGATTGACCCAGAAGGCAGGTACATTCTCCTAAAACTTTGTATTCACTCAATGGCATTCTCCATAGCTAATTGGTACCTACCCAATAAAGACCTGACCTTAGCTTGTTTCGCTATTCTGTCGCTCCTGTCGGATTTTGGGGAGGGGACTCTGATTGCAGGCGGCGACTTCAATTTTACCCTTGATCCGGAGGTGGATACTTCATCTAAGCACCATTTCCTGCCCCGTAGACGTATCAATGTTCTTAAACGTAACATACAGAACCTACGCCTGGTAGACGCCTAGAGAGTCCTGCATCCTACAGATAGGGACTATACGTATTACTCCCCGGTGCACTGTTCATACAGCCGCATAGATATGCTGTTAATCAGCCAGCATGCCCTGACCTGACAGGTCCAGGCTTCTATTGGTCACATTGCCTGGTCGTACCATGCTCCCGTGTTTCCCTTTTTACCCCACCAAATGGCCTACACCGACCATGGACATGGCGCCTCAACGACAACTTGCTTAAAGACCCTCTATGCACTATGGAGATTAAGAAGTCAATCTCTGAATTTATAGAAATCCATGAAGATGACCAGACGTCCCTTTCTACCCAGTGGGAAACACTTAAGTGTGTTATAAGGGGTCTTTTGAGAAAGCATGGCTCTAGATTGAAAAAAGACAGCCTCCCTAATTTCCAGTCTGCTCCAGCGGATTAATACATTGGAATCCTCACATAAACAATCTCTATCCTCTTCTGTGTATGTAGACCTGTTAAAAGCAAGGGGGGAGCTCAGGGTCCTATTGGATCAAAAATATTCTCATCAAAAAATCACATTCCGTCGATTTATGTATGAACAAGCGGATAAATGTGGCAGGCAAATGTGGCTAGGGTGCTTCATCCCAGAAAGGACACTAGTTATAGCCCACTAATCATGCGGATCGGGGGGGCCCGCACACAGGATCCAACCCAAATTACCGAATCCTTTTGAGCCTATTATAGCGACCTATATAATATTCAGGGACATGTCAGCTTCGTCTCTGCACCTCAAAATAAACGACTATATCAGGCAAAATGCTCTCCCAACTGTCCACCCTGAACATGCAGACTCTCTGGAGGAGGACTTTTCAGAGGAAGAGACTGCTGCCATTATTAAATAATATCCGGTGGGAAAAAGCCCAGGCCCTGATGGGTTCACTCCAAAATTTTATAAGGTATTTAGCAAGCAACTTGTCCCTTTCCTAACAAAAGTATTCAGTTCTGTGTCAGAGGGATCCCCATTCGTGCCCCAGTCCCTGGAGGCCCACATCAGTGTTTTACCAAAACCTGGGAAGGACCCATTGTTAATTTCCAATTATAGGCCCATCTCTTTGATTAATATGGACATCAAATATTTTCGAAGGCCCTGGCCAATAGTTTGGCGCCTTTGTTACCCGGGGTTATTCATACAGATCAATTAGGGTTTGTCAGGGGCCGGGAGGCCAGAGATAATACGTATAAAACTCTTCTCCTGATATCTCAGGTGAGGTCTAGATCGCTCCCATTGTGTTTGCTTTCGGTTGACGCCGAGAAGGCCTTTGACCGGGTCAGCTGGAGCTTCATGTCGGCTTCCATGCATCAATTGGGCCTGTGCTCCAAATTTATTGAGAAGATTCTCTATATAGGAGCTCTTCAGCTAGGGTTAAGGTTCATGTGTTCCTGTCCTCCCCTATCCACATTAATAATGGTACACGACAGGGGTGTCCTTTGTTCCCTCTCTTGTATGTATTGATAATGGAACATCTGGCAATAGCTAGTAGAAAGAACCCCAGCATTCACGGTATTCCAGTTGGGGTAGGTCAATGTAAATCGGCTTTATATGCAGACTACCTCCTCATGTTTATATCACAGCCTCGCATTTCCTTCCCCTCCATATTTAAAGAATTTGAGACATTTGGCCATCTTAGTAATTTTAAAGTGAATTATTCTAAATCGGATGCCCTTAATATAACTTTATCTAGTGATGAAGTTCAACATCTTAAAGATAATTTTCCCTTTAAATGGCAGGAAACAGCATTAAGATACTTGGGGGTAACTGTCCCGGAAGATCATACTAAACTATATTCTTTAAACTTCCAACCCCTTTTGGATAAGACTTTGAAAGACTTAAATAGCTATGATAAGCTGAAGCTTTCATGGTTCGGCCGTATTAATGCGATAAAAATGGATGTATTACTTCGTTTCCTGTATATTTTCCAGACAGTTCCTCTAATTCCTCCTCCTTTCTTTTGCAGAATGCAATCAGCCATCTCGAGATTTGTGTGGGGGGTGGTAGACCCCTGATTGGCATGGGTATTATATATACAAAGGCTTGGGGGGGCGGGTCTTCCAAATTTCAAATGGTATCACAAAGCAGCGCTTTTGACACACATGCTAGTCTGGCAGCACCACAGTTCGGACAAACAATAGGTGGAAATAGATCAAGATGGCTCTAAAATTCCACTCCATAATCTCCCCTGGATCAGCCCTAAAAGTAGAGGTCAATTCAATTCTTAAGCTGACCTTCTTAAAGATACACTTAGAGGATGGGATCTGGAGACCGGCAGAGGCTCTCTCTCCTTAGGCAGTGGACAGCTTACACCTCTCTTCTCTAATCCGGAGTTTCCCCCAGGGGTGGAGAGGGATTGTTTTTTTTTTTGGATGGGAGAGAAGGGACAATACTATTATTATTATTATTATTATTATTATTATTATTTATTTCTATAGCACCATTGATTCCATGGTGCTGTACATGAGAAGGGGTTACATACAAATTACAGGTATCACTTACAGTAAACAAACTAACAATGACAGACTGATACAGAGGGGAGAGGACCCTGCCCTTTCGGGCTTACATTCTACAGGATTGTGAGGCAGGAGACAGTAGGTCGGGGGGTTGCAGCAGTTCCGGTGTTGGTTGAGGCAATATATCCGGTAGTGGTGAGGAGGTAGCAGGGTCATTGCAGGCTGTAGGCTTACATTCTACAGGATTGTGAGGCAGGAGACAGCAGGTTGGTGGGTTGCAGCAGTTCCAGTGTTGGTTGAGGCGATATCTCCGGTAGTGGTGAGGAGACAGCTGGGATCATTGCAGGCTGTAGGCTTTCCTGAAGAGATGGGTTTTCAGGTTCCGTCTGAAGGATCCGAATGTGTTTGATAGTCGGACGTGTTGGGGCAAAGAATTCCAGAGGATGGGGGATATTCGGGAGAAGTCTTGGAGGCGGTTGGGTGAGGAGCGAATAGTGTGGAGGAGAGAAGGATGTCTTGGGAGGATCGGAGATTACGTGAGGGAAGATATCGGGAGATTAGTTCAGAGATATAAGGAGGAGACAGATTATAGATGGCCTTGTAGGTCAGTATTAGTAATTTGAACTGGATACGCTGAGGGAATGGGAGCCAGTGAAGAGATTTGCAGAGGGGAGAAGCGGAGTAGTAGCGAGGAGAGAGGTGAATTAGTCGTGCAGCAGAGTTAAGGATGGACTGGAGAGGTGCGAGGGTGTTAGCAGGGAGGCCAGAGAAAAGGGTGTTGCAGTAGTCGAGGCGGGAGATGATGAGGGCGTGCACAATCATTTTAGTAGATTGAGGGTTGAGGAAAGGACGGATTCTTGAAATATTTTTGAGCTGAAGGCGACAGGAGGTAGAAAGAGCTTGGATGTGCGGTTTGAAGGACAGGGCAGAGTCAAGGGTTACTCCGAGGCAGCGGACTTCTGGTACTGGGGAAAGCGTGATGTCGTTAATTGTGATAGATAGGTCAGGTAAGGAAGATCTGTGGGATGGGGGAAAGATTATGAGTTCAGATTTGTCCACATTGAGTTTGAGGAAGCGGGAGGAGAAGAAGGAGGATATGGCTGATAGACACTCCGGGATTCTGGATAGCAGAGAGGTGATGTCTGGGCCAGAGAGGTAGATCTGAGTGTCATCAGCGTAAAGGTGGTACTGGAATCCGTGGGACTTTGAGTTGCCCCAGGCCAAGTGTATAGATTGAGAAGAGTAGGGGACCTAGAACAGATCCTTGGGGGACTCCAACGGAGAGAGGGTGGGACGAGGAGGTAGTGTGTGAGTGGGAGACGCTGAATGTGCGGTTGGAAAGGTATGAGGAGATCCAGGATAGGGCGAGGTCTTTGACTTTGGCAATACTAGTTGCTTTCATGTCCTTAAGTGTTTGGCCATGCCCGCTTTCGAATCAGTGCAGCCGTTAGAAGGCGGAGGCCCTTCTGATTGGTTGGAATACCTCAAACTAAAATCCTACCTCTCGTCTACAGAAGGCGCAGGCTCATACTCCTCCCTTCCTACGCCGTTTGAAAAGCTTTTCCTGTTGGTGTCGCCGCCTGCACATGGTGTCTCCTTTAATATATGCTCTTTTGAACCAAAATACAAAAGACGAGTTCCCAAGTACGTGGTGGGGTGAGTTGGGAGATGATATATGGGAGGCGGAGTGGAGGAAGGCGTTCGTATACTCACATAAATTCTCTATTGCCTGTGCCGCACAGGAAAATTCTCACCAGATGGTATTGCTGTCCAGATATCTTACATGCCGCTTTTCCCTCCGTCTCAGATACGTGCTGGTGTTGTGGAGTAGAGAGAGGTGCCATGCTACACATTTGGTGGAGATGTAATCATATTAAGCCATTTTGGGATTCTGTCTTTTCCACTTATCAAGCCATTAGCAGTCATTCGGTGACCAACTCCCCCACCCCCCTACCCCCACACCCCCAGGTCGCTTTATTAACTATCCTCCCGGGCTCGTTTCGGTTCCAAAATAAGAGGCTCCTAAGATTCTGCTTAACTCAGGGGTCGACAAAGTTGTTCAGAATCTAGGAGCCAGCCAAAAAATTTAGGAGCCAGAATTTTTTTTTAACAAACTTGGTTTTCAATTTAACAAAAAAGCATTACAAACGTTATAAACATTTAACTTCTAAAGATAATAAATATTATATTTTGATATATTAGATTTTAGGCAACATTCTAGTGTTTTTCACTTTGCTTTTTGTGGCCATGAACATGCCTTGTGATTTTAGAGCTGAAGCTGGGAATTGTAGTTTTTTTTTTAACCTAACAGATAGGAAAATGATGTGCAGAATAAACTACATTTCCCTAAGGTGCTTTGGGGAAGCCTCCCATAACAAACATGCCGCTAGTGGCTAGCGGCAGTAAACAGAATTATGGTGGCAGCGGAGGCAATCCAGACGGCCAGGGCTGGCTCCAGGTTTTTATGGGCCCCGGGCGAAAGAGTCTCAGTGGGCCCCCTTAACACAGACCACGATTCATGATGCACAGATACTGCAGAGAAATATGGGTATAGCACAACGCCAAACACTTCTCTTCTTCCATTACATAACTGATACCTATTGTAAATTGTACAATAGCTCAAAAACCGCCAAATCCTCACAGCGCACAGTACAGACTGGACAGTACAGTCCTCCATACAATATTATGGGCACCACATAGTCTCCCCCTCATCACCCATATAATACCCCATGCAGGATGTCACCCTGCCATCCCCCATATAATGCTCCATGCAGAATACTGGACCCAATATAATGCTCCATACAGAATACTGGACCACATATAATGCTCCATACAAAATATGGAGCTCTCCTCTACACTGTGCTGCGTTCTGCACTGTTACGGCTCAGTAAAGGGCGCTGTGGAAAGACTCCCCATTCACATCATTGCCTGCCTTTCATCTCATTGCCTCCCTCATACATGCTGCCATCATCATCATCATTGCCTCCCCATTAATATCATCATCATCATTGCCTTCCCATTATCATTGCCTCCCCATCATCATCATTATCATTGCCTCCCCATTAATATCATCATCATCATCATCATCATTGCCTTCCCATTATCATTGCCTCCCCATTAATATCATCATCATCATTGCCTTCCCATTATCATTGCCTCCCCATCATCATCATCATCATTGTCTCCTCACCACCATCACTGCCTCCCCCCACCATCATCACACATACAGCACCGCAGGCAGAACTCTCTCAAATACACACACGCAGGCACACACGCCTCACCTGTCCGGCGTCCGCGCGCTCTCTGCCACAGCTGGCCGCTGAATGATGACGTCATCCAGCGGCGCTGCTGTGAGAGAGGAAGCGCAGGCGCCCCCTGGAGCTCAGAGCTGCGGCAGCGGAGGCACGGGGAGAGGTAAGTATTGCGCCGGCTGCTGCCGGGGCCCTGAGCAAGCGGGGGGGAGGCCCAGTGGCGGCGCTGACACCGCTAATGGGCGCCGGGGTGCCCGACGGCAAGTGGGCGCCCCCCCCCCCCCCCTGCCTGCTCAGGGCCTGTGCCGGGTGCTGACGCCAGCCCTGCAGACGGCGCAGGAGGAGCTGCTAATCAGCTGAGTAAAATATATATTTTTTTTTCCTCTTTAATTCCCCTGGCGCCAGGCATGATTTTCTAGGCGCCACTGGTGACCTGGCGCCCGGGTTTGTCGAACCCTGCTGCGCGCACTGTGATCCTGAGACATTGGAAAACCTCCCAATCTCCGAATATGTCTGAATGGGTTAACCCCTTCAAGACCCAGCCTATTTTGACCTTAAAGACCTTGCCATTTTTTGCAATTCTGACCAGTGTCCCTTTATGAGGTAATAACTCAGGGACGCTTCAACGGATCCTAGCAATTCTGAGATTGTTTTTTCGTGACATATTGGGCTTCATGTTAGTGGTAAATTTAGGTCGATAATTTTTGCGTTTATTTGTGAAAAAATGGAAATTTGGCAAAAATTCTGAAAATTTTGTAATTTTCAAATTTTTAATTTTTATTCTGTTAAACCAGAGAGTTATGTGGCACAAAATAGTTAATAAATAACATTTCCCACATGTCTACTTTACATCAGCACAATTTTGGGAACAACATTTTTTTTTGTTAGGAAGTTATAAGGGTTAAAAGTTGACCAGCGATTTCTCATTTTTACAGCAAAATTTACAAAACCATTTTTTTTAGGGACCACCTCACATTTGAAGTCACTTTGAGGGGTCTATATGGCAGAAAATACCCAAAAGTGACACCTTTATAAAAACTGCACCCCTCAAGCTACTCAAAACTACATTCAAGAAGATTATTAACCCTTCAGGTGCTTCACAGGAACTAAAGCAACGTGGAAGGAAAAAATGGACATTTTAATTTTTCCAACAAAAATTTTCTTTTAGCATCAATTTTTTCATTTTTACATGGGCATCAGGATAAAATGGATCCTAAAATTTGTTGGGCAATTTCTCCTGAGTACACAGATACCTCATATGTGGTCATAAACCACTGTATGGGCGCACGGCAGGGCTCAGAAGGGAAGGAGGGCCATTTGACTTTTTGAATGGAAAATATGCTAGAATATTTAGCGGTTGCCATGTCGCATTTGGAGAGTCCTGTGTGCAAACATTGGAGCTCCCCACAAGTGACCCCATTTTGAAACTAGACCCCTCAAGGAACTTAACTAATGCATAGTGATCACTTTGAACCCCCAGGTGCTTCTCAAATGATCTGTAAAAAAAAGAAGTACTTTTTTTTCCAACAAAAAATTTTTTTAGCCTCAGTTTTTTCATTTTCACATGGGCACAGTATAAATTGGATCTTAAAATTTGTTGGGCAATTTCTCCTGAGTACACAGATACCTCATATGTGGTCATAAACCACTGTTTGGGCGCACGGCAGGGCTCAGAAGGGAAGCAGCGCCATTTGACTTTTTGAATGGAAAATATGCTGGAATATTTAGCGGATGCCATGTCGCATTTGGAGAGTCCCTGTGTGCCTAAACATTGGAGCTCCCCCACAAGTGACCCCATTTTGGAAACTAGACCCCCTAAGGAACTTATCTAGATGCATAGTGAGCACTTTGAACCCCCAGGTGCTTCACAAATTGATCCGTAAAAAAAAGAAAGTACTTTTTTTTCACAAAAATTTTCTTTTAGCCTCAGTTTTTTTCATTTTCACATGCGCAACAGTATAAATTGGATCCTAAAATTTGTTGGGCAATTTCTCCTGAGTACACAGATACCTCATATGTGGTCATAAACCACTGTTTGGGCGCACGGCAGGGCTCAGAAGGGAAGGAGCGCCATTTGACTTTTCAGCTGCAGATGGAAGGGAGGGAGACACAGGAATTCATTACTGATGGTAGGCGGAGCCCCAGATCAGGATGTCACCTCAGATCAAAAGCGTGCTGACTGGCTGGCCCCTCCAGCTCGGGCTCCTCCTACTCAGCTCCAGTCTAAGATTTGAGGTCCCAGAGGATGGTCGCTGCTAATGCAGCTCCTCAGAAGATTTTATTATTTTATTTCGGACAAGAGACTTGGATCACCAGTTGGTCTAGAGGTCTCAGGGGTACCAGCGCTGCTGTACCCCACCCTCTCCCTCGGCGGATCTGTATTTACACTATGGTCCCTGCAGAATCTTGCCGGCCCTGGGGGATGAGGAGAGCTTCCCTGGCGGGGACGCAAACCACATGTGCGGTCACTGCGTTCCTCGCCCTGGGGGGAAGCATGGGCACAAGCGCCACAAATCCTGAGGGGTCCCTGTGGCGCTAAGCTGGTGAGTACTCCACACAAATTTTATTATAATAATGTGTGAGTGCTTTAGCGTCTGAGTGGCAGCGCTATTACATGTATGTCAGTATGCTTCAGCGCTGCTGTGACAGCGCTGTTACATGTAGAAGTGGTGATTTTTTTGTCCGCAGGCAGATGCCTGCAGGACAGGGAGGGAGCAGGAGCCAGGGGTCGGCCATCATATTTGAGCTGGCAGGGGCTGGCCTGACGCTTCTCCGGTCTTTGAGCAGAAAGACAGCGCGGCTCTGGCGCTTTCTCCGACTCCCGCACGTGGGGGCCATTCCCGCAGGCTCCAGTGCTCCTCAGGACCGTCCTCTCCGCATAGAACCACGCAGTGGGTGAGTGCGAATTCTCACCCGCAGCGCAGCGATCACTATCCTGCGCGCAGTCTTTTAAGACTGAAAATTCGCTGGGTCACACAGTATTACATGTGGGAGAGATTGCAACATTAACCCTTCTGAGGTATATTTATGCCAGCGTTTTTGACTAAATGCCGCTGGGGTAAACCATCCTGTGGGAGCCGCGGACCATGTCCCAGTATCACTGCGGCAATCAGATACGCAGACCTCAACAGCGTCTAGCACTGCGGTCGACAGTGGGGCAAAATTGGATGATATCGCTCGCTCGATTAACAACTTGTCTGACCTTTTAGGTCAATATGTGTCTGCTAATTCCTCTCAGAGGAAGCGACGCAGGCCGTTACCGGCCTCTACACGGAGCGAGTCGGATGTATCCGATTTTGGACAGAGTTCCCCTTTAAATTCGGAAGAAATATCCGATTCAGATGAGGACGAACCGCAGGGGCGTTCTTCTCTGGCGAAACGTACGGAGGCATTGATTGAAGCCATGAGAGAGGTGTTACAGTTACCAGAGGAGGTAACTAGTCGTCCTGGTAAATCAGCACGTATGTTCCAGGAATCCCGTGCTTCGCGTACAACATTACCAGCTCTGAGCGAGCTTAATAGTGTAATAGAAGAGGAACGTCTGTGCCTAGATAAGCGTTTTCACGGAACGCATTTCTTTGATGCACTTTATCCTTGCTCTGCGGAGTTAAAGGATAATTGGATTTCTGCTCCTGAAGTGGATGTTTCCTTATCCCAGCTTAGTAAATCATCTACACTCCCTGTTAAGGGGAAAGCGAGTTTGCAGGAGCCGTTGGACAGAAAAACGGAAATGGCGGCAAAAGCAAGCTATGAGGCTGCGGGGCATGGATTCCGAGCGGTGCTAGGATCCATGTGTGCTGCTAGAGCTTCTCTAGGCTGGTTGGCACGTTTAAAGACGGAGTTGCAGAACGGATCTCCGTTACCTGATATACGGGAAACTTACGAATTGTTAGAAACTGCAGCCCGTTATATCTTTGATGCCGGTCTGGATACGGCATCCCTGCTGGCGAGAGCGCAGGCTTTAGCGGTCACAGTCAGAAGAGCTTTATGGCTCAGACAGTGGGCCGGGGATGCAGTTTCCAAACAGGGTTTATTGGCTTTACCTTAAAAGGGTGGCCTCCTTTTTGGATCCGACCTCACAGAGCTGATTTCCAAGGCTAAGGCGAAGGAAGCAGCATTGCCACAACGTAGGGCCATGGCTTCGGTATCCGGTAAGCCTGGTGGCTATAGCGGTCGGCGGTCCTTTCGGGGCCGAGGACGACTTAGTCACTCCTCGTGGGGATCGGGTCGTTCCTCTTTCTCAGGAAAAAAGTCCTCTCAGAAAACCCGTACTCCTTGGAAGCAGAATTTCCGCCAGGACAAGCGGGAATCCGACAAGAAGCCCGCCAAGTCAGATTTACGCCAGGGGTCCACTCGAGGACTCTCGAGTGGGGGGTCGCCTACTTCATTTCAAGGCGACTTGGACGGCTCGCGTTCCAGATTTCTGGGTAACGCGGGTAGTGTCGGCAGGCTATTTCATAGAGTTTGCTTCTCGACCCCCAAATGTTTTTTGTCAGTCTCGCGTTCCGTCAGAACCCGAGCTTTTTGTCGCGCTACAGCGAGAGGTCGAATTTCTGCTACAAAAGGGTGTAGTAATACCGGTTCCGTCAGAGGACCGAGGAAAAGGTTTTTATTCCAACCTTTTCATAGTTCCCAAAAAGGAGAACAAATTTCGCCCGATTCTGGATCTCAAGCGATTAAACCGGCATGTCCACGCCCGGAAATTTCGCATGGAGTCACTCCGCTCCGTCGTAGCAGCTCTGTCACAGAACGATTTTCTGGTGTCAATCGACATTCGCGACGCCTATTTGCATGTTCCCATCGGAAGGGCTCATCAGCGTTTTCTTCGGTTTGCCATAGGTCAGGATCACTGTCAGTTCGTGGCTCTGCCGTTCGGCTTAGCCTCAGCGCCCAGAGTCTTTACAAAAATTCTGGCGCCCCTCATGGCAATCCTTCGAAGACAGGGGATTACGATTCTGCCTTATCTGGACGATCTTTTGATAGTGGCCTCCTCGGAAGAAGAGGCAGTGACGGCTCGAGACTTGTCTCTTCAGCTTCTGAAGGACTTTGGTTGGCTGGTCAATTGGGAGAAGTCGTTTCTGGAACCATCGAGGGCAATCCTCTTTCTGGGGATGCAGCTTGACACGATTCAGTCGGTAGTTTCTCTACCACCAGACAAACAATCATGTCTTCTTCGACATGTGCTGATTATGAAATCCTCAACAGCAATGTCCCTGCGGGAGTGTATGCGTCTTTTGGGACTGATGGTGGCGTCCATGGAGGCAATTCCTTTTGCCCAGTTCCATTCCAGGACTCTCCAAAGGTTCATCTTGAGTCGATGGAACCGGTCGCAATCGCTGGATTGCAGTGTCACCATTTCTCGCGCGGTGCGGGATTCTCTAGAATGGTGGTTACGTCCAGGGGCATTCTCCCTGGGGAAGTCTTTCCTCCCTCCGAAGTGGTCAGTCATAACCACCGATGCCAGCCTGACGGGCTGGGGGGGTGTTTGGAACAATCTCTGGATTCAGGGGGTATGGTCATCGGAAGAGTCTGTTCTTCCGATCAACATCCTGGAATTGAGGGCGATTTTCCTTTGCCTCCAACATTGGACGGTCCTTTTGAGCGGTCTGCCAGTCCGAGTGCAGACAGACAATGCGACGGCTGTCGCGTATATCAATCACCAAGGCGGGACAAGGAGTTCCAGACTCATGGTAGAGGTGTCCCGAATCCTGATTTGGGCCGAGGCCAGTGTACCAGCCATTTCGGCGATTCACATTCCAGGGGTTCAGAATATTACAGCGGACTTTCTCAGTCGCAGAAGGATGGATCCCGGGGAATGGAGCCTCCACCCGGAAGTTTTTGCACTACTGTGCTCTCGTTGGGGAACTCCCCAAGTGGATTTGATGGCATCCAGGTCCAATGCCAAGTTACCGACGTTCATGTCCAGGTACAAGGACCCGAAGGCTGTGGCGGTGGATGCTCTAGTGGCTCAGTGGGATCAGTTCGAGCTGATCTATGTATTCCCGCCGATATCCTTACTTCCTCTAGTACTGCGTCGGATCAGACTAGAGAGAATTCCAGCTATTTTGATAGCTCCAGACTGGCCAAGAAGGGGGTGGTTCTCGACAATAATGTCGCTGTTGGCGGCACCTCCTTTTCCACTCCCTCTTCAACCGGACTTGTTGACTCAGGGGCCCGTTTGTCATCCGGACTTGATGTCCCTGCGTTTGACGGCGTGGCTCTTGAGACCGAAATCTTGACCCGTAGAGGTTTCTCAGCCGAGGTCATTGCTACCCTTCGTGCTGCAAGATGTCCGGCTACTACTAGGATTTACCACAAAACTTGGGAATCCTTCTTTTCGTGGTGTGTGGGGTCCTCTCGGAACCCGAGAAAGTTTTCCATTCCCAATCTGTTGGCTTTTCTGCAGCATGGGCTAGACAAGGGTTTGGCAGTCAGCACCCTGAAAGGTCAGATTTCTGCTCTGTCCTTATTGTTCCGGAGAACCATTGCTTCGAATAGAGACGTGCTCTCCTTTTTCCGAGGTATATCTCGTAAGTTTCCGCCGCGGAAGGCACCCGTGTCTCCTTGGCGGCTCAACCTTGTTTTGGAGGCTCTTCAGCATAAACCTTTTGAGCTTATGGTTTCTGCTAGCCTTTCTTTACTTTCTTGGAAGGTGGCTTTCCTTGTTGCAGTCACTTCTTTGAGAAGGGTTTCTGAGTTGGCAGCTCTTTCTTGTTCGCCTCCTTTTCTGGAGTTTTTTCCGGATCGTGTAGTGCTTCGCACTCGGGGTGATTTTTTACCTAAAGTGGTGTCACAATTCCATGTCAACCAGGATATTGTGTTGCCTTCATTCTGCCCGGATCCGAAGAATGTGAAAGAGCGAGCTTTGCACACATTGGATTTTAGTGCGGGCCTTGAAGTTTTATCTATCTATTACTCAAGGTTTTCGTAAGACGGACTCCCTATTTGTGGTTCCAGTTGGTCGTCGGCGTGGTCAACGAGCTTCCAAGGAATCTATAGCTCGTTGGATCCGGTCAGCTATATTGGAAGCTTACCGTCTTCAGGGTGAATCTTGCCCGATTAAGATTCAAGCCCATTCCACGAGGGCTGTGGCTTCATCGTGGGCTTTTCATCAAGGTGCTTTGGCAGTGCTGCTCTGCCGGGCGGCAACTTGGCGCTGTGTCCACACGTTTACGAAGTTTTATAAAGTGGACGTCAGTGCTTCCGCTGATGCAGCCCTCGGACGTAGGGTCCTGCAGGCAGCTGTAGTTTAAAGTTCTGGATGAACTTGTGTTTAGCGCTGGTTGCGCTTTGTTGTTAAGGTTGTTGGGTTTCTGCCTTTTGTTGGTTTTTTCCCACCCTTATTTTTGAACTGCTTTGGGACGTCCCATCAGTAATGAATTCCTGTGTCTCCCTCCCTTCCATCTGCAGCTGAAACACGGATTTTGGTAAGAACTTACCGGTAAAATCCTTTTCAGCGAAGGGAGGGAGACACAGCACCCTCCCAAGGCAGAAGTGTGTTGATGTTTTCAGATGCAGCGCGACCCTTGTCTGATTGCGATATCTGGGCTGAGGTCAGCGCGCTAAGGCTCTGTTCCAGCATCGCCAGCTCATCGCAGTAGTCAGGTTCAGTGAATAGTACCTGGAACTCTGTGGTTTTTTGGCTTACTTTGCATGCATAACCTGTATCCTTGTGTTTTGCTCTGAAGTTTCTTCAGAAGGGGTTATGTTGCTCCGCTGGTGATCTTGGTTCTTCCCTAAAGCTTTGGTACGACTGGAGCTGAGTAGCAGGAGCCCGAGCTGGAGGGCACGCTTTTGATCTGAGGTGACATCCTGATCTGGGGCTCCGCCTACCATCAGTAATGAATTCCTGTGTGAAAAGGATTTTACTGGTAAGTTCTTACCAAAATCCGTGTTTTGAATAGAAAATATGCTGGAATATTTAGCGGTTGCCATGTCGCATTTGGAGAGTCCCTGTGTGCCTAAACATTGGAGCTCCCCCACAAGTGACCCCATTTTGGAAACCAGATCCCCTAAGGAACTTATCTAGATGCATAGTGAGCACTTTGAACCCCCAGGTGCTTCACAAATTGATCCGTAAATAAAAGAAAGTACTTTTTTTTCACAAAAATTTTCTTTTAGCCTCAGTTATTTTCATTTTCACATGGGCAACAGTATAAATTGGATCCTAAAATTTGTTGGGCAATTTCTCCTGAGTACACAAATACCTCATATGTGGTCATAAACCACTGTTTGGGTGCACGGCAGGGCTCAGAAGGGAAGGAGCGCCATTTGACTTTTTGAATGGAAAATATGCTGGAATATTTAGCGGTTGCCATGTCGCATTTGGAGAGTTCCTGTGTGCCTAAACATTGGAGCTCCCCCACAAGTGACCCCATTTTGGAAACTAGACGCCCTAAGGAACTTATCTAGATGCATAGTGAGCACTTTAAACCCCCAGGTGCTTCACAGAAGTTTATAACGCAGAGCCGTGAAAATAAAAAATCATTTTTTTTTCTCAAAAAATGATTTTTTAGCCCACTATTTTTTATTTTCACAATGGTTACAGGAGAAATTGGACCCCAAAAGTTGTTGTCCAGTTTGTCCTGAGTACGCTAGTACCCCATATGTGGGGGGGAACCACTGTTTGGGCACACGTCAGGGCTCGGAAGGGATGTAGTGATGCTTTGAAATGCCGACTTGATGGAATAGTCTGCGGGCATCTTGTTACGTTTGCAGAGCCCTGATGTGCCTAAACAGTAGAAACTCCCCACAAGTGACCCCATTTTGGAAACTAGACCCCGCAAAGAACTTATCTAGATGTGTGGTGAGCACTTTGAACCCCCAAGGGCTATACAGAAGTTTATAACGCCCGGGCATGAAAATAAAAAAATCATATTTTTTCCACAATCAGGATCTTTTAGTCCCCAATTTTTTTATTTTCCCAAGGGTAACATGAGAAATTAGACCCCAAAAGTTGTTGTCCAATTTGTCCTGAGTATGCTGATATCCCATATGTGGGAGAAAACTACTGTATGGGCACACGTCGGGGCTCGGATGGGAAGTAGTGACGTTTTGAAATGCCCACTTGATGGAATGGTCTTCGGGCGTCATGTTACGTTTGCAGAGTCCCTAATGTGCCTAAACAGTAGAATCTCCCCACAAGTGACCCCATTTTGGAAACTAGATCCACCAAGGAACTCCTTTAGATGTGTTATAAGCACTTTGAATCTCCAAGTCCTTCACAGAAGTTTATAACGCAGAGCCGTGAAAATATTAAATCATTTTTTTTCCACAAAAATAATTTTTAGTCCCCAATTTTTTTTCCCAATGTTAACAGGAGAAATTAGAACCCCCAAAGTTGTTGTGCAATTTTTCCCGAGAACGCTGATACCTCATATGTGGGGATAAACCACTGTTTGGGCATACGTCGGGGCTTGGAATAAAGGGAGCACTGTTTGACTTTTTGAACGCAAAATTTGCAGGAATCAATGGTGGCGCCATGTCACGTATGGAGACCCCCTGATGTGCCTAAATAGTGGAAACCCCTCAATTCTAACTCCAAACCCAACACCCCAACCCTAACCCCTACACACACCTAACCCTAATACAAACCCTAATCATAACCCTAACCCCAACACACCCCTAACCCTAATCCCAACTCTAACCATAAACCTAACCACAAGCCTAACCCTAATTCCAACCCTAACCCAAATTCCAACCCTAACCGTAATTCTAACCTTAACCCTAATGCTAACCCTAACCCTAGTTCTAACCCTAAGGCTGGGTTCATATTGCGTTTTACCAGCCCGTTCAACACGTAGCGTTGACTGGCTGGTAACGGTATAGCATAACGCGATCGCGTTATGCTATACCCGCTAGCGCAGATAATCAGTCGCGGATCAGCAGCAAAATGCGCCGCGGATCAGCAGCAAATGGCGCGGACAGCAGCAAAACTCGATCAGCAGCAAAATGCGCCTCGGATCAGCAGCAAAATGCGCTGCAGATCAGCAGCAAAATGCGCCGCGGATCAGCAGCGAAATCCGCCGCGGATCAGCAGCGAAATCCGCCGCGGATCAGCAGCGAAATCCGCCGCGGATCCGCAGCGAAATCCGCCGAGGATCCGCAGCGAAATCCGCCGCGGATCAGCAGCGAAATCCGCCGCGGATCCGCAGCGAAATCCGCCGCGGATCCGCAGCGAAATCCGCCGCGGATCAGCAGCGAAATCCGCCGCGGATCAGCAGCGAAATCAGCCGCGGATCCGCAGCGAAATCAGCCGCGGATCAGCAGCGAATCAGCAGCAAAATCAGTTGCGGATGCAGCGAATCCGCAGCGAAATCCGCCGCGGATCAGCAGCGAAATCCGCCGCGTATCAGCAGCGAAATCCGCCGCGGATCCGCAGCGAATCAGCCGCGGATCCGCAGCGAATCAGCAGCAAAATCAGTTGTGGATCCGCAGCGAAATCCGCAGCGAAATCCGCCGCGGATCAGCAGCGAATCAGCAGCAAAATCAGTTGCGATCAGCAGCGAAATCCGCCGCGGATCAGCAGCGAAATCCGCCGCGGATCAGCAGCGAAATCCGCCGCGGATCCGCAGCGAATCAGCCGCGGATCCGCAGCGAATCAGCAGCAAAATCAGTTGTGGATCCGCAGCGAAATCCGCAGCGGATCCGCAGCGAAATCCGCCGCGGATCAGCAGCGAATCAGCAGCAAAATCAGTTGCGGATCCGCAGCTAAATCCGCCGCGGATCAGCAGCGAAATCCGCCGCGGATCAGCAGCGAAATCCGCCGCGGATCCGCAGCGAATCAGCAGCAAAATCAGTTGCGGATCAGCAGCAAAATCAGTTGCGGATCAGCAGCGAAATCCGCCGCGGATCAGCAGCGAAATCCGCCGCGGATCAGCAGCGAAATCTGCTAGGAAAAAAAAAAAAAATTATTTATTTTTTTATTTGTCCCTACCTATGATAAAGGGGGGGTTCATTTACTTTTTTTTATTTTGATCACTGTGACAGTTTATCACAGTGATCAAAATAAATTTTTGAACACTGGGGGGCGCACTGCGCATGCGCCGGCCGGCGTGCGCACTGCGCATGCGCCCGCCATTTTCCAAGATGGCGGCGCCCATGAAGAGGCCCGGGCGGACGCCGTGACCGATCCAGGGACATCGGTGGATCGGGAGAGGTGAGTAGGGGGGTCGGATGGTTAGGGGGGGGGGGGATCGGAAGGTGGGGCAGCGGAGCAAAGGAGGAGGGGAGCAGATAGTGACAGGCGGTGACCGATCACCGCCATCTTTTGGTGGCGGCGGCCGATCGCCGCCGTGACTACGTGTGGGGGGGTCAGGGCTCGGTGTCCAGCCATGGCAGATGCTATTGCAGCATCGGCCATGGCTGGATTGTAATATTTCATCAATTAAATTGGTGAAATATTACACATTGCTCTGATTGGCTGTTTCACTTTTAACAGCCAATCAGAGCGATCGTGGCCACGGGGGGGTTAAGCCAACCCCCTGTGGTGAAGCACAAAGGGTCCTGTAACTGCGGGTCGGGTGACCTTTGAGTGACCCCGGTCTCCCGGCCCGCAGGAACGCGATCCTTTCATGACGCAGGGTATGCGTCATAGGTCGGATTGGCACCGACTTTCATGACGCATACGCTGTGTCAAAGGTCGGGAAGGGGTTAAAGAGATAACCAGCCTTCAAAGTATGGAGGAATTGTCTCCTGAGGTTAATGGTTCAATGGAGAAATATCTGCAGGTTTGGAGTCCTTGGATTTTGTATGTAGACTCTCTGGATTTTCTATTCCTCTTTTCTAAGCCATAAGGAAGATGGATCAAACAATACGGGTTCGATGGACGTCATTATAGGGGTGCAAGTTGCCCCCTGTTATATCAGACTTCACGGTTCCTCCCCCTTTTTTTTCTCTTTCTCACTCCTCATCCCCCCCCCCATTCCTCTGCTTCTCAGGCTATGGTTCCACGGTCCGGAACCATAGCGCTTTGGATGGAGCGGAAATTCCGCTCCGTCTAAGCCCCGCCCCCTTTCTGACGCGCGCACTTTCCGGAGGTGTTCAGGACACCTCCGGAACACCTCCGGAAAGAGCGCAGGGCTACATAGCCCTGTGTTAATTCTGTTGCGGCGACGCACCGTCGCCGCAATACGCGAGGACATGCTGCGGTCTAAAAAGACGCGCCGCATGTCCGTTTACGCAGGTTTGCCACCTGCGTATTGTTACGCATGGTGGAGACGGGATTCCTTGAAATCCCCTCCACTATGCTGTAACATCTGGACGCTGCGTGTTTGGCGCTGCGCCAGCGCACAGCGCCAAACACGCAGCGTTTCCTGACCGTGGAAACTCACCCTCAGTCTTTCCTTTTGTGTTTACACCATTATTATTTGGAGTGACCTAGCTTATCTTGTTTGGGTCGCTCTCTTTCAGTGGATACTTCATAGATATTGCCAAGGGTCAAACAGTCTCCCTGGATAGGGGTTCCTTCATCCCCCCATGGATTTACTTTTCTTTTCAGATTTTGTTGTACTTGATTAGAAATGACTTTTGACCTGAAAGTTCTATTATTTCGGACTTGTTGGCTACAGTTCTTGATATACAGTTGTAAATGAGATTTCTTTTTGTACTCCGTAATCGTTATGTTGTTGAATCCTTTGTTACTCGATTGTTCTAAGTTTCTTTTCATAAAAACCAGATTAAACATAAAAAACAAGACCTCACATGACTCTGCAGGCGGGAATATAGAAAAATTATAGCTCTCTAAATAAAGGGATTCAATAAAAGCATCTTTTAGTGCATGATAGCAGCCAAACAGGGAAAAACGCTATAAATATTGTATTGCTGTAATCGCACCGACCCGAGCAATAAAGCCGTCTAATCAATTATACCACATGAATAATGTCATAAAAAATAAATACGACAAATTCTTCACCTGCTGTTGATTTGTTCATTTCATCTCCCAAAGATCGCAGTATGGCTTGGCTCACATTTATCCTGCGCTCTGTGCTGAGCATTTTCACCTATAATGAGGAAAATTTAGGCACCGTGGACGCAGTCTTGGCCTATGATCCGACAGCGATCTTTTTAGGCATGCATAACCGCACGGTCAGCTACACTTTTGTGCACCTCTAAAAAAGGCACCGCTGAACAGAGGCCAGATGGAGTCCAGAGTAACTCTGCTGCCTCATTATAATGAATGGCTCCCTCAGGGGTTTCATCCGAATCGCATTACTTGGAGATTTAGATGTAAACCCTGATGTAAGTGCTCAGCGTAGAGTGGCGGATAAATATGATCCCAAATGTTATGTAAAATGTTACCAACAAAAGCTTCAACTCAGTCTTCAAAAAAAGCAAGGCCCCCCCTCAGGTCCGACATTTGTCAATGGAAATATTGAGGGCTTCCACATCACTGGTAGTATAAAGGCTCTGTAATTCACTATAGCTCCCCCCTCCTTTCCAAAAGAAATTAAGCAAATCCAAAAGCCCCCTCGCTTGTGAGCCTGTGTGCCAAAACAATGTTTAGTTTCCACATGTTTGGCATTTCTGTAGCAATAGCAGCCTGCCTAATTGACTGCTGCATGTCTTCAGAAGCAGGAGCTGGTGACTGCAACATACTGGTCACTACAATGGCAGTGTGCAGTGCTCACTCAGCAACATCTACTGCTGCTTGTTTCTGGAAAACACCCATGGAGTCAAAATTGTCACTACACTTGTAGATAAACTCCCAGATGAGTATAATTTCCAAAATGGGGTCACTTAAGGGGGATTCTGCTCTTCTAGAACTTAGGGGCTCTGTATATGGAGTCCGCAAGCTATTGTAGAAAAATCTGGAGGCAAAGTCCAAAGTCTTGCCGCGTGGCTAAGCAGTACTGTACAGCCGTATACGGGGTATTTCCACATTCAGCAGAATTTGTGGGACAAATTTTTGTGCCATTTTTTTTTACCTATTTCCCAGTGTGAAAATGTCAAATCTGGGGCTAAAACAATTTTTGGGGGAGTAAAAATTTAACTTTTTTTCTTTACTGCCCAATTTTGTAAAAGTCTGTGAATACGGCCGAGTCTCGCATGTTAATTCCTGGTACTGCCGTCGGAAGAGGAGCGTGCAGCTCCATGCATTATGCGGCCGCACGCTTCACTCCCGAGGCCGGTGGCAGTGCCGGATATTAACATGCGAGACTCGGCTGTATTCCTCACATGTATGATCCCGGCCTAATGGGGACACTTTTGGGAGATTCTGCTGTTCTGGCACCTCAGGTGCTCTATCAATGTGACATGGCACCCTCAAACCAGTCCAGCAAAATCTGAACTCCAAAATAGCCCTTCTTACATTTTGAGCTTTGCACTATGCCTCAAAAGTAGTTGCACAGCAAATTTTGGGTCATTTTTTTTCCTGTAAGCCTTGTGAAAATGCAAACTTATGGGCAAAAAACAAACATTTTTTTTGTGGAAAAAATGTTTTTATTTTTATTTTCATGGCTCAACATTATAAACTTCTGTGAAGCACCTGTGGGTTCAAAGTGCTAACCACACATCTAAAGAAGTTCCCTGAGGGGTCTAGTTTTCCAAAGCGGTATCACTTGTCAGCTGTTTCCACTGTTTGGGCACATCAGGGGCTCTCCAAATTCAACATGGAATCCGCTAATTATTCCAGAATTATTTTTTTTAAAAAAATCAAATGACGCCTTTTCCCTTTCAAGCCCTGCTGTGTGCCCAAACAGAGATTTCCCACACATATGAGGTGTCTGTATTCTCAGGAGAAATTGCTTAACAAATTTTGAGGTCCATTTTTTTCCTGTTACCCTTGCGAAAATAAAAAAAAAATTGTGTCTATTGTAAAATTTTTCTGAAAAAAGTTTTTTTTCCTTCCACATTCCAATAATTCCTGTGACGCACCTGAGGCGTTAATAAACTTCTTAAATATTGTTTTGAGCATCTTGAGGGGTGCAGTTTTTAGAATGGTGTCACTTTTGGGTATTATCTGTCTTATAGACTCCTCAAAGTCACTCCAAATGTGATGTGCTCCCTTAATAAAATTATTTTGTTGGCAAAATGAGAAATCTCTGATCAGTTTAAACCCTCATAACTTCCGAACCCCCCAAAAATCGATGTTTACAAAAATTGTGGTGATGTAAATAAACACCTAGACACCTGGCAGGGCAGACGTGTCCTCATGTGGCTCCTGGGCTAATATTTTATCTTAAAACTATTATCTTAAGTAGCCTAAGCGGCCCAAAAGGTACCCTCCCGGCAAAGAGACTTCCCCAGCCCTAAAATTGTGTCAGTAGAAGAGTGGGACCGGAGAATTCAACAGTGGCAGGAGATCTCACGGACCGGACCTGCAGGCGCCATTAACTGAGCGGGAGTTGCAGGAGAGCCTAAGGATTGCTGTGCTGACCCGCCACCACAATTGTGGATTACCAGGGCTATGGGGTACTCAGAGCCGAGCCATGGAAGTCTATGGGGTTGTCACTGGTAGCGGTGGCTCGGTCTGTGGCCCTGGCGGTCAGGGCGATAATAGGGGAATTATTTACAGGGGATTTGGTAGATAACAGTTCGTGACGCCACCTGTAGTTGTCTAGTCACTAAAGACCAGCGCTGCTGAATAGAACTCTGAGGGGATGTTAGAGCAGCTAGGTGTTGGGTCCCCCACAGGTGGGACTGTCCCTCTGAGTCTATGGTTATAATGATGTAGGGTGCAGTTAAATGAATCAGTCTCACACCATCCAGCGTCTTTCCATACCTTTTACTTGTCAGATGTTTAGGCAGGTCCCGGGGAGCTGGTCGGGGTGGAGAATGCACGTCCAGGTAACAGCTGAGCAGGTTAGAGGCCTCCTTTACTTTCAATATGATGAGTCCAACTTGCATGAAGCTAAGTTAACTCCGAATACTCCAGCTAACTCCATAGCTGTACTGCCCGGCCGACTTTGTGACGGAGCCTTCTAAATGGTAAAACTAAGTCCTTACTTTTGTCAAGCGCTTAACTCAAAGTCCTTGTTCCCCTGACTCCGGTTACGTACCGACACTAAGGCTTGCTCCTGCGACTTATAGTCCAGCGAGACTCTGGTTTTCTCGTTACTATGCCTGAAACAATAGCAACTCCTCGGTCCCCAGTGACCGGATAATTAGTGCAGGCAATTCACTACCTAAGGCACTGCTCTGTCTTCTCCACTGTGCCCTTCGCCCTGCTTCTGCTCTTAACATAGCACTGCAGCGTGGATGTAGAAAGTCAGTTTTTCCTTTGAGCTCAATGAGCAGCTCTTAGTATCCTCTAAGTCCAGGCTGGTTAAGAGGTAGCTCTGACTAGGCTAGGATGAACTGGCTCACCCGTACTAGCCTCCACTTTTGGTCAGATGAGCTACTCTGGCACTCAACTCTCACAGAGCTCTAACAGGAACTCAACTCTCCTGAGACAGGAACTCTCCTCCTACGCAGGCTGCGTGACACTACTTTATACCCCTAGTGGGTGTGTCTAAAGTGTGAATGAATGGTGTAAAGCTTTAACTGTTAACTTTCTGTGCAGACTCCAGGATTTTATGTGTGCCTTACAAAGCTGGGCTACACATTGCCATCTCCATCGCAGGCAGCGGAAGGCTCGGACCGCCTGAGGATCTGGTGACGGCGGGAAAGCGGCGAGGTCGTGTGAGGAGATACCCTGGTGTGGAGTCCCTGTATAGTGTGGTTGCAGCGATCCGGGTGTTCTCTCCCCTCCCCTCCCCTCTCGGTCCACATACCTACACCGATTGTATCGGAGCCTTGGTTGGGTGCTCCCGGATGGTGACTGGTTCTCATGGAGGAGGTGTGGGGGCAGGGAGCCTCTGAAAATGGTCCATGTGTGCTGCGGTGGGTGGCTTAGGGCTGGAAGGGAAGCCCTCCGGCGGCCATCTTTATGAGAAAAAACGACAGTGACTGGCTCACTAAATCTTATGGACTCGCTGATTGTAGCATACTGATGTCATCTAGTTCCCCTTCTGGAAATTGTGCCTGTTGCACATTTTTAGCAATCACATTAAATAGAGAAATGACTCTAATCCCTTTTCCTTCTGTTAACTTCCGAGCCACTACCACTATCCTTTGAAAGCATACTGATTAATCAGCCACAGGACTTATCCTTATATTATACATTTATCTCTGAGTGGGCATCATGAGCCCTTCCAAGTCGCAATCTGCAGCTGATAAGCTAAAGAGGCCAGAGGCAATCTGATGACCACGCAAAGATCCTCCAATAAACCAACTCAGGGAGAGACATCATTGTCTCAGGAATCAGAGGATATGGACACAGAGCCCACTTTAAAACAGGTGTCCGCACAACTGTTGGTTGCTATCCAGGTCAGTACAGCCTTCCTAACGGGGAAAATTAAGGAGATTAAACTGACCTGGGACTCCTGTAATGACATGTCAAATTTGGGAGAGAAAGTCTGACAAGCGGAGGGTAGAATTTTGAGTTTGGAGGACCAAACAGCACCTTTGCCTGAGCGTATCAGAGTGCTAGAACAAAAATTGGAGTTTTGCGTACAAAAGCAGGGTGATCTAGAAAATAGACTGAGGTGTAATAACATCCGTATCATTGGATGCATTAGTGGAGCCACTACCACTAAAAGGTCAGCTACTTTATATACAGCTGACATCTTAACCATTTGATGCACTAATGATCCGCAATATTCAGGCTTACTACTAGGCACGTGCAGTATTTTTTTTTCTTTGACTTATTTGAGCACACTAGCTCACATGTTTGCACGTTGCACTTTCATTGTATATTAATATTGGGCACTTGCCTTTACCTTTATGACCGAGTTTGCAATATGCACATGTGCACTTTAGCTATAATATACAGGATTGCCAGTGAACTTTAAGTTTACTTAGTACCAGCTGTATTTTGCTTTTACATAATAAGGATCTTTCTCTCCTACGTTTGAGGTTCTATATGGACATTTCTCCCTAATAACATTTGATGACTTGGCTTAATCAGACATACATTGAATTGAACTCTATATACTCTAGGAGCGATTTTTTCCAAATGACTATCTGTATGACCTGTGGTTGGTAGTTTTTTATTGTATCACATCTCTGTTAAATGACTTTTTATGATTGAGTATTGTATTAATAAAGATGGATTTTCTACTATGTGGCATACACTTCCCTTTTTTGTAGGCTATTTGACCCCAAATAGACTATATAGATTTGATAGAGGGGCAACTGATGAATGTCATAGGTGTGGGAATCGGAAGCGGACTTTTGGCACCTCATGTGGAATTCTAGAATTATACGAAGATATTGGAGTGATGTCGTAACTACATTAGAGCGGGTAATTGATATACCATTTGAATGTAGTCCGGAGATGTGTGTTCTGGGTGTTGTGGATGAGGAGATGTGGATCCATTGTGATAGAATATTTCTCCAGGAAGTTCTGTTTATGGCTAGTAAAGCGATAGCGTTGAGGTGGATAGGGGGGTAGATCTCCTTCAATCAATCAATCAATGGAAAGAACTAGTGAGCGATATAATTCCATATGAGAACATATTATATAGAAACAGAGGATGTCCCCAGAAGTTCCATGGGATTTGGGAAAGGTGGTGTGACTCACCCCTGACACACCTACCCCCTGGTGCCATGGCTTCCTCAATCTTGCGATACGGCCCCTGAAGTATACCCCTTCCAGAGCGTGAAAGTGATGCTATGT
Source organism: Oophaga sylvatica (assembly GCA_033576555.1). Classification (NCBI taxonomy): domain Eukaryota; kingdom Metazoa; phylum Chordata; class Amphibia; order Anura; family Dendrobatidae; genus Oophaga; species Oophaga sylvatica. The sequence continues at coordinate 437,125,792 of JARQOD010000005.1, read as the reverse complement.
GTGAGCTTTGGAATATATGTCTATTATAACCTGACCTGGTGTGAACTCAAAACTCTGATAAAGAACCTGTTGGTTTGACGGTGCAATGCTTTGTAGAGTACATCTTTTTAAATGCTATGTTTTACTTGTTTACTCTATTATTGAAAGTGTAATATACCTATGTCACTGTGAATGGTGATTATATGGATTATTCTGACTTTACACTGCATTGTTGTATGTTTGTTGTATTATTCTGTGGAATCTTTCAATAAAGCGTTTTTAAAAAAAAAAAAAAGGTGTAATAATATTAATAATAATGTGCTAGTTTTTTTGTTTTGTCCAGGAACAAGTATGTGACCATTTCAAAGTCTTCTGTGGTTCCTCAGCCAGCTCCGTCTTCATATACAGAAATGCAGCAAGTTGCCATGTATTGTAAGGACAAGCTTTTCTGTGGGGATTCTGAGTTGTCGCTAGAAGAATTTAGAGCAATTGTCTACAAAAAGAAACATGAACAACGTAAGAAGATGCAACAGTGGGGTAATCTCAGAGTTCATTTTACATGTCAAATGCGTCTATATATGTTTGCATTTTACCCTCTGTTGCAGTCTCGCAATGTTGGGTCTTATGTGCATCCTGAATAATTGCACACAGAATCAAAGAATATTGGAAATTGAATAGAATACCATCCTCGATATTACACCAACTGCAAAGTGTTTCAGCATGTAAAATTGCCACTTGTCACGGAGCGTGGTGTATGGTCACTAGAGGATACTTTTATTTCTTGGCTTTTGTGTAGAAAGATCCAGGTAATCATTATTAAGGATATGAGTGCTGTATAAGAAACTAAAAGGAAGAAATTGTAAAATTTGTTTGCACTCATCAGCAGCACTCTCACCATTGTGGATACCTACTTGTTTAATTTAAGCTAAACTGTAACCTGTCAGTCTTTCCAGATCACGCAGAAGCGGTTTTAGGCTTAAAACACTGTCCATATGTGCCTTTTAGTCTTTGTGTATTTTATTTTCAAAGCGACGATCCTGTACCCGACAGTGGCCACTGAATAGTGTGACGGAGCCATGCTGTACACTATTTCCATCTGTTGTTGGTAACCGCTGATCAGTGGGAATGTTGTGGCGAACCCTCACCAATCTGATGTTAATGACCCATGCTAAGGATGGCTCATCAATGTTCTAGTAGTGGACGTTTCACTTAATAAGGATTCCAGATCCCTTTTGACAACCATAAAAAATCTGCATATACTGTATATTTACACCTAACTGTACATATATGTACGTTTTATGTTTCCCCGGCATGTTTAAGCTGGTAACTAGTCAGTTTCAATTAAATTTTTATGTATTCATTATCAGAAGAAGAAAAGAAATACTTGAAGTCTAAAGAGGAAGCTGTCCTCCATGAACATATGCTAAAACAAAAGATGGAACAACTAAACAATTTGCTAAATGTGCAAGAATCCGCGAGTCTGACCTCTCCTGAACAGAGTAAACTGGTGAGTGTAGTTGGCATTTCCCACCAGTCTAAATTGTCACCTCTGCTTTCCTTCTTTCATCTTCACTTCATATCACTGCAACCTGTAATAGTCTCCACATATTGTATAGAAGTGTCTACTTTTTACCATCACTTTTTGCTATAAGACTATGCTCACAGCAATTTTCAGCATCCAAAACTTGCTCCTTGACAGTAAAAACACTGCGTTGAAAACCGTTGAAGGTGTTGAGCTGTTTTTTTCTTTCATTGTCTGTCTTTGCACATGCTCATCACTTGTTATGGATGAAAAAACAAAGGCAAAAACTCTGAAAGAATCAACATATTGCAGATTAACGTTGCAGTTTTTGAAATCTGTCAGGGGAAAAAAAGGGCTTGATATTTCTAAAATCTCCGCTTTTGCTGTTATTGCAAGACCATCTTTAATTTGCTTAAAAAATATTCAACCTTTGAACATGGCAAAAGGTCCACCAACGATAGGTTGATCTTGAGTTTTCTGTCTCATCCAGCGTCCCCTAGCAATCATTAGTAGCGTGGGTGAACTTGGCAATAAGTGTACAGCTGTCGCTGCAGCACCACCATAGTGTTGGTAGCTCAGGGGGTGAAGTAGAGACCAACAAATGTATACGATGGATGTGATGTAGTGTATTTGTAATAGCTCTTTAGAAAGGCGAAGCTGGGATCTGTATAAGTGAAAGCTATGTGTTATCTACCAATGAGGCAACTGTTTTTCCCATTCCAATTAGATCCTCTGTAGTGGTTTATGCAAAATTTATAGTTAAAACCAATTTCCATGAATTTGCAGCTATGTTCCCTAACTTCTCAAATCCTTTTTGGTCTCTGATTTGTCAGAAACAATTGGAATAATAACTATGAGAATACATAATATGAAGAATCCACACCATGGCTGTATGCAGTTCTAGTTGTGATTACGTTTGTCTGTATTTCCTATACATTTCCAATTATTCTTCAACAATGGCCTGGTCATGAACTGAATAGTAATAGATTTCCTCAAAAGATAATATGCGCACTATTTTTGTTAGGGTGAAAACTTATAAAGAATAAAGACAGTATAGCATTTTTTTTCTGCACCTTCATAAACCTTTTTTAAAGTAAGAATGCTTTCAAACTTAAAAATATTAAATTTGTCTTTGTCAATTAACAAAACACAAAGTGGATGAACAAGAGAAATCTAAATCAAACTAATATTTGATGTGATTACCATTTTGCCTTCAAAATCGCAACAAAGGACCAATTCTTCTGGGTACACGGTTTTGAAGGAACTTTGCAAACAGGCCATTTCAAACATTTTGGAGAACTAACCACAGATCTTGTGTAGACTTGTGCAAATACAGTAATTTAGTCTCTTCATATAATCCCTGACAGCCTCTATGATGGTGAAAACACATCCATGGTGGCCCATTTCATCCCTTCAAGGACTGTAGTTGTACTGCTGCAGAATAAATATGGAGCCTATCGGGTGCCTCCCTATTGGCATTGCATAATGGATAAGTATCTCCCTGTATTTCTAAGCATT
>JARQOD010000005.1:437054334-437122673 GCA_033576555.1 Oophaga sylvatica | reverse complement strand
CCTGGAGCAGGAGAAGTTGGTTGTGGGGAAGGGGAGGCCTGCAGTGATGCCAGCAGGGTTTTTACCCCCTACATTCCCAGTTCACACCCCTGCCCTTGGGGCTTGCCCACCCCCCCCAGGGTATTCACAATGGGCATGGGGGCATTTATCCCACCCTGCATTTGGGGTGTTTTTTTTTTCCCATATTTGGACGACCAACCGGTCGAAGGTCCTTCCTTTCAAGCTTGCAGGAATGCATCAACATCACTTTGGTACGTTTTCCTGCTAGGAGGCTTTTAAAACCTAAAAAAGTCTTCCCCTGTTCCAGCTCAGAGTTTTCCCCTTCTTAGGAATGATTTTTGAGAACTCCCAGGGTTGGAAATTCTCCCTCGGGACAAGGGGCCCAAACCCCCCGGCGGGGGCCCAGGCACTGCCACCCGGTTCTTGTCCCGTCCGTTTTGGCATAAGGGTCTTTGGGGAAAATGTGGCAGCGAGGGAAGCAATTCGTTTGCCCATTTCATCTTCGCCCCCTACACACCCCTCGGGCACTTCGGAAAAAGCCCGTTTTCTCTCGCCCCCCGTGCTGGCTGTCCGAGGTAAAGCGGGGCACCAACTGGTGGCGCGAGTTCTCTCGGGGGAAGCCCCCTTTCCCCCCGAACCATTAGCTGGGGGCCCTACCGGTCATCCCCTAGGGGGGAGTGTTTTTTTTCCCCACAGGGCCCCAAGGAGTTTGTCTCCTCAGGAACATCCTCCCGATAAACCTTCTAGAAGTAGAGAGATACGTGGCTTTGCAGCTTTTTTAAAATTTTGGGGGTGCCCCCGCCCGGATTACTAGGACAATCCCCGGGGTGGCTTAAAAAACCCCGGGGGGGGACCTCCCAAGGTCTGCTAAGCACAAAGTGAAAATATCTTCCGCTGGGCCGAGAAAATCACTTTGTGATCTCGGCGTCCACTTTTTCGGGCAAAGGAATGGGCGCAGACTTTCTCCCCGGCAGGGTCTTGCGTCCCGGGAGTGGTTTCCTCCCGAGATTTTCCCCGACAAATTGTCAACTTTTGGGAACCCCGGTTATGGATGTGTAGTTTGTCGCTCGGGCCCCGGGGTCCCAGGCTATGCCGTGGCGCCTTGGTTCTGCCGGGGAACCATTTTCGCCCCCCTACGTGTTTCCCCCCCTTTCCACTGCTTCCGGCATCGAAAAGTCAATAGAAAGGGGGGCCCCAGTAAAATTCTGGTCGCCCCAGACTGGCCTCGTCAAACTTAGACCAGAGAATGCAACTACTTTCCCCAAAGGTCCGATATACCACCAGAATCGGGGGCCCTGTTTAAAGGCTTGGGGGTTGTCCCTGACCCAAGCCGGGTTCTCCCAGGATTTGGTCGCTACAATGATTAGCGCTCGGAAGCTCGCCTCGGCACGTATCTATCACCGCTCATGGAAAGTTGTGTGTGGTCGTCCTCCACTCTTTCTCCATTCCCAACATTTTAGCGTGTGGAAAAGGCCCTTCATACGTTGGATCTAGTGAGAGCTCTCAGGAGGTATGTGTCACGGACGGCATCCTTCCGTCGGACAGACACGTTGTTCGTGCTCCCCCAAGGTCGTAGCAAGAAGGGACTCGCTTCTTCAAAGTAGACTATAGCCAGGTGGATTCTTTTGGCTATTCTGGAATCCTACTGCGTCAGGGGCGCACCTGTTTCAGCAGGGATCAGGGCACACTCCCCTCGGGTGTTGGGCGCCTCTTGTGCCCTTCAGCACCAGGCATCAGCAGAACAGGTTTGCAAGGCTGCAACCTGGTCTAGTCTACATACATTTTCAAAGCACTACAATATCCATACTCAGGCTTCAGCAGATGCAAGTCTGGGCAGAAGGATTCTCCAGGCAGCGGTAGCTCACCTATAGATAGTTGTTTCTTATGACTTAAACCATTGGGTCAGTTTCCCACCCAGGGACTGCTTTAGCACGTCCCACGGTCCTGTGTCCCCAATGAGGCGAAGGAGAAATAGGGATTTTTGTGGTACTCACCGTAAAATCCTTTTCTCCAAGACGCTCATTGGGGGACACAGCACCCACCCTGTTAGCCGGATGGCTTCTTTTTGTTTTCTCTTTTTTGATTGGTGGCTTTCTTGACATATTGTACCTGTATTAAGGTTGATTTTTGTTCTCCTACTGCTTTTGCACTGTACTGGTTCGCTTAGAGTCAGCGTGAGGGTGTATACTGCGGAGGAGGAGCTAACTTTTTTTCTGTTAACTTAGTGTCAGCCTCCTAGCGGCAGTAGCATACACCCACAGTCCTGTGTTCCCCAATGAGCGTCTCGGAGAAAAGGATTTTACGGTGAGTACCACAAAAATCCCTTTTTTTTTTTTTTGCAGTGTGACAATGACCCCAAACATACAGCAAATTTGTCATTAAGAACTTTCTCAGGCGCAAAAAATATCGGAGTTCAGGAAGTGATGATTTGACCCCCACAGATCCCAGATCTCAACATCATAGAGTCTTTGTATTTAATTTGACGAAACCAAAGGATTTGGACAATTCTACATTAATAGCTCTGTGTTTAGTTCTCCAAGATGTTTAGAGCAACCTCCCTGTGGAGTTCCTTCAAAAAGCTGTGCACGTGTAGATAGAAGAATTGGTGCTGTTTTCAATGCAAAGGGTGTGTCACATACACACTTCTCAGCACATGACATGGAGTGCGCCTGCAGGGGTTAATTTATCTCCTCTCAATCCAGCACTCAACCTCTGTTCTAGGCTATAAAGTGAGTGTGAATCACACCCTGACACACTCGGCACACACCAGTTTTTACGCTGCCACCAGTCATCAAACACACGGGTGATGAGTCCCCAAAATGTTACTGTCAGCCAATCAAAAGGTCACACACTTTCTGAAGAGCTATTGGATTCTTTTAGGGCATAAAAGGTCAAACTTATTACAGATTATAACTAGTGTTGAGCGATACGATAATGCAAATATCGGCTATCGGCCGATATTAGCTCTATCGGCCTTTCGATAATTCGTTTCGATATTTTCGTCTTATCGAATACCGTAATCGGATTTGTCACTGTCACTGTCTGTGTCCGTCGGTCGGGTCGGGTCTGTCAGGAGTCAGCGGCACTTACCTGGCAGAAGATCTCCGGCGGTCACGTCCTGGACTGCTTCATGGCCGCCATCCTCTTCTCCCCGGCGGTCACATGCAGTTTCTCGCGATAACTGCAGTGACTGCTGGGTAATCCCGGCCGTAAAGCAGTCAGTCCGATGACGTCACCGCCGGGGAAGCAGGTAATCAGTTGTGCTGCGTCGCGATGACAGGCTCTGCCTGTCATTGCGATGTAGCAGAGCTGGATCATCGTGGGACTGTCGTTACTATGGACTGCGTCGGACAGGTGGTATACTGTTGGTTTTTTTTTTTTTCTTTTTTTACAGGAGATCGATGGCGTCGCAGGAATGAGAGTACAATAAAAGAAATGAAAACTGTGTTGTCTCTTTTATTTCATTAAAATACTTTTTTCTTGCTTTGTCTTTTTTTTATGCATTTAATAACTTTGGGATTAATAATGGATCGGTGTCTTATTGACGCCTCTCCATTATTAACCGGGCTTATTGTCACCGTGCAATCAACGGTGACATTAACCCCTTATTACCCCGCTTGCCACCGCTACAGGGCAAGTGGGAAGAGCCGGGTAAAGTGCCACAATTGGCACATCTTTTGATGCGCCAAATGTGGGGCTGCTGTAGCCTGGTATTATCAGGCTGTTGAGGGCCAAAATCCATGGGCCTTGACAGTCTTTTAATACCAGGCCGCAGCAGTCTGCATTTTACTTGGCTGGTTAACAAAAATAGGGGGACCCCTACGCCGTTTTTTTTTTCGAGGGGATCCCCTATTTTTGTTAACCAGCCAAGCTAAGCAGACTGCTGTGGCCTGGTATTATCAGGCTTGCAAGGTCCATGGATATTGGATCCTTACCAGCCTGAAAAACCAGGCCTCAGCGGTCTGCTTCATCTGGCTGGTTAACAAAAATAGGGGGGACCCCACGCCAATTTTTTTCGAGGGATCCCCTATTTTTGTTAATCAGCCAAGATATGCAGACTGCTGTGGCCTGGTATTATCAGGCTGGCAAGGTCCATGGATCTTGGCTCCTTAACAGCCTGAAAATCCAGGCCTCAGCGGTCTGCTTCATCTGGCTGGTTAACAAAAATAGGGGGGACCCCACGCCATTTTTTTTCGAGGGGATCCCCTATTTTTGTTAACCAGTTCCCTCTGACGTCACTGATTGTGTCCGTGGCTGACCTGAAGTGAAAGTGGAAAGCAATCAATTAAGCTTTCCACTTCCTCTCCTGTCAGCCAGGAGAGGAGCTCATTCATTTGGGGGTTTACTGTGAGGCTGCAGCATTAGCTGCGGTCCCTGCAGTAAACATTAACCCTTTCTGATGGATTACTACGTGGGACCTGACTGTACATCGGATTGGTAAGAATAATTTTGCTTTATTATTTTATTTTTATTACAGGAAATGGTTTTAGCAGGTAAATAAAATATGGTCAAAAACTGTGTGATTATTTCATTAAACTTCTTTTTTATTAAAGTGTGTGTGTTTGATTTTTCTTTCATACAATAGGATTAATAATTGATAGTTGTCTGATTGACAGCTCTCAATTATTAACCTGGCTTAAAGTGACCTTTCAATTGCAAGGTCATTTTAACCCCTTATTAACCCATTCGCCACCTCAAGGCAATGGGAATAGACGGGCCAAAGGCCAAAGAAAAGGGCGAATCTAATTATAGATTTGTCTTTTCTGGGGTGTCTGGGGGCAGATTTTAGTAGCCGGGGGGGGGGGGCAAAAATAATGGTCCCTCTCTGGGCTATTATTATCTGCCCCCACTCACTGGCTTTGTCTGTCTGGTTGCGAAAATAGGGCGGGAGCCCACGCATTTTTTTTCAGCAATTTTACACCTCATATATATATATATATATATATATATAATATATATATATATATATATATATATACATATATATATATTATATACTATATATATATATATATATATATACATGTCATTGAATTTGTGACACATATATATATATTTATAGTTCATACACTTCTACATAGTATAATAGCCGCTAATTCAATTGCCGGCTTTTGTGAAAATGCAGAACCCGACATGAAATGACACTTGGTTTACATAGAGTTAACCATGTCTTTTCATGTAGTTTGATATCTGATTTGCACAAACAATTACATGAGTGTAAGTGTGCAAAATTTCACACCTGTAGGGGTTAATTAAAGGTGTAAATTCGTAGCAAAAAAGTCCGTTTTTTTTACAACGAATTTACACCTTTAATTAACCCCTACAGGTGTGAAATTTTGCACACATAGACTGATGTAATTGTTTGCAAATCAGATTGCAAACGACATGAAAAGACATGGTTAACCCTATGTACACCAAGTGTCATTTCATGTCGGGTGCTTCTGTCTTTTCACAGAAGCCGGCTTTACCCGGCAATTGAATCAGAGGATATTTTACTATGTAGAAGTGTATAAACTATACATATATGTGTGTATATATATATATATATATATATATATAAATATATATATATATATATATGTCACAATGACATATATATATATATATATATATATATATATATATATATGTATTCTATGTGTGTATATTTAGTGTTTACAAGGAAATAAAGGTTTTTTTTTATTTCGATATTTTGTTCCCATAGACTTACATGGGACTTCCGCTATCGAAATCGGATATCGACGATATTTAGTGCTATCGGCGATACAATTTCGATACGATATTTTTAGATATCGAGCAATATCGCTCAACACTAATTATAACCTTTTAATATAAAAATATACAGTGCTTATAATAAATATATAGGAAAGTTTAAAAAAAACACAAATATGCTAAAATGTTATAAAATAAAAATGGATAAATAACAGAAATACCTTAATGTTTCCTTCTACAATTATAGTCTGTTTTCCTGAGGGAAGGAGAAATAAACTATGGATCGCATCAACCCTTGGGCTGCCCTCACATGTGAACCCTCTCTTTGTGTAACCCAGCTTTTTATAGGCCAGATCATAGGCTCATAATTGGTCTATTTAAACAATGCTGTGTGTGAATGAATGAGCCACGTTGTACTCTTTCAAACACCTGTGTCTTCGCTATTCAGACAATAAGAAGTATTCCTTCAAGTACAGACCATTTGCTAACCCCTCCTCTAGATTCGTAGGTTATATATTTTCCTAACCTGCATTATTTTGTTATATTACAGATGCAGCCTGTTACTTCACATCCTGGATTGGTGGCATTGTTGGGTCCAGAAATTGCAGATCTTCCCATACTTGATGTTTCAAGCTTGCATCAAGCTCCCATTTCAGCAAATCCCACTGAGATAGCTGTTCCTCCCTTGCCACAGACCTCACCATCTCTTGGAATTTCCTTGAATGGTGATCAAACCATAACTGCTTGTGCTGGACCCCAGCTATCAATGCTTTCTGCTCCAGATCAGCATTTTGGCTCCATACTACACAGACCTGATCCTAGATCCCAACAGTCTGCAACTGAAGCATTGGCTGACAGCGTGTTCATCAAGCCCGCTGCACTGCTAGAGAGGTCAACATCTACTTTTCATTGCTCGCCAAAGCCTTTGTAAGTGTTTTACATTATTAAAAGAATGAATCTTTCTTCTTATTTTCAGCTGCAGATGGAAGGGAGGGAGACACAGTACTTCATTACTGATGGGTAGGCGGAGCCCAGACGGGATAGTCACCTCAGATTAAAAAGAGTGTGCTGACCGGCCCCTCCAGCTCGGGCTCCTCCTACTCAGCTTACTCAGTTTACAATTTGAGGTCTCAGAGGACGGTCGCTGCTGGAAGCAGCTCCTCAGAAGATTTTATTATTTTATATCGGACAAGAGACTTGGATCACCAAATGTGGTCTAGAGGTCTCAGGGGTCTCAGCGCTGCTGGACTCCCACCTCTCCCTTGGCGGATCTGTATTACCCTGAGGGTGGTCCCTGCAGAAACCTGCCGGCCCGGGGGGATGAGGATGGCTTCCCTGGCGGGGACGCACACCCCGCTCAGGGGTCACTGCGATCTCCGCCCTCGGGGGAAGCATGGGCATGCGCCAGAAACCCCTGGGGGTCCCTGTGGCGCATAACGGGGTGAGTACTCCACATGTTTATCAGTGTGTTGAGTGATTCACCGGCTGCTGCGGCAGCCGCTGGTACAGTTTCATGTGGTGATTTTGTGTATTTTGTCCGCAGGTGGATGCCTGCAGGACGGGGATCGCGGTACCGGTGTCAGCCAAACCCCTCATAGCAGGAAGCGTCATAGGCCGGTGTCTTTTCGCTCGTATAGCGACTCAGAGAGTTCTGACGTGGAGGGTTCCCCTTTAAGTTCAGAGGGGATATCCGAATCGGATAGAGAGGATCGGCAAATGCACTCTGCTTTTTGCTCGGGTCGTGTAGAGGCTTTAATTGAGGCAATGAGGGAGGCGTTACAGTTACAGGAGAATGTAACTACTCGCACTGGTAAGTCGGCCAGGATGTTCCAGGAGTCGCATAAGTCAGTCGCGACTTTGCCATCGATGATTGAGTTCAACCAGGCAGTGGAGAAGGAGCGTCTGTGCCCAGACAAGCGTTTTCAGGGGACTCGTCTTTTGGAGTCACTGTATCCGTGTACTACGGAATCTAATGATTGTTGGATTCAGTCTCCTGAGGTGGATGTCTCCTTATCTCAGCTTAGCAAATCTTCTTTGCTACCTATTAAAGGGAAGGCGAGTTTGCAGGACCCGCTAGACAGAAGAGCAGAGTCAGCGGCAAAGTCCATTTATGAAGCCACGGGTTATGGCTTCAGAGCAATGTTAGGCTCCATGTGTGTTTATAAAGCTGCCCTGGTCTGGTTGGGCCGTTTACGGAGGAAATGTGAACCTCAAGTACCTGAGGTGGATGGACTGTTTGAATTGTTAGAAAGTGCCTTACAATATGGACATGATGCAAACCTGGACACGGTGTCACTGCTGTCCAGGGCTCAATCCTCGGCGGTCTCAGTCAGGAGGGCACTGTGGCTTAGACAGTGGACCGGTGATGCGGTTTCTAAACATGGTTTGCTAGCCTTAGCTTACAAAGGCGGTCAGTTATTTGGATCTGACCTTACGGAACTGATTGCCAAAGCAAAGGCAAGGGAGACAGCTTTACCACAGCGAAGGACTGTGGCTTCTACGTCTGGCAGGCCTGGTACCAATAGTGGTCGGCGGTCTTTTCGTTCCAGGGGACGATTCGGTCAGCCCTCATGGGGGTCGGGTCGTCCCTCTTTTTCGGGAAAAAAGACAAATCAGAAATCCCGCGCTCCCTGGAAACAGTTTCCGTCAAGATAAAAGGGAATCTGACAAAAAGCCCACTAAGGCAGATTGACGCCAGGGTCCCGCTCGAGGGCTCTCGAGTGGGGGGTCGCCTGCTCCAATTCAAATTGACTTGGGTTTCCCGTGTCCCAGACTCCTGGGTGACACGGGTTGTGTCAGCAGGCTATTTCATAGAGTTTTCTTCCCGACCCCCGAACAGTTATTGCCAGTCTCGCATGCCATCAGAGCCCGGGCTATGTGCCGCTTTACTGCAGGAAGTCGAGTTTCTTCTGCAGAAGGGTGTGGTGGTTCCGGTTCCACCAGAAGACAGGGGAAGAGGTTTTTATTCCAACCTCTTTGTAGTCCCCAAAAAGGAGGGAAAGTTTCGCCCCGTCCTGGATCTCAAAAGGTTGAATCGGCATGTCCACGCCCGAAGGTTTCGCATGGAGTCGCTTCGCTCCGTAGTGGCAGCATTGTCACAGAACGATTTTTTGGTGTCAATCGACATACGCGACGCCTATTTGCACGTTCCAATCGGAGGGGCTCACCAGCGTTATCTTCGCTTTGCCATAGGTCAGGATCATTACCAATTTGTGGCTCTACCATTCGGTTTGGCTTCGGCACCCAGAGTCTTTTACAAAGATTCTGGCACCTCTCATGGCTATACTTCGAAGGCAGGGAGTCACGATCCTCCCCTATCTGGACGATCTTTTGATTGTGGCATCCTCGAAGGAGGAGGCGGTGACGGCTCGCAATCTATCCCTTCAGCTCCTGGAGGACTTCGGGTGGCTGGTCAATTGGGAGAAGTCGTCTCTGGAACCGTCACAATCAATCCTGTTTCTGGGGATGCATTTCGACACAGTACGAGCAGTGGTGTCTCTTCCTCCAGACAAGCAAGCATGTCTTATCCGACATACGCAGGTGATGAGGTCTTCAGTGACAATGTCTTTTCGAAGATGTAGCGTCTTCTGGGGTTGATGGTGGCTTCAATGGAGGCTCTTCCGTTTGCCCAGTTTCATTCCAGGGCGCTCCAAGGGTTCATTCTAAATCGCTGGGATCGGTCGCAGACCTCACTGGATTGCAGTGTGGTTATCTCCAGCAAGGTACGAGAGTCTCTGGGATGGTGGATCCTTTCGACAGAATTGTCTCGGGGGAAGTCCTTTCTTCCTCTGAAGTGGTCAGTCATAACCACCGATGCCAGCCTGACGGGCTGGGGGGGCGTTTGGAACGATCTCTGGGTTCAGGGAGTATGGTCACCAGAGGAGTCTGTCTTGCCGATCAACATCCTCGAATTGAGGGCAATTTTCCTTTGCCTCCAACACTGGACGGTCCCTTTACACGGTCTGCCTGTCCGAGTGCAGACAGACAATGCGACGGCGGTCGCTTATATCAATCACCAAGGCGGAACGAGGAGTTCCAGGCTTATGGTGGAGGTATCTCGGATCCTGATATGGGCAGAGTCCAGGGTCCCAGCCACCTCTGCGATCCACATCCCAGGAGTTCAGAATATCACGGCGGACTTTCTAAGTCGCGAGAGGATGGATCCCGGAGAATGGAGTCTCCATCCGGACATTTTTGCACTGCTGTGCTCCCGTTGGGGAACTCCTCAGGTGGATCTGATGGCATCCAGGGCCAATGCCAAGTTACCGACATTCGTGTCCAGGTACAGGGATCCGAAGGCTGTAGCGGTGGATGCTCTGGTGGCCCCGTTGGACCAATTCAATCTAATCTATGTGTTCCCGCAGATTTCTATGCTACCTCTGGTACTCCGTCGGATCAGGCTGGAGAGGATCTCAGCTATTTTGATAGCTCCAGATTGGCCAAGGAGGACGTGGTTCTCGACACTGGTGTCGCTTCTAGCGGCACCGCCATTTTCACTTCCTCTTCGTCCGGACCTGTTAACTCAAGGGCCCGTCCGTCATCCAGACCTGAAGTCTCTGCGTTTGACGGCGTGGCTCTTGAAACCGAAATTTTGACCCGTAGAGGTTTTTCAGCCGAAGTCATTGCTACTCTGCGTGCTGCTAGAGGTCCAGCTACTACTAGGATTTACCACAGGACTTGGGAAGCCTTCTTTTTGTGGTGTTCGAGTTCTTCAAGGAACCCGAGAAAATTTTCTATTCCCAATTTGTTGGCTTTTATGCAACACGGGTTGGACAAAGGTTTGGCCATTAGCACCCTGAGGGGTCAGGTTTCGGCTCTGTCTTTACTGTTTCGGAGGGCTATCGCCTCGCGTAGGGACGTGCGTTCCTTTTTTCGTGGAATAACCCGTCAGTTTCCACCGCGGAGAACTCTTGTATCTCCTTGGCGGCTCAATCTTGTTTTGGAGGCTCTTCAACATCAGCCTTTTGAGCCTATGGATTCGGTTAGCCTTTATTTACTTTCTTGGAAGGTGGCTTTCCTAGTGGCAGTTACCTCTTTGAGGAGGGTTTCGGAGTTGGCGGCTCTTTCTTGCTCGCCTCCCTTCTTGGAGTTTCACCCGGATCGTGTGGTGCTTCGCACTCGGGGCGACTTCCTACCTAAGGTGGTGTCGCGATTTCATGTTAACCAGGATATTGTGTTGCCTTCTCTTTGTCCGAGGCCAAGGACTGTGAAGGAACGGGCCTTGTACACATTGGATTTGGTGCAGGCTTTGAAATTCTACTTGAATGTTACTCAAGGATTTCGGAAATCAGACTCTCTGTTTGTTATTCCAGCAGGTCGTCGACGTGGTCAGCGAGCTTCCAAGGATTCTATAGCTCGCTGGATTCGGTCGGCCATTTTGGAGGCTTACCGACTTAAGGGCAAACCTTGCCCGATTAAACTTCGAGCTCACTCCACGAGGGCTGTGGGCTCATCGTGGGCCTTTCATCAAGGGGCCTCGGTGGCTCAGCTCTGCCGGGCGGCGACCTGGCGCTCCGTTCACACTTTTACAAAATTTTATAAGGTGGACGTTAGTGCTTCCGCTGATGCAGCCTTGGGACGTAGGGTCCTGCAGGCAGAGGTAGTTTAAGAGTCTAGTTAACTTGTTTGGCGCCTGTTGCACTTTTATTCAGGTTGTTGGGTTTCTGCCTATTTTGGTTTTGTTTCCCACCCTAATGTTTTGAACTGCTTTGGGATGTCCCATCAGTAATGAAGTACTGTGTCTCCCTCCCTTCCATCTGCAGCTGAAAGACGGATTTTGGTAAGAACTTACCTGTAAAATCCTTTTCAGCAAAGGAAGGGAGGGAGACACAGATCCCTCCCATGGCAGAAGTGTGTTGTTAATTTACAGAAGCAGCGTGGCCCTTCTCTGATAGCGATTTCTGGGCTGAGGTCGACGCGCTACGGCTCTGTTCCAGCATTGCCAGCTCATCGCAGTGGTCAGGTTCCGTGAGTAGTACCTGGAACTGTGTGGTTTTTTGCCTATCTGCATGCATAACCTGTATTCTTGTGTTTTTTTTTTGTCTCTGAAGTTTTTCAGAAGGGGTTATGTTGCTCCGCTGGTGATATTGCTCTTCCTTAAGCTTGTGTACAACTGAGTAAGCTGAGTAGGAGGAGCCCGAGCTGGAGGGGCCGGTCAGCACACTCTTTTAATCTGAGGTGACTATCCCGTCTGGGCTCCGCCTACCCATCAGTAATGAAGTACTGTGTCTCCCTCCCTTCCTTCGCTGAAAAGGATTTTACAGGTAAGTTCTTACCAAAATCCGTCTTTTAATGTTGAAAATCATTGTTTTTTTTGTTTTTTTTAAAGGGGTCCTAATTATAGTATCCTAAAATTACAGCCCGGAGTAAGAGAAAGTAAGTTTTGTCTCTGTACTCAATTTCATTCATTTTTTGTTGTTTTTGTGCAAATGGTAAAATCTGTCTTCTTGAATACTACTGTTTATCAGTATGTTTTCCAGAAAGTGATGATAAATAATTATGTAATGCATCGTTTATTTATTTTGTAGATATTATAATGGGAAATATGTCTGGTTTAGCGAATACATCGCATGTCACTCCTAACACATCACTAGGATTTGTGCAAGCAACGCCATCCAAAGTCCTTCCGTCACCCACTGTTAACACAAAGGAAGCATTGGGTAAGAAAGTGTTCCTGAGAAGAGCCAGACTGACTTTACTATTTGTCTCTTTAAATTGCTTTCAGACATGGTCAATGAGCAGGACCTAACCTAAATAACTTGACATGTGGGAAAACGCTGGTATATGGCAACTATTTTAAAGGGGTTTCCAATTTCATTCATCCGAGAGCCAAGAGTTTGAACTTCTTGGGGGGGGGAATAATTGCAAAACTAACCTTACTCACTGACTGCTGCTTTCGTGCTACTGATGTTCAAGGCCATGGAAGCAGTGGTGACATAACCTCTACTATTGCACGTAACTACTGCAGCCAAGCGATGGCTTGCCAGTCTGATGCTCTTTCCTGCATGGTCGCTGGCATCATTGATTGCCTGCACGGTGCTGTCAATGTGGTGTTAGTGCTGCTAGCATGCTAAAACAAGAATGATATTGGAGAGATGGTGCTGGCGCAGCAGTCAGGCTGATTTTATTGGTTTAGGCCATTCACCGGCATTAAAGGGAATCTGTCACCCCAATTTTTCCATATCAACTAAAGATGTGGCTGAATAGTGCGTCCCATGACAAAGCTATCGGTATTTACCTTATAGCATGATACCCCCGTTTTCATATCAAAATACCTTAGTAAAGTTCGTAATTGGCGCTGTCAATCAGGGCGGTCAGGTCAGGAGGGCGGCATTTTCTATGTCCTCCCCTCCCCCTCCGCTCTTCGGCATCACTTGCGTAGGGCTGTCTGTGAATCCCACAGACGGCGTTCTGCTTCCCGCAATTGCGCATTTCAAATTCGGCCCCACGCATGCGCAGTGGCCAGAGCATAAAATCATTACAGCGCATCATGCGCTACTCTTTCGTTGCCCCGGAAATGACTGCTTGCCTTGGACGACTTCCGGGGCAAGGAAAGAGTAGCGCATGCGCTGTAATGATTTTATGCTTTGCCCACTGTTGGGCAAAGCACACTGCGCATGCGCGGGCCGAATTTGAATTGCGCAATTGCGGGAAGCCGAACGCCGTCTTTGGGATTCACAGACGGCCCTACGCAAGTGATGCCGAGGAGCGGGGGGAGAACATAGAAAACGCCACCCTTCTGACCTGACCACCCTGATTGACAGCGCCAAATACGAACTTTACTAAGGTATTTCTCCTTCGTCTCATTGGGGGACACAGGACTGTGTGACTGTGGGTGTATGCTACTGCCGCTAGGAGGCTGACACTAAGTAAACATAAAAAAGGTTAGCTCCTCCTCCGCCGTATACACCTCAGCACTGGCCGCAGGCAAACCCAGTTCATGCTTAGTGTCTGTTGGAGGCACACGTCTGGTTCCTTCCAGACCATTTTTTTTTTTTTTTTTCCCACGAAGATTTGACAGGGGCGACGGACCCTATTGAAAGGGTCCGATCTCCCCAAAACATCAACGGGCGAGCACGTGGAGTAAAGCCTCCACGTATCCTCTCCCGCGACGTGGGACACTAATGCCGGACTCAGCCCTGACCACCCTAGGGTATCGAAACCCTAGGCTGTACAGAGGCAGTAAATAGTCCGTGCGGCCCCCACTGCACCACCAAGGCAAGACCGCGGTGCTGCAAGGAGGCGGATGGTCCCTCTCCTCACCCCCTGAAGGGGTGATGGAGTTAGGGTGCCTGCACCATCCTCACCCCCTTTTTTTCTGGGAAGCCCCTCTCTAATCACTGCGAGAGACGCTGGGATCTTTTACATTATGCTCCAGTGGATCGGGACCCACCTTTTAATCAGGATCTTCGGTCGGAAGAGGCTTAGGAGTCCTTAGGAGCAGAAGGCAGAGCGGTCTGGTGTGGAGCAGCTCCAAAGCAAAAGCGGGCAAGGCAGTGAGTTCCCCATACCTCTCCCCCTGTATCCGGCAGCTCCGACACAGGGGCGGCTGCCTCCAAAAATTTACATCCCGGCTTCGTGGCGGCGCTGGGCCGCGGGCTGGGATCTGGAGGCAGTGCGGGGGTAATTCGGCGTTCCAGAGAGGGGCGCGTTCTCGGGCTCCTCCCCCAGCAGCGTCACTTCCGGCGGGCCCGCCCCCCTGATCCCGAGTGGGCGCCGCCGAAAATTTAGGCCGCGGCTTCGGCCAGCGCTAGGCCGCGGCCTGAAATTTAGCCCCCGGCTTCGGCCGGAGACTAGGCCGCGGCCGGAAATTAGGTCCCCGGCTTCTGCCGGCGCTAGGCCGCGCCCCGCGACCCCTCCCCCTAGGGCTCGTCTATTTAGGAACGCCTCCCTGAAAGGGGAGCGCGTTTTTTGGAAGTCTGGAGCTTCCATCTTCCTTTTTACGCCACACGGTCCAGCAAGTGAGGGGAAAAATCGTTCAAGAACGTTCGGGGAACAGGACTGGGGTAAGTGCTACTACCTCCAGCCTGGTTGCTCCGTGTTTTTTGCTGCGCTCCGCACCGCTACTACCCGCACCGCCACATCCAAATTATTCTGACAGGAGAAATCTGTGACAGATCCAGTATGTCCAGAAGGGCTAAGACCCACACGGTGTTTTATACTGCATGCATTGCCTGTAGATCCCCTTTTCCGCACGCCCAGACTAATCGGGTCTGCGAAGCCTGTGACTCCGAACGGGCTCAGGAGTCCTTACCTATAACCGAGCCTAGTGCGTCAGGTCCTCCGGAATGGGCCTTGTCTCTTTCTCAATCTGTGGCGTCATTAACCAGAGCAATTGAGTCCCTTCAAGCTCCCGATAGGAGCAGGGACAGTGGTTCACCCGGCTTCATTACGCCTCAGGAACCTTCGGCCTGCAGGGGCCGCGCTCTTACCAGGCAGACGCATGGGAAGCGAACCCATACTGCGTCGCCTATGCCGTCCGGAGCCTCGGCATCTTTTAGCTCAGTTTCTCGCTCTCCCTCTCCTTTGGAGGCAAGTGATCAGTATTCAGATTCTGATTCTGAAGGGTCTCTCAATCTAGAGGCACCGTATTGTCAGGAGACAATTGACAGTCTGATTGAAGCTGTCAATCAATCCCTGGGGATAGAGGATGAATCCACCTTGGCCTCTGGTCATAAGGTGTCTTTCAAACGAGCCAGACAAACTCATAAGGTTTTTGGTGCTCATCCTGAGTTTGAGGAGCTGGTGCAGCGCCACCGAGAAAAACCGGACAAGCGCTTTGCAGGACAAAAAGCCCTTAATACCAGATATCCTTTTGCTCCCGAACTTCTAAAGGTGTGGGCAGAATCTCCTACAGTCGATCCTCCTGTATCGCGTTTAGCGTCTAAAACGCTTCTCTCCCTTCCTAATGGTTCCTCGATCAAGGATCCAACGGATCGTCTGGTTGAAAGTTTGGCCCGCTCAGTGTTTGAGGCATCAGGCTCTGCACTCTCTCCTTCTTTTGCAGCGACTTGGGTTGCTAAGGCCATGATATCTTGGTCGGAGTCTCTAAATAGAGCCCTTCACGGTATAGAGGTGCCTTCTGAGGTAACGGAAATCTCCAATCAGATAGCTCTTGCAGGTGATTTTTTAATTAACGCTTCTATGGATGCGGCAAATTGCGCGGCATTAGCTGCAGCTAATGCGATTGCTATCAGGAGAGCTTTGTGGTTGAGGACTTGGCGAGCGGATTCAACCTCAAAGAAATCACTTACGTCTTTACCCTATCAGAGCGGCCGATTATTTGGCGAGAAGTTGGATCAGCTAATATCTGATGCGACAGGAGGAAAGAGCAATTTCCTTCCTCAGCAGAGGATTAGACAGCCTTTTCGCCGACAGCTTCAGCCTCGCTTTAGGGCCTTTCGTAACCCAGGTTGGACCGCGCCAGCCACCTCCAGCGGCTCAGGTCGACCTAATCAGGCCAGAGATCGCCAAGTCTCCTACAAGACCAACCCTTTGGGAAGAATGCGATCTCAACAGCCAAGATCTAGAGGGTCTAAATCACAAAGATTTTCGGATAAATGACTGGAGGCAGAATCCGGTCAATTTATCCAGAGTAGGCGGCCGCTTACTCTGGTTTCGCCCCGCTTGGCTATCAATTACTCACGACAAGTGGGTCAGGGAGTTAGTTTCCTCGGGGTACAAAATAGAATTCATCAATCGTCCGTCAAATCGATTTTTTCTTTCACGCCTTCCCAAAAAAGAATCCCGTGTTCACGCCTTATTCAAGGCGGTCGAATCGCTTCGGCGCAGCGGGGTCATTGTTCCTGTTCCAGAGGTCGAAAGGGGTCAGGGGTTTTACTCCAATCTGTTCATAGTACCCAAGAAGGACGGCTCTGTCAGACCCATTTTGGATCTAAAACGACTGAATCAATTTGTCAGAATTCGACGGTTTCGAATGGAGTCTCTACGATCGGTTATTGCAGCCATGGAAAAGGAGGAATTTCTAGCATCAATAGACATTCAGGATGCATATCTTCACATCCCATATTTCCTCCTCATCAAAGGTTTCTTCGGTTTGCCATCGGCAGCCTTCACTTCCAGTTCACAGCTTTGCCGTTCGGACTAGCCACAGCCCCCAGGGTGTTCACAAAGGTTATGGCTGCCGTTGTGTCCATTCTGCACTCCCGGGGGATAGTCATTTTGCCATATTTGGACGATCTCCTCATCAAGGGTCCGTCCTATCAGGCTTGCGAGAAGAGTGTCAGCATTACGCTAGACACCCTTGCTCGCCTGGGGTGGCTGGTGAATCTAAAGAAATCGTCTCCCGTGCCATCTCAAAGGATCACCTTTTTAGGAATGATTTTCAACACTGCGCAAGGGTTGATAACTCTTCCTCAAGAGAAGGCTATAGTTCTCCGTCAGGAGGTACGGATCCTTCGCCAGCCAATACCTCACACCATCCGGTTTTGTATGAGGGTCCTAGGAAGGATGGTGGCAGCGATAGAAGCCATTCCATTTGCCCAGTTCCATCTCCGCTCCCTTCAACATGCTCTCTTGGCAGTATGGAACGGGAGCCCTTACTCGCTCAATTTTCAGTGCCGTCTGTCCCGGCAGGTCAGACAGACGCTTTCGTGGTGGACAAGGGATGTCACTCTTCGCCAGGGGCGATATTTTCCTCCAGTCCATTGGCTGATAGTCACAACGGACGCCAGCCTTCTCGGATGGGGAGCAGTGTTTCGTCACTATACAGCTCAGGGGACTTGGTGTCGGCAGGAAGCGAACCTCCCAATCAATATTTTGGAGATCCGAGCTGTTCGGCTGGCTCTGAGGCGTTTTCACCATCATTTGGCGGGCCGCCCTGTCCGAATACAGTCGGACAATGCCACAGCGGTGGCATACATAAATCATCAGGGGGGTACTCGCAGCAGAGCAGCCATGCGCGAGGTAGGACACATTCTATCCTGGGCAGAAAGAAATCACTCTGTGATATCAGCGGTCCACATTCCAGGCGAGAAGAACTGGGCAGCGGATTTTCTCAGCCGTCAGGGGATAGCGTCAGGGGAATGGTCGCTACATCCCGAGGTATTCCAGCAGATATGCCTACGTTGGGGAACCCCAGATGTGGACCTGATGGCCTCCAGGATAAATGCCAAGGTGCCCAACTTTGTCTCCCGGTACCGAGATCCGCAGGCAATTGCAGTGGATGCCCTGGTTCTACCATGGAATCAGTTTCATCTTCTGTACTTGTTTCCACCAATGGCTCTACTCCCAAGGGTGATCAGGAAGATCAGGTTAGAGGGGGTACCAGCGATATTGATCGCTCCGGATTGGCCCGTCGCTCATGGTACGCAGAGCTGGTAAATCTGCTCAGCGACGCTCCCTGGCGTCTTCCAGAACGCGTGGATCTTCTCTCCCAGGGCCCAGTTTACCACCAGAACTTAGCGGTCCTGTGTTTGACGGCCTGGCCGTTGAATCTTGGATTCTGACTAGGGCTGGATTCTCCAAAAAGGTCGCCGCCACAATGGCTAGCGCCAGAAAACCCACCTCGGCTCGTATCTACCATGGTACTTGGAAGGTCTTTTTTGCATGGTGCAGGGAACATGGTTATTCCCCACTTCATTTTTCAATCCCCAACATTCTGTCTTTTCTCCAAGCAGGTTTAGATTCAGGTTTAGCTCCAAGTACTCTTAGGCGTCAAATTTCGGCCTTGTCGGTTCTTTTTCAGCGAAGGATCGCATCTAATTTACAGGTCAAGACCTTTATTCAGGGGGTTGTCCATATAGTGCCCCCCTACAAGGCTCCTTTAGATGTTTGGGATCTCAATCTGGTTCTGGGAGTTCTGCAAGAATCTCCTTTTGAGCCTCTTCAGGAGGTTTCCCTGACATACCTTTCCTGGAAGGTGGTATTTTTAGTGGCCATAACATCCATAAGGCGGGTTTCGGAGCTGGCAGCACTATCCTGCCGAGCTCCGTACTTACTTTTCCACCGTGATAAGGTAGTGCTTAGACCAGCACCTCCTTTTTTGCCTAAGGTTGTGTCCTCATTTCACATCAATGAGGACATTGTTTTGCCCTCATTTTGCCCAGCTCCGACGCACCGAGTGGAGAAGGCTCTCCATACGCTGGATCTGGTGAGAGCACTCAGGAGATATGTATCTCGAACGGCATCCTTTAGGCAGACGGACACGCTGTTTATACTCCCTGAGGGTCGCAGGAAGGGACTCGCTGCGTCTAGGTCAACTTTAGCTAGATGGATACGGGTAACCATTCAAGAGGCCTACCGCATCAGAGGCGCGGTGGTTCCCGCAGGAATCAGGGCTCACTCCACCAGAGCAGTGGGTGCTTCCTGGGCTCTTCGGCATCAGGCTTCGGCGGAACAGGTTTGTAAGGCAGCAACCTGGTCCAGTTTGCATACTTTTTCAAAACATTATAATGTCCATACTCAGGCGTCAGCGGATGCTAGCCTGGGTAGAAGGATTCTTCAGGGCGCGGTAGCGCACCTATGAGCAATGCCTATGTATAATTGCACTGTGGAGTCAGTTTCCCACCCAAGGGGACTGCTTTGGGACGTCCCACAGTCCTGTGTCCCCCAATGAGACGAAGGAGAAATACGGATTTTTGTGTTACTCACCGTAAAATCCTTTTCTCCGAGACGCTCATTGGGGGACACAGCACCCTCCTTATAGCCGGATGGCTTTGCTTTCTAAGCTAATTTTGTTTGTTTTGGGTCTATATCAGTAGATTTACTTCTGGATATATTGTACCTGTATTAACACTGAGTTTTTTCTTGTTTTAGCCTCCTACTGCTTTTTGCACTAAACTGGGTTTGCCTGCGGCCAGTGCTGAGGTGTATACGGCGGAGGAGGAGCTAACCTTTTTTATGTTTACTTAGTGTCAGCCTCCTAGCGGCAGTAGCATACACCCACAGTCACACAGTCCTGTGTCCCCAATGAGCGTCTCGGAGAAAAGGATTTTACGGTGAGTAACACAAAAATCCGTATTTTGATATGAAAACAGGGGGTATCATTATATAAGGTAAATACCGATAGCTTTCTTCTGGGACGCACTATTCAGCCATATCTTTAGTTGATATGGCAAAATTAGGGTGACAGATTCCCTTTAACAACAATACCAATAACAATAAAATATACTGATGGTTTTTAATGGGATGCCCAACAGCCCAATCCGCTAAACCCATCGCCCTTCCCAGCACTCTAAACAGGACAGCCTTACACTCCATTTTCTCATCTTTACGTTATCTGAGCATTTGTTATCTGCAGGTTTCATAATGGACATCTTCCAGACTTCCACTGCACCTGATGATGAAGAGGATGACCATCAGTGTGAAATTACTGATCCAACAAAGCCAGATATTGAGACATTGTGTCGAAATGAAAGTAAGTTTTAGGACAACTGCTAAGATTGCCGGTAGCCTGAATATTTTAATACAAATCCTACACCGCAGGTCTGTACATCACGGCAACCTGCCTACCCACATACTGGTGACTTTCCGCATTAATATAGAATGTACGATAATTATGTAATCAGGTCCTCCTCATCCAATTATAAAATGAACTGGTCTCCAACCTTCCTCACTTTAAGGCTACTTTCACACATCAGGTTTTTTCCGTCAGACAAGATCCGGCT
Source organism: Oophaga sylvatica (assembly GCA_033576555.1). Lineage (NCBI taxonomy): Eukaryota > Metazoa > Chordata > Amphibia > Anura > Dendrobatidae > Oophaga > Oophaga sylvatica. The sequence goes on along the minus strand of JARQOD010000005.1, from coordinate 437,102,334 downwards.
ACTTGTAGAAAAAAACGGATCCGCCGGATTGCGCCGCATAGCCTCCCGTTTCTTCCGTTTTTTAATTCCGGCGTCTGGAAAAAACGTCTCCAGTAACGTTTTTTTGTCTGCGGCGAAAAACCGGCGCTTCCGTTTTTTTGCTACAATGGAAGTCTATGGGCGCCGGATCCGGAAAAAAAACTGATTCGGTTTTTAAGTCTGAGCATGCTCAGATCCAATTGGCCAGCCCCCAGGAAACAGATCATCGTTTGGGAACCACCCATGGGCGTTTTTAAAAACCGGATCTGTCGTAAAGCGGATTAAAAAACGGACGAAACGGATGGAAAACTAATGAAACGGATCCGGTTTTTGACGGATCCGCTAGATGGATCCGGCGGAAAAAACGAATCCGTTTCATCAGTTTTCCACAATATACGCCGGATCCGTCGCTCCGGCACGACTCCGGATCCCGCCTTCTTAGAAAAACCTGATGTGTTATAAGTAGCCTAAGGCACATTTAGCTCTGAGAGATGCTCATGAGCCACATCCAAAGCTCCACAATAGTGATGGCAATGCCCCCTATTAGCGGTAAATTGACAGCCAAAGCTTTCCTGCCATTCTGATTTATTGGCCATTTTCTTATATCTGGTGGTTACCACTTTCCACCCATTCTGTGGAGCTTTCCTCTGCACTATCACATCCAGCTTCCATCAGCCCTGTAACTGGCAGTGTTCTCCTATTCCCGCCACATCTAGTATATGTGCATCCCGATCTGCTAGTCAGTGCAAGGCTACTCCCAGCAGTCACAATCTGGAGACTACCAGCTTGGTGGTTTTGCAAACTTCTACGTATAGTAGACGACCACGAGCCACATCATGGGCCTGCAAGCCAAATATACTGTAACTTGCAAGCCACAGGTTGGGCACCCATGATATGAAGCATAACTGACTAAGCTCTGGAGTCCGGAGATGGCATATGTTCTCTTCAGCCTCTTGTCTTGTGGGTAACATTTAAGCTGGTTTTTATTTATTTACTCTCACAATGTTCTTTACAGTCACTACAAAATCAACCGGAGGCGGTCTCCTGGAATCGCACAGTACGGCTGTTCCATTGCCTTCTGCGTTTTGTATCTTTGAAGATGATGCAGCTAAAAGAAGCGGGTGAGTTGTGTGATCACAAAACTGATTGACATTTTTAAACATTCGCTTAGCTGATCAATCTGAACAAATATCAAGTCTTTCCTGCTCATATCTGTGTCTTTCTCTGTCGCTCTTCCTGTGCTGTCTCGCCTCTCTCCTTCTCACTCTCTCATTACGCTAATACCCATTTACTTTATTTTTCAGCACTACTCATTTGAAACCAGTAGAATCCAGAACATTTGGAGAGTGTTCTGTTCTCAAGCCGTCTCCTGAAAATGTAAATCTTTGCACCATTTGTTATCTGTCATTCAGATTAAGGCCGGGATCACACACGCGACAAAAACGTCCGACGCTCGCATGTGAAATCCCAGCTCTGGCGCCGGCACTCGGGAGTGGAGTGTGCGGCTGAATGTAGTCAACCCACATAAAAAAGGCCATTAAAAAATATCAAATGCTGATAAAACAAAAACAAAAAAACTAATGCGGAGTTGCAGTTTTTATTTTTTCATCCCAAAACTTTTGCGCGAGACGGGGTTGCTGACTGGAGTAACATTTCTGGCATTGCTCACAACACTGATGCACCAATTTCATTAAGTGTTGTGTGCCTCTTAGTAATCCGGCTCATCTTATTCCTGCACGACCCTTACTAGCGCTGGAATATAAAACGCCAGTGTTAATAAGTCTGAGCCAGTGTGTTCCCAGGACAGTCGGCTTTCTGTAAGATGCTCTTAGTGTAAGTGGGTGGTCTCTTTCTGATTGGTGTCCTGAACGTGTTTGGGCTTGTGGTAGATGACCCGTATCCTGCCTCTATCCACTAACCATGTAGCTACATGGATGCTTTGTTTTATGGCTCTGCTAGGGTTGCTACCTAACAAGATGGATTTGGTTGTCCCAACAAACACCCCAAATCTTCGATACCTTGGCATCTATACACATTACTTAGTATAGCGTCAGCTGCAGTTGTTCGTCTCATATTTTGAGCAATGAAAGCTGATACGATCTATTATAATCTCTGTGGTCTAGAAACATGGGCATTGTGAGGGGTTTTAATTCTATTCCTTTGTCTTCCTGACACCTGTACTATTACTTCAGGCTGATCTGGTAGATAATGGCTGTGGTATGCAGCTAAGATTTGCCTATAGTAATAGGCCCATTGCACTTTACCATTTAAATGCTGCTATCGCTGGCAGTAGCATTTAAAGCATGTGGATCGTCCACACGACAGCTGTGGGTCTGCTGAAGACCACCATGCCTGTCGTGACTATGTGTCTATGAAATACAGCCTATAGCTGGCATTCATAGAGGTTCTTAATTTACTATACACTGCCGTTCTGTGGTGTTGAGTATATAGCACAAGCGATCAGACAACCATAGGTTCAAGTCTCCTAATAAGATTAATAAAGTAAAAAAAAAAAAATTCAAATTACCCCCACCCCTTTTTCCCCATTAAATAAAAAGAGACTAAAATTACACTTGGTCTTACTGTGCCCATATTTTATTAAAATATAAAATTAACTCCCAATCTGTAAATGCTGTACTAAGAATAGAAATCAAAATGGTAGAACTGTGGGTTTTTTGTTATTGCTGCAAAAAAATGCGATCAAAACTTGGCATCTGTTCCAAAATGAAATCAATAAAAGCGTCAACCCTCGTCTAAAAAAAAAAACAAAGTTAAAGGGGTTGGCCGATCTTCGACTAAAAGTCTGCAGTCACTCTGCATTGAGCAAGTGCACGGAGTGAAGCCGGAAGTGGTCTAGTCGGAATGTGGACGGGAGTATAAGCTCACGTGACCTCCGTTCCCGGCACCGGTGAATCCTCGCAGTGCGCAGGACATGAGAATTCACAAGACTGTAGCCACACGGAGTGACAGCAGACCCGAAATTTAAGATCGGACAACTCCCTTTAAAAGTATAAGGAAAAGAGTGACACAAAATCCTAAAGAAAGGGAGGGGAAAAAAATAGAAAATTACCTGGTCTGGAATGGGTTCATTGTAAGAAAACTAGGCAATCCAAATTCCTTGTAAGAACTGAATTCCTTAGCAAAAACAAAATTAACTTTTTTTTTTTTTCTTCTTCTCCCTTACAGTATGAAGTAAGGATGGCTGAATCACTGGTAAAAGATTGTACCATATGGGCTGCACGATGTAACAAAACTCTGGCCTCTAGTCCAAACAGTACAAGTGACTTTTTACTTGCAGCTCAACTTGCATCAACTCCGGCCAGCAACAAACAGCCTGAGCTTTCTTGGAAGATTCTGGAAGACAAAGGTAAAATTGACAGCCTCCTGCTATTTTTATTGATGTGCTGTAGCATACACTTGTTGTGATGACGATGTCTAGAGTGCTGTTATTACCAGTATCACTTGCATTTGAATGCACACGAGGGATTTTATGATGGCACATAACATGCTGTCTACTTCCTAATCTACCTGGAGCATTGTCCAGCTAAACCTCTTTTGGTAAATTCCCACCACTCCAGGATCGATTCTCCCTTGATCTTCCTTCCTGTATACACTGACACTACAAAGCCCATTAATTAGCTGTACTGGTCACATACATGTCTTTTTAAACAAAGACCACTTGAGCTTGGACCACCCGTTCCTGACGTGCAACGTGCTTGTATGTAGTACACTAGGTGTGGGTGCATGGGGCATGCTCAGGAACGTGAGCCTGCACCAAGCCCAGCAGACTTCAACTGTTATAAAGCCGAAATCTGCATGTAACATTGATTTGGAGCTGATCAACGATTGGTGTTTCAGCTGCAGATGGAAGGAAGAGAGCCACAGTATTCATTACTGATGGGTAGGCGGAGCCCAGATAGGATTGACACCTCAGATTAAAAAGAGTGTTGACCGGCCCCTCCAGCTCGGGCTCCTCCTACTCAGCTTTCTCCAGTTTACAATTTGAGGTCCAGAGGATGGTCGCTGCTGGAAGCAGCTCCTCAGAAGACTTTATTATTTTTTATCGGACAAGAGACTTGGACTCACCAAATGTGGTCTAGAGGTCTCAGGGGTCTCAGCGCTGCTGGACTCCCACCTCTCCCTTGGCGGATCTGTATTACCCTAAGGGTGGTCCCTGCAGAACCCTGCCGACCCGGGGGGATGAGGATGGCTTCCCTGGCGGGGGCGCACACCACGCTGCAGGGGTCACTGCGTCCCCCGCCCTGGGGGGAAGCATGGGCACGCGCCAGAAACCCCTGGGGGTCCCTGTGGCGCCTTCGGCTGGTGAGTACTCACATTTTATTAAAAGTGTGTGTGAGTGCTTCAGCGACTGCTGCGGCAGCCGCTGTACATGTACATGCCGGTGACTAGTTTTTTTATGTCCGCAGGAGGATGCCTGCAGGACGGGCGGAAAGAAGAGGAGTACGCGCTCTTTTTTATTTTTGAATTTCGCGCCGCTCTGAGCGAGCGCGCTTTACAGCAGTCTCCATTTCCGGCTCCTCTACATGGAGCACGTCGGAGACAGAGCGCGGCGGCCATTGCTGATAAGAAAGCAGGCTGAAAGCTCTCCGGATCGCTCCCCTCCCCTCCCGGCAAGAACCAGCTTGGTGAGTCGCTTCTAGTCTGCCGGGCAGAAGCTTAACCCCTTCACCTCCACAGCGCGGGCGCCGTCTGGGGCACTACTGAGTGACAGATTGAGCTGTCCTGCAGCTGTTGTCGCATATGGGGCTCGCACACTCTTTCAATAATAATAAAGAGGTTGTGGGGAGTCTGCGACATTAATACTGCCACTATACGTTTCAGTTAACGATCCCAATAACGACGCATACTATGCGATCGTTTGTGTGACTGTTTTTTAATGTCGCTAGTAGCTGCCAATCTGGGCGATCTCATTAGCATCGCATAAGCGGTTAGCGATCCCCTTAATGACTTTGGCGGTCATTGCGATATACAAAACAGCGCAATTTTTTAGCGATCTTGTGGAACGTTTTTTCTGTTTAGTGTGGCATAGCTGTCCTGCAGCTGCGGCCTTATAAGAGGCGCTTGGGGCTCGCACACCCTTGTCTTTATCAGGGTTGTGGGGAGTCTGCTACTTTAACCCCTTCTTAGGCGGTTAACCCTTAATGGTAGACAGCTGGGGTAGCTCTCTCTTTAAGAGCTTTAACCCTTCAGAGTTTGTTTTTTCTTTAAGAAACGCACTGTTCTAGTTACTGACAGGTTTAACCTGCCATATACTGTGCAAGGACATGTCAGAGACAGATCCGCTACAGGATCAGTCTCGCGTATCTGACACGCAGACCTCGACTCATGCGGCGGTCGGAGGTTCCGGTGGTGTCAAAATGGAGGCCCTCGCTAGTTTTTACTGATGGCCTGTCTGACCTTTTAGGTTATGGAGTGTCAGCTAGATCCTCTCAAGGAAGCGACAAAATCGGTCCTTCCTCCTCGCTTAGCGAAGAAGTCCGATTCGGACAAGGAGGATCGGCAGGGACACTCTGCCTCTCATGGGCCGTACTAAAATTTCTTTGGAACCGTAAGGGCGTTACAGTTACCGGAGGAGGTAACTAGACGTCCTGGTGAGTCGGCCCGGATGTTTCAGGAGTCGCATGGGTCGCGACGGCTTTACAAACTGTATACGTTTTTTCTACGGAGTTGTTTATTAATTGGACTCTTCTCCTGAAGTGAATGTCCCGTTATCCCAGCTTAGCAAATCTTCCTGGTAAAGGTAAGGCGAGTCTGCAGGACACGCTGGACAGAAAAACGGAGATGGCAACAATATCCATCTGCAAGGCCGTGGATCATGATTCGGTATTAAGGATCTAGGTGTGCTTGTTAAGTTTCCCTGAATCGGTTGGACCGTCTAAGGACGGCGTGGCAAGATGGATCCCCTCTATCGAGGTGGATGGGCTTTTCAAGTTAAGGAATAATGCGTCACTGCTATCCAGGGCGCAATCCTCGGCAGTCACAGTCAGAAGAACACTGTGACTTGGACGGTGGAACGCGGTTTTCCAAACAAGGTTTGCTATCTTTAGCTTACAAAGTGTTCAGCTGACCTCACGGAGCTGATTGTCAAGGCAAAGGCAAAAGAAACAGCTTTACCGCAGCGCAGAGCTGTGACTTCTGCGTCTGGCAGGACTAGTGCCGATAGTTATCGGCGGTCTTTTCGGTTCAAGGGATGATCCGGCCAACCCTCTGGGGGTTTGGGTCATCTCTCTTTTTTTTAAAAAAAAAAAAAAAAAAAAGGGGGAATTCTCAGAAATTCCGCATCCCTGGAAACAGAACTTCTGTTAAGACAGAAGCTGGCAAAAAAAAAAAAAAATCCGCTAAGGCGGACTGACATCTGAATCTCACTCGAGCGCTCTCGAGTGGGGGGTCGTTTACTCCAATTCAAACCGACTTGGGTTTCCCGTGTGTCGGACGCCTGGGTGACACAGGTTGTGTTGACAGGCTACTTCATAGAGTTTCTTTCTCGACCCCGGACAGTTTTTTTGCCAATCTCGCTTTCCGTCAGAGCCGAACTTTTTACCTCTCTACTGCGAGAGGTCGATTCCCTTCTGCAGAAGGGTGTGGTGATACCGGTTCCGCAGAGGACCGGGGAAGAGGATTTTTTATTCAACCTCTTGATAGTCCCCAAAAAGGAGGACAAATTTCGCCCTATTCTGGAAAGATTGAATCAGCTTGTCCACACCAGATAATTCCGCATGGAGTCGCTTCGCTCCGCTATGGCAACTCTGTCGCAGAACGACTTTTTGGTCAATCGAATTCGTGACGCTTATTTGCATGTTCCCGTCGGAAGAGCTCACCAGCGCTTCCTTCGTTTTTGCCATAGATCAACCATTACCAGGTTGTGGCTCGGCCATTCGGCTTGGCCTTAACGCCCAGAACTTTTACAACGATTCTGGCGCCTAAATCTCATGGCAATTCTTCAAAGACGGGGGCTTACGATTCGTCCCTATCTGGACGACCTTTCGATTGTGGCCTCAAAGGAGGAGGCAGTGACGGCTCGCAATCTATCCCTTCAGTTCCCTGAGGATTTCGGGTGACTGGTCAATTGGGGAAGTCGTCTCTGGAACCGTCCAGTCAATCCTGTTTTTGGGGATGCATTTCGACACGGTACGGGCGGTGGTCCCTACCTCCAGACAAGCAGGCATGTCTTCTCCGACATGTACAGATTATGAAGTCTGCGACAGCAATGTCCCTTAGGAAGGAATGCACCTTCTGGGTTTGATGGTGGCGTCCATGGAGGCATTTCCGTTTGCCCAATTTTATTCCAGAGCTCTCCAAAAGCTCATCCTGAGTCGTTGGGATCGACCGCAAGCTTCACTGGATTGCAGCGTCACCATCTCTCGCAGGGTGCGAGAATCCCTAGGATGGTGGTTACGTCCAGGAGCGTTATCCCTGGGAAAGTCTTTCCTCCCTCCGAAGTGGTCGGTCATAACCACCAATGCCAGCCTGACAGGCTGAGGGGGGTGTCTGGAACGATCTTTGGGTCCAGGGAGTATGGTCATCGAAAGAGTCAGTTCTACCGATCAACATCCTGGAATTGAGAGCAATTTTTCTTTGCCTCCAACACTGGACGGTCTCTTTGAGCGGTCTGCTAGTCCGAGTGCGGACAGACAACGCGACGGCGGTCGCGTATATCAACCACCAAGGCGGGACGAGGCGTTCCAGGCTCATGATGGAGGTGTCTCGGATCCTGATATAGGCCGAGACCAGGGTTCCAGCCATCTCTGCGATTCATATTCCAGGAGTCCAGAATACCACGGCGGACTTTCTCAGTCGCGAGAAGATGGATCCCGGAGAATGGAGTCTTCATCCGAAAATTTTTGCACTGCTGTGCTTCCGTTGGGGGACTCACCAAGTGGACTTGATGGCGTCCAGGTTCAATACCAAACTACCGACCTTCATGTCCAGGTACAAGGACCGAAGGCTGGGGCGGTAGACGCTCTGGTGGATCTGTGGGACCATTTCGAGCTAGTCTTGTGTTTCCGCCGATATCCTTACTTCCTCTGGTGCTGCGTCGGATCAGACTGGAGAGAATTCCGGCTATTTTGATAGCCCCAGATTGGCCAAGGAGGACGTGGTTCTCGACAATAGTGTCGCTTTTGGCGGCGCCGCCATTCCCACTTCCTCTTCGCACGGACCTGTTAACCCAGGGACCCGTTCGTCATCCGGACTTGAAGTCTCTGCGTTTGACGGCGTGGCTCTTGAGACCGAAATTTTGACCCTTAGAGGTTTCTCAGCAAAGTCATTGCCACTCTGCGAGCTGCCAGTAGTTCGGCTACTACTAGGATTTATCACAAGACTTGGGAAGTCTTCTTTTTGTGGTGTTCGGGTTCTTCAAGGAATCCGAGGGTTTTCCCATTCCCAATTTGTCTACAGTATGGGCTGGACAAAGTTTTGGCAGTGAGCACCCTGAAAGGTCAGGTTTCTACTCTGTCCTTGCTGTTTCGGAGGGCTATCGCCTCCCGTAGAGATGTGCGTTCTTTTTTTTCGCGGGAGTAACCCGTCAGTTTCCGCCGCGGAAGGCGCCTGTGTCTCCATGGCGGTTCAACCTTGTCTTGGAGGCTCTTCAACATGTGCCTTTTGAGCCTATGAGTTCTGCTAGCCTTTCTCTACTTCCTTGGGAAGTTGCCTTCTTAGTGGCGGTAACCTCTTTGAGAAGGGTTTCTGAGTTGGCGGCTCTTCTCTGCTCGCCTCCTTTCCTGGAATTTTACTCTGATCGAGTAGTACTTCGCACACGGGGCGACTTTCTACTAAGGTGGTGTCACAATTTCATGTTAACCAGGATATTGTGTTGCCCTCGCTTTGCCCGGGCCGAGGAATGCAAAGGAACGGGCCCTGCACACATTGGATTTGGTGCGGGTCTTGAAGTTCTATTTGTCTATTACTCAAGTTTTTTTCGGAAGTTAGATTTTCTGTTTGTAATTCCTGCAGGTCGCAGGTGTGGTCAACGAGTTTCCTAGGTATCTATAGCTCGTTGGATTCGGTCGGCCTTTTTGGAAGCCTACCGACTTAAAGACGAACCTTGCCCGATTAAGGTTCGAGCTCACTCCACGAAGGCTGTGGCTTCATCGTGGGCCTTCCATCAAGGGGCTTCGGCAGCTCAGCTCTGCCGAGCGGCGACCTGGCGTTCTGTCCACACATTTACAAAGTTTTGTAAGGTGGACGTTAGTGCTTCCGTTGATGCGGCCTTAGGACATAGGGTCCTGCAGGCAGCGGTAGTTTAAAGTTCTAGTTAACTTGTTTTTGGCGCTTGCTGCGCTTTTATCTAGGATGTTGGGTTTCTGCCTATTTTGGTTTTGTTTCCCACCCTAATGTTTGAACTGCTTTGGGACGTCCCATCAGTAATGAATACTGTGGCTCTCTTCCTTCCATCTGCAGCTGAAAGACGGATTTTGGTAAGAACTTACCTGTAAAATCCTTTTCAGCGAAGGAAGGAAGAGAGACACAGCTCCCTCCCATGGCAGAAGTGTGTTGTTGATTTACAGATGCAGCGTGGCCCTTCTCTGATAGCGATTTCTGGGCTGAGGTCGACGCGCTACGGCTCTGTTCCAGCATTGCCAGCTCATCGCAGTGGTCAGGTTCCGTGAGTAGTACCTGGAACTGTGTGTTTTTTTGCCTATTTGCATGCATAACCTGTATTCTTGTGTTTTTGTCTCTGAAGTCCTTCAGAAGGGGTTGTGTTGCTCCGCTGGTGATATTGCTCTTTCTTAAGCTTGTGTACAACTGGAGAAAGCTGAGTAGGAGGAGCCCGAGCTGGAGGGGCCGGTCAACACTCTTTTTAATCTGAGGTGTCAATCCTATCTGGGCTCCGCCTACCCATCAGTAATGAATACTGTGTCTCTCTTCCTTCCTTCGCTGAAAAGGATTTTACAGGTAAGTTCTTACCAAAATCCGTCTTTTTAACCCATTAAATGCTGCTGTCACACTATTTACAGAGCGCAGTCCCAGGAACACTCCTTTCTGGGGCCAGCAGAATGCTTTCATGGCTGCCCTGTTGATATGCATGTGAATCCGAGCCCTAAGCCAGAGTTTCCGGTCCACGATCGCGTGATCACCATTATTCAGTGAATAACGGCGATCACGAACAAGAAAGTGTGCCCGCTGTTAAAATGATTTCTCTCTCTTCTGACTTAATATACATGTCAGAGGAGAGAGAAATGGTGCCCCCTCCTCACCCAGAACACCTCCCAGATAACTCTACCATCCCTGGGCCGTCCTGAACCGGCTCTCCGCATCGTCTTCTTGGGAAAAAAACAATCGCTGACGCAAGCACAGTGTGCCTGCCGAGATCTTCAAGCAACAATAGGGAATTTTTCCTATTGGTTCCTTTTGATCATCGTGATAGACCCTATCAGTGATCAAAAGAAAAAAAATAGTAAATCAAATTCCCCTTTGTCACGCCCTTAGTTAGATAAAAATTCTAAAATATTTTTTTTCCATTCTTTGCAGTTGGGGTTAGGGTTGTGTTAGGGTGTAAGTTAGAATTGAGGGGTTTTCGAAAGTAAAAAAAATAAAATAAAATGGAGTAGTGTTGAGTGCAAGTGCTTGCAACTCGATTTTGCATCAGATGCTTAGGTATGCACGGAGTATCACGGATAAAAGCATTTTATTTATTTTTTTAGGGTGTCTAACAGCTGCATACCATGCAGGGCAGGGACTCGAACACCCACGATACTCTGTGCATACCCGAGCACCATGGAGTAGCGACTACTTGGGCTCAACACCAATGACGACATATTAAATATGACCACCTAATGCTATCAAATTCTGTGTCATACTTGTGGGTTCAAAATGTTCCTTATATCCGTGGATAACATCCTTGAGGGGTGTGGTTTACAAAATGGGGTCATTTGTGGGGGTTTCCATTGTTTAGGCTAATTATTCCAGCAAATTTTACATTCAAAAAGACAAATGGCTCTCCTCCCCTCCGAGCTTTGCCGTGTGCCCAAACAGTAGATTTCCAACACAAAGAGGGTATCTGCGTACTCAGTAGAAATTGCACAACACATTTTGGGGTCCATTTTCTCATTTTAACCTTATGAAAATAAAAAAAGTTTGTGTCTAAGGTGAATTTTTGGTGAAAAAAAATTAAATGTTCGTTTTTTTCCTTGAAGGGTTAATAAACTTCTTGAATATGGTTTTGAGTAGACATGCGTGAATTTGATCGGGTCAAGTCTTATTCGGCAAGCTATAGCACTTACCGAATAAGCTTTACTCAAGAACGGTATGACGTGCATAAGGTACCGTTTATGGTTGAGGGGATGGGGTTCTATTACCTTGGTTTAACCCCATCTGAGCTTTGACCAATACCATATGAGGCTTATATCGCTTTCTGTCTGAGTTGCTTCCTCATGTGGAAAAAAAAAAGGATCAGAGGTGATGATTATCATTTGGTTTTCTTCATAATTGGATTGTATTGTCAGCGCATCCACTTAATTGCGGCATTGATGTCATTATAGATAATAGAATTTATCCTATCATCCCTAAATTAATGTTTGCTATTGGCTCTTCTTTATATTTTTTTTTTTTGCCTGTCCTAGTTGTATCAGCTCTTAGTACTTGGCTAGCATAGAAATCTCAGACTACGGTTGTCCATTTAGGCTTAAATACATTTTTTTAGGAGGACTTAACTTTGTATCTTAAGGAAAATGCCCCCAAAAAATTGATGAAGTTGGATTTTAATAAAGTACTAAATATTTATTTTGGTTTCTGGTACCCCTTTGGCATTCTGAGATGCTCAATCTACATTTGATAGCATAAACCATTAAGTGATCATTGACACTAGAAGGGTTTTTTACTGTCTAGATCGTAGCCTTACTTTAATGTAAAATGTCAACAATATGGGGTTTGATGTTAAGTAATGATTTAAGCAGGTGCAGTTGCTGGGCCCATCGGCCACTACGAACCTTAGGCAAGACCTTGTTAGGGTTACCAGGTTCTGTGAATCACTTGACTTCTGCTTCCATTAACCTGCTAAGTCTTAGTACTAGTTCCTATATACTTCAGTTGTTGGATAGGTGATTTAACAAGTAAAAATAACTACCGTATATACTTGAGTATAAGCCGACCCGAGTATAAGCCGAGGTACCTAATTTTATCTTTAAAAAAACGGGAAAAATTATTCACTCGCGTAAAGGCCAAGGGGGGAGATGCAGCAGCTACTGGGTCTGCGAGTCTCCCCTCTCCCCGTCGGTCCGTGAGTCTCCCACAGGGGTGTTTCTTACCCACTTCTTCACAGCAGCGCCATCCTGGAGCAGCAATAGCAGTCATGTAGGCAAGCTGTCTGTTTCCCCTCTCCCCGGTCCGTCTCTTCCCCAGGAGTGTTTCTTATCCCCTCTCTCACAGCAGCTGCTGTGGCGGAGTAGCGCAATCCTGGCATGTATTGAGTCCCGAAGGTAGCGGCGTGCCGGTACCTTATAGATCAAGCGGTACGGCAGGTGGAGGTTGCGGGCGGCCTGAGTCCTCCACCTGCCGTACAGCTACCGCTTGCTCTATAAGTTACCAGCCCCCTGTTACCTTTGGGACTCAGGTCGCCCGCAATCTCAACCTGCTGTATGGCTACTGCTTGCTCCATAAGTTACCGCTACATCTAGGACTCAAGCCACCCGCAACCTCCACTTGCCGTACGGCTACCGCTTGCTCCATACAGTACCGGCATGCCGCTACCTCAATACATGCCAGGATTGCGCTGCTCCGCTGCTGCTGTGAAGGAGGGGGTAAGAAATACCCCCGGGGAAGAGAGGTGGACCGGGAAGAGGGAAGACTGGTGGGGGTGACTCGTGTATAAGCCGAGAGGGGCACTTTCAGCCTAAAAAAATGGGCTGAAAATCTCGGCTTATACTCGAGTATATACGGTAATTAAATCCGAGGAAGATAACCAACTATACATATAAATGAAGTCTATAAATATAGACCCTCTCTGGAAAAAAAAATAAAAAATTGTTGTACCCAGTAAAAGAATTCCTTTTTCAGCTGCAGATGGAAGGAAAGGAGACACACTAGTTCATAACTAGTGGGTAGGCGGAGCCCCAGATAGGATTGACACCTCAGATTAAAAAGAGTGTTGACCGGCCCCTCCAGCTCGGGCTCCTCCTACTCAGCTCTCCAGTTTACAATTTGAGGTCTCAGAGGATAGTCGCTGCTGGAAGCAGCTCCTCAGAAGATTTTATTATTTTTTATCGGACAAGAGACTTGGATCACCAAATGTGGTCTAGAGGTCTCAGGGGTCTCAGCGCTGCTGGACTCCCACCTCTCCCTTGGCGGATCTGTATTACCCTAATGGTGGTCCCTGCAGAACCCTGCCGGCCCGGGGGATGAGGATGGCTTCCCTGGCGGGGACGCAAACCGCGCTGCAGGGGTCACTGCGATCCCCGCCCTGGGGGGAAGCATGGGAACGCGCCAGAAACCCCTGGGGGTCCCTGTGGCGCTTCGGCTGGTGAGTACCACGCATTTTTATTAATGTGTGTGTGAGTGTTTAAGCGACTGCTGCGGCAGCCGCTGTACATTACATGTCGGTGACTGGTGTTTTTTGTCCGCAGGTGGATGCCTGCAGGACATAGGAGAGGAGTGCGCGCCTTTTTATTTGAATTTTCGCGCCGCTCTGAGCGCGCGCTTTACTGCTGTCTCCATTTCCGGCTTCCCTCATGGAGCACACGGAGGCACAGCGCGGCGGCCATTAAAGAAGCAGGCTGAAAGCTTCTTCTGGCTCTTCTCCCTCCTCCCCTCCCGACAAGATGTTACACTGTTACCAGCTGGGTGAGTCGCTTCTAGCTCGCGGGCAGAAGCTTAACCCCTTCACCTCCACAGCGTGGGCGCCTTCTGGGGCACTAATGAGTGACAGACTGCGCTGTCCTGCGGCTGTTATCGCATAAGGGACTCGCACACTCTTTTCAATAATAATAAAGAGGTTGTGGGAGTCTGCGATTTTAATACTGCCACTATACGTTCCCACTAACGATCCTGATAACGACGCATACTAATGCGATCGTTTGTGTGATCATTTTTCAGCTGCAGATGAAGGAAGAGAGCCACAGTAATTCATTACTGATGGGTAGGCGGAGCCCCAGATCAGGATGTTACCTCAGATCAAAAGAGTGATGACTGGCTGGCCCCTCCAGCTCGGGCTCCTCCTACTCAGCTCCAGTCTAAGATTTGAGGTCCAGAGGATGGTCGCTGCTAATGCAGCTCCTCAGAAAATTTTATTATTTTAATATTCGGACAGGAGACTTGGATCACTAGTTGGTCTAGAGGTCTCAGGGGTATCAGCGCTGCTGTACCCCAACCTCTCCCTTGGCGGATCTGTATTTACTCAAAGTCCCTGCAGAATCCTTGCCGGCCCTGGGGGATGAGGAGAGCTTCTCTGGCGGGAACGCAAACCACACGTGCGGTCACTGCGTTCTTCGCCCTGGAGGGAAGCATGGGCACTGCGCCAGAAACCCCTGAGGGTCCCTGTGGCGCCTTGGCTGGTGAGTACTCCACACAAATTTTAATAATAATTATGTGTGAGTGCTTTAGCGTCTGAATGAGCAGCGCTATTACTAATGTCAGCGTTACTATGTCAGTATGCGTCAGCGCTGCTGTGACAGCGCTACTACATGTAATGTCAGTATGCTTCAGCGCTACTGTGACAGCGCTACTACATGTAATGTCAGTATGCTTTCAACGCTACTGTGACAGCGCTACTACATGTAATGTCAGCATGCTTCAGCGCTGCTGTGACAGCGCTACTACATGTAATGTCAGTATGCTTCAACGCTGCTGTGACAGCGCTACTACATGTGATGTCAGTATGTTTCAGCGCTGCTGTGACAGCGCTACTACATGTAAAGTCAGTATGCTTCAGCGCTGCTGTGACAGCGCTACTACATGAAGATGTGGTGATTTTTTGTCCGCAGGCAGATAGCTGCAGGACAGAGAGGGAGCAGGAGCGGGGAGAGTTCGCGCTCATTATTTGAGCTAGCAGGGGGCGTGGCCTATCTATCCCGGTCTTTTGAGCAGGAAGACGCGCGCTCTGGCTTTTCTCCTGCGACCCCCTCACTATGGCGGCCATTACTCAGGCTCCTGGGCTCCTCGGACCGCTCCCCTCCTCATATAGACACCACGGCCAGCTGGGTGAGTGCGGATTCCTCACCCCGCAGCGCAGCGATCGCTATCCTGCAGCTGCTGTCTCATCAGAGACATAAAAAATTGGCTGGGGCTCACAAATATATATATATTTTGGTGAGTTTGCAATATTAACCCCTTTGAGGGTTATTTCTACCTGCTAAATTTGCTGACTGAATACCGCTGGGGTAACTCTGCTTGGTGGAGCGTTAACCCTTCAGCGTTTGAAAAAAAAAAAAAAACCGCATAGTTTTTTGCTGGTATTACCGCTTGACCTGCTCTTACAGGCGAGACATGTCTGAACAGAGTTCAGATGCCGCGGTTCACGTCCCAGTGCCATTGCGGCAATCAGATACGCAGACCTCCACAGCGTCTAGCGCTGCGGTCGACAGCGGTGGTAAATTGGATGATATCGCTCGATCGATTAATAACTTATCTGACCTTTTAGGTCAATATGTGTCTGCTAATTCCTCTCAGAGGAAGCGACGCAGGCCGTTACCGGCCTCTACACGGAGCGAGTCAGATGTATCTGATATTGGGCAGAGTTCCCCTTTAAATTCGGATGGAGAAATATCCGATTCAGATGCGGACGAGCCGCAGGGGCGTTCCTCTATGGCGAAGCGTACGGAGGCATTAATTGAAGCCATGAGAGATATACTACAGTTACCGGAGGAGGTAACTAGTCGTCCTGGTAAATCAGCACGCATTTTCCAGGAGTCCCGTGCTTCGCGCACAACATTGCCAGCTCTGGATGAGCTTAATGGTGTAATAGAGGAGGAACGTCTATGTCCAGATAAGCGTTTTCATGGAACGCATTTCTTTGATACACTTTATCCTTGCTCTACGGAGTTAAAGGCTAATTGGACTTCTGCTCCTGAAGTGGATGTGTCTTTGTCTCAGCTTAGTAAATCCTCTCTACTCCCTATTAAGGGAAAAGCGAGCTTACAGGAGCCTTTGGATAGAAAAGGCAGAATTGGCGGCAAAAGCAAGCTATGAGGCTGCGGGTCATGGATTTCGAGCAGTGCTAGGATCCATGTGTGCTGCTAGAGCTTCTCTAAGCTGGTTGGCACGTCTGAAGACGGAGTTGCAAAATGAATCTCCGTTATCTGAGATACGGGAAACTTGTGAATGGTTAGAAACGGCAGCCTGTTATATCTTTGATGCCGGTCTGGATACGGCATCTCTGCTGGCCAAAGCGCAAGCTTCAGCGGTCACAGTCAGAAGAGCTTTATGGCTCAGACAGTGGGCCGGGGACGCAGTTTCCAAACAAGTTGTTGGCCTTACCTTACAAGGGTGGCCATCTTTTTGGATCCGACCTCACAGAGCTGATTTCCAGGGCTAAGGCGAAGGAATCAGCATTACCACAGCGAAGGGCCATGGCCTCGGTGTCCAGTAAGCCTGGTGTTTATAGTGGTCGGAGGTCCTTTCGGGGCCGAGGGCGATCTAGTCACTCCTCGTGGGGATCGGGTCGTCCTTCTTTCTTAGGAAAGAAATCCTCTCAGAAAACTCGTATTCCCTGGAAGCAGAGTTTCCGCCAGAACAAGCGGGAACTTGACAAGAAATCCGCAAAGTCGGATTGACGCCAGGGGTCCACTCGAGGATTCTCGAGTGGGGGGTCGCCTGCTTCTTTTCAAGGAGACTTGGATGGCTCGCGTTTCCAGATTTCTGGGTAACGCGGATAGTGTCGGCAGGCTATTTCATAGAGTTTGCTTCTCAACCCCCAAATGTTTTTTGTCAATCTCGCGTTCCGTCGGAACCCGAGCTTGTTGTCGCTCTACAGCGAGAGGTCGAATCGCTACTACAAAGGGTGTAGTGATACCGGTTCCGTCAGAGGACCGAGGGAAAGGTTTTTATTCCAACCTTTTTATAGTTCCCAAAAAGGAGAACAAATTTCGCCCGATTCTGGATCTCAAGCGATTGAACCGGCATGTCCATGCCCGGAAATTTCGCATGGAGTCGCTTCGTTCCGTTGTGGCAGCTCTGTCACAGAACGATTTTCTGGTGTCAATGACATTCGCGACGCCTATTTGCATATTCCCATCGGAAAGGCTCATCAGCGCTTTCTTCGATTTGCCATAGGTCAGAATCATTACCAGTTCGTGGCTCTGCCGTTCGGCTTAGCCTCAGCGCCAAGGGTCTTTACAAAAGTTCTGGCGCCCCTCATGGCACTCCTTCGAAGACAGGGGATTACGATTCTCCCTTATCTGGACGATCTTTTGATTGTGGCTTCCTCGGAGGAGGAGGCATTGACGGCTCGGGATTTGTCTCTTCAGTTTCTGAAAGACTTCGGTTGGCTGGTCAATTGGGAGAAGTCGTCCCTGGAACCATCGAGGACAATTCTCTTTTTGGGAATGCATCTCGACACGTTTCGGTCGGTAGTTTCCCTACCACCAGACAAACAGTCATGTCTTCTTCGACATGTACAGATTATGACATCCTCAATGGCAATGTCCCTACGGAAGTGTATGCGTCTTCTGGGACTGATGGTGGCGTCCATGGAGGCAATTCCTTTTGCCCAGTTCCACTCCAGGACTCTTCAAGGTTCATCTTGAGTCGATGGAACCAGTCGCAATCGCTGGATTGCAGTGTCACCATTTCTCGCGCGGTGCGGGATTCTCTAGAATGGTGGTTACGTCCAGGGGCATTCTCCCTGGGGAAGTCTTTCCTCCCTCTGAAGTGGTCAGTCATAACCACCGATGCCAGCCTGACGGGCTGGGGGGGTGTTTGAGTATGGTCACCGGAAGAGTCTGTGCTTCCGATCAACATCCTGGAATTGAGGGCGATTTTTCTTTGCCTCCAACATTGGACGGTCCCTTTGAGCGGTCTGCCAGTCCGTGTGCAGACAGACAATGCGACGGCTGTCGCGTATATCAATCACCAAGGTGGGACAAGGAGTTCCAGACTCATGGTAGAGGTGTCCCGAATTCTGATTTGGGCAGAGGCCAATGTACCAGCCATTTCGGCGATTCACATTCCAGGGGTTCAGAATATTACAGCGGACTTTCTCAGTCGCAGAAGGATGGATCCCGGGGAATGGAGTCTCCACCCGGAAGTCTTTGCACTACTGTGCTCTCGCTGGGGAACCCCCAAGTGGATTTGATGGCTTCCAGGTCCAATGCCAAGTTACCGACATTCATGTCCAGGTACAAGGACCCGAAGGCGGTGGCGGTGGATGCTCTAGTGGCTCAGTGGGATCAGTTCAAGCTGATCTATGTATTTCCGCCGATATCCTTATTTCCTCTAGTGCTGCATCGGATCAGACTAGAGAGAATTCCAGCTATTCTGATAGCTCCAGACTGGCCAAGAAGGGTGTGGTTCTCGACAATAATGTCGCTGTTGGCGGCACCTCCGTTTCCACTCCCTCTTCAACAGGACTTGTTGACTCAGGGGCCCATTTGTCATCCGGACTTGATGTCCCTGCGTTTGACGGCGTGGCTCTTGAGACCGAGATCTTGACCCGTAGAGGTTTTTCAGCCGAGGTCATTGCTACCCTTCGTGCTGCAAGATGTCCGGCTACTTCTAGGATTTACCACAAAATTTGGGAAACCTTCTTTTCGTGGTGTTTGGGGTCTTCTCGGAACCCGAGAAAATTTTCCATTCCCAACCTGTTGGCTTTTCTGCAGCATGGGCTAGACAAGGGTTTGGCAGTTAGCACTCTGAAAGGTCAGATTTCTGCTCTGTCCTTATTATTCCGGAGAACCATTGCTTCGAATAGAGACGTGATCTCTTTTTTCCGAGGTATCTCTCGTAAGTTTCCGCCGCGGAAGGCACCCGTGTCTCCTTGGCGGCTCAACCTTGTTTTGGAGGCTCTTCAGCATAAACCTTTTGAACCTATGGTTTCTGCTAGCCTTTCTTTACTTTCTTGGAAGGTGGCTTTCCTTGTTGCAGTCACTTCCTTGAGGAGAGTTTCTGAATTGGCAGCTCTTTCTTGCTCGCCTCCTTTTCTGGAGTTTTTTCCGGATCGTGTAGTGCTTCGCACTCGGGGTGATTTTTTGCCTAAAGTGGTGTCACAATTTCATGTTAACCAGGATATTGTGTTGCCTTCACTCTGTCCGGATCCGAAGAATACGAAAGAGCGAGATTTACACACATTGGATTTAGTGCGGGCCTTGAAGTTTTATCTATCTATTACTCAAGGTTTTCGTAAGACGGACTCCCTGTTTGTGGTTCCGGCAGGTCGTCGGCGTGGTCAACGAGCTTCCAAGGTTTCTATAGCTCGTTGGATCCGGTTAGCTATTTTGGAAGCTTACCGTCTTCGGGGTGAATCTTGCCCGATTAAGATTCGAGCCCATTCCACGAGAGCTGTGGCTTCATCGTGGGCTTTTCATCAAGGTGCTTCGGCAGTGCAGCTTTGCCGAGCGGCGACTTGGCGCTCTGTCCACACGTTTACAAGATTTTATAAAGTGGACGTCAGTGCTTCCGCTGATGCAGCCCTCGGACGTAGGGTCCTGCAGGCAGCTGTAGTTTAAAGTTCTGGATGAACTTGTGTTTAGCGCTGGTTGCGCTTTGTTGTTAAGGTTGTTGGGTTTCTGCCTTTTGTTGGTTTTTTCCCACCCTTATTTTTGAACTGCTTTGGGACGTCCCATCAGTAATGAATTACTGTGGCTCTCTTCCTTCATCTGCAGCTGAAACACGGATTTTGGTAAAGACTTACCTGTAAAATCCTTTTCAGCGAAGGAAGGAAGAGAGACACAGTACCCTCCCACGGCAGAAGTGTGTTGATGTTTTCAGATGCAGCGCGACCCTTATCTGATAGCGATTATCTGGGCTGAGGTCAGCGCGCTAAGGCTCTGTTCCAGCATCGCCAGCTCATCGCAGTAGTCAGGTTCCGTGAGTAGTACCTGGAACTCTGTGGTTTTTGGCTTTCTTTGCATGCATAACCTGTATCCTTGTGTTTTTTCTCTGAAGTTCCTTCAGAAGGGGTTATGTTGCTCCGCTGGTGATCTTGGCTCTTTTCCTAAAAGCTTTGATACGACTGGAGCTGAGTAGGAGGAGCCCGAGCTGGAGGGGCCAGCCAGTCATCACTCTTTTGATCTGAGGTAACATCCTGATCTGGGGCTCCGCCTACCCATCAGTAATGAATTACTGTGTCTCTCTTCCTTCCTTCGCTGAAAAGGATTTTACAGGTAAGTCTTTACCAAAATCCGTGTTTTAATGTCGCTAGTAGCTGCCAATCTGGGCGATCTCATTAACATCGCATAAGCGGTTAGCGATCTTTTTAACAACTTTGGCGGTCATTGCGATATACAAAACAGCGCAATTTTTAGCGATCTTGTGGAACTTTTTTTTCTGTTAGTGTGGCATAAAAAGCTGTCCTGCAGCTGCTGCCTTATAAGAGGCACTTGGGGCTCGCACAACTTTTTCATTATCAAGGTTGTGGGGAGTCTGCTACTTTAACCCCTTCTTAGGCGGTTAACTCTTAATGCTGGGGTAGCTCTCTCTTTAAGAGCTTTAACCCTTCAGCGATTGTTTTTCTTTAAGAAACTCACTGTTCTAGTTACTGACAGGTTTAACCTGCCTTATACTGTGCAAGGACATGTCAGATCTGACACGCAGACCCCGACGGCGTCATGCGCAGCAGTCGGAGGTTCCAGTAGTGTCAAAATGGAGGCCCTCGCTAGTTTCTATGATGGCCTGTCTGACCTTCTAGGTTACGGAGTGTCAGCTAGATCCTCTCAAGGAAACGACACAAATCGGTGTCTTCCTTCTCGCGTAGCGAAGATGTCCGTTTCGGACACTCTGCCTCTCTCATGGACCAGTACTATGGAGCCATGAGGGTGTTACAGTTACCAGAGAGAGGTAACTAGGCGTCCTGGTAAGTCGGCCCGGATGTTTCAGGAGTCGCATAGGTCGCGACGGCTTTACAATCTGTATCCATTTTCTACGGAGTTGATTGTTAATTGGATCTCCTGAAGTGAATGTCTCTTTATCCCAGCTTAGCAAATCTTCCTGGTAAAGGAAGGCGAGTCTGCAGGACCTGCTGGACAGAAAAATGGAGATGGCAACAATATCCATCTGCGAGGCCGCTGGTCATGGATTCAGTATTAAGGATCTATGTGTACTTGTAAAGTTTCCCTGAGCCGTTGGGACCGTCTACGGACGGCGTGACAAGATGGATCCCCTCTATCGAGATAGATGGGCTTTTCAAGTTGAAGGATTCTGCGTCACTGCTATCCAGGGCGCAATCCTCGGCAGTCACAGTTAGAAGAGCACTGTGGCTTAGACAGTGGAACGCGGTTTCCAAGCAGGGTTTGCTATCTTTAGCTTACAAGGTGGTCAGCTATTTGAATCTGACCTCACAGAGCTGATTTCTGAGGCAAAAGAAACAGCTTTACCGCAGCGCAGAGCTGTGACTTCTGCGTCTGACAGGACTAGTGCCGGTAGTTGTCGGCGGTCCTTTCGGTCCAGGGGATGATCCGGTCAACCCTCTGGGGGAAGCTGGCAAAAAACCCGCTAAAGCGGTCTGACGTCTGGGTCTCACTCGAGCGCTCTCGAGTGGAGGGTTGTTTACTCCAATTCAAACCGACTTGGGTTTCCCGTGTGTCGGATGCCTGGGTGACACAGGTTGTGTTGGCAGGCTACTTCATAGAGTTTCTTCCTCGACCCCCGGACAGGTTTTGCCAATCTCGCATTCCGTCAGAGCCGAGCTATTTGCCGCTCTACTACGAGAGGTCGATTCCCTTCTGCAGAAGGGTGTGGTGATACCGGTTCCGCAGAGGACCGGGGAAGAGGATTCTTATTCCAACCTCTTTGTGGTCCCCAAAAAGGAGGACAAATTTCGCCCTATTTTTGATTTCAAAGATTGAATCGGCATGTTTACATCCCGAAAATTCCGCATGGAGTCACTTCGCTCCGTTGTGGCAGCCCTGTCGCAGAACGTCTTTTTGGTCAATTGACATTCGCGACGTTTATTTGCATGTTCCCGTCGGAAGGGCTCACCGGCGCTTCTTTCGTCTTGCCATAGGTCAGGACCATTACCAGTTTGTGGCTCTGCCATTCGGCTTGGCCTCGGCGCCCAGAGTTTTTACAAAAATTCTAGCACCCCTCATGGCAATTCTTCGAAGACGGGGTTACGATTTCCCTACCTGGACGACCTTCTGATTGTGGCGTCCTCAAAGGATGAGGCGGGGACGACTCGCAATCTATCCCTTCAGCTCCTGGAGGATTTCGGGTGGCTGGTCAATTGAGAGAAGTCGTCTCTGGAAGTCAATCCTGTTTTTGGGAATGCATTTCGACACGGTACGGACGGTTGTGTCCCTTCCTCCAGACAAGTGGGCATGTCTCTTTCGACATGTACAGATTATGAGGTCTGCGACAGCAATGTCCTTTCGGAAGTGTATGCGCCTTCTGGGTTTGACGTCCATGGAGGCACTTCCGTTTGACCAATTTCATCCCAGGACCCTCCAAAGGCTCATTCTGAGTCGTTGGGATCGATCACAAGCTTCTCTGGATTGCAGTGTCATCATGTCTCACAGGGTGCGAGAATCCCTACGATGGTGGTTATGTCCAGGAGCGTTATCCCTGGGGAAATCTTTCCTCCCTCCGAGGTGGTCGGTCATAACCACCGATGCCAGCCTGACGGGCTGGGGGGGGGTGTCTGGAACGATCTTTGGATCCAGGGAGTATGGTCATCGGAAGAGTCTGTTCTACCGATCAACATCCTGGAATTGAGGGCAATTTTTTTTTTGCCTCCAACACTGGACGCTCCCTTTGAGCGGTCTGCCAGTTCGAGTGCAGACAGACAACGCGACGGCGGTCGCGTATATCAACCATCAAGGCGGGACGAGGAGCTCCAGGCTCATGATGGAGGTGTCTCGGATCCTGCTATGGGCCGAGACCAGGGTTCCGGCCATCTCTGCGATTCACATTTCAGGAGTCCAGAATACCACGGCGGACTTCCTCAGTCGCGAGAGGATGGATCCTGGAGAATGGAGTCTCCATCCGGAAATTTTTGCATTGCTGTGCTCCCGTTGGGAACTCCCCAAGTGGAATTGATGGCATCCAGGGTCAATGCCAAACTACCGACCTTCATATCCAGGTACAAGGATCCGAAGGCTGTGGCGGTGGATGCTCTGGTGGCTCCGTTGGACCATTTCGAGCTAGTATATGTGTTTCCGCCGGTGTCCTTGCTTCCTCTGGTGCTGCGTCGGATCAGACTGGAGAGAATTCCGGCTATGTTGATAGCCCAAGATTGGCCAAGGAGGACGTGGTTCTCGACACTGGTGTCGCTTTTGGCGGCTCCACCATTTCCACTTCCTCTTCGTCCGGACCTGTTATCCCAGGGGCCCGTTCGTCATCCGGATTTGAAGTCTCTGCGTTTGACGGCGTGGCTCTTGAGACCGAAATATTGACCCGTAGAGGTTTCTCGGCTGAAGTCATTGCCACTCTGCGATCTGCCAGAGGTCCGGCTACCACTAAGATTTATCACAAGACTTGGGAAGCCTTCTTTTCGTGGTGTTTGGGGTCTTCAAGGAACCCGAGGAGTTTTTCCATTCCCAATCTGTTGGCTTTGCTGCAGTACGGGCTGGTCAAAAGGTTTGGCAGTTAGCACTCTGAAAGGCCATGTTTCTGCCCTGTCCTTGCTGTTTCGGAAGGCTATCGCCTCGCTTAGGGACGTATGTTCCTTTTTTCGCGGAGTAACCGTCAGTTTCCACCGCGGAAGGCGTCTGTGTTTCCTTGGCGGCTCAACCTTGTCTTGGAGGCTCTTCAGCATGTACCTTTTGAGCCTATGGGGTCTGCTAGCCTTTCTTTAATTTCTTTGAAGATTGCCTTCTTAGTGGCGGTAACCTCTTTAAGAAGGGTTTCTGAGTTGGCAGCTCTTTCCTGCTCCTTCCTTTCCTGGAGTTTTATCCGGATCGAGTAGTGCTTTGCACACGGGGCGACTTTCTACCTAAGGTGGTGTCGCAATTTCATGTTAACCAGGATATTGTATTGCCCTCGCTTTGCCCGGGCCCAAGGAATGCAAGGGAACGGGACTTGCACAAATTGGATTTAGTGCGGACCTTGATGTTCTATTTGTCTGTTACTCAAGGTTTTAGGAAGTCAGATTCTCTGTTTGTGATTCCAGCAGGTCGCAGGCGTGGTCAACGAGCTTCCAATGTTTCTATAGCTCGTTGGATTCGGTCAGCCATTTTTGGAGGCTTACCGTCTTAAAGGCGAACCTTGCCCGATTAAGATTCGAGCTCACTCCACGAGGGCTGTGGCTTCATCGTGGGCCTTTCATCAAGGGGCTTCGGCAGCTCAGCTCTGCCGAGCGGCGACCTGGCACTCCGTCCACACATTTACAAAGTTTTATAAGGTGGACGTCAGTGCTTCCGCTGATGCGGCCTTAGGACGTAGGGTCCTGCAGGCAGCGGTATTTTAAGTTTTAGTTAACTTGTATTTGGCGCCTGTTGCGCATTTATCTAGGTTGATGGGTTTCTGCCTCTTTTGGTTTTTTCCCACCCTAATTTCTGGACTGCTTTGGGACGTCCCACTAATTATGAACTAGTGTGTCTCCTTTCCTTCCATCTGCAGCTGAAAGACGGATTTTGGTAAGAACTTACCTGTAAAATCCTTTTCAGCGAAGGAAGGAAAGGAGACACAGCTCCCTCCCATGGCAGAAGTGTGTTGTTGTATTACAGATGCAGCGTGACCCTTCTCTGATAGCGATTTTCTGGGCTGAGGTCGACGCGCTACGGCTCTGTTCCAGCATTGCCAGCTTATCGCGGTAGTCAGGTTCAGTGAGTAGTACCTGGAACTGTGTGATTTTTGCCTACATGCATGCATAACCTGTACTTTTATGTTTTTTCTCTGAAGTCCTTCAGAAGGGTTATGTTGCTCCGCTGGTGATATTGCTCTTCCTTAAGCTTGTGTACAACTGGAGAGCTGAGTAGGAGGAGCCCGAGCTGGAGGGGCCGGTCAACACTCTTTTTAATCTGAGGTGTCAATCCTATCTGGGGCTCCGCCTACCCACTATTTATGAACTAGTGTGTCTCCTTTCCTTCCTTCGCTGAAAAGGATTTTACAGGTAAGTTCTTACCAAAATCCGTCTTTCAGCAGCAGATGAAGGAAGGGAGACACACTAGTCATTACTAGTGGGTAGGCGGAGCCCACAAAGGATAGAACACCTCAGATTAAAAAGAGTGTTGACCGGCCCCTCCAGCTTGGGCTCCTCCTACTCCAGCTCTCCAGTCTAAAATTTGAGGTCACAGAGGATAGTCGCTGCTGAAGCAGCTCCTCAGAAAAATTTTTTATTTTTATCGGACAGGGACTTGGACCCCCGTGGTCTTGAGGTCTCAGGGGTCTCAGCGCTGCTGGACCCCCACCTCTCCCTTGGCGGATCTGTATTACCTTGTAAGGTGGTCCCTGCAGAACCCTGCCGGCCCTGGGGGATGAGGATTGCTTCCCTGGCGGGGACGCAAACCGCGCTTCTGGGGTCACTGCGTTCCCCGCCCTGGGGGGAAGCTACGGGCTCAGCTGAGTGAGTACTCAACATTTTATTGATGTGTTTGAGTGCTTCAGCGGCTGCTGCGGCAGCCGCTGTTACAGTTTTCAGTGTGGTGACTGTGTCCTTTTGTCCGCAGGTGGATGCCTGCAGGACATGGGAGCGGGGAGCAGAGTGAGTCGCGCGCCATTTTTTTGAGCCGGCGGGGGGCGTGGCTTCATGTTTTCCCGTCTTTCGCGGGCAGGAAGCGCTCTGAGCGCGCGCTTTACCCTGCCTCTTCTCTTCCGGCTCCTCTCCTCAAGCACGGCGGCCATTACTGACTCTCTCTCTCCGCTCCCCCCGACCGACCGAAAGGAACAAACTGCACCGCGGCCAGCTGGGTGAGTCGCTTCTACCTTTCTGAGGGCAGAAGCTTGACCCCTTCACCCCCACAGCGCAGGGCACCTTTCTGAAGGTGCTGCCAACTGAACGCTCCCGCTCACGATCACAATAACGACGCATACTAATGCGATCGTTTTTTTGTGATCGTTTTAATGTCGCTAGTAGCTGCCACAGTGGGCGATCTCATTGACGACGCATAAGTGGTTAGCGATCTATTTAGCGACTTGGGCGGTTATTGCGATGTACAAAACAGCGCAATATGTTAGCGATCTCGTAGGCGTTCTTGTTTAATGTGGCACATTGTCCTGCAGCTGCTACCTCATAAGAGGCACCTGGGGCTCGCACACCCTTTTCATTAAACAAGGGTTGTGGGGAGTCTGCGACATTAACCCCTTCTTTGGCGGTTAACCCTTTATTGGGAGACAGCTGGGGTAACTCTCTTTAAGAGCCTTAACCCTTCAGCGTTCGTTTTTGCCTTTGAAAACCACACTGTTCTAGTTGCTGACAGGTTTTGACCTGCCATATACTGTGTGAGGGCATGTCAGATCAGGGTCCAGGTGCGGACCGTCTCCCAGATCCGCTACAGGATCAGTCTCGCGTATCTGACACGCAGACCTCGACGGCGTCAAGCGCAGCGGTCGGAGGTGTCAGTGATGTCAAAATGGAGGCCCTCGCTCGTTCTATTGATGGCCTGTCTGAACTTCTAGGTCATTGGGTGTCAGCTAGATCCTCTCGTGGCAGGAAGCGACACAGGCCGGTGCCATCTTCCCCGCGTAGCGACTCGGAGATTTCGGGCATGGAGGGTTCCCCCTCAAGCTCGGATGGGGAGATGTCCGATTCGGATAAGGAGGATCGGCAGGGACACTCTGCCTCTCTTTTGAGCCGTACAGAGGCTTTTATTGGAGCCATGAGGGAGGCGTTACAGTTACCGGAGGAGGTAACTAGACGTCCTGGTAAGTCGGCCTGGATGTTTCAGGAGTCGCATAGGTCGCGATCAGCCTTACCATCTCTGGATGAGCTTAATGGGGCAGTGGAGAAGGAACGCCTGTGTCCAGATAAACGTTTTCAGGGGACACGGTTTTTTGAGACGCTGTATCCGTGTACTACGGAGTTGATTGATAATTGGATTCCTTCTCCTGAAGTGGATGTCCCTTTATCCCAGCTTAGCAAATCCTTATTACTTGCTGTTAAAGGGAAGGCGAGTCTGCAGGATCCGCTGGACAGAAAAACGGAGATGGCAGCGAAATCCATCTACGAGGCCGCGGGTCATGGATTCAGAGCAGTGCTAGGATCCATGTGTGCTTGTAAAGCTTCCCTGAGCTGGTTAGACCGTCTACGGACGGCGTGGCAAAATGGATCCCCACTATCCGAGGTAGAGGGGCTTTTCAAGTCATTGGAGGATGCAGCCCGATATGGCAGTGATGCAGGTTTGGATGCTGCCTCAATGCTGTCCAGGGCACAATCCTCGGCGATCACAGTCAGGAGAGCACTGTGGCTTAGACAGTGGACCGGAGACGCGGTTTCCAAGCAAGGTTTGCTTTCTTTAGCTTACAAGGGTGGTCAGCTATTTGGATCTGACCTCACGGAGCTGATTGCCAAGGCAAAGGCAAAAGAAACTGCTTTACCGCAACGAAGAGCTGTGACTTCTGCGTCTGGCAGGCATAGTGCCGGTAGTAGTCGGCGGTCCTTTCGGTCCAGGGGACGGTTTGGTCAGCCCTCTTGGGGATCGGGTCGTCCCTCTTTTTCAGGAAAAAAGAACGCTCAGAAATCCCGCACTCCCTGGAAACAGAGCTTCCGCCAAGACAAGCGGGAAGTTAACAAAAAGCCTGCTAAGGCGGACTGACGCCAGGGTCTCACTCGAGGGCTCTCGAGTGGGGGGTCGCCTGCTCCAATTCGAACCGACTTGGACTTCCCGCGTGTCGGATGCCTGGGTGACGCGGGTTGTGTCGGCAGGCTACTTCATAGAGTTTCTTTCTCGACCTCCAGACAGTTTTTGTCAATCCCGCATTCCGTCAGAGCCCGAGCTATTTGCCGCTCTACTGCGGAGGTCGATTCCCTTCTTCAGAAGGGTGTGGTGGTACCAGTTCCACCGGGGGAAGAGGGTTTTATTCCAACCTCTTTGTGGTCCCCAAAAAGGAGGACAAATTTCGCCCCATTCTGGATCTCAAAAGATTGAATCGGCATGTCCGCACCCGGAAATTCCGCATGGAGTCACTTCGCTCCGTTGTGGCGGCCTTGTCGCAAAACGATTTTTTGGTGTCAATCGACATTCGCGACGCTTATTTGCATGTCCCCATTGGAAGGGCCCACCAACGCTTCCATCGTTTTGCCATAAGTCAGGACCATTACCAGTTTGTGGCCCTGCCATTCGGATTGGCCTCAGCACCCAGAGTTTTTACAAAAATTCTGGCTCCTCTCATGGCGATTCTGCGAAGACAGGGGGTTACAATTCTTCCCTATCTGGACGACCTTTTGATTGTGGCGTCCTCAAAGGAGGAGGCGGTTATGGCTCGCAATCTATCCCTTCAGCTCCTGGAGGACTTCGGGTGGCTGGTCAATTGGGAGAAGTCGTCTCTGGAACCGTCGCAGTCAATCCTGTTTTTGGGAATGCATTTCGACACGGTACGAGCAGTGGTGTCTCTGCCTCCAGACAAGCAAGCGAGTCTTCTTCGTCATGTGCAGGTTATGAAGTCTGCGACAGCAATGTCCCTTCGAAGGTGTATGCGCCTTCTGGGTTTGATGGTGGCGTCAATGGAAGCAATTCCGTTTGCCCAATTTCATTCCAGGGCTCTCCAAAGGCTCATCTTGAACCGTTGGGATCGATCACATTTTCACTGGATTGCAGTGTCATCATCTCCCACAGGGTGAGAGAGTCTCTAGAATGGTGGTTACGTCCGGAAGCGTTATCCCCGGGGAAGTCCTTCCTTCCTCCGAGGTGGTCGATCATAACCACCAATGCCAGCCTGACAGGCTGGGGGGGCGTCTGGAACGATCTCTGGATTCAGGGAGTATGGTCGTTGGAAGAGTCTGTCCTGCCGATCAACATCCTGGAATTGAGGGCAATTTTCCTTTGCCTCCAGCACTGGACGGTCCCTTTAAGCGGTCTACCAGTCCGAGTGTAGACAGACAACGCGACAGCGGTCGCGTATATCAACCATCAAGGTGGGACGAGGAGCTTCAGGCTCATGATGGAAGTGTCTCGAATTCTGGTATGAGCCGAGGCCAGAGTGCCAGCCATCTCTGCGATTCACATTCCAGGAGTTCAGAATATCACAGCGGACTTTCTCAGTCGCGAAAAGATGGATCCCGGAGAATGGAGTCTTCATCCGGAAATTTTTGCACTGCTGTGCTCCCGTTGGGGAACTCCCCAAGTGGATTTGATGGCATCCAGGTTCAATGCCAAGTTACCGACGTTCATGTCCAGGTACAAGGACCCGAATGCTGTGGCGGTGGATGCTCTGGTGGCTCCTTGGACCAATTCGAGCTAATCTATGTGTTCCCGCCGATATCCTTACTTCCTCTGGTGTTGCGTCGGATCAGACTGGAGAGAGTCCCGGCTATGTTGATAGCCCCAGATTGGCCAAGGAGGACGTGGTTCTCGACACTGGTGTCGCTTCTGGCAGCGCCCCCACTTCCTCTTCGCCCGGACCTGTTAACCTGTTAGCTCTGCCGGGCGGTGACCTGGCGCTCCGTCCACACATTTACGAAATTTTATAAGGTGGACGTCAGTGCTTCCGCTGATGCGGCCTTAGGACGTAGGGTCCTGCAGGCGGCTGTAGTTTAAAGTTCTTGTGAACTTGTATTTAGCGCTAGTTGCGCATTTATTTAGGTTTTTGGGTATCTGCCTCTGTTGGTTTTTTCTTGCCCACCCTTATTTTTGGACTGCTTTGGGACGTCCCACTAGTAATGACTAGTGTGTCTCTCTTCCTTCCATCTGCTACTGAAAGACGGATTTTGGTAAGAACTTACCTGTAAAATCCTTTTCAGCGAAGGAAGGAAGAGAGACACAGCTCCCTCCCATGGCAGAAGTGTGTTGTTGTTTTCATATGCGGCGTGACCCTTCTCTGATAGCGATTATCTGGGCTGAGGTCGACGCGCTAAGGCTCTTTTCCAGCATTGCCAGCTCATCGCAGTGGTCAGGTTCAGTGAGTAGTACCTGGGACTGTGTGGTTTTTTTCGGCTATATGCATAACCTGTCTTCTTGTTTTTTTCTCTGAAGTCCTTCAGAAGGGGTTATGTTGCTACGCTGGTGATATTTGCTCTTCCTTAGCTTGTGTACGGACTGGAGAGCTGGAGTAGGAGGAGCCCAAGCTGGAGGGGCCGGTCAACACTCTTTTTAATCTGAGTTGTTCTATCCTATGTGGGCTCCGCCTACCCACTAGTAATGACTAGTGTGTCTCCCTTCCTTCTTCGCTGAAAAGGATTTTACAGGTAAGTTCTTACCAAAATCCGTCTATTACTCTTGTTGGCACTTTTTTGTTGGCACTCCAAATCGATAGACATTCTTTACTCAACCTTCAATCTACTAAAATGCTTGTGCATGCCCTCATCTCCCGCCTCGACTACTGCAGCGTCACCTCATGTGGCCTACCTGTTAACATTCTCGCAGCTCTCCAGTTCATCCTTAACTCTGCTGCCTGACTAGTTCATCTCTCTCCTCGTTACTCCTCCGCTTCTCCCCTTGGCAAATCCCATCATTGGCTCCCAATTCCTTCAGTGTATTCAGTTCAAACTACGAACAGTGGCCTACAAAGCCGTCCATAACCTGTCTCCTCTTACATATCTGAACTAATCCCCGATTTCTTCCCTCATGTAAACTCCGCTCCTCCCAATACCTCCTTTGCTCATCCACACTTGTTCGTTCTTCACCTAATCGCCTCTAAGGCTTCTCCCGAATATCCTCCATCCTTCGGAATTCTGTGCCCCAACACATCCAATTATCTACCACATTCAGATCCTTCTGATGGAACCTGAAAACACGTCTTCAAAAAAAGTTTATAGCCTGCAATGCCCGCGCTGCCACCTCATCACCACCGGAGCTGATGCAACCCCCCAACCTACTGTCTCCTTCCCCATCATCCCGTAGAATGTAAGCCCACAAAGACAGGGTCCTCTTCCCTCTGTTCCAGTCTCATTGTTCGTTTTACTGTCAATTATATCCGTATTTTGCATGTAACCTCTTCTCATGTCCAACAGCACCATGACATCAATGGTGCTATAGAAATAATCGTAATAATCTTGATTGAATGAGATCTACAACTTTGACAGTCTTCCTTCCTGAAGCACTTTCCGTTAATCTGGAATAT
The DNA here is from genome assembly GCA_033576555.1 of Oophaga sylvatica. Lineage (NCBI taxonomy): Eukaryota > Metazoa > Chordata > Amphibia > Anura > Dendrobatidae > Oophaga > Oophaga sylvatica. Next base: position 437,071,059 of record JARQOD010000005.1, on the reverse strand, counting down.
TCTTGGGATCTTTCTTCAGGTGTAAGGGAGCAAGCACCCCTGTAAGATCTATCAGAGGATTCCTTGGCCGTCTTCTTATGTCATGGGTGAGGGGAAAGATTATAATTACTTCTAACTTAGGTTTTACTTAAACCCATGACAGCACCCCTATTTATTCCCTCCCTGTGGCTTATGGTTGATGTTTGTTCTCAATCTTCTGACAACGAAGTATGGGCTTGAGTGAATTTATATTTAATAAGAATAATTATTATTCGGTGACTCCTACTTGACTCCTGAGAAACCACATTGAAGGAGGAAGTGGCATTTTCCTTTTTATTTTGTGCTCTTGGTTTCTTGTCCAGTGATGGGGGCAGATCCCACTCTTTCAGGTGCCGTCATGGATGAGGGGGAAAATTAGTAATTGTTATTTTTTTAATTCTTTCTAGTAAATTTACAAAACATGTTATTTCAGGGACCGTATTTTAAAAACTGCACATCTCAAAGTATGCAAAACATTCAGAAAGTTTATTCATCTTTTTCAGGTACTTTACAGGAATGAATGCAAACTAGAAGAAAATAAACTGAAACCCTTTTTCCTCCCCCCATTTTTAATTGTAGAGCTAAAATAGCAACAGTTTTATAGATGGGGATCGTTCTGGACGCAGAGATTCCACATATTTTGTATTTTTTGTTTTATTTTTACGTAAAAGTACTTATTGCCATATTGGTTTTTCATTCCAGCTTTTATTTTTTTTTTATTTCATTGTGTATTTTTTTTATTATTCTGTTATTTCCTTTATGGAATTTTAAAGTTGTGACCAAACTGCTGTTAGTTTAAGGCAGGGTCTACTGTGCTGGACCCAGAGGTCATTATTTGGGCTCTGGGTGCCATTTCTATCATTGCTTCCCCGTGATTGTGTCACTGGATGCTGATGGATTGAGAAAGGAAAAACTCCTTTTCAGCACCTTGGAAATGATGTGATCACTATTGATTGCTTCATTTAGAGGGCTATATAGTTAGGAGCACTACTGGCTCTGGCTTTTACAGCAGGAGCTCGACTATCGGGCTGAGCTCCAGGCTGTGCTCATGTGGGCAAAGCTCCTGTGCCTGTGTCAATACTTAAACGTGCTAGTAAATCCAATGTGAAAAAAGGGTTAAACGCAAAATATAAACATTCGGCATTGTTGTGTCTATAAAAGTCTGATTCATCAAAATATAAAATTATTTAAGCCGTACAGTAATCACTATAGAGCAACAAACAAACGGTGTGTTCTTCGCACCGCCCCAAAAATACTGTAAAAAGTGATCAACACATAAGGACCTCAAAATGATATAAAGTAAAATGTCAGTTTGCCACACACAAAAACAAGCACTCATGCGGCTTCATTGATGGGGACATTACTATTGTTTTGTTTTTTACAAAGCTCTGAATTAGGCATCGTTCCCATGATCTGGACGTAGCAGCGCTTTGGACCCAGCATATTTCCGCTGCATCCAAAGTGTTGTTCTAATCACACCGGTAAATCCGCATGTGTTCACTGAATAAGACGGATTTACTGCATCCATTACATTCTGTTCTGGAAATTCCTGTTGTGGAGACTAGCATCTCTGCCACAGAAATTGTCATGCTGCAGCTCATAAACCTGCACCGTAGGCGAGTGTGCGCAGCGTCAAATAGAAGCACGGTGGGCATGAGATTTCTATAAATGAATTGCGGGGGAAGAGAGGGTTTTTTTTTGTTTGTTTGGTTTTTTTTTATAATCTTGTATGGCAAAATGATTATGGGATTCAAAACACCCCATCTCATACAAAAATCAAGCCCTCATATGGCCGATGAAAGAAAGGTTACAGCTCCTGGAACACAGCGAGCAAAAAAAACCGAATATAAACAAAAAATCGCTCGGTCATGTAGGGGTTCAATTGACCTCTCAAAATTGCTCAGACTGATGTACATCTGTTAAACCAAACCTCTAGCATTACTCTGGGTTTCAAGTAACTTGCTACTTTCCTTTTTCTAAGAATCTATAAACTGTGGAAAATTCTTGTCTGATCAATGTGTTTTGAAATTATTCTGGTTAATAGGAAAATATTAGACTATTAGAAGACTTGTAATTACTGCTAAAACATGTATATTTCACCTTTCAGAAAATGCAGTGACATCGGATGATGGATGTAACATGGGTTTAGACGATTCTGAGGACAAAATTGTACAGGCACACAAAAAAAAGAAACTAAGGTATAAAATATTGGTTTACGTTTGCATATATAAATTGCATGTATCTCTATGTAAATACAATGGCACGTAACAGTTTGGGCACCCCTGGTCTACTTGCTTAATTGTTCACAATCACAGTAATTTTGAAGATGAAACAATCTCTAAAAGGCCTAAAGTTAAGGATGACCCATTTACTTTGTATTTTGGGCAAAAAAAAGTGTGTATATGTGTATTTATATCTCTTTTTATCTATATATATTACTTTTACATTTTAAAAGACCCTGCATGGTTAGTACCTAGTAGCACCCCCTTTTGAAAGCATCATAGCTTGTAGATGCTTTTTGTAGCCAGACAAGAGTCTTTCAATTCTTGTTGAAGGGATTTTCATCCATTCTTCCTTGGGAAGTTCTTGCAATTCTGTGAGATTCCTGGGTCGTCTTGTATGTACTGTTATTTTGAGGTTTAGCCACAGCTCATATTTTCAATGATGTTTAGATCAGGGGACTGTGAGGGCCGTTGTAAAACCTTCAGCTTGTGGATTTTGAGGTAGTCTATTGTGGATTTTGATGTGTGGTTAGGATCATTGTCCATTTGTAGATGCCAGTCTTTTTTCAACTTCAGCTTTTTCACAGGTGGTGTTATGTTTGCATTAAGAATTTGCTGAAACTTCATTAAATCCATTATTTCTTCTACCCATAAGATATTCCCTGTGCCATTAGCTGCAACATAACCACAAAGCATGATTGATCCACTCCTATGCTTAATGTTTGCTGAGATGTTCTTTTCCTGAAATTTTGTGCCTTTTTTCCCACACATACCTTTTGATCATTGTGGCCATAGAGTTCTATTATAACCTCATCAGTCCACAGGACTTGTTTCTAAAATTCATCAGGCTTGTTTAGATTTTATTTTGCATACTATTGACACTGAATTTTATGGTGAGGACGCAGCAAAGGTTTTTTTCTGATTATTTTTCCATGAAGGCCATATTTGTGCAGGTGTCTATGAACAGTAGAACAATCTAACACAACTCCAGAGTATACTAAATCTTTCAGAAGGTCTTTTGCAGTCAAGGGGGGGAGGTTCTGATTTGCCCTCTAGCAATCCTATGAGCAGCTTGAAATTTAGCTTGGTCTTCCAGACCTTATCTTGACCTCCACTGTTCCTATTAACTGCCATTTCTGAATTACATTTCCAACTGAGGAAAGGGCAACTTAAAAACGCTCTATCTTCTTTTAGCCTTCTCCTGCTTTGTGGGCCTCCGCCATTTTCATTTTCAGAGTGCTAGGCTGCTGCTTAGAAGAAGCCATGACTGCTCTTTTTTGGCACAAGTTTAGAGGTGGCTGGCTTTTTATAAAGCTGGGAAATTTGCATTACCTGGCCTTTCCTAACAATGATGGTAAACAAGCCATAACCCTAACAGGTAAATTAAGGTCTGAAACCTTGCTCAAAGTTATCTAAGCAACCAAATCTCCAAGGGTGTCTAAACTTTTAGCATCTGCCTATTTTCCTTTTTGTAATAACTTTAAGCTTTTAGAGATCATTTCATCTTCAACTTGTTAAACTGTTCACAATAACAGTAACTTTGACCAAGAGTGCCCACACTTTTGCATGCCACTGTATGTTAATATGTGACTTGATGTGACCAATGGTTTTTGTTCTTTTTTTTTTTTTTTTTTTTTTAATAGCCCCATTCAAGAACACAGTCCTGAAAGATCTAGGATGGCAGGAAAGGCTCCACCGCCTTCCTCATATAGTATTGTGACTCCACAGGTAGCTGTACAAGAAGATGAGGTTGAGAGCTCCAGAAAGCGCCTGGCAGAATGTAAGCTCTCTGATTCCTCACAGCACAGTGCAGTAAACTTGGAAGACCCTTGGGGTATCACAACTCAGCCATTCATTGTATGTGATGACGTTGATGTTGAAGAGACTGAACCAACCATTCAAAAATCAGGTATAGATGTGTTATGTGTCTGTGGTACATTATAGTCATGAAAGTTCAGTTAATAAACTCTAAACCTAATTATCATACTTTAGGCCAGGTTTGGACAGTGTTGGGCCACATGTGGCCTGAGATGTCATTCTTTGCAGCCCCCAGGTATTTTTGAGACTCCTATATTTAGAACCCCTCTCTTTGTGTGCATAAATGTCTCCATAGGTTTTCCCTGTGGTGTCCATTGAGCAGATGATGTCCATTTTCTGGATAAGTAAAAGTCCCAAAAAATGGGATCTCTCAACTCATCAGATATTTATAGGATATGCTGTCTGAAAAGAATTAGCTCTTTGTTTTAATGTGGCTTAAAGGGGTTGTCTGGTCCAAGTCGATAAGTCTGCAGTCACTTTATATGACTCCAGACTTGTGAATCCCCCTAGTGCATGTCTCTGAGCCGGGCCCGTAGGGTATGTTTGCGTTATGCATTTCCCGGCCTGTCCAGTGGGCGCGGCCTAGCTTCATACACTTCATACAAGCGCATGGAACGAGACCACGCACACTGGTCGGGCTGTGGCCGATAGTATGCATAAAGCGTGCATACCCTCTGGTCTCGGCTTAAAATCCGGCCAATCCCCGCAGCATGTAGCGCATGCGCTGGGGGGGGGGGATTCATAAGTCTGCAGACTTATTGATTTGGGCCAGATAACCCCTTAAAGGGAGTAGCACAATTTGACCTTCACCCCACAACTGTGATTTTGCCACCTTGATTCCTCCAGATTTGCACAACTTCATGTAAGAGAGGTGTACGAATATGTAACTGGTATACTTGGATATCAATATGGAAAATGGGACTGGGCTCATCACAGCTCTCCTATGCAACGAAGCAAGATTCTGGGCTGGCAAATCTAAACTTGGATCTGGCCAAGATTATTTCAATATGGTTAATGGAGTTTGGTCCTGGAAACCTCCCTTAGCACCCTCTGACGTTGTCATCAGGGCAGAAGTTGATCGCTGCCTCGCCATATAAATGATTAGCTTGTAGCCCCATCAGTCAGGGAGGCTACGGAAAGCTCTAGGCTGTATGCACATGGGTTTTTCTTCAGTCTGTATTAATTGCTTTATTAAATTTGCTTTTTCAGTTGTTGACAATCATGTTTTTTTTTCTCTCTTCCCCTTTCACCAGAGCAAGTAATAGTAGAGAATGCCTGGATGACAACCTGCTCACTAGTTTACTGTCTCAGTTACCCACACCCCTTAGCTCCCTGAGCAGTTACCATCAGTGGCCTACCAATGTACCATCTTTTAAGTTGAAAACACAAGTAAAGCTTGGTAAGACGAAAGTGATTCCTAGTTTATAACCTGACTTATCTGATATTGAGCCAATCAGCATTGTACGTGCTTATATCTGTGCTGTGAGATGTAAAGTACTGTAGAAGTTGGCAGAAATTTTGCTATGAACTAAATATGCCATGTCCGTTACATAAGATCCTTGTGATGATACTTCACTGATATTTGTAATTTATTGTATTAAACGTCCTGTGGCGAGCGGTAATGTTAAAATGTAAGCGTAATTGTAGACTGAGGCTTAGAGGACTTATAAATGGACATTCCCGCACATAGCAGCCGAAGGTAGATAAAAACTTGTGGTCATGTACTTTAAGCCCACTCATAAAAAAAGCAGCTTCATGGGTATGAAAATGTATATTCCCACCTTTTTGGGAAAAAAAACAAATATCCATAGAAAACGTAAGAACTGTACTGCCTCCTTCCCGTTATTACCCCCTTCCCGATGTACGGGAGGTGCTTTCCTGCAAGCAGATATATGTGTATGGCATGTCGATCGCATCGGCTCACTCGCAGAGCTGGCACAATAATCCGCTGGCGTCGGCTATATATCATAGTTGACACCCTGCGTCAACGCCCAAGATCAGTGGGCTTGTAACTCCTCTAATGCCGTTGTCAGTAGCGACATCAAGCTGTCTCTCTACTCCGATCAGCACATACTGCTGGGCTAAAATTGGAATAAAACGAGACGTTAATGTAAATAAAAATTGTATAGCTGAAAACGTCATCTTGTACCGCAAAAAAAACTGCCATACTACCTCATCAGCAGAGAAGTTAAAAGGCTATAGCTCTCATTAATTCTCAAACCAATTCTTCACTTCCTGTTGATTTGTTCATTCTGCCTCCCAAAGATCACAGTAAGGCTCAGCTCACATTTATCTTGCACTCTACATTGAGCACTTAAACTTGGGTTTCCGTGTAAATCTCTGAAAAATGTGATTCAGACTGAAGATTCCCTATAATTAGACTGATGGGGGCACTGTGGACGCCGTCTGGCCTATGATCTGACTGTATCCATCTTTTTAACCCTTCCGTGCCAGAGCCTGTTTTAATTTTCCTGACCAGGCCAATTTTTTAAATTCTTACCAATGTCACTTCATGTGGTAATAACTCTGGAAGATTTCAACATATCCCACTGATTCTGAGACGGTTTTTTGTGACATATTGTACTTAATGTTAGTGGTAACATTTGTTATAACTTGCGTTTATTTGCAAAAATATTGGAAATTTTGCTGAAAATATCTACATTTTCTAACGTTTCTTTTTATGCCCTTAACATATTTAATAAACACTGGAAAGGGTTAAAATATCACACTGGCGCTAGAACAAAACATGCCTCTGAAGGCACTGCCACACTTAGTGATCGCACTAGCGATCACGACAACGACTTAACCTAGCGAGATCGCTATGTGATCGCTATTTAGATTCCAAACACATCTCATCAGCGATCTGTATAACGACCTCTGCGGTCGTTGGGAAAACCTAGTCCCACCTGCGATGCTGGTGAAGTCGTTCATAAAGGTTGTCACACTCAGCGATTCAGGCTCACCAGTGGGACACCAACGACCAAAAAAACGGCTCAGAACATTCATAAGCGATAAGCGACATCTCAGCAGGGGCCCTCATCGCTGCTACATGTCACACACAGCTAAGTCGCCAACGAGATCGCTACTGCGTCATAAATCGTGACGCGTTAGCGATCTCGCTTAGTGTGGCATACCCTTGATAGTAAGCAGCTAGCAATACAATGGCAGACGTGTGTGCTGATCTGCCTGAAGAAATAGATTGAATCAACAAAGTGGTAATTGCAGCGCTGATAAGACTAACATAAAAAAACAGCTGAAAGGAAGCCGGAAGGAACGCTGTATGTAGCACTTAGGGCCCCGTCTCACATAGCGAGATCGCTGCTAAACAGCGATCTCGCTATGTCTGACACTGGCCCCTGCTGTGAATCGCTGGTCGTGTCAGAAATGCCAGGACTTTTTTTTGATCGCTGGTCTCCAGCTGGCCAGCACGCATCGCTGCGTGTGACAGGCAGGAGACCAGCGATCAACTGGTAACCAAGGTACACTTCGGGTTTCCAGGCGCGGGGCTGTGCCTGGAAACCCGACATGTACATTTGGTACCAGCGCGCTGCTGCAGGGGAGCTGGTAACCAAAGTACACATCGGGTTTCCAGGCACCTAGCAGCGCCTGGATACCCGACGTGTACCTTGGTTACCAGCTCCCTGCATCAGTGCGCTGGTATCCAACGTACACTGCGGGTAACTAGGCGACGTTACCCGCAGTGTCGCTATCCTGATCGCTGCCGGTTTGGCAGCTCAGCAACGATCATGTAGCGACACACCAGCGATCCTGATCGTTGTCGGGAGCGCTGGTGTGTCGCTATGTGAGACGGAGCCTTTACTGTTATGTGCTGTGTCCTGTGCTCCTGTCTCGTCCTGCTGGGGATGCTGGTTGATGTTGCCAGTGAAGGCTGTGCTTGTCCCTTGGGATTGGCCCTTGCACACGTCTGTCAGTACAGACAGGTGACTTCACTGTCTAACCACGCCCCCGCTACTACACGGCGGCGCGATCAGCTGAGGCAGCTCGTCGATACGTTTTAGTTTGTCACATGAGGTTGTTTTCAAGGAGGGAGGACGCTCCCTAAGCTTTGCAAGCACAGCCTTCACTGGCAACATCAACCAGCATCCCCAGCAGGACGAGACACGGGCACAGGACACAGCACATAACAGTAAGGCTAAGTGCACACGTCAGGAATTTTCGCGTTTTTCCTGCGGCAAAAACGCGAAAAAAAAACGCAAGCATTAAGCATCCTATTCATTTAAATGGATTCTGCAATTTTTGTGCACATGCAGCATTTTTGTCCGCGAAAAAAACGCTTCGCGGAAAAAAAAGCAACATGTTCATTAATTTCGTGTAATCGCGGCGATTTCGCCGCCATAGGAATGCATTAAACCGCTTACTTTCCGCATATGGCTATGCCCACCATGCGCAATGTAAGCGTTTCTTGTGCGGATGGTACCCAGGGTCTGGAGGAGAGGAGACTCTCCTCCAGGCCCTGGGTACCATATCCCTGGTAAAACAATAATTAAAATAAAAAATAATGATATTCTCACCTTCCGGCGGCCCCGCAGCTTTCCCGCCTCTCAGCAACGCTCCCGGCCAATCCCGTTCCCAGTAATGCATTGCGAGAATCACCCCAGATGGCGTAGCGGTCTCGCGTGATGCTACGTCATCTGGGGTCTGTCGCAATGCATCCTTGGGAACGGGATTGGCCGGGAGCGTCGCTGAGGACCAGGAAGGCTGCGGGGGCCGCCGGAAGGTGAGAATAGCACGATTTATTTTTTTTATTATTTTTACATTAGATCTTTTTACTATTGATGCGGCATAGGCAGCATCAATAGTAAAAAGTTGGTCACACCTGTCAATCCGTTTTCCAAGCGATGCTACAGATCGCTAGGAAAACGCTAGCATTCTGCAAGCTAATTCCGCTTGCAAAACGCTAGTTTCTGGCGGGAATACGCATACCAAAAAAATGCGTATTTCCCGCGGCAGAGAAGTGCGGGATTGCCGCGGAAATTTCCGCGGAAATTCTGCAACGTGTTAACTTAGCCTAAGTGCTACATACAACGTTCCTTCCGGCTCCCTTTCAGCTATATTTAATAAATACATTTCCCTCATGTTTACTTTACATCAGCACAATTTTTGAAACATAATTTTTTTTTTTTGTTAGACGGGTTAAAAGTCGATCCACAATTTCTCATTTTTCCAACAAAATTTACAAAACCAAGTTTTTTACGGACCACATCAGATTTGAAGTGACTTTAAGGGGTCAGAAAATACCCTAAAGTGACACCATTCTAAACTGCACCCCTCAAGGTGTTCAAAACTATACTTCAGGGATTTTTTTTTTACTTCACAGGAACTAAAGCAATGTGGAAGGAAAAAAAATAGACGTTTTACTTTTTCCCACAAAATTGTTACTTTGGCCCCATTTTTTTTTTTATTATTTTCATAAGGGTAGCAAGTAAAAATGGATTGCAAAATTTGTTGTGCAATTTCTCTGGAGTTAAGCACACAGAAGGGAAGGAGCGCCATTTAACTTTCAGCTGCAGATGGAAGGGAGGGAGACACAGTACTTCATTACTGATGGGTAGGCGGAGCCCAGACGGGATAGTCACCACAGATTAAAAGAGTGTGCTGACCGGCCCCTCCAGCTCGGGCTCCTCCTACTCAGCTTACTCAGTTTACAATTTGAGGTCTCAGAGGATGGTCGCTGCTGGAAGCAGCTCCTCAGAAGATTTTATTATTTTATATCGGACAAGAGACTTGGATCACCAAATGTGGTCTAGAGGTCTCAGGGGTCTCAGCGCTGCTGGACTCCCACCTCTCCCTTGGCGGATCTGTATTACCCTGAGGGTGGTCCCTGCAGAAACCTGCCGGCCCGGGGGGATGAGGATGGCTTCCTGGCGGGGACGCACACCCCGCTCAGGGGTCACTGCGATCTCCGCCCTGGGGGGAAGCATGGGCACGCGCCAGAAACCCCTGGGGGTCCCTGTGGCGCATAAAGGTGTGAGTACTCCACGTGTTTATCAGTGTGTTGAGTGAGTCACCGGCTGCTGCGGCAGCCGCTGGTACAGTTTCATGTGGTGATTTTGTGTATTTTGTCCGCAGGTGGATGCCTGCAGGACGGGGATCGCGGTACCGGAGAAGGGGAGTCCCGCGCTTTTTTTGAAGGCGGGGGCGTGGCTTCGCGTCTCCCGGGCAGGAAGCGCTCTCTGAGCGCGCTTTCCTGCTTCCTTCTCTTCCGGCTGCCTCCTCAGTGCGGCGGCCATTACAGCGCACCGGGCTCTCTTCCTCTCTGCTCTCCTGCACAAGTGAAGAACACAGCACCGCAAAACTGTGAGTCGCTTCTGCCCAATCGGGGCAGAAGCTTAGAGAATCTTTTTCTCTCCCCCGTAGCGCAGGTTGCCACACGCTGAGTTTAGCGACGCTATTTGGGTCGCTGGAGGTCTTTGCGATACAAAATTGATCGCAAATATTTAGCGATTTAAGTGTGGTATTTTTTTGAGACGTTTTTTCTGTCTCTGCCTGCTGCCTCATTGAGGCTCCTGGAACTCGCACATCTGTCACTTGAATACAGGTTGTTTAGAGTTTTGTGATTTTAACCCCTTATCAAGCGGTTAAATCTTAATGGTGGCTGGGGTAACCTTTTTTCTTTAAGAGTTAACCCTTCAGCGTCTGGTTAAAAGGTTTTTTTTCCTAAAACCACATTTTTTTCGTGTTACTATCAGTGTAACCTGTCATTGTACTGAGTAAGACATGTCAGATCAGGGCACAGGTGCGCATCATCATCCAGCTCCGTTACGAGATCAGTCTCGCATATCTGACACACAGACCTCGACATCGAGTGCAGCGGTCGGAGGACCCAGTGACGCAAAATGGAGGCTCTCACTCGTTCGATTGATAGCCTGTCTAACCTTATAGGTTGTTGGGTGTCAGCCAAACCCCCTCATAGCAGGAAGCGTCATAGGCCGGTGTCTTTTCGCTCGTATAGCGACTCAGAGAGTTCTGACGGGGAGGGTTCCCCTTTAAGTTCAGAGGGGATATCCGAATCGGATAGAGAGGATCGGCAAATGCACTCTGCTTTTTGCTCGGGTCGTGTAGAGGCTTTAATTGAGGCAATGAGGGAGGCGTTAGGCCGGCGTCACACTACCGAGTTTGATGCGAGTTAGTCGCACGACTAACTCGCATCAACACCCGGCACGGCCGCCCGCTCCCGGACCAGAGTGCGCGGCTGCATATATTTCTGTGCCGCCGCGCACTCTGGTCCGAGAGCGGGCGGCCGTGCCGGGTGTTGATGCGAGTTAGTCGTGCGACTAACTCGCATCACACTCGGTAGTGTGACGCCGGCCTTACAGTTACAGGAGGATGTAACTGCTCGCCCTGGTAAGTCGGCCAGGATGTTCCAGGAGTCGCATAAGTCAGTCGCGACTTTGCCATCGATGATTGAGTTCAACCAGGCAGTGGAGAAGGAGCGTCTGTGCCCAGACAAGCTTTTTCAGGGGACTCGTCTTTTGGAGTCACTGTATCCGTGTACTACGGAATCTAATGATTGTTGGATTCAGTCTCCCGAGGTGGATGTCTCCTTATCTCAGCTTAGCAAATCTTCTTTGCTACCTATTAAAGGGAAGGCGAGTTTGCAGGACCCGCTAGACAGAAGAGCAGAGTCAGCGGCAAAGTCCATTTATGAAGCCACGGGTTATGGCTTCAGAGCAATGTTAGGCTCCATGTGTGTTTATAAAGCTGCCCTGGTCTGGTTGGGCCGTTTACGGAGGAAATGTGAACCTCAAGTACCTGAGGTGGATGGACTGTTTGAATTGTTAGAAAGTGCCTTACAATATGGACATGATGCAAACCTGGACACGGTGTCACTGCTGTCCAGGGCTCAATCCTCGGCGGTCTCAGTCAGGAGGGCACTGTGGCTTAGACAGTGGACCGGTGATGCGGTTTCTAAACATGGTTTGCTAGCCTTAGCTTACAAAGGCGTCAGTTATTTGGATCTGACCTTAAAGGAACTGATTGCCAAAGCAAAGGCAAGGGAGACAGCTTTAACACAGCGAAGGACTGTGGCTTCTACGTCTGGCAGGCCTGGTACCAATAGTGGTCGACGGTCCTTTCGTTCCAGGGGACGATTCGGTCAGTCCTCATGGGGGTCGGGTCGTCCCTCTTTTTCGGGGAAAAAAAACAAATCAGAAATCCTGCGCTCCCTGGAAACAGAGTTTCCGTCAAGATAAAAGGGAATCTGACAAAAAGCCCACTAAGGCAGATTGACGCCAAGGTCCCGCTCGAGGGCTCTCGAGTGGGGGGTCGCCTGCTCCAATTCAAATTGACTTGGGTTTCCCGTGTCCCAGACTCCTGGGTGACACGGTTGTGTCAGCAGGCTATTTCATAGAGTTTTCTTCCCGACCCCCGAACAGTTATTGCCAGTCTCGCATGCCATCAGAGCCCGGGCTATGTGCCGCTTTACTGCAGGAAGTCGAGTTTCTTCTGCAGAAGGGTGTGGTGGTTCCGGTTCTACCAGAAGACAGGGAAGAGGTTTTTATTCCAACCTCTTTGTAGTCCCCAAAAAGGAGGGAAAGTTTCGCCCCGTCCTGGATCTCAAAAGGTTGAATCGGCATGTCCACGCCCGAAGGTTTCGCATGGAGTCGCTTCGCTCCGTAGTGGCAGCATTGTCACAGAACGATTTTTTTGGTGTCAATCGACATACTCGACGCCTATTTGCACGTTCCAATCGGAGGGGCTCACCAGCGTTATCTTCGCTTTGCCATAGGTCAGGATCATTACCAATTTGTGGCTCTACCATTCGGTTTGGCCTCGGCACCCAGAGTCTTTACAAAGATTCTGGCACCTCTCATGGCTATACTTCGAAGGCAGGGAGTCACGATCCTCCCTATCTGGACGATCTTTTGATTGTGGCATCCTCGAAAGAGGAGGCGGTGACGGCTCGCAATCTATCCCTTCAGCTCCTGGAGGACTTCGGGTGGCTGGTCAATTGGGAGAAGTCGTCTCTGGAACCGTCACAATCAATCCTGTTTCTGGGGATGCATTTCGACACAGTACGAGCAGTGGTGTCTCTTCCTCCAGACAAGCAAGCATGTCTTATCCGACATACGCAGGTGATGAGGTCTTCAGTGACAATGTCTCTTCGAAGATGTATGCGTCTTCTGGGGTTGATGGTGGCTTCAATGGAGGCCTCTTCCGTTTGCCCAGTTTCATTCCAGGGCGCTCCAAGGGTTCATTCTAAATCGCTGGGATCGGTCGCAGACCTCACTGGATTGCAGTGTGGTTATCTCCCGCAAGGTACGAGAGTCTCTGGATGGTGGATCCGTTCGACAGAATTGTCTCGGGGAAGTCCTTTCTTCCTCTGAAGTGGTCAGTCCATAACCACCGATGCCAGCCTGACGGCTGGGGGGCGTTTGGAACGATCTCTGGGTTCAGGGAGTATGGTCACCAGAGGAGTCTGTCTTGCCGATCAACATCCTCGAATTGAGGGCAATTTTCCTTTGCCTCCAACACTGGACGGTCCCTTTACACGGTCTGCCTGTCCGAGTGCAGACAGACAATGCGACGGCGGTCGCTTATATCAATCACCAAGGCGGAACGAGGAGTTCCAGGCTTATGGGGAGGTATCTCGGATCCTGATATGGGCAGGTCCAGGGTCCCAGCCATCTCTGCGATCCACATCCCAGGAGTTCAGAATATCACGGCGGACTTTCTAAGTCGCGAGAGGATGGATCCCGGAGAATGGAGTCTCCATCCGGACATTTTTGCACTGCTGTGCTCCCGTTGGGGAATTCCTCAGGTGGATCTGATGGCATCCAGGGCCAATGCCAAGTTACCGACATTCGTGTCCAGGTACAGGGATCCGAAGGCTGTAGCGGTGGATGCTCTGGTGGCCCCGTTGGACCAATTCAATCTAATCTATGTGTTCCCGCCGATTTCTATGCTACCTCTGGTACTCCGTCAGATCAGGCTGGAGAGGATCTCAGCTATTTTGATAGCTCCAGATTGGCCAAGGAGGACGTGGTTCTCGACACTGGTGTCGCTTCTAGCGGCACCGCCATTTTCACTTCCTCTTCGTCCGGACCTGTTAACCCAAGGGCCCGTCCGTCATCCAGACCTGAAGTCTCTGCGTTTGACGGCGTGGCTCTTGAAACCGAAATTTTGACCCGTAGAGGTTTTTCAGCCGAAGTCATTGCTACTCTGCGTGCTGCTAGAGGTCCAGCTACTACTAGGATTTACCACAGGACTTGGAAGCCTTCTTTTTGTGGTGTTCGATTCTTCAAAGAACCCGAGAAAATTTCTATTCCCAATTTGTTGGCTTTTATGCAACACGGGTTGGACAAAGGTTTGGCCATTAGCACCTTGAGGGGTCAAGTTTCAGCTCTGTCTTTACTGTTTCGGAGGGCTATCGCCTCGCGTAGGGACGTGCGTTCCTTTTTTCGTGGAATAACCCGTCAGTTTTCCACCGCGGAGAACTCTTGTATCTCCTTGGCGGCTCAATCTTGTTTTGGAGGCTCTTCAACATCAGCCTTTTGAGCCTATGGATTCGGTTAGCCTTTATTTACTTTCTTGGAAGGTGGCCTTCCTAGTGGCAGTTACCTCTTTGAGGAGGTTTCGGAGTTGGCGGCTCTTTCTTGCTCGCCTCCCTTTTGTAGTTTCACCCGGATCGTGTGGTGCTTCGCACTCGGTGCGACTTCCTACCTAAGGTGGTGTCGCGATTTCATGTTAACCAGGATATTGTGTTGCCTTCTCTTTGTCCGAGCCAAGGACTGTGAAGGAACGGGCCTTGCACACATTGGATTTGGTGCAGGCTTTGAAATTCTACTTGAATGTTACTCAAGGATTTCGGAAATCAGACTCTCTGTTTGTTATTCCAGCAGGTCGTCGACGTGGTCAGCGAGCTTCCAAGGATCTATAGCTCGCTGGATTCGTCGGCCATTTTGGAGGCTTACCGACTTAAGGGCGAACCTTGCCCGATTAAACTTCGAGCTCACTCCACGAGGGCTGTGGGCTCATCGTGGGCCTTTCATCAAGGGGCCTTGGCGGCTCAGCTCTGCCGGCGGCGACCTGGCGCTCCGTTCACATTTTTACAAGGTGGATGTTAGTGCTTCCGCTGATGCAGCCTTGGGACGTAGGGTCCTGCAGGCAGCGGTAGTTTAAGAGTCTAGTTAACTGTTTGGCGCCTGTTGTGCTTTTATTCAGGTTGTTGGGTTTCTGCCTATTTTGTTTTGTTTCCCACCCTAATGTTTTGAACTGCTTTGGGACGTCCCATCAGTAATGAAGTACTGTGTCTCCCTCCCTTCCATCTGCAGCTGAAAGACGGATTTTGTAAGAACTTACCTGTAAATCCTTTTCAGCGAAGAAGGGGAGGGAGACACAGATCCCTCCCATGACAGAAGTGTGTTGTTAATTTACAGAAGCAGCGTGGCCCTTCTCTGATAGCGATTTCTGGGCTGAGGTCGACGCGCTACGGCTCTGTTCCAGCATTGCCAGCTCATCGCAGTGGTCAGGTTCCGTGAGTAGTACCTGGAACTGTGTGGTTTTTTGCCTATCTGCATGCATAACCTGTATTCTTGTGTTTTTTTTTGTCTCTGAAGGTCTTCAGAAGGGGTTATGTTGCTCCGCTGGTGATATTGCTCTTCCTTAAGCTGTGTACAACTGAGTAAGCTGAGTAGGAGGAGCCCGAGCTGGAGGGGCCGGTCAGCACACTCTTTTAATCTGAGGTGACTATCCCGTCTGGGCTCCGCCTACCCATCAGTAATGAAGTACTGTGTCTCCCTCCCTTCCTTCGCTGAAAAGGATTTTACAGGTAAGTTCTTACCAAAATCCGTCTTTTTGAATGCCAAACTGGCTGGAATCGATAGCGGACTCCATGAGGGCGTCTGCAGAGCCCCTGAGGTGCCTGAACAGTGAAACACCCCTACAAGTGACCCCATTTTGGAAGCCACATCCTTGAGTAATGTCTGCTGGTGTGATGACCATCTTGATACCACAGGTGCCTCACAGTATTTTAAAATATTGGGACTTGAAAATTAAATTCTTTTTTTTTTTTTTTCATAAAAGTTGATTTGGCCTCAAATTTCGAAATTTTCACAAGGGTAAAAGGAGAAAATGGACCCCACAGTCGATAGTGCAATTTCTCCTTATTTCCCAAGTACACCATATGTTGTCGGAAACTTCATTTTAGCCACAGTGCGAAGTAAAGACGCTCTATATTGGAGAGAAGATTTTGCTGGAATGGTTTGTAGATGACATGACCCTGTCAGAGCCCCTGAGGTGCCAGAACAATAAAATCCCCCTTAAGTGACCTCATTTTTCATCCTATTACCCTGAATGATTTCATGAGCGTACGGACACTACAGGTGTTCAATAGTATTTTATACCGTTGAGAGGTGAGGAAAAAATAATTAAATTTTTACCACTAAAATGTTTTAATTCCAGATTTTATATTTTTACATGTGAAAATTGGTAGATAGGTAAATATATCAGGTGAATATACTGTATATAGATGAATTCCCAGAGAGGTGTACTTTCCAAAATGAGGTCACTTCAAGGGGGTTTCTGCAGTTCTGTTCACTTTTCAGTGCCGCTAAGTGCCAGAACAGCAGAATTCCCCCTGAAGTGACCCCAATTTGGAAATGACACCGCTCTGGGAATTCATCTATGGTGTAGTGACTATTTTCAC
>JARQOD010000005.1:437034896-437054234 GCA_033576555.1 Oophaga sylvatica | reverse complement strand
TTCATCCTTGTTCTCTGTTTTTGCTCTGTCTCCCCACATTCAGACCCCAGTTGGACATTTAGTACAAATAATTAGGTACACCACATTAGGTGTGATGCAACTGAAAGTACCTGGGATCTCCAGGCTGTGTAAGGGCTATTTGACCAAGAAGGAGAGTGATGGGGTGCTACGCCAGATGACCTGGCCTCCACAGTCACCAGACCTGAACCCAATCGAGATGGTTTGGGGTGAGCTGGACCGCAGAGTGAAGGCAAAAGTGCCAAGCGCTGCGCGGCGCTTAGAAACCCGCTGTTTACCTTGGTTACCAGCTCCCTGCACCAGTTCGCTGGTATCTAACGTACTCATCGGGTTTCTGAGCGCCGTGCGCGCTTAGAAACCCGATGTTTACTTTGGTTACCAGCTCGCTGATTGCTGGTCTCCCGCCTGCGAGGCGCGATGCTGCTGGCCAGCGGGAGACCAACGATCAAAAAAATGTCCAGGGCATTCGAGCACGATCAGCGATACCCGGCAGGGGGGCCGGTCGCTGATAAGTGTCACACACAGCGATATCGCTGGGGAGATCGCTGTTGCGTCACAAAACTTGTGACTCAGCAGCGATCTCGCTCCAACAACTGCAACATGTTGCGTTTACCACGCCCAGCCGCAAACGACGAAACGACGCATGCATCGTCAAACACCGCAAAAAGCATCCAGTCGCATGTACCTGCGTCCCCAAAGTTAAAGATCGGAAAACACAACGCATGCAGAAGTATGCGGCATAAACGCTGTGGACACAGCCGCAAATGTGAAACCAGCCTAATTGACATCATAGGTACACCACAACTATGAGAGTCAAAATGAGAAAAAAAAATCCAGAAAATCAACTTGTCTGATTTGGCAAGATTTATTTTGCAAATTATGGTGTGAAATAAGTATTTGGTCACTTAAAAACATGCAAGATTTCTGGCTTTCACAGACCTGTAACTTCTTCTTTAAGAGGCTCCTCTGTCCTCCACCTGTAGTAATGGCTCCTTGTTTGAACTTCTCAGTATAAAAGACACCTGCCCACAACCTCAAGGAACAAAAAAAACCTGACTGGCACATCCAGACTAATGTGAACTAGGTGCAAACCAAGGGAAGCTACCCCCATGTAAAACATACAAAAAAAGGCTGCACTCAAGCATACTAAGGCATGACAATATGGAATACATGAAATTTAGAATAGCAATATGGCTTTGGAATATAAGGAAAAATTTGAGACGCTTAGTATAAACATTTGGCCAAACATTTTAAAGCCCACCAACCATCGTCAAGGTGGTCTCAATACTGGTGAGTCCCTGACCTAATGTGAACATACCTCTATTAGGCTGATATCTGAATTTCTGGGTGAATATGCACCTCTGTCAGCAATGCCTGCATTTATGGGTAAAGTAGGGACCTGGTGTAATTAAAATCACCACCTGGTGGGGGCGGAGTGCTCGGTCAGCAAGCTAACATTCAATAGACAAAAAAACCTGACTGGCACATCCAGACTAATGTGAACTAGGTGCAAACCAAGGGAAGCTACCCCCATGTAAAACATACAAAAAAAGGCTGCACTCAAGCATACTAAGGCATGACAATATGGAATACATGAAATTTAGAATAGCAATATGGCTTTGGAATATAAGGAAAAATTTGAGACGCTTAGTATAAACATTTGGCCAAACATTTTAAAGCCCACCAACCATCGTCAAGGTGGTCTCAATACTGGTGAGTCCCTGACCTAATGTGAACATACCTCTATTAGGCTGATATCTGAATTTCTGATTTTAATTACACCAGGTCCCTACTTTACCCATAAATGCAGGCATTGCTGACAGAGGTGCATATTCACCCAGAAATTCAGATATCAGCCTAATAGAGGTATGTTCACATTAGGTCAGGGACTCACCAGTATTGAGACCACCTTGACGATGGTTGGTGGGCTTTAAAATGTTTGGCCAAATGTTTATACTAAGCGACTCAAATTTTTCCTTATATTCCAAAGCCATATTGCTATTCTAAATTTCATGTATTCCATATTGTCATGCCTTAGTATGCTTGAGTGCAGCCTTTTTTTGTATGTTTTACATGGGGGTAGCTTCCCTTGGTTTGCACCTAGTTCACATTAGTCTGGATGTGCCAGTCAGGTTTTTTTTTGTCTATTGAATGTTAGCTTGCTGACCGAGCACTCCGCCCCCACCAGGTGGTGATTTTAATTACACCAGGTCCCTTCTTTACCCATAAATGCAGGCATTGCTGACAGAGGTGCATATTCACCCAGAAATTCAGATATCAGCCTAATAGAGGTATGTTCACATTAGGTCAGGGACTCACCAGTATTGAGACCACCTTGACGATGGTTGGTGGGCTTTAAAATGTTTGGCCAAATGTTTATACTAAGCGTCTCAAATTTTTCCTTATATTCCAAAGCCATATTGCTATTCTAAATTTCATGTATTCCATATTGTCATGCCTTAGTATGCTTGAGTGCAGCCTTTTTTTGTATGTTTCACAACCTCAAGGAGTCACACTCCAAACTCCACTTAGGTGAAGACTAAAGAGCTGTCAAAGGACACCAGAAACAAAATTGTAGCCCTGCTCCAGGCTGAGAAGACTGAATTTGCAATAGGCAAGCAGCTTGGTGTGATGAAATCAACTGTGGGAGCAATAATAAGAAAATGGAAGACATACAGGACCACTGAATCTCCCTCAATCTGGGGCTCCACGCAAGATCTCACCCCGTGGGGTCAAAATGATCACAAGAACGGTGAGCAAAAATCCCAGAACTACACGGGGGGACCTAGTGAATGACTTGCATAGAGCTGGACCACCGTTACAAAGGCTACCATCAGTAACACACTACGCCGCCAGGGACTCAGATCCTGCAGTACCAGACGTGTCCCCCCGCTTAAGCCAGTACATGTCTGGGCCCGTCTGAAGTTTGCTAGAGAGCATTTTGATTATCCAGAAGAGTATTGGGAGAATGTCATATGATCTGATGAAACCAAAGTAGAACTGTTTGGTAGAAACAAAACTCGTCGTGTTAAGAGAATACTGGATGCAACTTGGCATTCTAAGAACACCATACCTACTGTGAAGCATGGGGGTGGCAGCATCATGCTTTGGGGCTGTTTCTCTGCAAAGAGACCAGGATGACTGATCAGTGTACATGAAAAAATGAATGGGGCCATGTATTGTGAGATTTTGAGTGAAAACCTCCTTCCATCAGCAAGGGCATTGAAGATGAAACGTGGATGGGTCTTTCAGCATGATAATGATCCCATCCCCACTGTAGCTCCCCCAGAATCTGAAATTCTCCAGGGTCTCAGCTACCTGAGGTAGCTGAGACCCTGGAGAACACGATCAGTGATTGCTTTTATGATCCACAATTACGTGATCGCTTTTATTCAGCAAATAAATGCAATCACATAAAAGTGCAATCTGAATTAAAAATCCTTTCTCTCTCTTCTGACATGATCTAGTATGTCAGAGGAGAGAAAAATGGTGTACCAAAGCCCCCCACGGTACCTCTGTACTGGTGACACCATCCCCTGACCCCGCCTCTTCTTGCCTATGTAAAATGGCTGGCACATGCTCGGTGTACGTGCCGATATCTGCCAGCTGGCACCCGGCAATGTGAGATGCCAATGGAATTTATTCCTGATGTTTAATCGCTGTGATAGACCCTAGCACAGAGCATCCATCTCCACCACCCCCGTGTCACTCCCATAGTCAGATTGTTTTTTGTTTTTTTCTTTCATTCTTTGTTATTATCTGTGTTCACATGTTACATTTTTGCAGCATTTTTTTCTGCAGGCAAAATCTGTGTTCTTGGCAGTAAAGAAGCAGGTTTTGCTGCATTTTTTGCTGCACTTTTGTGGTTTCTGCATGCTGATAGTTTAGTGCCCAAAAAAAAAAAAAAAACATGATGCAACTTGCTATGGTGAAAACCTAAAGTGCAAAATGGCAGCAAAAAACTCAGGTATCACGTTTTGCTGCATTTTTTGCACTTACTCATTGCTTTGTATCTGAGAAAAACGCTGAAAGTTACATGCTGTAGTTTGCAAAAACGCAGCAGGTTTCCAAGTTAGCCATGAAAAGAAAACAATGTGTGTGCATGAGATTTCTGAAATCTCATAACTTTTGCTGGTTCTGTAAAATGCAGCTTAACCCCTTTCTCCCATCAGACGTACTATTCCGTCCATGTGCCCTGGGACTTAATTCCCAAGAACGGAATAGTACGTGGGGGAGCACAGCTGATCGCGGACGGGTGTCTGATGATTCTTACAGCTGACACCTGGCACTTTAACCCCCGACACACTGCGATCAAACATGATCGCAGCGTTGCGATGGCCTAGGGAAGCATTGCGCAGGGAGGGGGCTCCCTGCGTGCTTCCCTGAGACCCTCAGAGCGATGTGATGTGATCACGTTATTCCGAGGGCCTCCTCCATGCAATCCCCTGGATCCAAGATGGCTGCGGGGTCCTGCAGGGAGGTGGCTTGTCAGTGCCTGCTGAGAGCAGGCGCTGAGAAGCCACCTGCACGGTCTGTCAGATCGCTGATCTGACACAGAGCTGACTTGACAGTTTGCAGAGCAATCTGACACTATATAGTGATGTCCCACCCTGGGACAATGTAAAAAAAATAATAAATAAACGTGTAAAAATATTTTAAAAAAAAAACCCTGAATAAAAAAAAAATATTTCCCCAATAAACACATTATTATGTAAATAATAAAAAACAAAAGTACACATATTGACCATTAACTCCCTTTGAGAAGCTTTGTGTCAGGGGGGATCCTCCTGTCCACACGGTCTCATTGCTGTATAATTTGTTTTAAACAACTCAACTACCGACACGAGGCTTCCCAATATTCTTCGCTAAGTGGGAGTGTGATCTGGGGAGATCTCTAGACCAAGAGGAAAGAGACAAAATCCTTTTATTCACGTTTAGGGTGTCTCTGAATGCGGTATCGCAGGAGAGGAGCTACAAGGTTCTCTCAAGGTGGTAAGGTGCCCGTCCATGATACACACTGTCTCCGGTGATTCCAGATACATGCTGGAGATGTCTGAAAGGTAAAGGATCGTATACGCACATATGGTGGAGCTGTCCACCTATAAAGAATTTTTGGCTATCTATTTTTGATCTATATAACAGACTATCTCTGCGCAAAATTAGACCTACCATGGAATTAGCTCTCTTGTCATTATGTGACATGTCAATCTCTAGATTCAAGAAGAACCTACTCAGACATTTCCTCACAGCTTCAAGGAATTTAATACCTAGATACTGGAAACAGGTAAAATCCCCTACCAGGGCAGAATTTGTAGCAGAACTTAATGATATATATCGTATGGAACAGCTGATACAACAATCCACAGGAGACTCTGATAAAATATATAATACTTGGATTCCGTGGCTGGCTTTTAGGGAGTCTCCAGAGTTGAAGGCCTGGATCTCCAGACTTTAAATAACCTTTGAAGTAGCCAGGGATAATTTTGAAACGAATAATGGGCTCCCGGAAAGACTTGTCGTCAAACTTACAACCCAGCTCAGTCATCCATTTTTCATATGTTTTCCTCTCTGTTTCAGAGGGGGGGACTGGGGTGCCCCCGGGGGGGTCTCGGACATTGATATCTCTATCTCTTTCCCTTCTCTACTCTACCTCTTTTCTATCTCCCTATCTCCCCTTCCATCTTTCTCCTTACTTTTCCTCTCACTTCCATCATTTAAGCTCTTCCCCATGTTGTATTTTTCTCTATCTTACTCCCATCATTGACCCTAAACCCTTGGATCATATAATACCACGAGTTTTTTATAAGTGTTATTGCCTTCATGAGATCTACGAACGAAATGCATTAACAGAGATAACATTTGAGTATTTAATAATTAGAAACTACATGTCTGTTTATTTTTATATTGTTTCTTGTAAGCTTTTTGCATCACATACTTATTCAGAGTCATGATTGTCTTTATGATTCTTACTCAGCTATTCAATAAAGCTTGATTTACACAAAAAGTACACATATTTTGTATCGCACCACCCCACCCCAAAAGTAATTCATAAATTGCTGTTTTTTGTTCATTCTGCCTCCCAAAAATGGAAACAAAAAGCGATCAAAAAATGGCATGTGCCCGAAAATGGTACCAATAAAAACGTCAACTCGTCCAAGACCTCACATGACTTTGTGGGCCAAAATATGGAAAAATTATAGCTCTCAAAATGTGGTGATGCAAAAACAATTTTTTGCAATAAAGTCTTTTAGCGTGTGACAGCTGCCAAACATAAAAACCTGATATAAAAACCCTCTATAAATAGTAAATCAAACCCCCTTTATCACCCCCTTAGGGAAAAATAATAAAATTAAAAAAATGTATTTATTTCCTTTTTCCCATTAGGGTTATGGTTGGGATTAGTGTTGGGGGTGTGTTAGGGTTAGGTCTGTGGTTAGGGGTGTGTTGGGGTTAGGGTTGGAGTTAGAATTTGGGGGTTTCCACTGTTTAGGCACATCAGGGGCTCTCCAAATGTGACATGGCGTCTGATCTCAATTCCAGCCAATTCTGCGTTGAAAAAGTCAAACGGTGCTCCTTCCCTTCCGAGCTCTGCCATGCGCCCAAACAGTGGTTTACCCTCACATATGGGGTATCGGCATACTCAGGACGAATTGCACAATAACTCTTGGGGGTCCAATTTCTTCTGTTACTCTTGAGAAAATTAAAAATTGGGGGCAAAAATATCATTTTTGTGTTAAAAAAATGATTTTTTTTTATTTTTATTGCTCTACGTTATAAACTTCTGTGAAGCACTTGGGGGTTCAAAGTTCTCCCTACATATCTAGATAACTTCCTTGGGGGGGTCTAATTTCCAAAATGGGGTCACTTGTGGGGGTTTGCACTGTTTAGGCACATCGGGGGCTCTCCAACAAGACATGACACCCGCAGACCATTCCATCAAAGTCTGCGTTCCAAAACGTCAGTACTTCACTTCTGAGCCCCGACGTGTGCCCATTCAGTGGTTTTCTCCCACATATTGGTTATCGGCATACTCATTAAAAATTGGCGAACAACTTTTGGAACCAATTATCCCTGCTACCCTTGGGGAAAATAAAAAAAATTGGGGTCTAAAGATCATGTTTGTGGAAAAAAAATTTTTTTTATATTTCAGCAGCAGATGAGAAGGAAGGGAGACACACTAGTCATTACTAGTGGGTAGGCGGAGCCCAGATGGGATAGACACCTCAGATTAAAAAGAGTGTTGACCGGCCCCTCCAGCTCGCGCTCCTCCTACTCCAGCTCTCCAGTCTAAAATTTGAGGTCTCAGAGGATAGTCGCTGCTGAAGCAGCTCCTCAGAAGATTTTATTATTTTTATCGGACAGAGACTTGGACTCAGGGTCTTGAGGTCTCAGGGGTCTCAGCGCTGCTGGACCCCCACCTCTCCCTTGGCGGATCTGTATACCCTGTACGGAGGTCCCTGCAGAACCCTGCCGGCCCTGGGGATGAGGGTGGCTTCCCTGGCGGGGACGCAAACCGCGCTTCTGGGGTCACTGCGTTCCCCGCCCTGGGGGGAAGCGATGGGCACAGCGCCACAAATCCCTGGGGGTCCCTGTGGCGCTCAGCTGGGTGAGTACTCCACATTTTAATGTGTTTTGAGTGCTTCAGCGACTGCTGCGGCAGCCGCTGTTACATGTATACATGTTGGTGACTAGTGTTTTTTGTCCGCAGGTGGATGCCTGCAGGACATAGGAGCGAGGAGAGAGGAGTTGCGCGCCTTTTTTTTGAATTTTCGCGGCGCTCTGAGCGCGCGCTTTACTGCTGTCTCATCTTCCGGCTTTTCTTCATGGAGCATATCGGAGGCACAGCGCGGCGGCCATTACTGAAGCAGGGAGCGGAAAGCTTCCTCCGGCTCCCCACTCTCCCCCCCCTCCCGACAAGACGCTACACCGCGACCAGCTGGGTGAGTCGCTTCTGCCCGTCAGAGCAGAAGCTTAACCCCCTCACCCCCACAGCGCAGGCGCCTTTCTGAGGCACAAATGGGTGACAGACTGCGCTGTCCTGCAGCTGTTACCTCATAAGAGGGGCTCACACACCCTTTCCATTAAAGAGGTTGTGGGGAGTCTGCGACATTAAAGTTGCTGCCGCTATGCGTTCCCGCTGGCGATCCCGGTGGCGACGCGTGCTGATGCGATCGTTTGTGTGATCGTTTTGATGTCGCTGGTGCCTGCCAATCTGGGCGATCTCATTGGCGGCGCAGGGCTTGCACACCCTTTTCATTAACAGAGGTTGTGGGGAGTCTGCGGCATTAACCCCTTCTTTGGCGGTTAACCCTTTATTGGGGCTCGCACACCCTTTTCATTAAACAAGGGTTGTGGGGAGTCTGCGACATTAACCCCTTCTTTGGCTGTTAACCCTTTATTGGGGGACAGCTGGGGTAGCTCTCTCTTTAAGAGCTTTAACCCTTCAGCGTTCGTTTTTTCTTTAAGAAACCACACTGTTCTAGTTACTGACAGGTTTAACCTGCCATATACTGTGTAAGGACGTCTCCCAGATCCGCTACAGGATCAGTCTCGCGTATCTGACACGCAGACCTCGAAGGTTCCAGTGATGTCAAAATGGAGGCCCTCGCTAGTTCTATTGATGGCCTGTCTGACCTTCTAGGTTATTGGGTGTCAGCTAGATCTTCTCATGGCAGGAAGCGACACAAGCCGGTACCTTCCTTCCCGCGTAAAGATGTCCGATTCGGACAAGGAGGATCGGCAGGGACACTCTGCCTCTCTTTTGGGCCGTACGAAGGCTTTTATTGGAGCCATGAGGGCGTTACAGTTACCGGAGGAGGTAACTAGACGTCCTGGTAAGTCGGCCCGGATTTTTCAGACTGTATCCGTGTTCTACGGAGTTGATTGATAATTGGATTCCTTCTCCTGAAGTCGATGCCCCTTTATTCCAACTTAGCGAGGGAAGGCGAGTCTGCAGGACCCGCTGGACAGGAAAACGGAGATGGCAGAAAAATCCATCTACGAGGCCGCAGGTCATGGATTCAGGGCACCATGTGTGCTTGTAAAGCTTCCCTGAGCTGGTTGGACCGTCTACGGACGGCGTGGCAAGATGGATCCCCTCTATCGAGGTAGATGTGCTTTTCAAGTTGTTGGAGGATACTGCGTCACTGTTGTCCAGGGCGCAATCCTCGGCGCTCACAGTCAGAAGAGCACTGTGGCTTAGACAGTGGACCGGGGACGCGGTTTCCAAGCAGGTGGTCAGCTATTTGGATCTGACCTCACGGATCTGATTGCCAAGGCAAAGGCAAAAGAAACGGCTTTACTGCAGCGAAGAGCTGTGACTTCTGCGTCTGGCAGGACTAGTGCCGGTAGTAGTCGGCGGTCCTTTCGGTCCAGGGGACGGTTCGGTCAGCCCTCTTGGGGATCGGGTCATCCCTCTTTTTCAGGAAAAAGAGACCTCTCAGAAATCCCGCACTTCCTGGAAACAAAGTTTCCGTCAAGACAAGCGAGAAGCTGACAAAAAGCCCGCTAAGGCGGACTGACGCCAGAGTTTCACTCGAGGGCTCTCGAGTGGGGGGTCGCCTGCTCCAATTCAAATTGACTTGGGTTTCCCGCGTCCCGGACGCCTGGATGACGCGGTTGTATCGGCAGGCTACTTTATAGAGTTTTCTTCTCGACCCCCAGACAGTTTTTGCCAATCTCGCATTCCGTCAGAGCCCGAGCTATTTGCCGCTCTACTGCGAGAGGTCGATTCCCTTCTGCAGAAGGGTGTGCTGGTACCGGTTCCGCAGGAGGACCGGGGAAGAGGGTTTTATTCCAAACCTCTTTGTGGTCCCCAAAAAGGAGGACAAATTTTGCTCCATTCTGGATCTCAAAGAATCGAATCGGCATGTCCACACCCGGAAATTCCGCATGGAGTCGCTTCGCTCCATTGTGGCAGCCTTGTCGCAGAACGACTTTTTGGTGTCAATCGACATTCGCGACGCTTATTTGCATGTTACGCTTCCTTCGTTTTGCCATAGGTCAGGACCATTACCAGTTTGTGGCTCTGCCATTCGGGTTGGCCTCAGCGCCAAGAGTTTTTACAAAAATTCTGGCGCCTCTCATGGCAATTCTTCAAAGACAGGGGGTTTCGATTCTCCCTACCTGGACGACCTTTTGATGGTGGCGTCCCCAAAGGAGGAGGCGGTGACCGCTCGCAATCTATCCCTTCAGCTCCTGGAGGACTTCGGGTGGCTGGTCAATTGGGAAAAGTCGTCTCTGGAACCGTCGCAGTCAATCCTGTTTTTGGGGATGCATTTCGACACGGTACGAGCAGTGGTGTCCCTGCCTCCAGACAAGCAAGCATGTCTCCTTCGACATGTACAGGTTATGAAGTCTTCGACAGCAATGTCCCTTCGAAGGTGTATGCGCCTTCTGGGTTTGATGGTGTCCATGGAGGCACTTCTGTTTGCCCAGTTTCATTCCAGGGCCCTCCAAAGGCTCATTCTGAGCCGTTGGGATCGATCGCAGGCTTCCCTGGATTGCAGTGTCATCATCTCCCACAGGGTGCGGGAGTCTCTAGGATGGTGGTTAAGTCCGGAAGCGTTATCCCTGGGGAAGTCATTTCTCCCTCCGAGGTGGTCGGTCATAACCACCGATGCCAGCCTGACGGACTGGGGGGGGTGTCTGGAACGATCTCTGGATACAGGGAATATGGTCGTCGGAAGAGTCTGTCCTACCGATCAACATCCTGGAATTGAGGGCAATTTTCCTTTGCCTCCAACTCTGGACGGTCCCTTTAAGCGGTCTACCAGTCCGAGTGCAGACAGACAACGCACGGCGGTCGCGTATATCAACCATCAAGGCGGGACGAGGAGTTCCAGGCTCATGGTGGAGGTGTCTCGGATCCTGGTATGGGCCGAGGCCAGGGTACCGGCCATCTCTGCGATTCACATTCCAGGAGTCCAGAATACCACGGCGGACTTCCTCAGTCACGAGAAGATGGATCCCGGAGAATGGAGTCTTCATCCGAAAATTTTT
Organism: Oophaga sylvatica; assembly: GCA_033576555.1. Classification (NCBI taxonomy): domain Eukaryota; kingdom Metazoa; phylum Chordata; class Amphibia; order Anura; family Dendrobatidae; genus Oophaga; species Oophaga sylvatica. The sequence goes on along the minus strand of JARQOD010000005.1, from coordinate 437,043,215 downwards.
ACACTGCTGTGCTCCCGTTGGGGAACTCCCCAAGTGGATTTGATGGCATCCACCGACGTTCATGTCCAGGTACAAGGACCCGAAGGCTGTGGCAGTGGATGCTCTGGTGGCTCCGTGGGGCCAATTCGAGCTAATCTATGTGTTCCCGCCGATATCCTTACTTCCTCTGGTGTTGCGTCGGATCAGACTGGAGAGAATCCCGGCTATGTTGATAGCCCCAGATTGGCCAAGGAGGACGTGGTTCTCGACACTGGTGTCGCTTCTGGCAGCACCTCCATTTCCACTTCCTCTTCGCCCGGACCTGTTAACCCAAGGGCCCGTTCGTCATCCGGACTTGAAGTCTCTGCGTTTGACGGCGTGGCTCTTGAGACCGAAATATTGACCCGTCAGGGTTTTTCAGCCGAAGTCATTGCTACTCTGCGAGCTGCCAGAGGTCCGGCTACTACTAGGATTTATCACAAGACTTGGGAAGCCTTCTTTTCGTGGTGTTCGGGTTCTTCAAGGAACCCGAGGATTTTTTCCATTCCCAATTTGTTGGCTTTTCTGCAGTACGGGCTGGACAAGGGTTTGGCAGTTAGCACTCTGAAGGGTCAGGTTTCTGCTCTGTCCTTGCGTTTCGGAAGGCTATCGCCTCGCGTAGGGACGTACGTTCCCTTTTTCGCGGAGTAACCGTCAGTTTCCGCCGCGGAAGGCGCCTGTGTCTCCTTGGCGGCTCAATCTTGTTTTGGAGGCTCTTCAACATGGGCCTTTTGAGCCTATGGATTCTGTTAACCTTTCTTTGCTCTCTTGGAAGGTTGCCTTCCTAGTGGCGGTCACCTCTTTGAGAAGGGTTTCTGACTTGGCGGCTCTTTTTTGCTCGCCTCCTTTTCTGGAGTTTCACCCGGATCGCGTAGTACTTCGCACACGAGGCGACTTTCTACACTAAGGTGGTGTCACAATTTCATGTTAACCAGGATATTGTGTTGCCCTCGCTCTGTTCGGAGCCAAGGGATGCGAAGGAACGGGCCTTGCACACATTGAATTTAGTGCGGGCTTTGAAGTTCTATTTGCCTATTACTCAAGGTTTTCGGAAGTCAGACTCTCTGTTTGTGATTCCAGCAGGTCGTTGGCGTGGTCAACAGGCTTCCAAGGATTCTATAGCTCGTTGGATTCGGTCGGCCATTTTAGAGGCCTACCGACTTAAGGGCGAACCTTGACTGATTAAGATCCGAGCTCACTCCACGAGGGCTGTGGGTTCATAGTGGGCCTTTCATCAAGGGGCCTCGGCAGCTCAGCTCTGCCGGGCGGCGACCTGGCGCTCTGTCCACATGTTTACAAAATTTTATAAGGTGGACGTTAGTGCTTCCGCTGATGCGGCCTTAGGACGTAGGGTCCTGCAGGCGGCTGTAGTTTAAAGTTCTCGTTAACTTGTATTTAGCGCTAGTTGCGCGTTTACCTAGGTTGTTGGGATCTGCCTTTTTTGTTTTTTCCCACCCTTAATTTTTGGACTGCTTTGGGACGTCCCACTAGTAATGACTAGTGTGTCTCCCTTCCTTCTCATCTGCTGCTGAAAGACGGATTTTGGTAAGAACTTACCTGTAAAATCCTTTTCAGTGAAGGAAGGAAGGGAGACACAGCTCCCTCCCATGGCAGAAGTGTGATGTGTTTTCAGATGCGGCGTGACCTTCTCTGATAGCGATTATCTGGGCTGAGGTCGGCGCGCTAAGGCTCTGTTCCAGCATCGCCAGCTCATCGCAGTAGCCAGGTTCAGTGAGTAGTACCTGGAACTGTGTGGTTTTTTCCTGTTACATGCATAACCTGTATTCTTGTCTTTTCTCTGAAGTCCTTCAGAAGGGGTTATGTTGCTCCGCTGGTGATATTTGCTCTTCCTTAGCTTGTGTACTACTGGAGAGCTGGAGTAGGAGGAGCCTGAGCTGGAGGGGCCGGTCAACACTCTTTTTAATCTGAGGTGTCTATCCCATCTGGGCTCCGCCTACCCACTAGTAATGACTAGTGTGTCTCCCTTCCTTCGCTGAAAAGGATTTTACAGGTAAGTTCTTACCAAAATCCGTCTTTCATGCCCGGGCATTATAAACTTCTGTGAAGCACTTGGGGGTTCAAAGTGCTCACCACACATCTAGACAAGTTCCTTGGGGGGTCCAGTTTCCAAAATGGGGTCACTTGTGGAGGCTTTCCACTGTTTAGGCACATCAGGGGCTCTTCAAACGCGACATGACGCCCACAGACCATTCCATCAAAGTTTGCATTCCAAAACGTCACTACTTCCTTCCGAGCCCCAACGTGTGCCCATACAGTAGTTTTCTCCCACATATGGGGTATCAGTGTACTCAGGACAAATTGGACAACAACTTTTGGGGTCCAATTTCTCATGTTACTCTTGGGAAAATAAAAAATTTGGGACTAAAAGATCATGTTTGTGGAAAAAATGATTTCTTTATTTTCACCCTCGGGCATTATAAACTTTAGTGAAACACCTGGAGGTTCAAAGTTCTCACCACACATCTAGACAAGTTACTTGGGGGGTCTAGTTTCCAAAATGGGGTCACTTGTGGGGGGTTTCCAATGTTCAGGCACATCAGGGGCTCTCCAAACGCGACATGGCGTCCGATCTCAATTCCAGCCAATTTTGCATTGAAAAAGTCAAACGGCGCTCCTTCCCCTCCATTGCCATGTGCCCAAACAGTGGTTTACCCCCACATATGGAGTATCCTCGTACTAAGGACAAATTGCACAATAACTTCTGTGGTCTTGTCACCCTTGGGAAAATAAAAATTAGGGGTGAAAAGATAATTTTTGTGGAAAAAATATGATTTTTGAATTTTATGGCTCTACGTTATAAACTTCTGTGAAGCCCTTGGAGGTTCAAAGTGCTCACCACACATCTAGATTAGTTCCTTGAGGGATCTAGTTTCCAAAATGTTGTCATTTGTGGGGGGTTTCCACTGTTTAGGCACATCAGGGGCTCTCCAAATGTGACATGGCGTCCGATCTCAATTCCAGTCAATTTCCCATTGAAAAGTGTAATGTAGCTCCTTCCCTTCCGAGCTCTGCCATGCACCCAAACAGTGGTTCCCCCCCACATATGGGGTATCAGCGTACTCAGGACAAATTTCACAACTTTTGTGGTCTAATATCTTCTGTTACCATTGGTAAAATAAAAAAAAAAATGGATCTGAAGTAAATATTTTGTGAAAAAAAGTTAAATGTGCCTTTTTTTTTTTTTTTTTACATTCCAAAAATTCCTGTGAAGCACCTGAAGGGTTCATAAACTTCTTGAATGTGGTTTTGAGTACCTTGAGGGGTGCAGTTTTTAGAATTGTGTCACTTTTGGGTATTTTGGATCATATAGACCCTCAAAGTGACTTCAAATGTGATGTGGTCCCTAAAAAAAAAAATGGTGTTGTAAAAAATGAGAAATCGCTGGTCAATTTTAACCCTTATAACTTCCCAACAAAAAAAATTTGTTTCCTAAATTGTGCTGATGTAAAGTAGACATGTGGGAAATGTTATTTATTGACTATTTTGTGTGACATATTTCTGTTTTAAGGGCATAAAAATTCAAAGTTTGAAATTTGGAAAATTTTCGCCATATTTTCCTTTTTTTTCATAAATAAATGCAAGTTATATTGAAGAAATTTCACCACTAACATGAAGTACAATATGTCATGAGAAAACATTCTCAGAATCGCCAAGATCCGTTGAAGCGTTCCAGAGTTATTACCTCTAAATGGACAGTGGTCAGAATTGTAAAAATTAGCCCGGTCATTAACATGCAAACTATCCTTGGGGTTTAAGGTGTTAAAATTTGGCATAAAAACTCAGCAAAAACACAACGTGTGAACATAGCCTCAAGGCTAAGGTAAAGTTTTTTAAAAAGTATAAAAAAAAATAAAAATACTTGTGTTAGGCATATAAATTACACTGATAATACATTTCCCAATGACCCATTGCCTTCCGTTCCCATTCACTGATCCCCACAAATGTCCCTGAAAGAAAATAAAGTAGGTATTACCCTGACCATAGGTTTAGTAAAAACAAAAAAAAACACTCTGCTGCTACTGAGCAACAGAATCTGTCCACGGCACCCTTGTATTTGCAGCTGTCATGTTCAGAGCCTATTGTGAAGCCCTAACGACATTGCTTTATTTTAGTGATAATTCCTAAGCGACCCAATCTGTGTTCGCCTTAACAACTTGAGACCAGTGGCGTTCCGTGAATAGAGCAGACTAAGCAGCAGCTATGGGGCCCAGACAGGTGAGGGGGCCCACGACGGCCGCTGTCGTTTGGCAGCTCTGCTGTGCTGACACAGTACTATCTCCTTTAATTAAATATAAGTGACGGCCGGACACTGTAAACCCCCTTGAAGGTCCCCTTTCCTTGTTGTTTTCTGGTCAGCAGTTGGCTTAAGTCTCTGGCTGCATTTGCATAAGAAAGCCAGCCTGCAGCCAGAGACACGTGCATCACAGGAAGCAGAAAACATTCATAAGTTTCACTCAGGGAAGAGATACACAAGAAGGTGAGTCCTGCTGGCTGGGGTATGGGGTGGATTTTTTTGTTGAATGTGTCCCCTCACTGTGCTGGCACTTTATATTTACAATGGCTCTGACTGCACTTTGCACCTTAGGGAGGGTGGCCCGGCTGCACGCACTGTGGAGGGTGTAGGGGGCCCTGCATGCACTGCAGGTGTGTGTGTGTGTGGAGTTAAGAGCACCTGTTTTTTTTTTGGGGGGGGCCCCATTCAGACTTTTGCTATGGGGCACCATGATTTCTATGTACGCCCCTGCTTGAGACCCCTAGTTTCCCTCCTAAAAGATTATTTTTTACATTCCAATACCCCGAAGAACAATGTTGCAGTTGACGAGGCCTTGATGGGCTGTCTGTCATTCCGCCAAATTTTCCCTGCCAAGTGAGCCAAATACGGTGTCAAATTATACAAAATGTGTGAGAGCACAACAAGGTACTTAGCCACCTTTCTAATATATGTAGGTAGGGACTGCCAAATTAACCCACCAAACTGCCCCCAGACAATCGGTATCCGAGGTAAATTTCATGCTCAAAAGAAGTATTCAAAGAGGAACATATATGACAAATTTTATTAGATAATTAATCACACAATAAAAATTACACAATTACACATGTGATTTAAAAATGAAATGTAAAAATACTAGCTCGGTCCATGCAAAATTTTGGCACATTGGTCGTCGTGGGCGCAGGCAATTTCAGAGAAAGCAAGCTGGTCAAATGTAAATGTATTTCATGAGATGATGAACACAGACAGGTATTTATATATGTAGATTGGTAATACAATAAATTGGTTTGATAAGTAGAGGCCAAAAAATGTCTTCCGGTTGAGGTGCCACCTGCAGGTCATTGTTTCTTTCTGTAGGTTTATGAAAATGAATATTTAAACTGTATTTAGTGATAAAATCGTTAATGCGTGCTTTGTTTGGCTCTTTTCTTGCTGAAGGGGGCAAGTTTACCTTTCATATGGTGTATCATTTGTGTGTTTGGGGTGAAGTAATCAGCGAAAAAGCAGTGCATGTTTACAAACGTGTTTGCATATGTGACTCCCCTGCAGTGAAGTGTGCAATCCTCCAATGTGCCTGAAATAGGCTGGGCAAGCACTTGAGCAAGCTGGAAAGACCCCAAGGCAAATATTTAATTTGTTTGTGATGTCTGTAAGCAGCTTTGTGGTAGTGTGCTTGGGGTAGTGTGGTGCCACCTGCAGGTCATTTTTCCTTACTGCAGGTTTATGAAAATTAATGCTTAACCCCTTAACGACCGCGGATACGCCTTTTAACGGCGGTCATTAAGGGTACTTAAACCACAGCGCCGTTAATCAACGGCGCTGTGGAAAAAGTGAATAGCGCCCACCAGAGGCGCAATTCCTCCGGGGTCTCGGCTACCCATAGAACATGAATCGGGTCGGTTTTTACCGACCCGATGTTGCGATCGCAGTTATTAACCCTATAACGGCGATCGCAACAAAAAAAAAAAATCTGATGTGCCATTTAATTTCTCTCTCCTCTGATGTTATCATACATCAGAGGAGAGAGAAAAAGGGTCCCCGATCCCCCCCCTTGAGGCCCCCAATCTGCCCTTTGTGGCACCCGGGCCCACCTGCCTCCTCCGGTGGGCGCCGCGATCTGCCGTGGGGGGTGGGCAATTTTCTCTGGGGTCTCGGCTGCCGAGGTAGCCGAGACCCCAGAGAACATGATTCGGGTCGGTAGTTACCGACCCTGGTGTCGCGATCGCCGTTATGCTGAGTATAACGGCGACCGCAAAAAAAAATAAAAATATTTCTCTCCGCTCTGATGTGATCGCACATCAGAGGGGAGAGAATTAGGGTCCCCAGGGTCCCGGGTCTTCTTCCAGTAAAAAAAAATGGCGGGCGCACTGCGCAAAAAAATTTTCATTCATTCTCCTAAAAGTACATTTTGATCACTGTGATAAACTATCACAGCGATCAAAATAAAAAAAAACAGTACATAACCCCCCCCCCTTTATCACCCCCTTAGTTAGGGACATATAATAAAATATAGAAATTATATTTATTTTCATTTTTCCGTTAGGGTTATAATTAGGGTTAGGGTTAGGCTGGGTTCATACTGCGTTATGGCAGTCCGTTAGACGGACTGCGTTACACCGCGGTATAATGCGGTGTAACGCAGTCCGTTAACGCTGCCATTCACCCCCATTTGAGGGCGCATCGCGACGCATGCCGTAAAACGGCATGCTTTCGCGACGTGCCGTCATTCAGTGACGGAGCCTCAGACGCGGGCTGCAGCGTCTGGGCTCCGTCACCGCTAGCGCAGATGAATCATCTGCTGATTCCTCTACGCTAGCGGGTATAGCATAACGCGATCGCGTTATGCTATACCGTTACCAGCCCGTCAACGCTACGTGTTGAACGGGCTGGTAAAATGCAAAATGAACCTAGCCTTAGGGTTAGGGTTACAATTAGTGTTAGGGTTACAATTTGGGTTAGGGTTACAATTAGGGTTGGGGTTAGGGTTGGGATTAGGGTTAGGGGTGTGTTGGGGTTAGGGTTGGAGCTAGAATTGAGGGGTTTCCACTATTTAGGCACATCAGGGGGTCTCCAAACACGACGTGGCGTTCAAAAAGTCAAATGGCGCTCCCTCCCTTCCGAGCCCTGCCGTGCGCCCAAACAGTGGTTTACCCCAACATATGGGGTATCAGCGTACTCAGGACAAATTGCACACCAATTTTGGGGTTCTAATTTCTCTTGTTACCCTTGGGAAAATAAAAAATAGCTGGCTAAAAAATCATTTTGAGGAAAAAGAAATTTTTTATTTTCACGGCTCTGCGTTTATAAATTTCTGTGAAGCACTTTGGGGTTCAAAGTGCTCACCACACATCTAGATAAGTTCCTTAGGGGGTCTAGTTTCCAAAATGGGGTCACTTGTGGGGGTTTTCCACTGTTTAGGCACATGTGGGCACTGCAAACGGAACATGACCCCCATCAACGTCTGCATTCCAAAACGTTATTACTTCCTTTCCAAGCCCTGCTTGGACAACAACTTTTGGGGTCCAATTTCCTTGTGAAAAATCAAAAATTTATTTTTCCAGGTGCATCAGGGGCTCTCCAAACGCGACATGGTGTCCAATCTCAATTCCAGCCAATTTTGAAAAAGTCAAACGGCACTGCTTCCCTTCCAAGCCCTGCTGTGCGCCCAAACAGTGGTCCCCCCCCCATATATGGTGTATCAGCGTACTCCGGACAAATTGGCAACAACTTTTGTGGTCTAATTTCCTCCCGTTACCCTTGGGAAAATAAAAAATTGGGGACTAAACAATCAGGTTTGTGGAAAAAATATGATTTTTTATTTTCACGCCTGGGCGTTATAAACTTCTGTGAAGCACTTGGGGGTTCAAAGTGCTCACCACACATCTAGATAAGTTCCTTAGGGGGTCTAATTTCCAAAATGGGGTCACTTGTGGGGGGTTTCCACTGTTTAGACACATCAGGGCCTCTACAAATGCGACATGGCGTCCAGCCAATTCTGAGTTGAAAAGTCAAACGGCACTCCATCCCTTGCGACCTCTGCCGTGCGCCCAAAAAGTGGTTTACCCCCACATATGGGGTATCGGCATGCTCAGGACAAATTGCACAAAAACTTTTGTGGTCTTGTTACCCTTGGGAAAATAAAAATTGGGGTGAAAAGATCATTTTTGTGGAAAAAATATGATTTTTTATTTTCACGGCTCTATGTTATAAACTTGTGTGAAGCACTTGGAGGTTCAAAGTGCTCACCACACATCTAGATAAGTTCCTTAAGGGGTCTTGTTTCCAAAATG
>JARQOD010000005.1:437019590-437034796 GCA_033576555.1 Oophaga sylvatica | reverse complement strand
TGTTGGGAGACTACCCAGCATGTAAAAGACCTTATTGCCAGTCATAAATCTACTATCAGGTGTCAAAAGAATTGGCTTCCATCATTTTTAGAAATTTAGACATTCTGTGGCACAACTAAAATCTCAAGTAATAGAGGGTGTGCCCCGTCCTAGAAGAGGTGGCGATCACATCAAACTGCTTAAACTGAGGGAAACCTTCTGGATCCATAAACTGGATACATTGGCCCCTAAAGGGCTTAACAGAGAAATTGATTGGCTTTTATAAAGTTTATACTAATGTCTCTCATTGACTTACAGACCTGCTAATCCATCACCATCAGAGGTGAATTTACTCCATCCCCTGGTTTCTGCCCCTTATACCTGACCCTCTAACCCAGTCCAAACTTAATGGATTAGGCCTCTTTCACACTTCAGTCATGCGACATCAGTCAAAATCCGTTAAAGTGTGAAAAAAGCGTATCCGCTTTTTTCCCATTGACTTGCATTAGTGCCGGATTTTGATGGATGGTCATCAGTTAGGTCCATTTTTTGACAGATCCGCCAAAAATTTGGCATCCGCCGTTTTTGAAAAACGTCCAATGCAACTTTTTTTGGTCCGCCAAAATGACGGACTATGGCGGATCCGCCATTTTGTATAATGACTGCCTATGGGTGGCGGATCCGCTGCCATCCGTCTTTGATGGAATCCGCCAGCGGATCTGTCGCTTCCATAGAAAACCATACAAAATGCTGACAACACTGTCCGGGGTCTCTCTCTCTCTCTCCCCTCCCCTCCATGCCAGACATGCGTACCTGCATTTTCCGGATTATATTCTGGGTTGAAAAGTTCATGGCGGATCCGTCAAAAAACAGATCAGTTTACATCCGTTTTTCCACTTTTCTGGCGGATCCGCTATTTCACACTTTGGCGGATTTTAACTGACGTCAAGCGACTGAAGTGTGAAATAGGCCTTATACAGCAACATTTCATTTATATCCAGTGATTACATAGTACCATCCTTGCCTACTACTAGTAGTCCTGTAATGTATGTAGTACAGTTCATATAGCGTCTTGTGCTTGGGTGCGATGAAAACACAGGAGTCACAGGTTTGATATAGAAAAGTCCTGTATTACTTCATACAAGTTGGCAGAAATAGTCACACAGTTTGCAGACACAGAAACAGGAGACACAGCAGGCCAGAGTAATCCAAGCTCAGCAATCACTCTCCAATACAGATTCAGGATCTTCTTCTCTGTTACCGTAAGTCCATGCAAACGTGGGTCTTTCAAAGAGCAGGGTTCAGAGTCCACAAGTGCTTCAGAGTTCCTCAGTAGGAATAGCTGGAGTACAAGGTCCAAGGCTTACAGGAGTCAAGTCACAGGTTCACTGCAGGCTAGATTCTGAAGCACTGATTGCTCAGCTGTGGCTGCTTAAGAAGCAAAGGAGAGAATCAGGGCGGGAACATGCAAGCTGGAAACTCCATTTTGACTGAGGGCAAGATAGCTGCAGCAAGACAGAAAGTAAAATGGCTGACGAACAAACTGAGTTTCAGGAATATATACATAGAACCTTACATTACTCCCCCTTAAGGACAACCTCCGGATGACCTCAGACCAGGCTTGTGTGGGTACCTCTGATGAAACTGACGGAGCAAGCGAGGAGCATTAACGTTATTGACCGGTTCCCATGAGTTGTCCTCCACTGGGTAGCCCTGCCATTTAATCAGATATTGTAACTGATTTCTATACAACCTGGAATCTAAAATCCTTTCCACCACAAATTCTTCCTGACCATCGACTAGCACTGGGTCAGGGCAAGGAGAGGAACGTCCAGGAAACGTATTGGGTGTCGCAGCCTTTAGTAGGGATACATGAAAGACAGGGTGGATTCTCATAGTTCTGGGCAGTTGAAGACGACAAGCAACGGCACTTATAATTTTACTGATTTTATAGGGTCCAATGTACTTATGTCCCAACTTAGACGATGGAATCCTTAACTTAAGATTTCTGGTTGACAGCCAGACCAAGTCTCCTACCTTGAAAGCTGGTGCAGGTTTACGAAATTTATCTGCTGCTTTCTTGTACCTTTCTTGAGCCGATTCCAGATTTTCCTTTAGAAGATCCATATTCTTCTGTAAAGACGTGATTCTTTCAGCCACTGCTGGTAAAGGCGTTTCTATGGGAAATCGTGGTAGAATGTTAGGATGATAACCTAGATTAGAGTAAAAAGGAGACTGTTTAGTGGAGGCACTCTGAGAGTTGTTATACGAGAACTCAGCTAATGGAAGTAGATCCACCCAATCATCCTTTAGGTGGCAGATAAAGCAGCGGAGATACTGCTCCAGGGTTTGATTGGTTCGTTCGGTCTGTCCATTAGTCTGGGGATGAAAAGCAGAAGAAAGGTTTACTTTAATGTCCAATGCTGCACAGAAATTTTGCCAAAACCTAGAAGTGAATTGCACCCCTCGATCCGAAATAACCTCATCCGGTACTCCATGTAAGCGAAACACATCTTTAATCATCAAATCTGATGTCTGTTTTGCAGTGGGTAAGCCGACACAAGGGATAAAATGAGCTGCCTTTGTTAGACGGTCAACCACCACTAGAATGGTGTTCTTCCCCTGAGAGGTTGGTAACTCCACAATGAAGTCCATAGAAATGGATCCCCACGGGCGGGACGGGGTGGGAAGAGGCTGTAACAGACCAGTTGGTGAGGAGCGAGGTGTTTTGCATCTTGCACAGACCTCACATGAAGTGACATAATTCAAAACATCCTTCCTGCAAGTGGGCCACCAAAAGAAACGAGAAAGAAATTCCTGTCTCTTTAGAATTCCTCTATGCCCAGCTATCTTGGAATCGTGAATGAGTTGCAATACTCTTAATCTGACTGTTTCAGGAATATACAGACGTTGTCCCTGAATCCACACACCATTCTTAAAGACAAGACTTACGTCCCTTGGGGGTTGTGCCAAAAAGGAATCCGCATGGTATGCTTCCTTGATGTCCTTAAGTAGGTCTTGATTATGAATTACTCCTAGGAATCTAGAGTCAGGAAGAATAGTCTTAGGAGGAGTAATTGGACGTGTCTCTGCTGAGTAAATCCTAGAGAGTGCATCAGCCTTTCCATTGCGCGATCCTGGTCTATAAGAGATGATAAAATTAAATTGGTTTAAGAAAAGATTCCAGCGAGCCTGGCGAGGAGTCAGGCACTTAGCCGACCTGATAAACTCAAGGTTACGATGGTCTGTCAGGACGACTATTTGCTGTGCAGCTCCCTGAAGAAGGTGTCTCCATTCTTTGAAGGCGGCAATAATGGCCAACAACTCTCTATTGCCCACATCGTAGTTCCTCTCAGCCGAAGACAACTGCTGGGAAAAGAAGGCACAGGGATGCAAGACATTCTTCTCACCTGTTCTCTGAGAGAGTATAGCTACAACGGCACAGTCTGAAGCATCCACCTCTATTATGAAGGCAAGCTCGGGGTTGGGATGTACTAGGATAGGTGCAGTGGTAAATTTATCTTTTAGACGGGAAAATGCTTCCTGGGCTTGGGGAGTCCAGGAAAACCTAGACTCTTTCCGGGTAAGTTGAGTGATAGGTGACACTACCTCAGAGAAATTTCTAATGAAACGTCTATAGAAGTTGGCAAACCCGATGAAGCGCTGTACCTCCTTCACATTTCTAGGACTTGGCCAATCCTTGATGGCTTGGGTTTTGCTTCCATCCATACTAATTCCTTGTGTAGACAGTACATACCCCAGAAATTGAATTTCGGTCCTTTGGAATTCACACTTTTCAAGTTTGATGTAAAGATGATTTTGTCTTAGACGTTCCAAGACCATTCTCACATGTCCATGATGTTCCTCTGTGGAGTTAGAAAAAATTAGAATATCATCCAAATAAATTACCACGAATGTATCTAGGAGATCCCTGAAGATGTCATTCACCAAGTGTTGGAAAGTGGCTGGGGCGGTACTCAGACCAAAAGGCATAACTAAGTATTCAAAGTGTCCATAGCGTGACCTGAATGCAGTCTTCCATTCATCCCCAGGTCTAATACGGACTAAGTTATAGGCCCCACGAAGATCTAGTTTAGAAAAAATTTTGGCATGTCGCACTCTCTCCAATAACTCAGGGATTAAAGGCAATGGATAACGGTTTCTAATAGTAACCTTATTGAGTTCCCTATAGTCTACGCATGGTCTCAGAGATCCAACTTTCTTCTTTACAAAGAAGATGGGTGCACCTGCAGGAGATGAAGAGGGGCGTATGAAGCCCTTGGCTAGATTTTCATCTATGTAATCCTTTAAAGCCTTTAGCTCGGGCCCCGCCAGGGGGTAGATCTTACCAAAAGGTATCTCTGCTCCAGGCAATAATTCAATTGGACAATCATATGGACGGTGAGGAGGAAGCTGGTCAGCGTTCTTCTTGTCACATAAATCCACATAGTCCTGGTATACAGCTGGTAGTTCAGGGACTGACATGATTCCTTTAGGAACAGAGCAAGCTGAAACTTTTGGACTCATCTGTTTCTCTGGAAAGTGTAATTCCTTGGTCTCCCAGTTAATGGTAGGATTCTGAGCCTGCAGCCATGGTAGCCCTAGAATAATGGGAAAGTGGGGAGAAGAGATAAGCATAAAGGACAGTTTCTCTTGATGATCTTTACCCATAAGAACCCTCAAAGGCTCTGTTTCCTGATCCACTGGTCCAGAGGTTAGCAGGGAGCCATCCACAGTTTCCATCTGTACTGGAGTAGCCTTCTTCACTGAACGTATTCCCTGTTTCAGAGCAAAGGAGACATCCATAAAATTTCCACTTGCCCCTGGGTCGATCATAGCAGAGCTAGACACCCAAGCTGAGTCAACCCAGAGTTTGATGGAAAGAAAGCAATGAGAATTGTTTTTCTTACAACTCAGCTGGGACACCGCTGAGGAAACTTGAAAAATGGCAGCGTTTACACAGTCAACGTCCTCAGAGGTAACGGAGTTTAAGTCAGAGAAATCAAGATCTGTTGCTGCAGATCTCTCTGGAGCCTGAGGCTCGGACCTGACAGATCCCCTCTCGCAACACTCACAATGAATGAGTGCTGCAGTAGTCTTACGAGAACGGCTGGGGCAGTTTATAATGAAGTGCCCTGACTTACCACAATAGAAACATAGATTCTCCTTAAAACGATGTTCCTTGCGTGCATCACTAACCCGTCGTTGTAAAGAGTCTACCTGCATGGGTTCAGGTTCAGGTTCCCGTGTAATCCTACTCAAAGGTTCCTTAGCTGGAGAGGAAGGTAGGAAAAGGTTAGTACGATTGCTTTCGAACCATCTCTCTTGCCTGCGTTCAGTCAGACGAGTATCAATACGGATGCAGTAGTTAATAAAGTCACCTAACGCAGTGGGAGGGTCGGCACGAGCAAGTTCATCCTTAATCAGTGGAGATAACCCCTTTCGAAAAATAGATTTTTTGGCGGAACTGTCCCAGGTGGTATCAAGGGCCCATCTCCTCAAATCCAAGGCATATTCAGCTACCGAGTGCTTACCTTGGCGCAAAGCTAACATGGCTGCTTCAGCTGTTGCACCTCGATTGGGGTCATCAAACACCTGCCCCATGGCTGAAATAAAATCATCAAGGTGATTCAAACAATCATCCTCAGTCTCAATCAGAGGGTTTGCCCACATTAAAGCCTTGTTGGTAAGCAACATAATTATAGTAAGCACCTTAGATCGTTCAGTGGGAAATTGTGAAGCATGTGCAGAAAAAAAAAGATTGCATTGATTAATAAATCCCCTGAATTTCTCACGTTCACCGCCAAAACGAAAAGGGGGCAACTTGGGAATCCCAGCACTCGGGGCTACGGCAGGAGCCTGGACTCGCCCCTCTAGAACCTCAATCCTGGCTCGCAAATCCTGGGTAGTCTGTCCAACCACTTGCAAATTGTGATTATTGAGGTCCTGTAGATTTGTAAAACGGGTCTTTATATTCTGCAAATCTGCAAGGATATTATCAGTCACTCCGCAAAGTTCCGTTTATGCGGGCCTCCATTTTCCAGATCTTTTAAGACAGGATTACTGGAAGAAGAGGAGAGAAAAAAAAACAATAGTGTTCACCTGTGGCAACACTGCAGAGAGAAAAAAAAAAAATTAAGGGAACTGCTCACCTGGAATGGTTGTGAGAAGTCACAACCACTATCATCACAGAAAGTTTCAACCAGACATCTGATATCCAGAGTTACAGCAGACAAAAAAGAGAAAAGAAAGGAAAAAAAAAAAAAACAATAGTGTTTACCTGTGGTAACACTGCAAAAAGAAAAAACTTAAGGGAATTGCTCACCTGGAATGGTTGTGAGAAGTCACAACCACTGTCATCACAGAAAGTACAACCGGACGTCTGATATCCACAGTACAGCAGACACAGCCTTCCAGACCCAGCAGACACTAACGTTTTGGCTTCAGAATCTTGTAATGTATGTAGTACAGTTCATATAGCGTCTTGTGCTTGGGTGCGATGAAAACACAGGAGTCACAGGTTTGATATAGAAAAGTCCTGTATTACTTCATACAAGTTGGCAGAAATAGTCACACAGTTTGCAGACACAGAAACAGGAGACACAGCAGGCCAGAGTAATCCAAGCTCAGCAATCACTCTCCAATACAGATTCAGGATCTTCTTCTCTGTTACCGTAAGTCCATGCAAACGTGGGTCTTTCAAAGAGCAGGGTTCAGAGTCCACAAGTGCTTCAGAGTTCCTCAGTAGGAATAGCTGGAGTACAAGGTCCAAGCTTACAGGAGTCAAGTCACAGGTTCACTGCAGGCTAGATTCTGAAGCACTGATTGCTCAGCTGTGGCTGCTTAAGAAGCAAAGGAGAGAATCAGGGCGGGAACATGCAAGCTGGAAACTCCATTTTGACTGAGGGCAAGATAGCTGCAGCAAGACAGAAAGTAAAATGGCTGACGAACAAACTGAGTTTCAGGAATATATACATAGAACCTTACAAGTCCCTTAATTATCCCATAATAAGTGACCACTTAATAGTTTCTATATATGCCACACTATATCTATTAGATAACACATAATAACTATTAATTTCAATAACCAACATAGACTTGAATAGTATCACATTATTTTACTTAATCTTTGCGATTATTCACCCTTAATCGCTATTATATTAGACTTAGATGCTTGCTACAAGAACCACAGACGTTTTAGCATGTTAGCAGGGCCGTTGCGCATGTCCAGCATCAGAGCCCCAGTGACGTAACGTCACTTCCGCTCCGGATACCTGACTTCTGGCCAGGCGCTTTAAGTAAGCTTCTGGCATTCAATGTTCACACGCCACTACTGCAGCCAAGCACGGGAGCACTGCTGTCTTCAACCTCACAGCCTGCCAGGTATTTACTCATAGCTAACGGGGTTTTGCTCTGAGCTACTATTGACGGCTACTGTTCAGCGGTTTTGGTACAATGGGTCAGCCCTGCTCACATGCTCTTATTTTTCTAGGTTTCAAGCTTGCTCTTGATATTTGGGAATCATTTATAAGCCTTACATCAGGTATCCTCTTAATTTCTCTGGGGCACTAGTTTATGCACTATATATACCACTAATGTACAGCGGTTTTGTGACATAATAAATCAGACCTTTTTTGATATCTCTATGCCGTCCTAGATTACAGCAATATTGAGGCTCCTTTCCCTTTAGGGCCACAGGATACAGGTACTATGCATTTTCACAAGCCAAATTGTGAAGGACAACCCACGTCCTTCCACGTCACCAATGTGACGTAACTCTACAGGCACAGCTCTCCGCGCCCCCTTTGTCTCTCAGGTCAGTAAGGGAACTGCACCTAGAGCAAATGGCCGCCGGGGAGGGTGTCCTGTTACCCACTGGGTATTCTAAGATTCGTGATCAGAGTAAAAGCATCAGCCCAAGATTAATTTTATGGTTTAATTGCCTTAAGAGCGCACTAGATAATTACAGAAATATACAGTAAGCTATACAATGGATTTGCAGTCAGAGTAAAATACAACAATAATGGTGTAAGGCTTAGAGGTATTAGCTAGAGGTCAATATTACCAGGTTGTTAGGGGCATGTGGAGGCAGGAGCTCTGCGATCCACAGGTGAAAGTCTTAGTTGCTGGACAGTCCCCCAAAACGTGTACCGCTGCTCCCTCGGCAGATCTGCCCCTTTGGTCCTTAGTTCTTCATTGTCTTGCTGCTGTGAGAATGGATCCAGTCTGCCCATAGCTCACAGTTCTTAAACCTGCTTGGTCCCTCCCCTCGGTGTCCGAGGGTGGGATGATAATCTCCACCCTTAGCACCCTGCAGAATTTATTCCCAATACCTAATAAAGGGGTTAACTTTCTCCAGGTACCAGCAGATGCAGTATGTTTCGCCTGTCGCGTGGAGATCAAACCTGGTCCGATTTGGTCTCTTTGGAGTGCCAATCTCTATATCTCAGACCCCCGAGCCATCACCGACTCGGGAGTTGCACCATCAGATGCACGAGGTGCACAGGATCACGCAGATATTTTTTATAAGTTTGTACCTAGAAAGATGTGCTCATAATTCATAATCCTAGAACAGAGCCGTCATGGCTGGGAGACACAATAGATGTGTTTTCTGTGTCTAGCTGACAGGTATAATCTAATTGAAGCCCCCAGGCTACCATGGCTCAGGATAAAGCTTTGAGGTCTTGTTTTGGCCTTATCTCATTATCATACTAACAGACCTTGCTATTCAACATTGGGCCTGAATTACTTAGCATACTTAACCCCTTCACCCCCAAGGGTGGTTTGCACGTTAATGACCGGGCCAATTTTTACAATTCTGACCACTGTCTCTTTATGAGGTTATAACTCTGGAACGCTTCAACGGATCTTCGCGATTCTGAGATTGTTTTCTCGTGACATATTGTACTTCATGTTAGTGGTAAAATTTCTTCGATATACCTTGCGTTTATTTTTGAAAAAAACGCAAATATGGCGAAAATTTTAAAAATTTGCCAATTTTCAAACTTTGAATTTTTATTCCCTTAAAACAGAGAAATATATCACACAAAATAGTTAAGAAATAACATTTCCCACATGTCTACTTTACATCAGCACAATTTTGGAACCAAAATTTTTTTTGTTAGGAAATTAGAAGGGTTAAAAGTTGACCAGTGATTTCTCATTTTTACAACAAAATTTACAAAGCCATTTTTTTAGGGACCACCTCACATTTGAAGTCACTTTGACGGGTCTATATGGCAGAAAATACCCAAAAGTGACACCATTATAAAAACTGCACTCCTCAAGGTACTCAAAACTACATTCAAGAAGTTTATTAACCCTTCAGGTGCTTCACAGGAGCTGAAACAACGTGGATGGAAAAAATTAATATTTAACTTTTTAGCCACAAAAATTATCTTTTACAAACTTTTTTTTATTTTCACAAGGGTAAAAGGAGAAAATGGACAGGTAAAGTTGTTGTGCAATTTCTCCTGAGTACGCCAATACCCCATATGTGGGGGAAAACCACTGTTTGGGCACACGGCAGAGCTCGTAAGGGAAGGAGCGCCGTTTGACTTTTTCAAACTAAAATTGGCTGGAGTTGAGATTGGACGCCATGTCGTGTTTGGAGAGCCCCTGATACGCCTAAACAGTGGAAACCCCCCACAAGTGACACCATTTTGGAAACTAGACCCCCTAAGGAACTTATCTAGATCTGTTGTGAGCACTTTGAACCCCAAAGTGTTTCACAAAAGTTTATAATGCCTGGGTGTGAAAAAAAAAAAAACAATTTTCCACAAAAATGATTTTTTAGTCCCAAATTTTTGATTTTTCCCAAGGAAATTGGACCCCAAAACTTGTTGTCCAATTTGTCCTGAGTACGCTGATACCCCATATGTGGGGGGGGGAACTGTTTGGGCGCACGGAGGGCTTGGAAAAGAAGCAGTAACGTTTTGGAATGCAAACATTGATGGGGGTCATGTTCCGTTTGTAGTGCCCCAGATGAGCCTAAACAGTGGAAACCCCCCACAAGTGACCCCATTTTGGAAGCTAGACCCCCTAAGGAACTTATCTAGATCTTTGGTGAGCACTTTGAACCCCCAAGTGCTTCACACAAGTTTATAATGCCCGGGCATGAAAATAAAAAATCCTATTTTTTTCCCACAAAAATTATCTCTTAGTCACTAATTTTTTATTTTCCCATAGGTAACAGGAGAAATTGGACCACAAAATTTGTTGTCCAATTTGTCCTGAGTACGCTGATACCCCATATGTGGGGGGGAACCACTGTTTGGGCGCATGGCAGAGCTCGGAATGGAAGGAGCACTATTTGACTTTTTCCAACCAAAATTGGCTGGAATTGAGATTGGATGCCATGTTGCATTTGGAGAGCCCCTGATGTGCCTAAACAGTGGAAACCCCCACAAGTGACCCCATTTGGGAAACTAGACCCCTAAGGAACTTATCTAGATCTTTGGTGAGCAATTTGAACCCCCAAGTGCTTCACACAAGTTTATAACGTAGAGCCGTAAAATTAAAAAATTATATTTTTTCCACAAAATTGATCTTTTCACCCCAATTTTTATTTTCCCAAGGGAAACAAGACTCCAAAAGTTATTGTGCAATTTGTCCTGAGTGCGCTGATACCCCATATGTGGGGGTAAACCACTGTTTGGGTGCATGGCAGAGTTTGGAAGGGAAGGAGCGCTGTTTGACTTTTTCAACACAGAATTGGCTGGATGCCATGTCGTGTTTGGAGAGCTCCTGATCTGCCTAAACAGTGGAAACCCCCCACAAATGACACCATTTTGGAAACTAGACCCCTCAAGGAACTTATCTAGATGTGTGGTGAGCACTTTGAACCCCGAAGTGCTTCACAGAAGTTTATAACGTACAGCCGTAAAAATAAAAAATCCTTTTTTTTTTTACAAAAATGATTTTTTCGCCCCCAATATTTTATTTTCACAAGGGTAACAGGAGAAATTGGACCCCAAAAGTTGTTGTCCAATTTGTCCTGAGTACGCTGATACCCAATATGTGGGAGTAAACTACTGTATGGGCGCACGTCGGGGCTCGGAAGGGAAGTAGTGACGTTTTGGATTGCAGACTTTGATGGAATGGTCTGGGGGAGTCATGTCGCATTTGGAGACCCCTGATGCGCCTAAACAGTGGAAACCCCCCACAAGTGACCCCATTTTGGAAAATAGACCCCACAAGGAACTTTCTAGATGTGTGGTGAGCACTTTGAACCCCGAAGTGCTTCACAGAAGTTTATAACGTACAGCCGAAAAATAAAAAATCCTTTTTTTTTTACAAAAATGATTTTTCGCCCCCAATATTTTATTTTCACAAGGGTAACAGGAGAAATTGGACCCCAAAAGTTGTTGTCCAATTGTCCTGAGTACGCTGATACCCAATATGTGGGAGTAAACTACTGTATGGGCGCACGTCGGGGCTCGGAAGGGAAGTAGTGACGTTTTGGATTGCAGACTTTGATGGAATGGTCTGGGGGCGTCATGTCGCATTTGGAGACCCCTGATGCGCCTAAACAGTGGAAACCCCCCACAAGTGACCCCATTTTGGAAAATAGACCCCACAAGGAACTTATCTAGATGTGTGGTGAGCACTCTAAACCCCGAAGTGCTTCACAGAAGTTTATAACTACAGCCGTAAAAAAAAAAAATCTTTTTTTTTTTACAAAAATGATTTTGTTCGCCCCCATTTTTTATTTTCACAAGGGTAAAGGAGAAATTGGCCAAAATTGTTGTCCAAATTGTCCTGAGTACGCTGATACCCATATGTGGGAGAAACTACTGTATGGGCACATCGGGGCTCGGAAGTGAAGAGATTGACGTTTTGGATGCAGACTTGATGGAATGGTCTGGGGGCGTCATGTCGCATTTGGAGAGCCCCTGATGGCCTAAACAGAGAAACCCCCAAAGTGACCCATTTGGAAATAACCCCACAAGGAACTTATCTAGAAGTGTGGTGAGCGCTTGAAGCCCATACTCACAGAAGTTTATAACATACAGCCTATTAAAAAACAAAAAAAAACATTTTTTTTTTTTACAAAAATGATTTTGTCGCCCCCAGTTTTTTATTTTCCAAGGGTAACAGGAGAAATAGGCCAAATTGCACAATAACTCTTGGGGTCCAGAGTATGCTGATACCCCATATGTGGGGTAAACTACTGTTTGGGTGCATGGCAGAGCTCAGAAGTGAAGGAGCACCATTTGACTTTTTCAACGCAGAATTGGCTGGAATTGAGATCAGACGCCATGTCACATTTCGAGAGCCCCTGATGTGCCTAAACAGCAGAAATCCCCCAATTCTAACTCCAACCCTAACCCCAAACACCAATAACCCTAGTCCCAACCCTAACCACAAACCTAACCCTAACACACCCATAACCCTAATCCCAACCCTAATCCTAACGTTAGCGCCAACCCTAACCCTAATACTAACGTTAGCGCCAACCCTAACCCTAACTTTAGCCGCAACCCTAACCCTAACGGGAAAATGGAAATAAATACATTTTTTTATTTTATTATTTTTCCCTAACTAAGGGGGTGATAAAGGGGGTTTGATTTACTATTTATAGCGGGTTTTTATGATTGGCAGCTGTCACGCTAAAAGACGCTTTTTATTGCAAAAAATAGTTTTTTGCATCACCACATTTTGAGAGCTATAATTTTTGCATATTTTGGCCCACAGAGTCATGTGAGGTCTTATTTTTTGCGGGACGAGTTGACGTTTTTATTTGTACCATTTTTGAGCACGTGACATTTTTGATCGCTTTTTATTTCGATTTTTGGGAGGTTAGAATGAACAAAAATCAGCAATTCATGAATTTCTTTTGGGGGAGGCGTTTATACCGTTCCGCGTGTGGTAAAATTGATGAAGCAGTTTTATTCTTCGGGTCAGTACGATTATGGCGATACCTCATTTATATCATTTTTTTAGGTTTTGGCGCTTTTATAGAATGAAAACAATTTTATATAAAAAAATTATTATTTTTGCATCGCTTTATTCTGCGAGCTATAACTTTTTTATTTTTTCGCTCATGATGCTGTGTGACGGCTCGTTTTTTGCGGGACAAGATGACGTTTTCAGTGGTACCATGTTTATTTATATCGGTATTTTTGATCGCGTGTTATTTCACTTTTTGTTCGGCGGTATGATGATAAAGCATTGATTTTTTGCTTCTTTTTTTTTTTTTTTTTTTAAGGGGTTCACCAAAGGGGTTAACTAGTGGGACAGTTTTATAGGGGGGGTCGTTACGGACGCGGCGATACCAAATATGTGTACTTTTATTGTTTTGTTTTTTTTATTTACAGGAAAAAATGAATTTATTGGGGAATATATTTTTTTTTTTTATGATTTTTTTTTACAATTTTTATTTTTACTTTTTTTACTTTTTTACTTTGTCCCAGGGTGGGACATCACAGTATTTTAGCAGATCGCTGGTGTGACAGTGTGCACAGCACTCTGTCACACCAGCGATCGCTCTGGCATCGCTGCAGGCTTCCTCAGCGCCTGCTCTCAGCAGGCACTGAGGAAGCCGCCTCCCTGCAGGACCCCGGCGCCATCTTGGATCCGGGGACCTGGAGGGAGGACGGACCCTCGGAACAGCGCGACACATCGCGCTGCTCTAGGGTCTCAGGGGAGCGCGCAGGGAGCCCCCTGCCTGCGCGATCCTCCCCTGTGCCCCGGGTACACCGCGATCATGTTTGATCGCGGTGTGCTAGGGGTTAATGTGCCGGGAGCGGTCCGTGACCGCTCCTGACACACAGTCACGGGCGTCAGCTGTGATAATCAGCTGACACCCGGCGGCGATCAGCTGCGCTCCCCCCGGGAGCGCAGCTGATCGCCCATGACGTACTATTCCGTCCATGGGAATTAGGTCCAGGGTCACATGGACGGAATAGTACGTCTGATGGCAGAGAGGGGTTAAATACCTTTTTATTCACGGTGGACACAGAACCCTGTCGTATTGAATATGCCCACAGGCCCTGGGGCTAGGAACAGTTAGCAACCTGTGGCTCTGTGAAGACAAAATAGAGGCTGGTATAGGCCCTATCCAAGATGGTGGCTGTTCCTTCCTCACACCTCCCTGCTTTAGAGGGCGCTAGGGGGTATCACATTCCTGTGTTCCCCCATGCGCCCTTCCACATCCTCTCCTTGTCTGGAAGGTTGCACACTGGGAGGGCACAAGCCTCCCGCTCATGATGGGCCTTCATCATGTTCACGTGGAAGGCCTTCCTCCTTCCAAGGGTGTGGTCCAGGGCGACCAGATAGGTGACGGCGTTGAGCTGGTCGTGCACGAGGTATGGACCCTCCCAGGCCGCCTGAAGCTTGTTTTGAGGTACGGGGACCAGTACCCACACCTTTTGACCCACCTGGTAGGTCCGCTCACAAGCATTCTGGTCGTACCACCGCTTCTGGTCAGCCTGGGCATGGGCCATATTGTCATGCACCAGCCGTGTCAAGGCCATCATTCGGTCCCGGAAGCGCACGACATACTCAATGACCGACACTCCAGGGGTGGCTAAATCCCCTTCCCATGCTTCCTTTCACCAGAGCAAGGGGCCCCCGTACACGTCGCCCGTACAGAAGCTCAAAGGTGGAGAACCCCGTTGAGGCCTGTGGGACCTCCCGGTAGGCAAACAGGTGTGGGAGATACCGCTCCCAGTCTCCCGTGGGAGTCGACCAACATCTTCAGCATCTGCTTTAAGGTGCCATTGAACCGCTCACACAGGCCATTGGTCTGTGGGTGATACGGGCTGGCTACCAGATGTTGCACCTGTACCTGCTTACAGAGAGACTCCATCAGCTGCGACGTGAATTGGGTCCCTGGGTCGGTGAGCATTTCCTGGGGAAACCCCACTCTGGAGAAAATCTCCAGTAAGGCAGTGGCCACTTTGTCGGCCCGAATGGACTACAAAGCTACCGCCTCCGGATATCGGGTGGCATAGTCCACTACCGTTAGTATGAAGCATTTCCCGGAGGGGCTGGGATTGGACAGAGGTCCAATGAGATCCACAGCCACCCTCGAGAAAGGCTCTTCGATGATGAGCAGAGTTACCAGTGGGGCTTTGGGGCGCCGCCACGCCTTCCCCACCCTCTGACAGGTGTCACACGAACGGCAGTAGGCTATCACCTCGGTCCTCATTCCAGGCCAGTAGAAATGCTGAACTAGCCTGGCCCTGGTTTTAGCAATCCGTAGGTGTCCGGCCATGGGAATC
>JARQOD010000005.1:436984522-437019490 GCA_033576555.1 Oophaga sylvatica | reverse complement strand
TCGTGTGCGATCCGCAACAATTCTGCCCTGAACGGATAGGGTATCATTAACTGTCGGTGCCTGGGCCACGCCTCAGGTGAACCCTGCTGGACCGTTACCCGGTACTGCTGTCCCTGGTCCCAGACCACTCGCTCGCGGTCGGATTCCAGGGAGGCTGTGCCGCCTGCTCCTTGAGTTTTCAGGTTAGCGTCAGCTTCCAAAGCTGCCTGAAATCCCTGACTTGATGTGGCAAGAATTGATGAAACTACCACATCCTCTGTCAGTTCCCCGCGATCTGTCTCCTGGCTACTGTCTGACTCAGCAGCCACTTGGTCGGAGAGGTGGAAACCATCGGACCTCCGCGAGGCTCCTTGGGCTTCAGCGCTCACACTCCTGGTAATAGCGGCCACGACCGCTGAGACCACGGGTGCCTGCAAGTCGCCGGGTCAGGCAGACTTCCCTGGCCTCCTGACATCCCGGATGTGGGGAACTCCTGCTCTGGGGTCTTACCTGGTGGCTCCTCTCCTGGGACGCCCCATCCCCCCATGGCCTGTTCCTCCTTCTGCATAGGCACTAGATTCAGCAGGCTGGATTCACTTAGGGGCCCTATACTGCCCATAGCAGCCCCTCCCTCCACCTCTGAGCTCTACCCTGAAGCCTCCTCACCTGTCCTCACTGTGAGCCCTGTGTGTGTAGTGTCAGTGCGTGGCTTACCATCAGGTTTCACTCCCTCCTCCACTGTTGGAGGCACATTCAACACCTTAACATTAGCATTCACAGTAGAGTTAAGACATTCTTGGGGAGCCGAACTTGGGGTTCAGAGGCCACATACTGGGACACTAGCCGCCCCAAATCGGTCCCAAGCAACACATTGGAAGGAATATTTGGCGTTTACTCCCACCTCCCGCATCCCCCTCCCGGCGCCCCAGTCCAAATACACCTTGACGACGGGCAGCGCCGGTTCAACGCCTCCAATTCCGGAGACGGAAAGGGTTTTCCCAGGCACAAAGTCTTGAGGGGACACAACCTCAGGACAAACCAGGGTTCGTTCAGCGCCTGTGTCCCGCAGTCCATTGACCGCTGAGCGGCCGATGGTGACGGGTTGGTAATTGTCCAGGGACCTCCCACCACCCCCTCCCACACACAAAACAGTGGACGGTTTCTGGGACAGGGATGGGGCCTTATGGCGCTGGGGACATGCAGCCTTAAAGTAATGATGTAAGATGTAGGGCGCACCAAATAATAACAATTAGATAGAGAGGTGCATATCGGAGAAAAAACAACAATTGTGTAAAAAAGAAAAAGAACTACCGTAGTAACGCACACTACTCAGATAATGTAAAGTAGAAAAGTAGTAAATTTTATTGGTACACAAAGAGTAAAAATAAAACACAAGTAAAATCAAAGTGACCCTGGTCCCAAATGCCCGCCCATAACCATGATGGAAGTATATAATAAGTAATGTCTCAAGAATCACAGGAGCATGAGAGGTGGCTAGAAAAATATATGATCATAAATAAATAACAGAGTAGGAACAGACAATAATAATAATCCTAAACAAAAAATAAACGTTTAGAAATATATGATAATAAACCTAAAATGAGAGAACCTGTATGGATAACAAAGAAAATAATAAGAAAATTAATAGATCATAATGAATAAACCCAGGTCAGGGGTAAAATAATCCCCCACCTGTAAACTAAAGAAACAGCTCCAAGCCAAAGATAATGACAAGGAGCGCACACCAAGAAAAAAGCCACTAACACATGATAGTTACCCCAGAACAAACCTCATAATAGAGGCATAAAAAAGAGCACGGGCAGTCAGGACCAGAGGACACCGAGGTCCCACGCGTTACGCCGCAGCCTGTGCGGCTTCCTCAGGGAAAGTGTGAAGACTAGCGCTGACATGGATTTAAATACCTTAAGAGGATAGAATAAAGGAGGTCAGCTGTGCGCCTTACATGATAGATCTGGCAGGAAGTGATTTGGGCGTCAGCCAAATAGCTAGGAGGGGAGGTGCAGACGTCTCTGCAAATATCTTAATACCACGCATGCGTGCAGTGGAATGCAGACAGCGTCCACTGACACGCAAGTGTGGAAATAGGTCAGACGACAGCGATATGCTGGTGGAGCAAAAAGTCCCATAGTGGGAAACAATCAGACACCATTCATACCAAAGGAATACAAAGTTAGATAATCTAATGATGTCATATCCTGTAGAGCCTGTATGGAAGTAAGAAGAATAATAAGTTGAAAAACAAAAAGAAATTTAATAGAACCATATAATAGAAAAGAAGAAAAAGGCACTCTAAATCAAAATGAAAAATAAAAAATAAAAAAATAAAAAAATAATAAAAAAATGAAAAAAGGGAAAATGAAAGTTTAGTGAGTAATTGAAATAATAGAAAATTAGAAAAAGATAATAAATAAATAATATTAAATAAAAATGAATCAAAATTAATGAATTCCAAAGGATGGATAATGGAATAACGTCCTCGGTCAAGGAAACAAATTCGAGTCATAGAATATACGACCCAACAATAATCCCTAGAAGAAGAACATACCAAAAGATAATATCAAAAAATGTGTAAAGATAGCTGAAATCCATACAGGTAAACTCTCAGAAATATGGATGGCGCTGGCCCTATACCAAAAGACCTTAGATCAGCAGTCACATATAACCAAATATATACATATAGATAGAGTCTAATAAATCCCCTAAATAGAAAAAACCCCAATATCCTAACCAAGCAAGAATTAGATTGGCACTCCATCGAGTGTCCAACCTGGCATAGGTATGGCACAAAAAAAGGGAGAACACATAAGAGCACAAAATCCACTATAGATGCATGGCCAACGGAATATTCCTTTAATCAAACACCATAGAGTTCCCTGGCGATGAATCTAGCCGAGGAGATCCAAAACCAGCCATAAAGATCGAAGATAGTAGTCCAGAATAAACAGTGAATTGTCAACCCAGGAATCCAGAGAACAGGAGCTCTTCATTCAGACCTGTGGGGGTGGTAGATCGAAGGTTAAAAATCCAACGGGATTCGATTTGCAAAAGTAATTTCTTAGGGCATCCCCCTCGATTCGAGACCACAACCCTCTCTAGACCAACCAGTCGAGTGCCTTTGATGCTGCCTGCATGTTTCATCAGGAAATGTGAGGCCACTGATGTAAGGGGCTTACCCTTAGTTTGATCCGAGCGGGCCAAATTGATTGTAGAGAAATGCTTCTGGATACGACGTCTCAATTCCTGCGACGTTTGGCCCACGTAAACCTGAGAACACGGGCAGATAAGAGCATATATAACACAATTGGTTTTACAATTGATGTAGTTCTTCAACCTGAATCTGCTCCCATCAAGGGGGTTGACAAACTGATCACGGACAGGCTGCATATATGTACAAATCGTGCAATTACCGCACGGAAAAGAGCCTTTAAGTATGGTTCCCCGGTTAAGTCGTATGGTCTGTCTTTCATAATGACTTTTAGTAAGAATATCTTTGAGATTTGGCGCACGTCTAGCGGTTAGAAGGGGTTGTTCACTGATGACCCTTGAGGTCTGTAAGTCCATGGACAGTATGCTCCAATGTTTAGCCAAAATATTTCTAATCCGATTCCAATGAGTATTATACCTAGTAATAAATCTAGGTTTGTTATCACGAGTCTTGACCTTGGGAGTTAGGAGAGAATTCTGTGTAGAACTCTTTGCTCGTTGGTACGCGGCAGAGATAGTGCCACGTGGGTAACCCCTATTTTTGAAACGATTGGTCAAACTTGAAGACTCATCCAAAAAGTCAGAGTCTAAAGAGCAATTCCTCCTAACTCTTAAAAACTGTCCAACCGGAACACCTCTTTTGATGTGTGGCGGGTGAAAGCTCCGAAAATCCAAGAGGCTATTCGTAGCTGTCGGTTTACGAAAGAGCGTCGTGTAAATAGAGTTATTCACTATTTTGACCTCCAGATCTAAAAATGTGACAGACGACGGGGAAAATTGGTGTGTAAGGACAATGTTCAGAGTATTCTGATTTAAATCAGAAATAAAGTCCTGACATGCCTCAATAGACCCTGTCCAAACAAAAAATACGTCGTCAATGTATCGAGACCAATGTCGGACATAATTTTTGAAAAGGGCGGAAGGAAAGACCACCGTTGCTTCCCACCAACCCAAAAATAGGTTGGCGAAAGCCGGAGCACAGCGTGCCCCCATTGCCACTCCTGAAGTCTGTAAATAAAAAGAACGATCAAACAGAAAAAAATTATGTGTCAACACAAATTTAAGTAAATCCAAAATAAGAGAATCGTGCATTCTGTCCGTACCTGACAGCTGATCAAAAAAATACATAACCGCCGAAATACCCACTTCATGTCCAATATTGGAATACAAGGATTCCACATCACAGGTGACAAGAATATCACCTGTGGACACATGTATATCCTGGCAAATCCTAACAAAATGTGATGTATCTTGTATGAAAGAAGGTAAGTCCTTGACAATCGGTTGCATGAAGAAGTCAACATATGTGCAGACCTTTTCGCAGAGGCTACCAATGCTGGCAACGATCGGACGTCCTGGTGGTTTGCACATGTCCTTGTGGACTTTTGGTAACATGTAAAATGTGGGAGTAACAGGATGCTCCACCCACATAAAAACATTACTTTTGCAAATCGAATCCCGTTGGATTTTTAACCTTCGATCTACCACCCCCACAGGTCTGAATGAAGAGCTCCTGTTCTCTGGATTCCTGGGTTGACAATTCACTGTTTATTCTGGACTACTATCTTCGATCTTTATGGCTGGTTTTGGATCTCCTCGGCTGGATTCATCGCCAGGGAACTCTATGGTGTTTGATTAAAGGAATATTCCATTGGCCATGCATCTATAGTGGATTTTGTGCTCTTATGTGTTCTCCCTTTTTTTGTGCCATACCTATGCCAGGTTGGACACTCGATGGAGTGCCAATCTAATTCTTGCTTGGTTAGGATATTGGGGTTTTTTCTATTTAGGGGATTTATTAGACTCTATCTATATGTATATATTTGGTTATATGTGACTGCTGATCTAAGGTCTTTTGGTATAGGGCCAGCGCCATCCATATTTCTGAGAGTTTACCTGTATGGATTTCAGCTATCTTTACACATTTTTTGATATTATCTTTTGGTATGTTCTTCTTCTAGGGATTATTGTTGGGTCGTATATTCTATGACTCGAATTTGTTTCCTTGACCGAGGACGTTATTCCATTATCCATCCTTTGGAATTCATTAATTTTGATTCATTTTTATTTAATATTATTTATTTATTATCTTTTTCTAATTTTCTATTATTTCAATTACTCACTAAACTTTCATTTTCCCTTTTTTCGTTTTTTTTAACATTTTTTTATTTTTATTTTTCATTTTGATTTAGAGTGCCTTTTTCTTCTTTTCTATTATATGGTTCTATTAAATTTCTTTTTGTTTTTCAACTTATTATTCTTCTTACTTCCATACAGGCTCTACAGGATATGACATCATTAGATTATCTAACTTTGTATTCCTTTGGTATGAATGGTGTCTGATTGTTTCCCACTATGGGACTTTTTGCTCCACCAGCATATCGCTGTCGTCTGACCTAATGTTGCGCATGCGCAGTTTATCCTTCCTATTTCCACACTTGCGTGTCAGTGGACGCTGTCTGCATTCCACTGCACGCATGCGTGGTATTAAGATATTTGCAGAGACGTCTGCACCTCCCCTCCTAGCTATTTGGCTGACGCCCAAATCACTTCCTGCCAGATCTATCATGTAAGGCGCACAGCTGACCTCCTTTATTCTATCCTCTTAAGGTATTTAAATCCATGTCAGCGCTAGTCTTCACACTTTCCCTGAGGAAGCCGCACTGGCTGCGGCGTAACGCGTGGGACCTCGGTGTCCTCTGGTCCTGACTGCCCGTGCTCTTTTTTATGCCTCTATTATGAGGTTTTTCCTGGGGTAACTATCATGTGTTAGTGGCTTTTTTCTTGGTGTGCGCTCCTTGTCATTATCTTTGGCTTGGAGCTGTTTCTTTAGTTTACAGGTGGGGGATTATTTTACCCCTGACCTGGGTTTATTCATTATGATCTATTAATTTTCTTATTATTTTCTTTGTTATCCATACAGGTTCTCTCATTTTAGGTTTATTATCATATATTTCTAAACGTTTATTTTTTGTTTAGGATTATTATTATTGTCTGTTCCTACTCTGTTATTTATGATCATATATTTTTCTAGCCACCTCTCATGCTCCTGTGATTCTTGAGACATTACTTATTATATACTTCCATCATGGTTATGGGCGGGCATTTGGGACCAGGGTCACTTTGATTTTACTTGTGTTTTATTTTTACTCTTTGTGTACCAATAAAATTTACTACTTTTCTACTTTACATTATCTGAGTAGTGTGCGTTACTACGGTAGTTCTTTTTCTTTTTTACACAAATGCAGCCTTAAAGTGTCCTGGCTGGTTGCAATGATGACGCCTGGGTTCTGTTCCTGGCCTGGAGAGGGCAGCAGGGGGGTACACCCCTTGCACTCTGGGGGCTGGATATGTGGCCGGGGCAGGATTGGGCTTACCCCCTCTCCAGGTGCTGCTGGCAGGCTTCTTCGGCTCCGGCGCCCTGTTGTTGGCATACTCGTCTGCAGGGCGGCTGTACCAGAAGCCCCCTTTGGTTTTCGGTCACGGAGGAACTGCTGGAGGTCCTCTGGGCAGTTCCACAAGAACTGCTCCGTGACGAACAGTTCCTGGACCTCCTGGCGGGTGGTGAGCTCTAGACCCGAGGTCCAGTGCTCCGCAGCTCTCAGCAGGGCCCGCATGTGGTCGGTCCAGGTGTCCTTTGAACCCCGCTGCAGGCTCCTGTACTTCCTGCGGTACGACTCCGGGGTGAGGTTGTAGTGCTGGATCAGGGCCCATTTGATGCTGTTGTAGTCCTGCTCCTCCCCGGCAGGTAAGTCCCCCAAAACTTCCAGGGACTTACCCCTCAAATGGGGGGTCAGGTACCTTGCCCACTGATCCAGGGCCAGATGATGTTGGAGGCAGGTCCTCTCAAAGGCCAGCAGAAAGGAATTCAGGTCTCCATCCTTTTCAAGCAAGGGAAAGTCCTCCCCCGGACCTTGGAAGCCTTGGTCTCCGGTGGGGCTGGAGTGTCCAGCGGGGGCCCGTGCTGAGCCATCTCCAGTCGGTGCCGGCGCTCCACAGCTTCACGGCGTTCTGTATGCTCATGCTCCGCTGCTCTCTGCCGCTGCTTGCTCCCGCTCTGCTGCTTTCTCTGCCGCCACCAGGAGTCTGTCATGGGCGGCATCATTACCAGCCTCGAGCTGTGCCATAGCCGCTGGGAAAAGGGCCTCCGATCTGGACAGGCTGGGACGGGCAGGGGGTGGACAGTCCACTGCGGGACTGAGCATGGGTGTCTGGCTCCTTGGGGAGCCCTGGCTGAGCTCCCCCTCGCCTTCATCGGTATCGAACCCCTCATAGACCATAGCATTGGCCTCCCCCTTTGCCTTACTCCTGGTGCCTTTCGCCATCTTGGGAACCTTAGGTTACTGACACAGCTGCAACCCTGACCTTGCACACAACTTTTTATTTACACTCTGACCGTCTAGTGCTGGGCTGACCTTAAGACCCCAGCAGTGAAAGTTACCGCAGGTAGTCTTTAGTGTCTGGGAGTAGGGGTCCCACGCATACTATTACTCTCATCCCACCGCTGCCACCAAATGTGAAGGACAAGCCCCATCCTTCCACGTCACCAATGTGACGTAACTCCACAGGCACAGCTCTCCGGCGCCCCCTTTGTCTCTCAGGTCAGTAAGGGAACTGCACCTAGAGCAAATGGCCGACGGGGAGGGTGTCCTGTTACCCACTGGGTATTCTAAGATTCGTGATCAGAGTAAAAGCATCAGCCCAAAATTAATTTTATGGTTTAATTGCCTTAAGGGCGCACTAGATAATTACAGAAATATACAGTAAGCTATAAAATGGAATTACAGTGGATTTGCAGTCAGAGTAAAATACAACAATAATGGTACAAGGCTTAGAGGTATTAGCTAGAGGTCAATATTACCAGGTTGTAGGTTGCATGTGGAGGCAGGGAGCTCTGCGATCCACAGGTAAGAATCTTAGTTGCTGGACAGTCCTCCAAAACGTGTGCCGCTGCTCCCTTGGCAGATCTGTCCCTTGTTCCTTCTTAGATCTTCATCGTCTTGGCTTCTGTGAGAATAGAGGGAGTCTGCCGTCCCCTCACAGTTCTTAAACCTGCTAGGTCCCTCCCCTGGGTGTCCGAGGGTGGGATGATAATCTCCACCCTTAGCACCCTGCAGAATTTTTTCCCAATACCTAATAAAGGGGTTAACTTTCTCCAGGACGATCGGATCAGGACACGAGAAGGACCAGCGGATGCAATATGTTTCGCCTGTCGCGTGAAGATCAAACCTGGCCCGATTGGGTCTCTTTGGAGTGCCAATCTCTATATCTCAGACCCCCGAGCCATCACAGACTCGGGAGTTGCACCATCATATGCCTGAGGTCCGCAGGATCACGCAGATATTTTTTATTAGTTTGTACCTGAAAAGATTTGCTCATAATTCATAATCCTAGAACGGAGCTGTCATGGCTGGGAGACACAATAGATGTGTTTTCTGTGTCTAGCTGGCAGGTACAATCTAATTGAAGCCCCCAGGCCCCCATGGCTCAGGCTAAAGCTTTGAGGTCTTGTTTTGGCCTTATCTCATTATCATACTAACAGACCTTGCTATTCAACATTGGGCCTGAATTACTTCGCATACTAAAATACCTTTTTATGCACAGTGGACACAAAACCCTGACATATTGAATATGCCCACAGGCCCTGGGGCTAGGTGCAGTTAGCAGCCTGTGGCTCTGTGAACAGACAAAATAGAGGCTGGTATAGGCCCTATCCAAGATGGTGGCTGTTCCTTCCTCACACAAATCAACACACATTGTTTTTATAGGTGCTTTTGTTATCACTATCACTATTCTTTGCAGCTATTTTTGGGAATATATTTCTCTATTTGTCTACCCACGATTATACCTTGGACTGAGGTAACTCCCTTCTTTTCTCGGGACCACTCTCTATGGTACCAATGCACAATATTTTGACCTTATGCTATTATTTGATAACTCCACATTTTGTTATTGTCATTATTTTATTTCCAATGGAGATTTATGTTTTATTCCGTTACTATACATTTTGCTTTGTTTTTTATACGTTTTTTTTCTGTTCACAGCGATTACATGATTAAGGCTCTGGCAGAGCCGTAACGTCGCAATTAGTATCGCTTCAAAACTTGTATTCCTGTTTTGCTCCCATGATATTGTAAATAAATTTTCACCTTGCAAATTTATCCTTATGAGCGTGCGGTAAATTTTGCTACTATTGTGTGAGACAGTGACCGGTGTCACACATGTGATCGCTGTGTGTTCCCCCAGAATGCGCGAGGCGTATTGAGACCATTGAAGCGCATTGCAGTCACATGCGTAGCTGTAGTTGCAATGCAGAATAAAAGTACTGTATATACTCGAGTATAAGCCGACCTGAGTATAAGCCGACCCCCCTAATTTTGCCACAATAAACTGGGAAAACTTACTGACTGAGTATAAGCCTAGGGTGGAAAATGAGATTATGCCCTATATGCTGCCCCATGTATTATGCCCCCATAGATGCTCCATAGATTATGCCCCCATAGATGCTCCATAGATTGTGCCCTCATAGATGCTCCATAGATTGTGCCCCCATAGATGCTCCATAGATTGTGCCCCCATAGATGATCCATAGATTGTGCCCCATAGACGCTCCACAGATTGTGCCCCATAGATGCTCCATAGATTATGCCCCCATAGTTTATGCCCCCATTGATGCTCCATAGATTATGCCCCCATAGATTATGCCCCATAGATTATGCCCCCATAGATTATGCTCCCATAGATGATCCATAGATTATGCCCCATAGATGATCCATAGATTGTGTCATGGAAATATATATGTATTCCATATATTCAAAGTATATTCACATATATGTATTCACAGTTCACAGTTAGATAGATTTCACTTGCTAAAAAACCTTGTGCTCACATATTTCTAGGCCAGATATAATCAGTCGTTTTAAAGAAATCCGGCCTTCATAAGACCTTCGTAAAGGAACAAATGCATGAAGTACAAAATGTCCTATTAGATATCTGTTGTTTACATTATAGTCATGCAAGGCAACTAGATCACAAGAATAAAACAATAATTCTGCAACTTCAGCTCTTTTAATCATAATTATCATATTTACACTAGAACAGCCAATAATCTAGCAGCTTTTAATTGTATGTTAATTGACTAACCAGCCCCTTTTTGTAAACGTATAAAACCTTGAAACAATAATAAATGTATGTCTTTGACGAACTGTTATACTGACACTTTCGTGTGGACAGTCCTCATTTCGTTCTGAGCGCTCAAAAAGACATTATATAG
Source organism: Oophaga sylvatica (assembly GCA_033576555.1). Classification (NCBI taxonomy): domain Eukaryota; kingdom Metazoa; phylum Chordata; class Amphibia; order Anura; family Dendrobatidae; genus Oophaga; species Oophaga sylvatica. The sequence continues at coordinate 437,009,013 of JARQOD010000005.1, read as the reverse complement.
AGATTTGGACATGGCAAGCAGCAAACACAGGATATTTTTATCCTAATTAAATTTCCATATCAGTTGGCGCCTGCACGCGGGGCATTGGACGAAACGCACGAGGACTCGGCCGACCGAGAGACGGGGGTGTTGGCCCTGGCCTTGGCACACACGGGACGGAGACTGCAGCTCCATCAGTAAGGTAAGAAAACTTTGTCATCTTACCTGAATGTTCCCTGTGCCTAGTCCTAGCCTACACTTCCAGCCGGTCGGACGTGGTCATCACCGCATTCCCAGGTTGTGTAAAAAGTCCATACCCTTATCCAAAAGCCCTGGGATATAAGCCGAGTTGTTTGCTGCTGTGCTGTATATGTTTCATGTTTTATGTGAACCGGGAGAAAGTTGGAACGGTGACTGTGTTTTTGCTTGCTGATCTCTGGGGCTGTATAGCAAAAGACAATTGCTGCATAAGTTCCCGCAGTAAACTTTCACGCACCGGGAGGCCATCCCAGTCAAATCAGACGTGGAGGGCGGGAGCTTTGGTTTGGATAAGTCCACGCAGATATTCTTCACACATTGGAGGGAGGTTATCCCAAAAAAAAGTCCAGTTGTGGAAGCGAGGGCTTTGTTCGGTTAAGTTTCTGCAGTAAACTTTCACGCACTGGGAGGCCATCCCAGTCAAATCAGACGTGAAGGGCAGAAGCTTTGTTTTGGATAAGTTCTCACAATAATTGTCCACGCACCGGGAGGCCATCCCAGTCAAATCAGACGTGGATAGTGAGAATTTTGATGAAGGCTATTGCAGATTACTGTGACCGGCGCACCAGCCAGGGCGTACGGTACAGAGCGATAGAACCTTGAGCCTCACCGCGCTCAGTGCAATTGGTGAGTTATCAGTTACCAGAGCAGCTTGTATGTGTCACAGATCATCAAAAGAGGGATTCGTATTCTCCCGGGTGTCTGTCAACTGTCTGTATCAGGTACTGTCGCTTTAAATCACATCTCCGTGCGCTCTGTTAGTAACTCATTCAGAGCAGTGTGCTGGCTGCAGCAGCGAGAAAACCCCTTTGACCCCCCCTCCTCTGCTAATCACGTTATCAGGCATTCTGTTTCTTGGCTTTGATTTTTATTTTTTTAAGCTAGTTTTTTGGCTACAGGTTTTAACGTGAGAATTATCAGGCATTCAGACTGAACTATATTCATTTTTTGCTATTCTGAGGAATAATAATAATTTTTTTTTTTTTTTTTTTGATACGTGATTTCAGTGGCTATAGAGACAGCAAGCAGAGATATAAGGAAGGGAGGGGGGAAGCAGCCAGCTGACATTCCAGAGATTTTTAATTAGCTGTTTTAGTAACAAGGGTTGTTTTTCAGAGTTTTATGATTAATACGGTTTTTCTTTTCTCCCCTTTCTGGTGAATTTATTTTTTTTTTTTTTATGTTTACTTTTTCTAGAGTTTTTTACTAAATCTAACTTTTGTTTTTAAAAATTTTTCTTTTAAGTACATTTTTGAATGATTTTGGAGAGATTTTTTCTCTAGAGCTTTATTTCTCCAGCCATTTTTTTTTCTACAAGCTTGCTTTACAACAAGGTCACATAGATAAGGAGAATTACAGGCTGTGGGAGAGAGCAGACACAAACTACGCAGTGGTCTGAGTAGCCCCACCCGTCGGGCATTCGGCGAGGAAATTTGTTGAATATGTTTTTGGAATAGACATAGTACGTAAGAATCGAAGGGCTAGGCATGTGAATATAATGTCAGAGTACGTGAGAAGCAAATAGACAGGCAGCCTTTACGCTGCATAATGAAATGTTTTTTCTTGTTTTTTTGTTATTTGAAAGGTAACGGGAAAATTTGTTAATAGATTACCATCTGCTATAAAAGAGCAGCGGTGCATCGTGGTAAAAGATACAGCAAGTTAATTTGAACGGACCAGGAAGTGATTTTTTTTTTTATGTGAATAAGTTTGAAAAGGTGTTAAATCATCTGTGAGAAAAAGATCACGGACATGTCACAAGAGCAGAATTCAGAGTCACACACATCACATGTCCATCATGTGGAGACACGGGACAGGTGTAGGCTGCTCTCATTGAGTAAGGAGCCTTGTACAGGGAAAAACGCTCCCCGCCTCTCTCCACAGGGAGAAGGCATTTTTGTTTCAACCATGCCCTCTCAAGAGTCACAGGGGGGACTCCCCCTCCATCTTTCTTCTCTCCCTCCCCTCCTCTTTCTCTCGCTCCTCCCTCACACCTCCCTTCTCTTCCTCTTTTTTCTACTTCGTCATCAACTGTGTCAATGCCCAATCCAAGCAATGTGGTGTCCCTGTATTCAGTGTTTCCAGAACAGGGCACTTTGTCTATCCCAAGCACAGTACAAACATTGCCAGTCATTATATCAGGAGAAGAAAGTGCAGATCTCCCTACACAAAACGCTACATGTAGCCCCCAGACACAACAGTCCACTGCTAGGGCTTCACAGGGGAGTGGTATAGCTACAGGGCTGCTAGCATGGAACCATGACACTGATCCACCACAGCCTCAGCAAGGAAGTGGGAAATCCCCATGCAGCAAGACAACTTTAAAGCCCAAATCTCACCAGTGTATGCACCAAGTACACCATGTCACTTCTTATCTGATGAAGATGAAGATGCAACGTCACACATGCTGCCCAATACTAGGGAAGAAAACACACAAGCACCAATAGAGCAGGGACAGATAGAGGCACCATCCTATGAGCCCTTCATCCCAAGCCAGGTGATCAGTATGCTGCCAGACCCAGGGATACACCCATGCCATTTTGCCAAAAAATGCAGCAGATCCAGCGAACGTATGCAGCAGCCTGGACTGATCTCTGGACCGTAATGGAAATAAAAGCAGGTGATGCATTCTGGCCAATTATGAGAGAACACTTCAAGCATCCAGCAGAGTTAGATGCGTATGCCTGGGAGACAGGACCAAAGCTAATTGAGCAACTCAGAGAATGGGCCAAAAGCAGACTGACAGGACAAACTCTCAGCCTACATGTCACGAGTCAAGACATGACAGAGTCTGTGGAGAAGTTCCATGACAGAGTGATGCAAGTGTTTCAAGATTTGGGCCTCATTACCCATGATCAGACACACAGACGGATGTTGGCACAGGCTTTTGTGCATGGACTGAGAGAACCAATCAGGAAACCACTGGTAGCAGCCAGGCCTGAGTACACGTCAATAGCAATGGACACCCTGCTCACAGTAGCAAAAAGTATTGAGTCCCGCCGGGACAGAAGGAATGTCAAGTGTTACAACTGTGGCAAGCTTGGCCATTACCGGAACCGCTGCAGAGAACCCCTACGACCCACCACTTTGTCTAGAGAAGCAAGCCAAGGAAGAAACACAGAAAGCAGTGAAGAACCCCGTCCATAGGACAAGAGCACACCAAGTCCACAAGGAACCCCACCAGTGGGACCAATATCCTGAGAGTGGATGGCGTAGTCATATCTTTTCTTGTGGAACTCCGCAACCTCACCTACCTATCAGAATCTTCTGCTTCCTGCATGGGAATTGATGATCAAGTCAGATATTTCCAGATTATGAAGCCCCTGAGCGTGTGGACTCAGCCAGAACACTCCATCATGTCCCAGTTTGTTGTGTAAAAACCTGCACCCTCAACCTATTGGGAGTGGACCTACTGCGGAGGCTGAAAGCGACCAGAGTGTTCCAGGAAGATGGGACCATGACACTTTCTTCACCCTGACCCAAGAAGAAACAGGAACCTCGGGCAACCACGCTGCAGACCTATCACGGGAGGTGCTGGACATAGTACCAGAAAAGCCACTCCATCACCCAGAGTCAAGATGTCTCTGACCAACTGAAGGTCTAAGTGAACTCGCTTAAGAAGACGGCCTGAGAACTTTGGCATTGGCCAGGATATTCAACTCAAGAAGGACTCTACTCGCTTCATGGAATGGCAACACCTCATCCAGCTCTAACGCCAGAGGTTCATCTTTTGCAAGCACCAGGAGGTGCCCCTTGCAATCAACCAGTTCACCCAGGCCCTAGACCGGAAAAAGGCCACTCAGCTCTTCAAACTTGTGCACAAATACTGACCTGAGACCGAGCTGGAGAAAAAGAAACTACTGATGGCCCGTGCTGAGAAAAAAAAAGCAGCCGTTTAAGGAGACGTCCCAACAAGAAGACCCCCTGTGACCAGAACAGGTGCTAACACAGTAACTGTCTTGGTGGAGAACAAGAAAGCCAGCTGGTCGTCATCTCTCATGATGTGGATCCTAGTAGACGGCTTGTTTTCCCGCCAGCTCTGCACCAGCAGATGGGAGTCCTCTGCCACATACTGAAGGACAAGGCCAAACTGGGCTGCCTCGCCCATCGGAATCAATCCCAGCTTTCCACAGTGAAGAAAAAGACTGTAAACCCCACTGAGTTCAGAATGGTGCAAGGCCTGGAGGCCGCGAAAGAGGCTACGTTATTTGAAACCCCAACAGTGCTGAACCATCACACTCTGCTCTCAAGAGTCCCAGTCACCGCAACGGTATTCACGGTGATCAACCTGGCCAGTACCTTCTTCAGTGTTTCCCCCCCACCTGGAGGCCTGCTTTCCGGGACCAGTGCAGTGCATATGGACAATGTTGCCTCAAGGTGCTCAAAACAAGCCCTTTAAGTTTCACCAAGACAATGTCCTCCATCCTCGTCAACTGGATTGCAGAATATGCAAGAGTCACTCTTCTACACGTGGATGACCTTCTATTTTGTGTGGTCGACATCAACACCTGCACAGTCTATTCCTTGTCTCTCCTACTCTACCTGACTATGAAAAGTCTTTCCGTCTACCTGATGGAAGAAAGAAGGTCATGCTATTGGACTCCTGGCACGGATTCACGGGGGAAAACAGAGACTTTTAGGCTGCCTCTCAGCCCGCTTGGATCCAGTTGCAAGAAGAGCACCCTCCTGCCTGATGGCAGTATCTGCAGCACACACCCTCCTGGACAAGGTTGCTGAAATCACTCTTGGACAGCCACTGGAAACTCTCACTCCACATGACATCTTGGCAATCTTCAATCAAGCTCAACCAACAGTAATCTCTCCACCGCCAGGCATCTTTGTGGCGCCTCTATTGCCTTTGTCTCATAATGTCACTGTCTCCAGACCTACAGTCCTCAGCCCGGCCACTCTACTCCCACTCCCAAGGGGGATACTTGGATGGCTCCAGAAGAAGTTTCAACACAGGAAGTGCAGTGACCAGCAATCAAGAAATCCTGTGGTCCAGAAGTCTGTCACCTAGCCTGTCAGCCCAGGAAGCAGAATTGATAGCGCTGACGAAGGCCTGCCAGATGGCAGAAGGCAAGACTGCAAACATCTACACGGACTACAGGTACTCGCATGGCATAGCACACGACTTTAGACCCATCTGGGCTACAAGGGACTTCATCACAGCAAACGGGACAACCGTGAAGCATCATGGAGCCTTCAGGGACCTACTGGGTATACTCAAACTTCCAAAATGGTGGCAATTTGAAAAATCAAAGTGCATGGAAAACTGAGAACAGAAGAGGCGTGAGGCAATAACATGGCGGACATGGCAGCCAAAGAAGCAGCCAAAGGAAGACAATATGGAGAAGTGGGAGAGGTCGTAGAGCCGGACGGCTACTACATGACGACTGAAGACAAGAAAACTGACAAAGAGACGTCCTGGGATCTGCTCAAGAAGTTACAAGACCAAGCTTCAAAAGGAGAAGAGCTGAATGCGAAGAAAAAAAAAAAAAAAAAAGCAACACGTGAAGAAGGAAGGCTAACAATAATAGACTTCAAACTCTGCCTACCACAAAGTATGCACCCTATGGTGGTCCAATGGGTAGATGGACCCACATCCACATATCAAAGACACAAATGAATGATCTGATTGGTGCTTACTGGTTCGCTTCAGGGATCTCCACCCTAACAGCCAAATTCACCAGCAGCTGTCTGACCTGCGGCAAATGCAAGCCTGGACGTATGGAAGAAAGTCCCCCTCACCTCATCTGGAAAGACCACTCTACCAGCTTCAAAGGATCCAGATAGACCACATCCAGATATCGCCAAGTGAAGGATTCAAATACGCCATTGTGGTCAAAAGAAGTATTTTCAAGATGAACAGAAGCCTTCCAAGTCAGCAAAGACTACTGCAACGAAGCTACTTTCGGAAAATAGTGTGCAGATACGGGGTTCCAGAAATGATAGAAAGTGATCAGGGACCCGCATTCAAAGCAAATCTGACACACAAGACCCGATTAGCAGTAGGGTCAGATTTAGGCCTACACACTCCTTACCACCCCCAGAGCAGCAGGAAGGTAAAAAAACTGAACAAACACTTAAGAATAGAATGCTGAAAAATTGCCCAAGAGACACGCAAACCATGGCATGACACACTCCCTATTGCACTGTTTAGCGTAAGGCACACTCCCAGAGACCCAGAAAAGCTGTTTCGTGCCTGCATCTTCCGCTAACAGATAAGACATTTTCTTCTTTTAGATTTTTGGTGCCTGCATTTTGTCCTGCACTTCTGTGGGGGTCTGCCGGGTCCCCTTCGGGGGGCTTATGCTCCTCTCAGTTTAGTTCAGCCACTGTTTGTTCATTTGCCTTTTCCAGTTTTTTCAGTGGTTGCTGTTTAGTTTTTGTTACACCAGAGAACTAATTTAGGTGGTGGAGGTCGTGTGATCTCAGGTGTTTTTGTAATTAGTAGAGTTGGTACTTTTCAGGGTTTTTTGGGGTTGCAGTAAGTGCCTTTCCTATCCTTTTCTATTTAGGAAGTTTGGGCCCCAACGTTTGCTCATACTATTTTCTGTCTGTGTCTGTATTTCCTCTTGTCTAACCGCCATTACATGTTTGGGGGCTTCCTATGTTCTTTGGGATCTGCTCCGGGGCAGATAGCTTTCCTTTTTCTATCTTTAGGTGTAGTTAGCTTCTCAGGCTGTGACGAGGCGTCTAGGACCAACGTAGGAACGCTCCACGGCTGCCTTTAGTTGTGGTGGTTAGTCAGGGTACTGCAATCCCATAGATTCCAACCTCTCTGGTGTATTACTTTTTTTGCCTGCTCTCCTCAGCTACCAAATCATAACACTTATGTAATTGAATTGGTCAAAAACTAATGTCCATTCTCGAGTTTTTCTCCTCACTGCCAGATTTGATGATCCTGTCCAAGAGCCCCAGATGACATCAACCTCTGTGTAACTAGAGGGAAAGCCTGTTTGAATCCACGTATCGCATTGCAAGGAAGCTCCCGTACCAGGAGAGACACCTAAGCCATGAAGGATGTCGTGGATGCTCTGACTGACCAGACAGATGACCAGATGACCTACCTGATGAGTTCAAGGCCAGAGACCAAGTTAAAGCAGGATTTGAGTCACTATTGCCACTAGTAACTATAAACAAAAATGTTGATTGGATAAATTACATCTATTATAACCAGCAGAGATTTGTTAACTTCACCATAGATGCTGTAAAAGATTTGGCAGCACAGTTAGGCCCCACTTCCATTATGGCATTCCAGAATAGAATGGCTTTGGATATGATTCTAGCTGAGAAAGGAGGTGTTTACAAAATGATCAAAGACACCTGTTGCACCTACATCCCAGACAACACTGGCCCAAATGGTAAAGTCACAATGGCAATACAGAAACTTAATGAGTTATCAGAGGAACTGAAACAGAACTCAGGTGTCACTGACCCATGGGATCGATACTTTGGGTGGATGAGTGGGTGGCAGAAAATGTTGGCACAGGTTGGGACAGCCATTATGGGGGTTCTCATTTTTGCATTAATTACTGGTTGCTGTGTTATTCCTTGTATCCGCAGGATAATGGAAAAACTGTTCAGGAGACAACCAATTTGATGCCACTCACCATCTTGGACCTCGCACCAGTCCGGATGGAAATGCCTGGCTTGACCAGATCTCCGAACTACCTCCAGACTGAGAATACACATCCTTGATGAAACATCATATCAACTATGAGATTATGATTGCAAACACATAAACCCCCGACAGGGACAGTCCTCCTGACCGCCCATTTGCGAAAAGTCTGTATTCGGTGGGGGAGGCATGTACTAGGGGTGTCTCAACTCACCGGCAGCATAAAAGAGTTGCAGCGCTTTGGGCCAGGAGCAGGTTTTTAGGGCAAGTGGTATCTGAGGGGGGACTGTCATGGAAATATATATGTATTCCATATATTCAAAGTATATTCACATATATGTATTCACAGTTCACAGTTAGATAGATTTCACTTGCTAAAAAACCTTGTGCTCACATATTTCTAGGCCAGATATAATCAGTCGTTTTAAAGAAATCCGGCCTTCATAAGACCTTCGTAAAGGAACAAATGCATGAAGTACAAAATGTCCTATTAGATATCTGTTGTTTACATTATAGTCATGCAAGGCAACTAGATCACAAGAATAAAACAATAATTCTGCAACTTCAGCTCTTTTAATCATAATTATCATATTTACACTAGAACAGCCAATAATCTAGCAGCTTTTAATTGTATGTTAATTGACTAACCAGCCCCTTTTTGTAAACGTATAAAACCTTGAAACAATAATAAATGTATGTCTTTGACGAACTGTTATACTGACACTTTCGTGTGGACAGTCCTCATTTCGTTCTGAGCGCTCAAAAAGACATTATATAGAGATTTGGACATGGCCAGCAGCAAACACAGGATATTTGTATCCTAATTAAATTTCCATATCAATTGTGCCCCCATAGATTATGCCCCCATAGATTGTGCCCCCATTGATGCTCCATAGATTATGCCCCCATAGATTGTGCCCCCATTGATGCTCCATAGATTATGCCCCCATATATGATCCATAGATTGTGCCCCCATAAATTATGCTCCATAGTATAGGCCTCAATTGCTGCCGCTGCAACCGAAAAAAAAAAAAAAGACATACTCACCTCTCGTTGCTGGGGGCCAGGTGCTGGTGTCCTGAGCAGGCGGGGACACCGGCGCGCTATGGGGGACAGGTGCCGGTGTCACCGCTCGCTCAGGGCCCCGGCACCTGAGACATTTACCTGTCACCGCTGCTCGCCGCCGTCTTCCGGGTCCTCCAGCAGTCAATGATCAGGCAGAGGGCACGGCGCACAGTAACTACGTCATCTGCCTGAACATCGCAGGACCCGAGGACACAGCGGAACGGGACAGGTATCGCGTATACTTACCCTTCCGCTGGCGCGTTTCTGCCCTGCTCTTCTCCCGCGGTCCCGGCGCCTGTGTTCAGCGGTCACGTGTTACCGCTCATTAAAGTCATGAATATGTGCATATTCATGACTTTAATGAGCGGTGCCAGCTGACCGCTGAACACAGGCGCCGGGACCGTGGGAGAAGAGCTGGGGGGCTGCAGAGACAGCGCCGGCGGAGGGGTAAGTATATAGGACAGCTGCGCCCCCCTCCCCCGCCGACCCCCCTGGTATATGACTCGAATATAAGCCGAGAGGGGGACTTTCAGCCCTAAAAAATGGGCTGAAAATCTCGGCTTATATTCGAGTATATACGGTAGGTGTTAATGTGCTCCGTAATCTCCGATGCAGAACCCACCTGGGCACCATGGCACTCAAAATTCTGGCACAGTGGAGAGGACCGAAATCCCAATGTGAGCGGAAGGTGTCAGCAGATGCGGAGGAGCTGGGGAGTGGAGTAGAGGCCGGTGCGCACGATCCGGAGGAGGCAGCGCTTTGGACACAGCACGTTTGCTGCAGGCCGCAGGTGACAGCTCTGTGCTCACTGAACCGCGCGGATTCACCGCGTCCATTACATTCTGTTTGTGTGAGTTCTTTTGACTACTTGACTCGCGTCTCCGCAAGAGAAACGGCCATGTTGCGGTCTGGAGAGACGTCACGTGCCGCATGTGTCCACGGTGAGCCGATGCTCCGTGTCAACCTCACCGCAACCAACACCGGCCCCTAGGCACTTACCCTCAGGGATTTGCCCCCACCTTCCATTACGCTCGGGGGTCTGCAGAGCCCCAGAACATAAGACACATTACACTCGTGGAGAATAAGGCTAAGTGCACACGTTCAGGATTATTCGCGTTTTTTTCGGGGTAAAAAACGCATGAATTAACCCCTCTCTGACATCAGACGTACTATCCCGTCCATGAAACCCGTGCCATTCTGACCATGGACGGGATAGTACGTCATGCCCTTTAATGCGACATCGCGACTTAAGTAGCGGTGATCGCATTAAAATTCCGACGCCAGCTTACCTCTTGGAAGTTGGCGTCGGCATCCCGGGCTGCGTCCTCCCCCCTCAGGCCTCCCGATCGCTGTGATTGGCTGTTCAATTCTGAACAGCCAATCACAGCCTTTCTCACTGTTTCAGCCAATCAGAGCGGCTGAAACAGTGAGATCGCAGGCTAGGATCGAGTACCGATGTACTCGATCCTAGGCCTGGGCCTAGGAAGGTCCAGACCCCCCCGGATTGGCGCGATCGCCGATCACATCGATCACGCCAATCGCAGGGCACAGCCGCGGTATATCCGCGCTGTGCCCTGCCTGTACCTGCCTGGATCGGTGCAGTAATAGCACCGATCCTAGGCCAGGGCCTGTAGGGCATGAAGGAGCTGATTGGCGCGATTGATGTCATCGACGATCGCGCCAATCACAGGGCACAGCAGCGGTGTGACCGCTCTGTGCCCTGCTAGGTGACCTGCCGGTGACCTGCCTAGGAATCAGAGCTGTGAGCTCCGATTACTAGGCCGGTGCCTAGCAACCGGCAATGCAGGGGTCTCCTTTGATTGGTGGGATTGATGTGATCATTGATCCCACCAATGACAGGTCACAGCAGCGATGTGACCGCTCTGTGACCTGTCTGCAAACTAGATCTGACCTGTCTGACCGCACTGCAGGGGTCCTCACACTTGCTGAGGATTCCTGCTGTGCGGTCACACTGCCAGATCTCCTCCTGTGCTGGGCCTTGTGGTGCCACAGTAGCCTGTGACACCACAACTCCTGCTGAAGAAAGAAGAGAGAAGAAAGAAGAGAAAAGAAAGAAAAGACTACAAACGTGAGTTTTTGAGCCCCAATCCCTGCCCGATCCACCCCAATCCCCACATTCCCCCTCCCCCTTCCCCCTCTTTTTACCCCCCCCTTTGCGCCGCCGAGCGTTGATTGGTGACGCAGTTCACCGATCAACACTTTCGCACCCCCCTCCGTGCGCACATCCAGCAGCCGCAAACTTTGATAAGTGACAGCGGTCACTTATCAGAGCTCGTTCCTGCTGTTTTTTTTTTTGTTTTTTTTCACCAACTTTTCCGCCACTCCCGTGCGCACATCCAGCAGCCACGGAACTTTGATAAGTGACACCAGTCACTTATCAGAACTCGTTCCTGCTGTTTTTTTTTTTGTTTTTTTCCACCAACTTTTCCGCCACTCCCATGCGCACATCCAGCAGCCGCGGAACTTTGATAAGTGACACCAGTCACTTATCAGAGCTCGTTCCTGCTGTTTTTTTTTTTTTTTCACCAACTTTTCCGCCACTCCCGTGCGCACATCTAGCAGCCGCGGAACTTTGATAAGTGACAGCGGTCACTTATCAGAGCTCGTGCCTGCCAGTTTTTTTTTTCACCCCCCTTTCCGCCACTCCCGTGCGCACATCCAGCAGCCGCGGAACTTTGATAAGTGACAGCGGTCACTTATCAGAGCTCGTGCCTGCCGTTTTTTTTTTTCACCCCCCCTTTCCGCCACTCCCGTGCGCACATCCAGCAGCCACGGAACTTTGATAAGTGACACCAGTCAGTTATCAGAGCTCGTTCCTGCCGTTTTTTGTTTTTTTTCACCAACTTTTCCGCCACTCCCGTGCGCACATCCAGCAGCCACGGAACTTTGATAAGTGAGACCAGTCACTTATCAGAGCTCGTTCCTGCTGTTTTTTTTTTTTTTTTCACCAACTTTTCCGCCACTCCCGTGCGCACATCCAGCAGCCACAGAACTTTGATAAGTGACACCAGTCACTTATCAGAGCTCGTTCCTGCTGTTTTTTTTTTTTTTTTTTCCACCAACTTTTCCGCCACTCCCGTGCGCACGTCCAGCAGCCGCGGAACTTTGATAAGAGACACCAGTCACTTATCAGAGCTCGTTCCTGCTGTGTTTTTTTTTTTTTTTCACCAACTTTTCCGCCACTCCCGTGCGCACATCCAGCAGCCGCGGAACTTTAATAAGTGACACCAGTCACTTATCAGAGCTCGTTCCTGCTGTTTTTTTTTTTTACCCCCCTTTCCGCCACTCCCGTGCGCACATCCAGCAGCCGCGGAACTTTGATAAGTGACAGCGGTCACTTATCAGAGCTCGTGCCTGCCAGTTTTTTTTTTCACCCCCCTTTCTGCCACTCCCGTGCGCACATCCAGCAGCCGCGGAACTTTGATAAGTGACAGCGGTCACTTATCAGAGCTCGTGCCTGCCGTTTTTTTTTTTCACCCACCCTTTCCGCCACTCCCGTGCGCACATCCAGCAGCCACGGAACTTTGATAAGTGACACCAGTCACTTATCAGAGCTCGTTCCTGCCGTTTTTTTTTTTTTTTCACCAACTTTTCCGCCACTCCCGTGCGCACATCCAGCAGCCACGGAACTTTGATAAGTGACACCAGTCACTTATCAGAGCTCGTTCCTGCTGTTTTTTTTTTTTTCCACCAACTTTTCCGCCACTCCCGTGCGCACATCCAGCAGCCGCGGAACTTTGATAAGTGACACCGGTCACTTATCAGAGCTCGTGCCTGCCAGTTTTTTTTTCACCCCCCTTTCCGTCACTCCCGTGCGCACATCCAGCAGCCACGGAACTTTGATAAGTGACACCGGTCACTTATCAGAGCTCGTGCCTGCTGGTTTAGACTTTTTTTCACAGGCCTTTTTTTTTCCCTATTCTCTTTCTTTTCTTTTAGCTTTTTCTTTTCAGCTTAGTTTACACCAATCACTATCCCCACACACACACACAGTTATAAATAAAGTTCACACAAAGCACCACATTCACAAAAAAAATGTCCCGCTCGTCACGCTCATCCCAACAGCGCTATTCAGTGGAGGAGGCATACGCTTTCCTTGCCTCCGACACTGATAGCGAGGGAGAGGATCCCACATTACTTTATTTTTCAGATGATGATTCTTCTTCCTCCTCATCTTCCTCCTCGGGTCCTGCGGAACCGCCACGCAGACGCCCCAGGACAGAACATGAGGCAGCGCCCCCCCTGAAAATGAACCAGCGCACCCCTCTTCGGACCCCGTATGGACCCCGGCCCCCGAAAATTACGAGTCACTGATTCCTGATTTTGTGGCAGAATCAGGAATCAGGTTTGACTCCACCGGCTTCACAGAAATAGACTTTTTCAAAGTCTTTTTCTCTGAGGATTTAATTAACCTCATGGTGGAGCAAACAAATTTGTACGCTCAGCAATTTTTGGCGCAAAACCCCCGTTCATCATTTTCCAACTGGTCTCCTGTAGACGCAGTTGAAATGATGCAGTTTTGGGGCCTGGTCCTCCATATGGGGATCCTGAAGAAGCCAGAAATTCGGCAATATTGGAGTGTTGATATTTTATACAACACTCCACTGTTCCGAATGGTCATGGCTCGGACGCGTTTTGAGGCCATCCACAAATTCCTGCATTATAATGATAATGCACAGTGTCCCCCACGAGATGACCCCAACTTTGACCGCCTGTTCAAAGTTCGGCCGGTCATCGAACACTTCAACAAAAAGTTTGCTGAAGTGTACGTGCCCCAAAGGGACATCTGCGTGGATGAGTCCTTGGTTCATTTTAAGGGACGGCTCGCATTCCGCCAGTACCTGCCCAGCAAGAGGGCAAGGTACGGAATCAAACTCTACAAGCTGTGTGAGAGTACCTCAGGGTACACCCACAGCTTTAGAGTTTACGAAGGAAAGGACACCAGGATTGTACCCCCTGAGTGTCCCCCTGTCCTGGGAGTGGGAAAATTGTGTGGGATTTGGTGCACCCACTGCTGGATAAAGGTTATCACCTTTACACTGATAACTTTTATTCCAGCATCCCACTCTACAAATCCCTCTCTGCGCGAGGTACAGCAGCCTGCGGTACCGTCCGCAAAAATCAGAGAGGCCTCCCAAAGACGCTACTTGGGCTGATGCTCAGAAAGGGTGAGAGCAGAGCCCAATGTAGCAACCACCTGTTGGTGGTCAAGTACAAGAGGGATGTCCTTCTCTTGACCACCATACATGGTGATGGCAGCACTGTGTACTGGGGTACAATAAATACATGGGGGGTGTTGATCTCTCTGATCAACTCCTCCAACCGTACAGTGCTTTGAGAAAGGCCAAGGTGTGGTACAAGAAGCTGTCCGTGCACATCGTCCAAATGGCAATGCTCAACGCTTTCCTGCTGTCACGATGTGCACGCAACAGCGATACGACGTACCTTCAGTTTCAGGAGGTAGTGGTTAAGGCCCTGATGTTTGGCGCTCAGGAAAGAGCGGGCCCCAGTACTTCCGGAACTGAAGGTGCTCGTATCATACCAGGTCAGCATTTCCCGGGGGTGGTCCCGCCAACTGGAAGAAAAGGTAAGCCGCAAAAAAGGTGCCGAGTGTGTTACAAAAGGGGAATACGCAAGGACACCACTTACCAATGCGACACCTGCCCCGAAAAACCTGGCCTGTGTATGAAGGATTGTTTCAAATTGTACCACACCTCCATGCACTACTAATTTACTTTACAGGAAAGATTAGTTCCAGAAGGGGGGCACATTTAGAAAAGTTCCTTGGGAGTCTACTTTCCAAAATTATGTCACTTGTGTTTTTTTTTTTACTGTTTAGGCACATCAGGGGCTCTGCAAACGGAACATGACGCCCGCAGACCATTCCATCAAAGTCTGCTTCCAAAACGTCACAATTTCCCTTCTGAGCCCCGAATTGTGCCAAACAGTTTTTTCCCACATATGGGGTACCAGTGTACTCAGGACAAATTGGACAACAACTTTTGGTGTCCAATTTCTCCTCTTAACCTTGGGAAAATAAAAAATTGGGGACTAAAACATCATTTGTGTGAGGTAAAAAGTAGGATTTTTTTTTTCACACCTGGGCATTATAAACTTTAGTGAAACACTTGGGGGTTCAAAGTGCTCATCACACACCTAGATAAGTTCCTTAGGGGGTCTAGTCTCCAAAATGGGGTCACATGTGGGGGGTTTCCACTGTTTAGGCACATCAGGGGCTCTGCTAACGGAACATGACGCCCGCAGACCATTCCATCAAAGTCTGCATTCCAAAACGTCACTGCTTCCCTTCCGAGCCCTGCCGTGCGCCCAAACAGTGGATCCCCCCAACATATGGGGTATCAGCATACTCAGGACAAATTGGACATCCAATTTTGGTGTCCAATTTCTCCTCTTACCCTTGGGAAAATAAAAAATTGGGGACTAAAACATCACTTTTGTGGAAAAAAAAAAATTTTTTTTTCACGCCAGGGCATTATAAACGTTAGTGAAACACTTGGGGGTTCAAAGTGCTCACCACACACCTAGATAAGTTCCTTAGGGGGTCTAGTTTCCAAAATGGGGTCACATGTGGGGGGTTTCCACTGTTTAGGCACATCAGGGGCTCTGCTAACGGAACATGACGCCCGCAGACCATTCCATCAAAGTCTGCATTCCAAAACGTCACTGCTTCCCTTCCGAGCCCTGCCGTGCGCCCAAACAGTGGATCCCCCCAACATATGGGGTATCAGCATACTCAGGACAAATTGGACATCCAATTTTGGAGTCCAATTTCTCCTCTTACCCTTGGGAAAATAAAAAATTGGGGACTAAAACATCACTTTTGTGGAAAAAAAAATATTTTTTTTTTCACGCCAGGGCATTATAAACGTTAGTGAAACACTTGGGGGTTCAAAGTGCTCACCACACACCTAGATAAGTTCCTTAGGGGGTCTAGTTTCCAAAATGGGGTCACATGTGGGGGGTTTCCACTGTTTAGGCACATCAGGGGCTCTGCTAACGGAACATGACGCCCGCAGACCATTCCATCAAAGTCTGAATTCCAAAACGTCACTGCTTCCCTTCCGAGCCCTGCCGTGCGCCCAAACAGTGGATCCCCCAACATATGGGGTATCAGCATACTCAGGACAAATTGGACATCCAATTTTGGTGTCCAATTTCTCCTCTTGCCCTTGGGAAAATAAAAAATTGGGGACTAAAAAATCACTTTTTTGGAAAAAAAAATATATTTTTTTTTCACGCCAGGGCATTATAAACGTTAGTGAAACACTTGGGGGTTCAAAGTGCTCACCACACACCTAGATAAGTTCCTTAGGGGGTCTAGTTTCCAAAATGGGGTCACATGTGGGGGGTTTCCACTGTTTAGGCACATCAGGGGCCCTCCAAATGCGACATGGCGTCCATTCGCAATTCCAGCCAATTTTGGTTTGGAAAAGTCAAACGGCGCTCCTTCCCTTTCGAGCCCTGCCGTGCGCCCAAACAGTGGTTCCCCCCCACATATGGGGTATCAGCGTACTCAGGACATGTTGGACAACAACTTTTGTGGTCCAATTTCTCCTCTTACCCTTAGGAAAATAAAAAATTGGGGACTAAAACATCATGCTTGTGGAAAAAATATGATTTTTTTTCTTCACGGCTCTACATTACAAACTTGCGTGAAGCACTTGAGGGTTCAAACTACTCACCACACATCTAGATAAGTTCCTTAGGGGGTCTAGTTTCCAAAATGGGGTCACATGTGGGGGGTTTCCACTGTTTAGGCACATCAGGGGCCCTCCAAACGCGACATGGCGTCCGTTCGCAATTCCAGCCAATTTTGGTTTGGAAAAGTCAAACGGCGCTCCTTCCCTTTCGAGCCCTGCCGTGCGCCCAAACAGTGGTTCCCCCCCACATATGGGGTATCAGCGTACTCAGGACATGTTGGACAACAACTTTTGTGGTCCAATTTCTCCTCTTACCCTTGGGAAAAAAAAAATTGGGGACTAAAACATCATGCTTGTGGAAAAAATATGATTTTTTTTTTTCACGGCTCTACATTACAAACTTGCGTGAAGCACTTGAGGGTTCAAACTACTCACCACACATCTAGATAAGTTCCTTAGGGGGTCTAGTTTCCAAAATGGGGTCACATGTGGGGGGTTTCCACTGTTTAGGCACATCAGGGGCCCTCTGTTGTGAATGGGTTTGAGATGAGTTCTGAGCAGAGACTCCCTCTGGTGGTTACAAGCGGTGCTAGTCTGTCCAGTGAAGATTGTGAGGACTGGGAATCAGGTGTTACTGACTGGTCTTATATAAGGGAGTCACCTTCCCATCAGGGTTGCCGGTGATCAATTGTTCTGGTCTGAATCCTTTATTCCAGTTTCCCTTGTAGCCTGCTGTGTCGTGTCTGCATCTCCTGCTAACAGATAAGACATTTTCTTCTTTTGTGTTTTGTGCTTATTTTTGCATTTTGTCCTGCACTTCTGTGGGGGCCTTCAGGGTCCCCTCCGGGGGCTTCTGCCCTCTCAGTTTTGTTCAGCCACTGATGTTTGTACTTTTGCTTTTTCCAGTTTTTTCAGTGGCTGCTGTTTTGATTTTGTTACACCAGAGAACTAATTTAGGTGGAAGAGGTCGTGTGATCTCAGGTGTTTTTGAAATTAGTAGAGTTGGTGCCTTTCAGGGTTTTCTGGGATTGCAGTAAGTACCCTTCCTATCCTTTTCTATTTAGTTAGTTTGGGCCCCAGCGTTTGCTCATACTATTTTCTTTCTGTGTCAGTATTTCATCTTGTCTAACCGCCATTACATGTTTGGGGGCTTTCTATTATCTTTGGGGTTCTGCTCCGGGGCAGATAGCTTTCCTATTTCTATCTTTAGGTGTAGTTAGTTTCTCAGGCTGTGACGAGGCGTCTAGGACCAACGTAGGAACGCTCCCACGGCTGCCTCTAGTTGTGGTGGTTAGTCAGGGTACTGCAATCTCATAGATTCCAACTGCTCTGGTGTATTGCCTTTTTTGCCTTGCACTCCTCAGCTACCGAAACATAACAGTATCACCGGCCTAAAAATTGATAATTGTATGGTACTCACAGAAGGGAAAAAATATTGTGAAAGAAAAAAGGTTGTCAGAGTTGTCAGAAATATTTTTCTGTTTGTTGCATTTTTTTTTTTTTTTTTCCCTCTGTATCTCTGGGTGCTGGGGAGGATCTTTTCTCTCAATGGAGTTTGCACAGTTGTCTGGCCGTGTGGATCAGCTTGCCACTGAGGTTCAGAGTATTGCTGCATATCTTGCTAGGTTGCCTGTTGTGGGAACCTAGGATTCCCATGCCAGATTTGTTTTTAGGGGATCGAGCTAACTTTCAGAATTTCAAAATAATTGTAAAATTGTTTTTTGCCTTAAAATCTAAGTCCTCAGGCAACGCAGCGCAGCAGGTTCAAATTATCATCTCTCTCCTGCGCGGCGATCCTCAGGATTGGGCTTTTTCCCTGATACCTGGGGATCCTGTTTTGAGTGATGTTGATGCATTTTTTCAGGCCTTGGGGTTATTGTACGATGAGCCTAATGTCACTGATCAAGCTGAAAAAGCCTTGTTGGCATTAAATCAGGGGCTTGATGACGCTGAGTTATACTGTCAGAGATTCGTAGGTGGGCAGTCCTGACCAAATGGAATGACGACGCTTTGGCAGCCCTTTTCCGGAAGGGTCTGTCAGATAATGTAAAGGATGTTATGGTGGGATTCCCTGTCCCCTCTGGTCTCAATGATTCTATGTCATTAGCGATTCAAATTGACAGACGTTTGCGTGAGCGGAGAAGTATGCGTGGAATGGTGTTGCCTTGTGAACCAGCTTCTGAACCCATGCAGTGTGATAGAGTGGTGTCTGGGGCACAGCGTCATGAGTTTCGAAAGCGCAATGGGTTATGTTTCTACTGTGGTGATGCCTCTCATGCTATTTCAGTCTGCCCTAAGCGGGGAAGACGTTTTTGCACGCTCAGTTGTCTTGGGTAGTGTTCAGACTAAGTTTTTATTAACTGTCACTCTGATATGCTCTCTGTCCTCATTTTCTGCTCAGGCTTTCGTTGATTCTGGAGCAGCTATTAATCTGATGGATTATGATTTTGCTAAACGTTGTGGATTTCCCTTGATACCCCTATAGAAGTCTATTCCCCTACTGGGGATCGATTCTACCCCTTTGGCTGAAAATAAACCCCAGTTTTCTACTCAGGTGATAATGAGGGTTGAACCTGATCACCAGGAGTGCTGCAAATTTTTGGTTCTGTATAATCTGCATGACATTATCGTGCTGGGTTTTCCTTGGTTACAGTCTCATAATCCTGTTTTGGATTGGAAATCTGTGTCTGTAACCAGTTGGGGCTGCCAATGTGTTAATAACAACACTCCTGTTTTTTCTGCCTCCCCCCAGGCTCAGGATGTTCCTGACTTTTTGATTGATTTTTCTGATGTGTTTAGCGAAAGTAAATCTGCATCCTTGCCTCCCCATAGGAGCTATGACTGCGCTATTGAATTAGTGCCGGATAGTAAATTCCCTAAAGGTCGCCTTTTTAACTTGTCTGTACCTGAACATGGCGCTATGCGGTCTTATATCAAGGAATCATTGGAGAAGGGTCATATCAGACCATCCTCTTCACCCTTAGGTGCCGGTTTTTTCTTTGTGGCTAAAAGGATGGTTCTTTAAGGCCTTGTATTGATTATCGTCTCTTGAACAATATTACTGTGAAATATCAATACCCGTTACCCTTGATTTCTGACCTGTTTTCCAGGGTGAAAAACGCTACTTGGTTTTACCAAGCTTGACCTCAGGGGGTGTATAACCTTATTCGCATTAAGCACGGGGATGAATGGAAGACGGCATTCAATACCCCTGAAGGGCATTTGAGTACCTGGTGATGCCCTTTGGGCTCACTAATGCTCCTTCCGTCTTCCAGTCCTTCATGAATGACATTTTCAGGGATTTGTGGACAATTTCTGATTGTTTATTTGGATGATATCTTGATTTTTTCTAATGATGGGACTCTCAGTAAACATGTTCGAACTTTTATTCCAGATTTTGAGAAAAATGCTTGTATGTGAAGGTCAAAGTGTCTTTTTGGAAACAAGGACTTTTCTGGATTTTTTTTCCCCCCCATTTTTTTTGAAATGGACCCGGTAAAGGGTTTTACCCCATCTGTGTTGGGGCCCCAACCTACTTCATTAAAGGCTCTCAGAGTTTTTGGGGTTTTTTGCCAATTTTTATCGTAAATTTTTTGGAATTTCTCGGTTATTTTAAACCATTAACTGATTTCCCAGAAAGGGGGTTCTGAGGGGTGAATTGGCCCCTCCTGAGGCAGTCTCTGCTTTGGGGAACTTAAGCAGAGATTCACTTCTGCCCTGTTCTAGGGGCAGCCTGATTTTCTCCCCCATTTAGGTGGGTTGATCCCTAAAATTTGGGGGGGCAGGTGCATTTTTCCCCCAAAAAGATCCAGAGACCTCTAAAAGTAACCCTTGTGCCTTTTTTCTCTCGAAAATTTTCTCCACTGAACAAAATTATGACGTGGGTAATGGGAGTTATTGGCCATGAAGTGGGCTTTTGAGAGTGGGAATTGACTGGAGGAGCCCAAAATGGGGTGGTGGCCTTTTAGGCCCCAAAGAATCGGCTATCGGAATCTGCCAAGGATCAATCTAACAGGCCAGGGGGCCCCCTTGTTTTTCACAACTTTTAATTTTGTGGTTTCCTTTCTTCCTGGCACAAGAATGTTAAGGGATGCCCTTCGAGGAGTTTCCTTGCGGACTCTCCTATTACTGATCCTTTTTATTTGAAAGAGGGTGTAGTTCTTCCCCCACTCCCCCCCTTTGGGGCTTGCTCGGAGGGGTGCAGGGGGGTGGCCCGAGGCTGCCCTTTTGGGGAAAATTTTTGCCCCGGCCCCGGGGAAAAAAAAGGTATGCTGAGATTCTTGTTCCGCGTTGGCTGGGCATCCCGGAATTTTTGGTACAGAATTTTGGTTAGTGGGGCCTTTTGGTGGCCACCTTGTCCGTGATTCGGGGAAATTTTTTGGGGGCAGCCCCGCGGGATTTGCTTCGCCCCAAAACCTTTTCCTCCTCTAGGGTTTTTTTTATGCCATTGCCTGTGCCCAAGAGACCAGGGGCCCTATCTTATGGATTTCCTTTTTTTTGAGAAGACCCCATCTGGGTAATTTGTGATGGGTTTTTTCCAAGATGATAATCTTGTGCCATTCCCAAAAGTTCCTTTCCCCTCCTCTGAATTGCCCCGTTGCCTTCCGCACGTTTTTCGTTTACACGGCATTCCTGAAATTTTGTGTGGGGAAGGGGGGCCCATTTTTTTTTCCAGTTTTGGAGGATTTTTTTTTCTAAACTGGGGTTCAATTGTCTTTCCCTCGGCTTTCCCCCTCACCCCAATGGTCAAACGAGAGAACAAACCAGACATTGGAGACTTATAAAAGATTTTTTTGGCTGTGATGGGATGACGGGGCCCCTTTTTCCTTTGGGGTGATTTTGCTTTAATAATAGGGCTAGCTCTGCTCTTTGATGTCTCAGTTTTTTCTGTATTCTGGGTTTCCCCCTCGATTTTCTTCAGGAAACGGAGGTTCTGTCTGTCCAGGTGTTGACTCTGTTGTAGCGTAGCAATGTTTGGGACCGGTGGGGGAGGGTTGTCCTCTCGGAGGGGCCCCCCGGGTTTGCAACCGGCTGGATGATGGCCCCTTTTTTAAAAAATGGGGGATTGGTCGGGGTTTTCCTCAAAGAATTTCCCCATGAGATAGCATTCCAAATTAAACCCGGGTTTTTGGACCTTAAAATATGGAGATTATTAATCCTTTTCCCTTTTTTTTTTGTTTTTTCCGGGGGCATTTAAGATCCTAACGTGTTCCACAACCCCTTTTTGAAAGGTTTTTGACCCCGGGTTCCCCGCTGCTGTCCCCCCTGCCCCCGTTTTGGTTGAGGGCAATTTTGGATATGTGGTTGAAAAAAATTTGATTCCGTTTTTTTTGGGGAAACCCATATTTTTTTTAAATGGAGAGGTTATGGTCAGGAAGAAATTTTGGGTGTTTTCTTCGGACTCCTGCTAGGAGATTATCGTCGATATAGAACTCATCCGACCGCCCCGGTTGCTCAAAAGGGGTTGGGTGCCCCCCCTAAGGGGGGGGGGATGTTTGAATGGGTTTGAGATGATTCTGAGCAGAGACTCCCCTGGTGGTTAAAGCGGTGTGGGGCTGCCCCTAAGATTGTGAGGAGGGGGAAAAGGGTTACTGACTGGTTTATATAAGGGATCACCTTCCCATCAGTTCCCCCGATCAATTTTTCTGGTCTGAACCTTTTTTCCAGTTTCCCTTGTAGCCTGCTGTGTCGTGTCTGCTCTCCTGCTAACAGATAAGACATTTTTTCTTTTGTTTTGTGCTATATTTTTGCTTTTTTTCCTGCATTTTTGGGGGGCCTTTAGGGGTCCCCCCCCGGGGGCTTCTGCCCCTCATTTGTTCAGCCACGTTTTGTACTTTGTTTTTTCCCCGTTTTTTCAGTGGCGCTGTTTTGTTTTGTTACACCAGGAACTTTTTAGGGGGAAGAGGTTTGTGGATTAGGTGTTTTTGAAATTAGTAAGTTGGTCCTTTTTAGGGTTTTCTGGGATTGCAGAAGTACCTTTCCCACCTTTCATTTTGTTAGTTTGGGCCCCCGCTTTTTCCAAAATATTTTCTTTCTGTGTCGTATTTCATTTGTCTAACCGCCATTACTGTTTGGGGGCTTTCTATTATCTTTGGGGGGTTTGCCCGGGCAGATGCTTTCCTATTTCATTTTAGGTGTAGTTAGTTTTTTAGGCGTGGAGGGGTCAGGACCCAAAGTAGAACGCTCCACGGTGCTCAGTTGTGGGGGGTTTTCGGGTACGCAATTCATAGATTAAAAAGCTTTTGGTGTATTGCCCTTTTTTTTTCCTGCACTCCTCGCACCGAAAAATAACACCCCCAAACGCGACTGGGTCCCCGCAATTCCCCAATTTTTGGTTTTGGGAAAATCAAAAAGGCGCTCCTTCCCTTTCGAGCCCTGCCGGCGCCCAAACAGTGGTTCCCCCCACATAGGGGGATCAGCAAATCAGACATTTTTGGGCAACAACTTTGTGGGGTTTCCTCTTACCCCCGGGAAAAAAAAAAAAGGGGGGCCAAAAAAACATGCTTTGGGGAAAAAATTTTTTTTTTTTCACAGCTCTACATTACAAACTTTTTAAACACTGGGGGTTCAAAGTGCTCATCCACACCTAGTTAGTTCCTTTTGGGGCTAGTCTCCAAAAAAAGGGGTCACATGTGGGGGGTTTTCCACGTTTAGGGCACACAGGGCTCTGAACGGAAAAAACGCCCGCGAAATTCCATCAAAAACTGCATTCCAAAAATCACGCTTCCCCTTTCCCAGCCCCCCCCCGGCCCCAAACAGGGTCCCCCCCCAAATATGGGGGGTCAGCATACTCAGGACAAATTGGCACCAATTTTGGGTCCAATTTCTCTCTTTTCCCTGGGAAAATAAAAAATTGGGGACTAAAACACACTTTTGGAAAAAAAAAAAAATTTTTTTTTACGCCAGGGATTATAAACGTTAGTGAAACACTTGGGGTTCAAAAAGCTACCCACACCTAGATAAATTTTCCTTAGGGGCCGTTTTTAAAATGGGGCACATGTGGGGGGGTTTCCACTGTTTTTTGGGACATCAGGGGCTTTGCAAGGAACATGGCCCGCGCCATTTTCCTCAAAGTCTGCATTCCCCAAAATCACTGCTTTTCCCTTCCAGCCCTGCCGTGCGCCCAAACGGGATCCCCCCCCAAATTGGGGGGTCAATCTCAGACAAAAATTACATCCCCAATTTTGGGTCCAATTTTCCTTTAAAACCCTTTTGGGAAAAAAAAAAATTTGGGGCTAAAACATCATTTTTTGGAAAAAAAAATATTTTTTTTTCACGCCGGGCTTATAAACGTTAGTGAAACACCTGGGGTTCAAAGTGCTCACCCCACACCTAGAAAGTTCCTTAGGGGTCTAGTTTCCAAAAAAGGGGGGGCATGTGGGGGGGGTTTTCCCTGTTTAGGCACATCAGGGGTCTCTAACGGAACATACGCCCCGCAGCCATTCCATCAAAGTCTGAATTCCAAAAAATCACTGCTTCCCTTCCGAGCCCCCCCGTGCGCCCAAAAAAATGATCCCCCCCAACATATGGGGGCAGCATACCCGGGGGAAAAATTTTTTTTCCAAAATTTTTGGGTCCAATTTTCCTCTTGCCCTTTTTGGAAAAAAAAAAATTGGGGGGTAAAAAAAACTTTTTTGGAAAAAAAAATTTTTTTTTTTTCACGCCGGGATTTTTAAAGTTTGAAACACTTTTGGGGTTTTTAAAGTGCTCCCCCCACACCTAATAAGTTCCTTTTGGGGGGCTAGTTTTTCCCAAAAGGGGGCCCTGGGGGGTTTCCCCTGTTTAGGACATCAGGGGGGCCCCCAAATGCGCTGGGTTCCCCTTTGCAATTCCCCGCCATTTTGGTTTGGAAAAGTCAAACGCGCTCCTTCCCTTTCGAGCCC
>JARQOD010000005.1:436953840-436984422 GCA_033576555.1 Oophaga sylvatica | reverse complement strand
AACTCTTGGGGTCCAGAGTACGCTGATACCCCATATGTGGGGATAAACTACTGTTTGGACGCATGGCAGAGCTGAGAAGTGAAGGAGCACCGTTTGACTTTTTCAACGCAGAATTGGCTGGAATTGAGTTCAGACGCCATGTCACATTTGGAGAGCCCCTGATGTGCCTAAACAGCTGAAACCCCCCAATTCTAACTCCAACCCTAACCCCAACACACCCCTAACCCTAGTCCCAACCCTAACCACAAACCTAACCCTAACACACCCCTAATCCCAACCCTAACCCTAATCCTAACTTTAGCGCCAACCCTAACCCTAACTTTAGCCGCAACCCTAACCCTAATGGGAAAATGGAAATAAATACTTTTTTTTAATTTTATTATTTTTCCCTTACTAAGGGGGTGATAAAGGGGGGTTTGATTTACTATTTATAGCGGGTTTTTATGATTGGCAGCTGTCACGCTAAAATACGCTTTTTATTGCAAAAATAGTTTTTGCATCATCACATTTTGAGAGCTATAATTTTTGCATATTTTGGCCCACAGAGTCATGTGAGGTCTTATTTTTTGCGGGACGAGTTGACGTTTTTATTGGTACCATTTTTGAGCACGTGACGTTTTTTGATCGCTTTTTATTTCGATTTTTGGGAGGTTAGAATGAACAAAAATCAGCAATTCATGAATTTCTTTTGGGGGAGGCGTTTATACCGTTCCGCGTGTGGTAAAATTGATAAAGCAGTTTTATTCTTCGGGTCAGTACGATTATGGCGATACCTCATTTATATCATTTTTTCATGTTTTGGCGCTTTTATAGAATAAAAACAATTTTATTATAAAAAATAATTATTTTTGCATCGCTTTATTCTGCGAGCTATAACTTTTTTATTTTTTCGCTGATGATGCTTTATGACGGCTCGTTTTTTGCGGGACAAGATGACGTTTTCAGCGGTACCATGTTTTTTTATATCGGTCTTTTTGATCGCGCGTTATTCCACTTTTTGTTCGGCGGTATGATGATAAAGCATTGATTTTTTTGCTTCGTTTTTTTTTTTTTTTTTTAAGGGGTTCACTAAAGGGGTTAACTAGTGGGACAATTTTATAGGGGGGGTCGTTACGGACGCGGCGATACCAAATATGTGTACTTTTATTGTTTTTTTTTTTTTTATTTACAGGAAGAAGTGAATTTATTGGGGAATATTTTTTTTTTTTTTTTATTTATTTATTTTGGATTTTTTTTTTACACATGTTTATTTTTACTTTTTTAACTTTTTTACTTTGTCCCAGGGTGGGACATCACAGTATTTTATCAGATCGCTGGTGTGACAGTGTGCACAGCACTCTGTCACACCAGCGATCGCACAGGCATAGATGCAGGCTTCTCAGTGCCTGCTCTCGGCAGGCACTGAGGTAGCCGCCTCCCTCCAGGACCCCGGCGCCATCTTGGATCCGGGTCCTGGGAGGGAGGAAGCCCTCAGAACAGCGCGATCACATCGCGCTGCTCTGAGGGTCTCAGGGGGGCGCGCAGGGAGCCCCCACCCTGCGCGATCCTCCCCTGTGCCCCCAGTACACCGCGATCATGTTTGATCGCGGTGTGCAAGGGGTTAATGTGCGGGAGCGGTCCGTGACGCTCCTGACACACAGTCATGGGTGTCAGCTGTGATAATCAGCTGACACCCGGCGGCGATTAGCTGCGCTCCCCTCAGGAGCGCAGCTGATCGCCTATGACGTACTATCCCGTCCCCGGTCATACGGGCCCAGGTACCATGGACGTGATAGTACGTCCGATGGCAGTAAGGGGTTAAAGGACCTGTGAGTGCCACTACTTTATATTCCTATATACATAATAAAAGGTCTTTTTTTTACTATTTTGTCTTCAGGGTATATGTGCAGCATTATAGAATGCTGTCACATGTGGCTGAAATGTGGTGGCCATAGGTTATTATGGGGGAAAAAAAAATCTGACAGGTTCCCGTTAAGAGAACTATTGGATGATTATGAAGACACTTGTAAACCATGATGGAATACAGATCAGCAACTGTGAAGTGAAGTCTGCTTTACACATTTGTCTGCCCTATGGTGAGAATTGGGAGACAGACGGTTAATATCAATCCACTGGGATCCCCATCAGCAGCCTCTCTCCAGTCCGTTTTATTACATGTCTTCTGGACTATAAGTGACTATGCTGACTTAGATCCTGGTGTCTTCTGATGGAGTGATTATCTTTTTGGTGTCCTTGCTGTTATATACGTTATCAAATCGGTCTGTATTAATGATTTGTATTCTGTACTATTGAGGCATCTTCTGTAATTCTTTCTTTCAGTGATGGCAGCAGCATCCATTGCGAATATTGTGAAAAGCTCACTTGGTCCTGTTGGCCTGGATAAGATGTTAGTGGATGATATTGGGGCAAGTACATAACTTGATTACGAACCGCATTACCCTATGTATAGGCTTACATTTAGAACACCATATTACATAGAAATACAGGGAATCTGTCACCAGGTTTTTGTCACTTAATCCGTGAGCAGCGTGATTTAGACTCTGATTCTAGGATGGCACTTACTGCATTGCTTGTTGTAGTTTTGATAAAAACCAGTTTTATCAGCAGGTGATTTTACTAGAGGACTAGTAAACCTACTGCCATGTAGTTCTCCGTATTCATGAGCTCTATATTACCATGCTCCCACCACTAATGTGCAGCTTTCTGCCTATGTACAGTATACACAGAAAGCTGATAAACACTGTCGTGGGCAGGGTTATACAGTGTTAAGTATTTAGAGAACTGGTAGAACTACAGCAGATAAAGCAGGCATGTTATCATAACTGCAGCAAGTAGCCTAGCAAATAACACATTGCTGGAATTGGGATCTCTACTTGTGATGATGACTATGATGATTTCATTTGGAGTAGCGAAAACCTGGTGACAGCAGGATTTCACCCCTCAAACTATACTTGCACGTAGCTTTTCAAAGACAAGACCAGAAACACCTTTCCATGGTGAAGTCGTTTCTCCATCACTGAGAAATCAGCATTTGATGTAATATGCAAATGAGGCTGAAGGACTGTGGAAGATCTCAAGCCTCTGTCACTCCAGCTCTATTCTCCGCCTTGCGCCCTGAAGTCTTTACCTGAAGTTGCATCGCTCTGAGGCTAGCAGTCAAGCAGGTGGGGAATAGAGCTCTGGTGAGAGGATTCAGATCTACAGATCATTTGCATATCAATTTAAACCCTGATTTCTCAGGGACAGAGGAACAAACTGACCATGTAAAGGTATTGTTGGACTTGTCTTTGAAAGTTTCATGGGCATATAAATAGTTTGTGAGATGAAGGCCTGCTGACAGATTTCTTATGTTTTGTAAAATTTGTGATCCTGACTTACGGATTGTCTTTTGATTGTGTCCTCACAGGCCTGTAGATTTCATTAAGAGAAATGTTCTCGCTATACCAAGCAATCTACAGCTACACAGTATAGCAAAGCAAAGTCAGGGGTGCCGCAGAAAGCCTTGTAGTATACAGTCAGCTAAGCTTTAACCCCTTAATGGCAAGTACCATACATATACAGAACATATCGGCACAGGATGAATGGAGAGGGCTCAGGAGCTGAGTCTACCCCATTTCCCAGCAGATAATGGCTGTTATTCTGATGTCATGTATCTCTAACAATCTTCTGGTAACCAGTTAAATACCACTTCCATTCCCTGACAGTGGCATTAACGGCGCACTTCCACCATGGCGCACTGTTCTAACTGCTCATCGGCACCCCTGTGACAGTTGCAGGGTGCCAATGGACTGCCATGACAGCTGGGGATTTTCTGAAGATCCCATTGCCTGTCATGGCAGCTTTCCTGTCAATGCCAAATTCTGGTTGATGTTTATAAGAGACTGATTTGTGCTATCTACAGCAGTACTGTGGTATAGTACAAGCAATCGGGACGATCTCCAGTTCAAATCCATTCAGGGAATTAACAAATATAGTAAAAAGTAGAAACTTTTTTTCAAATAGTGGAATTTGAGATATATATCTCAAATTCCCTTATTTAACATAGATTTTAAAGGGAACCTGTCAGCAGTTTTGGCAGATGTAAGATGGCCATCACCTTTCAGAACTGATATACAGCATTCTATAATGCTGTATATAAGCTCTCAAACCGACCTGGATGAACTGAAAAAATAAGTTTGCTTATTCTCACCTGGGGGTGGTCTGGTCTGATAGGTGTCGCTGGTCTTGGTCTGGCGCTTCCCATCTTCGTACGATCCCCGTCCTCCTGCTTGCTTCTTGTGGATGACGTGTCCCTGCATCATCCACACAGGCTCCCGGTCATCGTGCTCCTGGGCATGCGTACTTCTCTACCCTGTTGAGGGCAGAGTACTACAGTGCACAGGTGCCAGGGATCTTTGACCTTTTCTGGCACCTGCGCACTGCATTACCTTGTGCTGCCCTCAACAGGGCCAAGAAGTACACCTGCGCAGGAGAGCGGCGATCGTAAGAAGATGGGAGGCATTGAACCGGACAGCCCCGCAGGTGAGTATAATAAAACTAATTTTTCACTTTTTCCTGGTCGGATAGAATGCTGTACATAAACCCTGAAAGGTGATGGCTGTATCTTACATCTGCCAAAACTGCTGACAGGTTCCCTTTAACAAAAAAAAAAAATACCGATATGTGGTATCCTTTTGTCCATAAAAGTATGATCAATCAAAATATAATTTCAGCTGCAGATGGAAGGAAAGGAGACACACTAGTTCATAACTAGTGGGTAGGCGGAGCCCAGATAGGATTGACACCTCAGATTAAAAAGGGTGTTGACCGGCCCCTCCAGCACGGGCTCCTCCTACTCCAGCTTTCTCCAGTCTAAAATTTGAGGTCCCAGAGGATGGTCGCTGCTGGAAGCAGCTCCTCAGAAGATTTTATTATTTTAATCGGACAAGAGACTTGGATCACCAGAAGTGGTCTAGAGGTCTCAGGGGTCTCAGCGCTGCTGAACCCCAACCTCTCCCTTGGCGGATCTGTATTACCCTAATGGTGGTCCCTGCAGAACCCTGCCGGCCCTGGGGGATGAGGATGGCTTCCCTGGCGGGGACGCAAACCACGCATCTGGGGTCACTGCGTTCCCCGCCCTGGGGGGAAGCATGGGCATAGCGCCAGAAACCCCTGGGGGTCCCTGTGGCGCTCGGCTGGTGAGTACCCCACATTTTTATTAAAGTGTGTGTGAGTGCTTTCAGCGGCTGCTGCTGCAGCCGCTGTTACATGTAATGTGCATGTTCGGTGACTGTATTTTGTCCGCAGGCAGATGCCTGCAGGACAGGGGGAGCAGAGAGCGAAGGAGTTCGCGCTCTTTTTTTGAAGCCGGCGGGGGGCGTGGCTTCACGCTCCCGGGCTTCTGGTGCAGAAGCGCGCGATTAGGCGCTTCTCTTCCGGTTTCACTCAGCGCGGCGGCCGTTAGAAAAGGCTTCCACGGGCTCCTTCTTGCTCCGCTCCTCCCGTACACCATATACATCACCGCGGCCAGCTGGGTGAGTCAAACGCCCTCACCCCCACAGCGCAGGACCTATCTGTGTAACAAAAACAGATAGCGTTATCTTGCAGCTGCGGTCTCATATAGAGACCTTATTTTGCCTGGAGCTCGCACACCCCTTCTATTTTAATAAGGGAGTAGTGGGGAGCCGGCGACATTAACCCCTTTTAAAGGGTTAACCTTTTCAGCAACCGCCATAGGTTCTATCCCAGTTTGGGATCAGAACTTGTAAAGGTTCATTATATCGCTGAATATTCTGCTGATACAGCTGGGGTAGCTCTCACTAAGAGCTTTAACCCTTCAGCATGCTTGCTGCGTCCGCTTGAGGAGCCACACTTTTTTTCTAGTTACTGACAGGCTTTGACCTGCCATATACTGTGTGAGGGCATGTCGGAACAGGGTCCAGAAGGTGCGGGCCGTGTGCCAAATCTACTTCAGGATCAGTCGCGCGTATCTGATACGCAGTCCTCGACGTCAAGCGCAGCAATTGGAGGTCACAGCGATGCCAAATTGGATGCCATCGCTCGCTCTATTGATGGCCTTTCTGACCTTTTAGGTCATTGGGTGTCCGCTAGATCCTCTCATGGAAGGAAGCGACACAGGCCGGTATCATCCTTCCCGCATAGCGAATCGGAACTCTCTGATATGGAATGCGGACAGGGTTCCCCTTCAAATTCAGATGGGGAGTTATCCGGTTCGGATAAGGATCGGCAGGGACATTCTGCCTCTTTGGACCGAACAGAGGCTTTTATTGAAGCCATGAGGGAGGCGTTACAGTTGCCGGAGGAGGTAACTACACGTCCTGGTAAGTCGCCTCGGATGTACCAGGAGTACCGTAAGTCGCGAGCGACATTGCCAGCTCTGGATGAGCTTAATGAAGCAGTGGAGAAGGAACGCCTGTGTCCAGATAAACGTTTTCATGGAACACGTTTTTTTTGAGGCACTATCCGTGCTCTACGGAATTGACGGATAATTGGATTTCTTCTCCTGAAGTGGATGTTCCTTTATCCCAGCTCAGTAAATCCTCATTGCTCCCTGTTAAAGGGAAGGCGAGTCTGCAGGACCCGCTAGACAGAAAAACGGAGATGGCGGCGAAATCCAACTACGAGGCCTCGGGTCATGGATTCAAAGCGGTGCTAGGATCCATGTGTGCTTGTAGGGCTTCCCTGTGCTGGTTGGACCGTATACGGATGGCGTTGCAAAATGGATCTCCGTTATCCGAGGTAGATGGGCTTCTCGATTTATTGGAGACTGCAGTCCGTTATAGCTATGATGCAGGTCTGGATACTGCATCACTATTGTCCAGGGCGCAAGCTTCGGCGGTCACAGTCAGAAGAGCACTGTGGCTTAGACAGTGGACTGGGGACGCAGTGTCAAAACAAGGTTTGCTGTCTCTAGCCTACAAGGGTAGTCAGCTATTTGGATTGACCTCTCAGAGCTGATTGCCAAGGCAAAGACAAAAGAAGCGGCTTTACCACAGCGAAGGGCTATGGCTTCTACGCCTGGCAGACCTGGTGCCGGTAGTGGCCGGCGATCCTTTCGGTCCAAGGGACGATTCGGTCAGTCCTCTTGGGGATCGGGTCGTCCCTCTTTTTCGGAAAAAAGTTCACTCAGAAATCCCGCACTCCCTGGAAGTCAAGTTTCCGTCAAGACAAGCGGGAAGCTGACAAGAAGCCCGCCAAGACGGACTGACGCCAGGTTTCCACTCGAGGGCTCTCGAGTGGGGGGTCGCCTGCTCCAATTCAAAGCGACTTGGGTTTCCCGCGTTCCGGACACCTGGGTAACGTGGGTCGTGTCGGCAGGCTATTTCATAGTTTTCTTCTCGACCCCCGGACAGGTTTTACCAGTCTCGCACACCGTCAGAGCCCGAGTTAATTGCCGCTCTGCTGCGAGAGGTCGACTCCCTTCTGCAGAAGGGTGTGGTAATACCGGTACCGCCGGAGGACCGGGAAGAGGATTTTATTCCAATCTTTTTGTGGTTCCCAAAAAGGACAAATTTCGCCCTATTCTGGATCTCAAAAGATTGAATCGACATGTCCACACCCAAAAATTCCGCATGGAGTCACTTCGCTCCGTGGTGGCAGCCCTGTCGCAGAACGACTTTTTGGTGTCAATCGACATTCGCGACCTTATTTGCATGTTCCCGTCGGAAGGGCTCACCAGCGCTTCCTTCGTTTTGCCATAGGTCAGGACCATTACCAGTTTGTGGCTCTGCCATTCGGCTAGGCCTCGGCGCCCAGAGTTTTTACAAAAATTCTGGCGCCTCATGGCAATTCTCGAAGACAAGGGGTTACGATTTTTCCCTACCTGGACGATCTTTTGATTGTGGCGTCCTCAAAGGAGGAGGCGGTGACGGCTCGCAATCTATCCCTTCAGCTCCTGGAGGATTTCGGGTGGCTGGTCAATTGGGAGAAGTCGTCTCTGGAACCGTCAGTCAATCCTGTTTTTGGGGATGCATTTCGACACGGTACGGGCGGTGGTGTCCCTACCTCCAGACAAGTGGGCATGTCTTCTCCGACATGTACAGATTATGAAGTCTGCGACAGCAATGTCCCTTCGGAAGTGTATGCGCCTTCTGGGTTTGATGGTGGCGTCCATGGAGGCACTTCCGTTTGCCCAATTTCATTCCAGGGCCCTCCAAAGACTCATTCTGGGTCGTTGGGATCGATCGCAAGTTTCACTGGATTGCAGCGTCATCATCTCTCGCAGGGTGCGAGAATCCCTAGAATGGTGGTTACGTCCAGGAGCGTTATCCCTGGGGAAATCTTTCCTCCCTCCGAGGTGGTCGGTCATAACCACCGATGCCAGCCTGACGGGTTGGGGGGGTGTCTGGAACGATCTTTGGATCCAGGGAGTATGGTCATCGGAAGAGTCGGTTTTACCGATCAACATCCTGGAATTGAGGGCAATTTTCCTTTGCCTCCAACACTGGACGGTCCCTTTGAGCGGTCTGCCAGTCCGAGTGCAGACAGACAACACGACGGCGGTCGCGTATATCAACCACCAAGGCGGGACGAGGAGCTCCAGGCTCATGATGGAGGTGTCTCGGATCCTGCTATGGGCCGAGACCAGGGTTCCAGCCATCTCTGCGATTCACATTCCAGGAGTCCAGAATACCACGGCGGACTTGCTCAGTCGCGAGAAGATGGATCCTGGAGAATGGAGTCTCCATCCGGAAATTTTTGCACTGCTGTGTTCCCGTTGGGGAACTCCCCAAGTGGATTTGATGGCATCCAGGTTCAATGCCAAACTACCGACCTTCATATCCAGGTACAAGGACCCGAAGGCTGTGGCGTTGGATGCTCTGGTGGCACCCTGGGACCATTTCGAGCTAATCTATGTGTTTCCGCCGATATCCTTGCTTCCTCTGGTGCTGCGTCGGATCAGACTGGAGAGAATTCCGGCTATGTTGATAGCCCCGGATTGGCCAAGGAGGACGTGGTTCTCGACACTGGTGTCGCTTTTGGCGGCACCGCCATTTCCACTTCCTCTTCGTCCGGACCTGTTATCCCAGGGGCCCGTTCGTCATCCGGACTTGAAGTCTCTGCGTTTGACGGCGTGGCTCTTGAGACCGAAATATTGACCCGTAGAGGTTTCTCAGCTGAAGTCATTGCCACTCTGCGAGCTGCCAGAGGTCCGGCTACTACTAAGATTTATCACAAGACTTGGGAAGCTTTCTTTTCGTGGTGTTCGGGTTCTTCAAGGAATACGAGGATTTTTTCCATTCCCAATCTGTTGGCTTTTCTGCAGTACGGGTTGGACAAAGGTTTAGCAGTTAGCACTCTAAAAGGTCAGGTTTCTGCCCTGTCCTTGCTGTTTCGGAAGGCTATCGCCTCGCGTAGGGTTGTGCGTTCCTTTTTTCGCGGAGTAACCCGTCAGTTTCCACCGCGGAAGGCACCTGTGTCTCCTTGGCGGCTCAACCTTGTCTTGGAGGCTCTTCAACATGTGCCTTTTGAGCCTATGGGTTCTGCTAGCCTTTCCTTACTTTCTTGGAAGGTTGCCTTCTTAGTGGCGGTAACCTCTTTAAGAAGGGTTTCTGAGTTGGCAGCTCTTTCTTGCTCGCCTCCTTTCCTGGAGTTTTACCCGGATCGGGTAGTGCTTCGCACACGGGGCGCCTTTCTACCTAAGGTGGTGTCGCAATTTCATGTTAACCAGGATATTGTGTTGCCCTCGCTTTGCCCGGGCCCGAGGAATGCAAAGGAACGAGACTTGCACAAATTGGATTTAGTGCGGGCCTTGAAGTTCTATTTGTCTGTTACTCAAGGTTTTCGGAAGTCAGATTCTCTGTTTGTGATTCCAGCAGGTCGTAGGCGTGGTCAACGAGCTTCCAAGGACTCTGTAGCTCGTTGGATTCGGTCGGCCATTTTGGAGGCTTACCGTCTGAAAGGCGAACCTTGCCCGATTAAGATTCGAGCTCACTCCACGAGGGCTGTGGCTTCATCGTGGGCCTTTCATCAAGGGGCTTCGGCAGCTCAGCTCTGCCGAGCGGCGACCTGGCGTTCCGTCCACACATTTACAAAGTTTTATAAGGTGGACGTCAGTGCTTCCGCTGATGCGGCCTTAGGACGTAGGGTATGGCAGGCAGCGGTAATTTAAGTTTTAGTTAACTTGTATTTGGCGCCTGTTGCGCATTTATCTAGGTTGTTGGGTTTCTGCCTCTTTTGGTTTTTTTCCCACCCTAATTTTTGGACTGCTTTGGGACGTCCCACTAGTATGACTAGTGTGTCTCCTTTCCTTCCATCTGCAGCTGAAAGACGGATTTTGGTAAGAACTTACCTGTAAAATCCTTTTCAGCGAAGGAAGGAAAGGAGACACGGCTCCCTCCCATGGCAGAAGTGTGTTGTTATATTTACAGATGCAGCGTGACCCTTCTCTGATAGCGATTTTCTGGGCTGAGGTCGACACGCTACGGCTCTGTTCCAGCATTGCCAGCTTATCGCAGTAGTCAGGTTCAGTGAGTAGTACCTGGAACTGTGTGGTTTTTCTTTGCCAAATGCATGCATAACCTGTACTTTTCTATTTTTCTCTGAAGTCCTTCAGAAGGGGTTATGT
Organism: Oophaga sylvatica; assembly: GCA_033576555.1. Lineage (NCBI taxonomy): Eukaryota > Metazoa > Chordata > Amphibia > Anura > Dendrobatidae > Oophaga > Oophaga sylvatica. The sequence continues at coordinate 436,973,855 of JARQOD010000005.1, read as the reverse complement.
TGCTCCGCTGGTGATATTGCTCTTTCTTAAGCTTGGGTACGACTGGAGAAAGCTGGAGTAGGAGGAGCCCGTGCTGAAGGGGCCGGTCAACACCCTTTTTAATCTGAGGTGTCAATCCTATCTGGGCTCCGCCTACCCACTAGTTATGAACTAGTGTGTCTCCTTTCCTTCCTTCGCTGAAAAGGATTTTACAGGTAAGTTCTTACCAAAATCCGTCTATTAACTTGATTAGTAAATGTAAAGAGAGGAAAAAAAAATCCAGAATTGCTTTTTTTGGTCACCACAGCTCCTCCAAAAATGCAATAAGTTATCAAACTGTTAAAGCCACCCCAAAATAGTAGCAATAAAAACATCAGAAATTTTTTTTTTCGCCACTTAAATAAAAACTAAGCAGTTTTTGATATCAACCTTATCGTACTGACCGGGAGAATCATATTTCCAGGTCATTTTTACTGCACAATGAATCCCATAACATATTAATTAATTGCATTAGGTTTTTTTTTTTGTATTTTAACCTCATTTGGATTTTTCCCATTTTTACAGTACATTATATGATATGAATGATTAGAACTACAATTAATAGCTACATACACACGTGGTCAAAATTGTTGGTACCCCTCGTTTAATGACAGAAAAACCCACAATGGTGACAGAAATAACTTGAATCTGACAAAAGTAATAAATCAAAAATTTATGAAAATGAACAAATGAAAGTTATCATCGCTTTTCAACCATGCTTCCACAACATTTTTAAAAAAATAAGTCATGAAATAACATGTTGTTTCATTTATGTAGTTACTGACGAAGGTCCCATAGACCGAAACGTTTTGGATACACTACTATTAAATATCTTCTTCATATCATAAGATGAGTGCTTAGTCTTTTTCTATATAATATTCTTGGTGTGGGAACCTAGACTTTAAGCACCACCATTCTATAAGTTGTGCTCACGCTTTTCTCTTCATGAAATATACCTGGACAGAAATGATGGCACCCCTGAAAATAATGTGACAAAAGGGATATGTTAAATCAAGGTGTGTCCACTAATTAGCATCACAGGTGTCGACAATCTTGGAATCAGTGAGTGGGTCTGTATAGAGTGCTACAGATACTCACTGTGCTGTTTGGTGACATGGTGTGTATCGCACTCAACATGGACCAGAGGAAGCAAAGAAAAGAGTTGTCTCAGGAGATTAGAAAGAAAATGATAGACAAACATGTTAAAGGTAAAAGTTATAAGACCGTCTCCAAGCAGCTTGATGTTCCTGTGACTACAGTTGCACATATTATTCAGAAATTTAATCTCCCTGGGACTGTAGCCAACCTCCCTGGACGTGGCCGCAGGAGGAAAATTGATGACAAATCTAAGAGACGGATAATACGAATAGTAACAAAAGAGCCCAGAGAAACTTATGAACAGATTAAAAGTGAACTTCAAGCTCAAGGAGCATCAGTGTCAGATCGCACCATCTGTCATTTTATGAGCCAAAGTGGACTTCATGGGAGACAACCAAGGAGGACACCATTGATCAAAAAAAATCATAAAAAAGCCAGACTGGAATTAGCCAAACTACATGTTGACAAGCCACAAAGCTTCTGGGAGAATGTCCTATGGACAGATGAGACAAAAATGAAACTTTTTGGCAAGGCACATCAGGTCTATGTTCACAGATGGAAAAGTGAACCATATCAAGAAAAGAACACTGTCCCTACTGTGAAACATGGAGGAGGCTCTGTTATGTTCTGGGGCTGCTTTGCTGCATCTGGCACAGGGTGTCTAGAATCTGTGCAGGGTATAATGAAATCTCAAGACTATCAAGGGATTCTATAGAGAGAAATGTGCTGCCCAGTGTCAGAAAGCTTGGTCTCAGTCGCAGGTCATGGGTCTTGCAACAGGATAATGACCCAAAACACACAGCTAAAAACACCCAAGAATGGCTTAGAGGAAAACATTGGACTATTCTGAAGTGGCCTTCTATGAGCCCTGACCTAAATCCTATTGAGCATCTTTGGAAAGAGCTGAAGCATGCCGTCTGGAAAAGGCAACCTTCAAACACGAGACAACTGGAGCAGTTAGCTCTTGAGAAGTGGGCCAAAATACCTGTCGAGAGGTGCAGAAGTCTCATTGACAGTTACAGGAATCGTTTGATTGCCTCAAAAGGTTGTGCAACAAAATATTAAGTTACGGGTACCATCATTTCTGTCCAGGCCTATTTCATGAATTTTATTATTTTTTTTTAAATTCTGTGGTAGCATGGTTGAAAAGCAATTCTGACTTTCATTTGTTAATTTTCATAGATTTTTTATTCATCACTTTTCAGATTCAAGTAATTTCTATCACCATTGTGGGTTTTTCTGTCATTAAACGAGGGGTACCAACAATTTTGACCATGTGTGTATGTGGGTGGAATATGAAAAAGTTTTGGTTCTTGGAAGGAGATGAAAAAGTGAAAGCACAAAATTGAAAATCCGCCCACTTCTTAAATGGTTAGAGGTGCCAAGGCTGGAATTCCTCCCATCCAATAGGACAGTGGATAACATCCTACCCTTTGCTGATCCTGAGAACTGGGCTCTGCTGATGGTTGTGTGAATTGAGGAATGTACTTGGCTATTTCTGTCAGGCTTACAGGAGAAAAAAAAATTGAAGAAATGAGTGGCATGCTACTTATTTCAGGCAGATTCTGCACTAAATTGCAGAGTTTTAAACCTAATCAATCCCTTTAAATTGGTCAGATGCTTGTATTATACCTGTGTAATAACCCCCATTTTAGTACCACTTCTTTTGTTGTCAGAATAAGTGGCTATGCTAATGGGGAAAAGCAACCTCTGCTATCGTCTGAAGGGGAACGTGTCTCTCGCATTCTCATATATGAAATAGCAGAACATTGCCCTTTACACAAGGTCTCCTTTACATATCCGTGTAAAACACGTACGTGGAGAACCGGTATCGGTGTCATCAGTTCTTTTCTTCCATGTGTCCGTATATGTGGTATCCGTGAAAAAAACCCGACACCAGATGTACTGGAAAAAACATGGACATGTGAAGGAGACCTTACAGGTAGTTTTCTAAACGGCAGATGTAGAACAGACACTTATCCCACATGATTTTGCTGAAATTATTTTGAAAATTTATATTTCACTATCTTAGAAGAAACACAGCAACTAACTGCAGCGAAACTAATTTTTATTTATTTATTTTTTTTAGACCATTTAGTGGTGCCCTCCTATTCATTCATTTGCAGCGAAACTAATGTTACTTTATTTTTGTAAACCAAAAAGTAATTATTTTGTTATTAGGGGTTAATCCAATCTGATAGTTGTTTCTTCATTCCAGGATGTTACCATAACAAATGATGGTGCAACAATATTAAAGCTTCTGGAAGTAGAACATCCTGCTGCTAAAGTCCTCTGTGAACTTGCTGATCTACAAGACAATGAAGTTGGAGATGGGACAACCTCAGTTGTAGGTTTCACTCTTTCTGTATTTTTATATGCATTTAAATGGGATGGGGTTGCTTCACAGTTGTGAACGATCACAGTGCTTAGTTTAGTGATTGAAAGGCCCATCCTCTGTCACCCTGTTTCCTGCCATATTTCATCATTCTCAGATGGAAGAGACACAGAATTAAAGAATTCCCATTATCAGTGGGTGGTTGCTCATTTCATGGAACAGACTGATGATATTGCTAATTATTAGAGATGAGCGAATAGCTTCGGATAAGTCCTTATCTGAATAGCTATAGCGCTTACCGAGTAGCTGCATCAGGAACCCTGTTACCTGGAGCGCTCCCGATAATCAGCTGTTCGGCGCAGCAGCTGCATGTGTCACAGCTGTGTGACAGTCACAGCACATGCATGGAGGTCTGTCTGTTGGGCTCTCCATGCATATGTTGTGACTGTCACATAGCTGCAACAATTGCAGCTGTGGTGCCAAACAGCTGATTATCGGGAGCGCGCTAGGTATCGGAGTTCCCGATGCAGCTACTCGGTAAGCGCTATAGCTATTCAGATAAGAACTTATCCTAAGCTATTCGCTCATCTCTAATACCGTATTTTTCCAATTATAAGATGCACCCCAAATTTTGAGGAGAAAAATGAATTTTTTTTTTTTTTTATATATATAAAATGGTGGTGCTTCCTATAATCCATGCGTCTTGTTGCTTACCGGTGGTGGTGGCTGCGGTGAAGTGGGTTCCCAGGGTCGCTGCTGGAGGAGGCAGGAGTGAGGTGATGCTGCAGGCTGGGATGATGGGGTGTTCCGATGTGCGGCGCGCCACTGTGGGTGTCTGGTGCTGCTGCGGCGGGCTCTGCCAACATTTTACAAAAGGCCAGAGCCCCCTGCAATTCCATGGTTTCCTGTGTGGTGGACTCCGGGAAAAATGGCCACCGGGGGCGGTGCATGCGCAGATGGAGATGTCGGAGAGATGAGATTTCAGCGCTGACGTCTCATCTCTTGAGATCTCCATCTGTGCATGTGCCGCCCCCAGCAGCCATTATCCTGGAGTCCAACGCACAGGAAACCATGGAACTGCGGGGGGCACTGGCCTTTCGCAAAATGTCGGCAGCGCCCCCCACCACCCCTTAGCATCAGACGCCAGCAGCACCCCAGTAGCACTGCCGGGCATCCGCCGCACTGCTGGACAAGGCCTCATCACAGCCTGCGGCCTACAGCAACGGTACCGGTAAGGTATATATGCATTATAAGATGCACCCCCATTTTCCCCCCAAATTTGGGGGAAGTGTCTTATAATCCGAAAAATACGGTAATTCTAACTAAACAAATACCCCTGATACTAGATTATAGGACCTGAATTAATAGCAAAAGTTGGGTCTGAATTTCTGGGTGGTTGTATTCCAGCATGCAGAATTGGGCTGCCGAGGGTTGAGAGATTCCATCTCACTGTGAAAGTGCAAGATTTTGCCCTTTAAACTAAACTTAATACACATTTTTCTAAGTGGTTACTGATCAGTAGATCTAATGATTTTATGACATAAACTGTTTAGAAAATGATGCAGTAATGCTAGTCTAGTTCTGAGTGCTTCCACTGTGCAGGGGGCTATAGAGGATTCTGGGATACTGTTCTGCCTGCTGTGGTCCCACAACACTGGAAGTTCGGACCTGACACTTGCTAGAAAGCTTGGTTCTTTAAACTGGCAATAGGGACCCCTCTGAGCATTTTGGTTAGTACATTATATTTAGTAAATCATCTTTCTGTAGTTGCCCATTGTTTTCTTAAAGAGTTTGCCCACTACAAGGACTACCCGTTCTTTAACTAAATGTTCGGCTACAATAAATAAACCTATACTTACCTCCCGTGCCAGAGGTGTCGGCACTCGCTCTCCCCAGGACTTTGATGCGGTGGAAGGACACTTGATGCCCCATTCTCAATCCGCTCTGGCGTCACTGTCTCTTACCTTTGGACAAGCAGAACATGAAGAGGAAATCTGGGTTCAGCTGTAGGCCTGGCTTCCTCTTCTTGTTCAGTTTGTCCAAAGGTGGGGACAGTGACACCAGTGCTGTTTTGGTGCCGGACATCATGTGTTAGTCCACCGCATCACAGGACCGAGAGTGCAGACACCGCTGGAACGGTGCCGACATGGGAGGTGAGTATAGGCTTTATTTTATTGGGGTCAAACATTTAGTTTAAAAAGGGTTGTCCTAGTAGTGAACAAACTCTTTAACCCCTTAACAACCAGAGGTATTTTTGGTTTTGCATTTTCATTTTTTGCTCCCCTTCTTCCCAGAGCCATAACTTTTTTTTTTTTTTTTTTCTATTTTTCTGTCAACATAGCCAGTGTGAGGGCTTGTTTTTTTGCGGGATGAGTTGTACTTTTAAATTACATCATTGGTTTTACCACGTTGTGTTCTCGAAAACGGGAAAAATTAAGTGCGGTGAAATTGCAAAAAAAAAGTGCTATCCCACACTTGTTTTTTGTTTTGCTTTTTTACTAGGTTCACTATATGCTAATACTGACCTGCCATTATGATTCTCCAGGTCATTACGAGTATCGTCTGAAGGGAATGCGTGTCTCACCTTCTCCTATATGAAATAGCAGAACATTTCTTCTTGCAGTCGGGACCTCTGGATGGCATCTTGGTTTCCAGCTGCTACTGTTTCACCATACTAGTTACTAGTAGCATTGTGTGAATGTTATGCTTCATGCTTTATAGATTTTTGATAATATAAGATTAACCCCTTTACCCCCAAGGGTGGTTTGCACGTTAATGACTGGGCCAATTTTTACAATTCTGACCACTGTCTCTTTATGAGGTTATAACTCTGGAATGCTTCAACGGATCTTCATGATTCTGAGATTGTTTTCTTGTGACATATTGTACTTCACTTTAGTGGTAAAATTACTTCTATATAACTTGCGTTTATTTTTGAAAAAAAACGATAATATGGTGAAAATTTTGCAATTTTCAAACTTTGAATTTTTATTCCCTTAAAACAGAGAAATATGTCACACAAAATAGTTAATAAATAACATTTCCCACATGTCTACTTTACATCAGCACAATTCTGGAACCAAAATTTTTTTTTGTTAGGAAATTATAAGGGTTAAAAGTTGACCAGCGACTTCTCATTTTTACAACAAAATTTACAAAGCCATTTTTTTTAGGGACCCGCCTCACATTTAAAGTCACTTTGAGGGGTCCATATGACAGAAAATACCCAAAAGTGACACCATTCTAAAAACTGCACCCCTCAAGGTACTCCAAACCACATTCAAGAAGTTTATTAACCCTTCAGGAGCTGAAGCAACATGAAAGGAAAAAATTAACATTTGACTTTTTAGTCACAAAAATGATCTTTTACAAACTTTTTTTTATTCTCACAAGGGTAAAAGGAGAAAATGGACAGATAAAGTTGTTGTGCAATTTCTCCTATACCCCATATGTGGGGGAAAACCACTGTTTGGGCACACTGTAGAGCTCATAAGGAAAGGAGCGCCGTTTGACTTTTTCCAACCAAAATTGGCTGGAATTGAGATTGGACGCCATGTCGTGTTTGGAGAGCCCCTGATGCGCCTAAACAGTGGAAACCCCCACAAGTGACACCATTTTACAATCTAGGCACGCTATGGAACTTATCTAGATCTATTGTGAGCACTTTGAACCCCCAAGTGTTTCACTAAAGTTTATAATGCCTGGGTGTGAAGGAAAAAAAAAACAATTTTCCACAAAAATGATTTTTTAGTCCCCATTTTTTTTTATTTTTCCCTAGAAAATTGGACCCCAAAAGTTGTCCAATTTGTCCTGAGTACGCTGATACCCCATATGTGGGGGGGGGGACTTACTGTTTGGGCGCACGGCAGAGCTCGGAATGGAAGGAGCACCATTTGACTTTTTCCAACCAAAATTGGCTGGAATTGAGATTGGACGCCATGTTGCATTTGGAGAGCCCCTGATATGCCTAAACAGTGGAAACCCCCACAAGTGACCCCATTTTGGAAAATAGACCCCCCAAGGAACTTGCCTAGATAAGTGGTGAGCACTTTGAAACCCCAAGTGCTCACCAGAAGTTTATAACGTACAGCCGTTTACAAAAATGATTTTTTATTTTCACACGGGTAACAAGAAATTAGACCCCAAGAATTATTGTGAAATTTGTCCCGAGTACGCTGATACCCCATATGTGGGGGTAAGCTACTGTTTAGGCGCATGGCAGAGCTCAGGAGGGAAGGAGCACAGTTTGACTTTTCAACGCAGAATTGGTTGGAATAGAGAACAGATGCCATGCCACATTTGGAGAGCCCCTGATGTGACTAAACAGTGGAAACCCCCCAATTCTAACTCCAACCCACCCCTAACCCTAGTCCCTAAGCCTTACACACCCCAAACCCTAATCCCAACCCTAATTCTAAGTTTAGCCCCAGCCCTAATGGGAAAATGGAAATACATTTTTTTAATTTTAATATTTTTCCCTAACTAAGGGGGTGATAAAAGGGGTTTAATTTACTATTTATAGCGGGTTTTTATGTTTGGCAGCTGTCACTCTAAGGCTAGTTTCACACATCCGTTTTTCCCCTTGCGGCGCCCCCGGCATTCTCCCGCAGCGCCGCATCTGAAAATCTGATGCGCCGCATGCGGCTTTTTTCGCATTGACATGCATTAGCGCCGCATGTACATTGCGGCGTCCGGAAAAAATGCTGCATGTAACGTTTTTTTTTTTTTGCCGGATGGTTTCTTATCTCTCCAAGCATCAGAAACCATCCGGCAAAAAACCGCATTTTGGGCGCCGGAAGTGTGAAAGCTTTTCACATGCGGCGCTGCGGTAAAATGCCGGGGGCGCCGTTTAGGCGCCCGCCGGATGTGTGAAAGAGGCCTAAAAGATGCTTTTTATTGCAAAAAAATAGTTTTTGCATCACCACATTGAGAGCTATAGTTTTTGCATATTTTGGCCCACAGAGTCATGTGAGGTCTTATTTTTTGCGGGACGAGTTGATGTTTTATTTATTTGATCGCTTTTTATTACGATTTTTGGGAGGTTAGAATGAGCAAAAATCAGCAATTCAAGAATTTCTTTTGGGGGGGGGGGGTGGGCGTTTATACCGTTCCGCTTGTGGTAAAATTGATAATGCAGTTTTATTCTTCGGGTCAGTACGATTACGGCGATACCTCATTTATATCATTTTTTTTTATGTTTGGCGCTTTTATACAATAAAAACAATTTTATATAAAAAATAATTATTTTTGCATCGCTTTATTCTGCGAGCTATAACTTTTTTATTTTTTCACTGATGATACTGTATGGCGGCTCGTTTTTTGCGGGACAAGATGACGTTTTCAGCAGTACCATGTTTATTTATATCCGTCTTTTTGATCGCGTGTTATTCCACTTTTTGTTCGGCGTTATGATGATAAAGCATTGTTTTTTGCTTTTTTTTTGTTAAGGGGTTCACTAAAGGGGTTAACTAGTGGGACAGTTTTATAGGGCGGGTCGTTACTGACGCGGCGATACCAAATGTGTACTTCTATTTTGGTTTTTTTACACGAATAAATGAATTTATTGGGGAATTTTTTTAAATTTTTTTCTTTATTTAGGAATTTTTCTTACACGTTATTTTTATTTTTTTTTTACTTTGTCCCATGGTGGGACATCACTGTATAATACCAGATGCACAGCACTCTGTCAGACCAGCGATCTCACAGGCAGTGCTGCAGGCTTTCTCAGCGCTGTTCTGAGGGGCTCAGGGAAGCACGCACGCTCCCTCCCTGCGCTATGCTTCCCTGTGCCACCGGTACACTGCAATCATGTTTGATCGCAGTGTGCCAGGGGTTAATGTGCCGGGAGCGGTCCGTGACCGCTCCTGGCACATAGTGCCGGGTGTCAGCTGTGATAATCGGCTGACACTCGGCCGCGCTCCGGGAGCGCGTCCGATCGCATGTGACGTATTATCCTGTCCATGGTCCTACGGGCCCAGGTACCATGGACGGGATAGTACGTCTGATGGCAGAAAGGGGTTAATTTAGGTCAGAAACCTGTCAATATAATAGGCTTTACACCCTGCACTATATAAGTGAGCCTCAAGGTACACTCCACTAAGTCAGTGGGGGCGTCCTGGGCCATTCGGCCCCGGGCATCGGTACAGCAAGTTTGCAAAGCTGCAACTTGATCCAGTCGTCGCATGTTAGTTAAACATTCATTCTTAATCCTCTTCTGATGCTGCCCTTGGCAGACAAATTCTGCAATCGACAGTAGCGCATCTGTAGGCTAGATTAATCATTAGGTACATAAGGTTTCAGCTGTGTGCTGTTTCCCACCCATGGACTGCTTTGGGACGTCCCATGGTCTGTGTCCCCCAATGAGGCGAAGGAGAAATAGGGTTTTTTGTGTACTCACCTTAAAATCCTTTTCTCCGAGACGCTCATTGGGGGACACAGCACCCACCCTGTTAGCTTGTGGCTGTCCTTTTGTTCCTTTGACATGTTGCATTTTTTGTTTGACTATCTGTGAACTCCTTCTTCTTTAGCACCGAACTGGTTCAGGATAGAACCAGCAGAGGTTGTATACTGCAGGAGGAGGAGTTAACCTTTTTTATGTATTTTCTTAGTGTCCTCCTAGTGGCAGCAGCATAACACCCATGGTCTGTGTCCCCCAATGAGCGTCTCGGAGAAAAGGATTTTACAGTGAGTACACAAAAATCCCTATTTCAGCAGCAGAATGGAAGGAAAGGAGACACACTAGTAATGACTAGTGGGTAGGCGGAGCCCAGATAGGATTGACACCTCAGATTAAAAAGAGTGTTGACCGGCCCCTCCAGTTCGGGCTCCTCCTACTCCTGCTTCTTCAGTCTAAAATTTGAGGTCCAGAGGATAGGTCGCTGCTGGAAGCAGCTCCTCAGAAAACTTTATTATTTTTATCGGACTAGAGACTTGGATCACCAGAAGTGGTCTAGAGGTCTCAGCGCTGCTGGACCCCCACCTCTCCCTTGGCGATCTGTAATACCCTGTATGGTGGTCCCTGCAGTTTCACGCCGGCCCTGGGGGATGAGGATTGCTTCCCTGGCGGGGACGCAAACCGCACATCGGGGTCACTGCTTTCCCCGCCCGGGGGGGAAGCGATGGGCACAGCGCCACAAACCCCTGGGGGTCCCTGTGGCGCTCGCTGGTGAGTACCGCATTTTTATGTGAATGTGTGTGTGCTCTCAGCGGCTGCTGCGGCAGCCGCTGGTACATGCATTAGATGACATGTTTGGTGACTGTATTTTATGTCCGCTGGCAGATACCTGCAGGACAGAGGAGAGCAGAGAGCGAGGAGTTCGCACTCTTTTTTGAAGCCGGAGGGGGGGTGGCTTCACGCTTCCCGCTCTTTTTGTGACAGGAATCGCTCTGAGGAGACTGCAGCTTCACTGTCCTTCTCTTCCGGCTTCTCTCAGCGCGGCGGCCATTACAGAGGCTCCGGGGTCCTCATGCTCCGCTCCTCCTGTTTAAGGTATACTTTCACCGAGGCCAGCTGGGTGAGTGAATATCATCACCCCACAGCGCAGAACCTATCTGTGTTCCAAGTGACAGATAGCGTTTATCTGCAGCCGCGTTCTCTTATAGAGACCTGGGACTCGACACTCCTTTTATTTTATATAGGGAGTTGTGGGGAGTTGGCGGCATTAACCCCTATGAAGGGTTAACCCTTCCAGCAATAACCGCCGCAGGTTCTACCCGGTAGGGATCAGAACGCAGGAGGTTATTTATATACTGAGAGATAGCTGGGGTAACTCTCTTCTTTAAGAGCTTTAACCCTTCAGCGTACTTGCTCAGTCTGCTTAGTAACCACACTGTTTCCAGTTACTAACAGGGTTTTGACCTGCCATTTACTGCTGACATGTCGGTTCAGGGTCCGGAAGGTGCGGACCATCTGCCAGATCCGCTACAGGATCAGTCGCAAGTATCTGATACGCAGACTTCGACGGCATCAAGCGCTGCGATTTACAGCGATACCAAATTAGATGCCATCGCTCAGTCAATTAATGGCTTGTCTGACCTTTTAGGTCAGTGGGTGTCAGCTAGATCCTCTCATGACAGGAAGCGGCGCAGGCCAGTGCCATCTTTTCCGCGTAGCGAATCAGAGGTATCTGATATGGAATGCGGACAGGGTTCTCCTTCAAACTCAGAAGGGGAGTTATCCGATTCGGATAAGGAGGATCGGCAGGGACATTCTTTCTCTCTTGTGAGCCGAACAGAGGCTTTAATTGAAGCTATGAGAGAGGCGTTAGTTACCGGAGGAGGTAACTACACGGCCTGGTAAGTCGGGCCGCATGTACCAGGAGTACCATAAGTCGCGGTCAACATTACCGGCTCTGGAAGAGCTTAATACGGTAGTGGAGAAGGAACGTCTGTGTCCAGATAAATGTTTTCAAGGGACACGGTTCTTTGAAGCATTATATCCGTGTTCAACGGAATTGACGGATAATTGGATTCCTTCTCCTGAAGTGGATGTTCCTTTATCCCAACATTGCTTCCGGTTAAAGGGAAAGCGAGTCTGCAAGAGCCGCTGGACAGAAAAACGGAGATGGCGGCAAAATCCATCTATGAAGCTGCAGGTCATGGATTCAGAGCAGTACTAGGATCCATGTGTGCTTCTAAGGCTTCCCTGTGCTGGTTGGTCCGTTTACGGAAGGCGTTGCAAAATAGATCTCCATTATCCGAGATAGATGGACTTCTCGATTTATTGGAGACTGTAGCCCGATATAGCTGTGATGCAGGTCTGGATACTGCGTCATTATTATCCAGGACGCAATCCTCAGCGGTCACAGTCAGAAGAGCACTGTGGCTTAGACAGTGGACCGGGGACGCGGTTTCCAAGCAGGGTTTACTGTCTTTAGCCTACAAGGGTGGTCAGCTATTTGGATCTGATCTCACAGAGCTGATTGCCAAGGCAAAGGCTAAAGAAGCGGCTTTACCACAGCGAAGGGCTATGGCTTCTACGTCTGGCAGACCTAGTGCCGGTAATGGTCGGCGGTATTTTCGGTCTAGGGGACGATCCGGTCAGTCTTGGGGATCGGGTCGTCCCTCTTTTTCGGGAAAGAAGTCTTCTCAGAAATCCCGCACCCCTTGGAAACAAAGTTTCCGTCAAGACAAGCGGGAAACTGACAAGAAGCCCGCCAAGGCAGACTGACGCCAGGTCCTCACTCGAGGGCTCTCGAGTGGGGGGTCGCCTGCTCCAATTCAAGGCGAATTGGATTTCCCGCGTTCCGGATTCCTGGGTAACGTGAGTTGTGTCGGCAGGCTATTTCATAGAGTTTTCTTCTCGACCCCCGGACAGTTTTTGCCAGTCTCACATTCCGTCAGAGCCCGAGCTATTTGCCGCTCTGCTACGAGAGGTGGAATTCCTTCTGCAGAAGGGTGTAGTAATACCGGTTCCGACAGAGGACCGGGGAAAAGGTTTTTATTCAAATCTTTGTGGTCCCCAAAAAAGAGGACAAATTTCGTCCTATTCTGGATCTCAAAAGATTGAATCAGCATGTCCACACCCAAAAATTCCGCATGGAGTCACTTCGCTCCGTTGTGGCAACCCTGTCGCAGAACGACTTTCTGGTGTCAATCGACATTCGCGACGCTTATTTGCATGTTCCCGTCGGACGGGCTCACCAGCGCTTCCTTCGTTTTGCCATAGGTCAGGACCATTACCAATTTGTGGCCCTGCCATTCGGCTTGGCTTCAGCGCCCAGAGTTTTTACAAAAATTCTAGCGCCTCTCATGGCAATTCTTCGAAGACAGGGAGTCACGATTATTCCCTATCTGGACGACCTTTTGATTGTGGCGTCCTCAAAGGAGGAGGCGGTGACAGCTCGCAATCTATCCCTTCAGCTCCTGGAGGACTTCGGGTGGCTGGTCAATTGGGAGAAGTAGTCTCTGGAACCGTTGCAGTCAATCCTGTTTTTGGGGATGCATTTTGACACTGTACGGGCAGTGGTGTCCCTACCTCCAGACAAGCGGGCATGTCTCCTTCGACATGTACAGACTATGAAGTCTTCGACAGCAATGTCCCTTCGGAAGTGTATGCGCCTTTTAGGTCTGATGGTGGCTTCCATGGAAGCACTTCCGTTTGCCCAGTTTCATTCCAGAGCCCTCCAAAGGCTCATTCTGAATCATTGGGATCGATCGCAGATTGCACTGGATCGCAGATCCTCATCTCTCGCAGGGTGCGAGAGTCCCTAAGTTGGTGGTCACGTCCAGGAACGTTATCACTGGGGAATTCTTTCCTTCCTCCGAGGTGGTCGGTCATAACCACCGATGCCAGCCTGACAGGCTGCGGGGGTGTCTGGAACGATCTCTGGGTTCAGGGAGTATGGTCATCGGAAGAGTCTGTTCTACCGATCAACATCTTGGAATTGAGGGCAATTTTCCTTTGCCTCCAACACTGGACGGTCCCTTTGAGCGGTCTACCAGTCCGAGTGCAGACAGACAACGCAACGGCGGTCGCGTATATCAACCACCAAGGCGGGACGAGGAGTTCCAGGCTCATGGTGGAAGTGTCTCGGATCCTGAATTGGGCCGAGGACATAGTACCAGCCATCTCTGCGATTCACATTCCAGGAGTTCAGAATATCACGGCGGACTTCCTCAGTCGAGAGAAGATAGATCCCGGAGAATGGAGTCTTCATCCGGAGATCTTTGCACTGCTGTGCTCCCTTTGGGGAGTTCCCCAAGTGGATTTGATGGCATCCAGGTCCAATGCCAAGTTGCCGACCTTCATGTCCAGGTACAAGGACCCGAAGGCTGTGGCGGTGGATGCTCTGGTGGCCCCGTGGGACAGATTCGAGCTAATCTATGTGTTTCCGCCGATATCCTTACTTCCTCTGGTGCTGCGTCGGATCAGACTGGAGAGAATCCCGGCTATGTTGATAGCCCCAGATTGGCCAAGGAGGACGTGGTTCTCGACACTGGTGTCGCTTTTGGCAGCACCGCCATTTCCACTTCCTCTTCGCCCGGACCTGTTAACCCAGGGTCCTGTCCGTCATCCGGACTTGAAGTCTCTACGTTTGACGGCGTGGCTCTTGAGACCGAAATACTGACCCGTAGAGGTTTTTCAGCCGAAGTCATTGCCACTCTGCGAGCTGCCAGAGGTCCGGCTACTACTAGAATTTACCACAAGACCTGGGAAGCCTTCTTCTCGTGGTGTTTGGGTTCTTCAAGGAACCCGAGGATTTTTTCCATTCCTAATCTGTTGGCTTTTCTACAGTACGGGCTGGACAAGGGTTTGGCAGTTAGCACCATGAGGGGTCAGGTTTCTGCCTTGTCCCTGTTGTTACGGAAAGTTATCGCCTCGCGTAGGGACGTGCGCTCCTTTTTTCGCGGGGTAACCCGTCAGTTTCCGCCGCGGAAGGCACCTGTGTCTCCTTGGCGGCTCAGCCTTGTCCTGGAGGCTCTTCAGCATGGGCCTTTTGAGCCAATGGATTCTGCTAACCTTTCTTTGCTTTCTTGGAAGGTTGCCTTCCTAGTCGCAGTCACTTCTTTGAGAAGGGTTTCTGAGTTGGCGGCTCTTTCTTGCTCGCTTCCTTTCCTGGAATTTTACCCGGATCGAGTAGTGCTTCGCACACGGGGCGACTTTCTACCTAAGGTAGTGTCGCAATTCCATGTTAACCAGGATATTGTTTTGCCTTCACTTTGCCCGGGCCCGAGGAATGCAAGGAACGGGTTTTGCACACATTGGATTTAGTGCGGGCCTTGAAGTTCTATTTGTCTGTTACTCAAGGTTTTAGGAAGTCAGACTCCTTGTTTGTGATTCCAGCAGGTCGTCGACGTGGTCAACGAGCTTCCAAGGACTCTATAGCTCGTTGGATTCGGTCAGCCATTTTGGAGGCTTACCGACTTAAAGGCGAACCTTGCCCGATTAAGATTTGTGCTCATTCCACGAGGCTGTGGCCTCATCGTGGGCCTTTCATCAAGGGGCTTCGGCAGCTCAGCTCTGCCGAGCGGCGACTTGGCGCTCCGTCCACACGTTTACAAAGTTTTATAAGGTGGACGTCAGTGCTTCCGCTGATGTGGCCTTAGGACACAGGGTCCTACAGGCGGCTGTAGTGTAAAGTTCTAGTAAACTTGTATTTGGCGCCTGTTGCGCATTTACCAAGGTTGTTGGGATTCTGCCTGTTTTTTCTTGGTTATATTCCCACCCTTAATTTTTGGACTGCTTTGGGACGTCCCACTAGTCATTACTAGTGTGTCTCCTTTCCTTCCATTCTGCTGCTGAAAGACGGATTTTGGTAAGAACTTACCTGTAAAATCCTTTTCAGCGAAGGAAGGAAAGGAGACACAGCACCCGCCCATGGCAGAAGTGTGTTGATGTGTTTTCAGATGCGGCGTGACCCTCTTCTGATAGCGATTATCTGGACTGAAGTTGACGCGCTACGGCTCCTTTCCAGCATTGCCAGCTCATCGCGGTGGTCGGGTCCAGTGAGTAGTACCTGGAACTGTGTGGTTTTTTGCCTACATGCATGCATAACCTGTATTCTTGCTTTTTCTCTGAAGTCCTTCAGAAGGGGTTATGTTGCTCCGCTGGTGATATTTGCTCTTCCCTAAGCTTTTGTAGACTGAAGAAGCAGGAGTAGGAGGAGCCCGAGCTGGAGGGGCCGGTCAACACTTTTTAATCTGAGGTGTCAATCCTATCTGGGCTCCGCCTACCCACTAGTCATTACTAGTGTGTCTCCTTTCCTTCCTTCGCTGAAAAGGATTTTACAGGTAAGTTCTTAACAAAATCCGTCTTTTTCCCCATAAGGGGGGGCTTTAGCCTTCCGGACTGTAGAAGGTATTACATGCCAGCAGTACACACTAGAGTCCTGGACTTCTTCCATCATTTGGAGGGGAAATTATGGTCAAACTAGCTCAATCCATTTGTCCTAAAGCTCTTACCACTCTCCCATTGTGCGCTCACTTAACTTCCCTCTACTGGCCTCATGTTATATACAGGTCCTTCTCAAAAAATTAGCATATAGTGCTAAATTTCATTATTTTCCATAATGTAATGATTACAATTAAACTTTCATATATTTTAGAATCATTACACACCAACTGAAATTTGTCAGGTCTTTTATTGTTTTAATACTGATGATTTTGGCATACAACTCCTGATAAGCCAAAAAACCTGTCTCAAAAAATTAACATATTTCAACCATCCAATAAAATAAGTGTTTTTTAAAAACAAACAAAAAACCATCAAATAATAAAGTTCAGTTATGCACTCAATACTTGGTCGGGAATCCTTTTGCAGAAATGACTGCTTCAATGCGGCGTGGCATGGAGACAATCAGCCTGTGACACTGCTGAGGTGTTATGGAGGCCCAGGATGCTTCGATAGCGGCCTTAAGCTCATCCAGAGTGTTGGGTCTTGCGTCTCTCAACTTTCTCTTCACAATATCCCACAGATTCTCAATGGGGTTCAGGTCAGGAGAGTTGGCAGGCCAATTGAGCACAGTAATACCATGGTCAGTAAACCATTTACCAGTGGTTTAGGCACTGTGAGCAGGTGGCAGGTCGTGCTGAAAAATGAAATCTTCATCTCCATAAAGCATTTCAGCTGATGGAAGCATGAAGTGCTCCAAAATCTCCTGATAGCTAGCTGCATTGACCCTGCCCTTGATGAAACACAGTGGACCAACACCAGCAGCTGACATGGCACCCCACACCATCACTGACTGTGGGTACTTGACACTGGACTTCAGGCATTTTGGCATTTCCTTCTCCCCAGTCTTCCTCCAGACTCTGGCACCTTGATTTCCGAATGACATGCAAAATTTGCTTTCATCAGAAAAAAGAACTTGGGACCACTTAGCAACAGTCCAGTGCTGCTTCTCTGTAGCCCAGGTCAGGCGCTTCTGCCGCTGTTTATGGTTCAAAAGTGGCTTTACCTGGGGAATGCGGCACCTGTATCCCATTTCCTGCACACGCCTGTGCACGGTGGCTCTGGATGTTTCTACACCAGACTCAGTCCACTGCTTCCTCAGGTCCCCAAAGGTCTGGAATCGGTCCTTCTCCACAATCTTCCTCAGGGTCCGGTCACCTCTTCTCGTTACAGCGTTTTCTGCCACATTGTTTCCTTCCAACAGACTTCCCATTGAGGTGCCTTGATACAGCACTCTGGGAACAGCCTATTTGTTGAGAAATTTCTTTCTGGGTCTTACCCTCTTGCTTGAGGGTGTCAATGATGGCCTTCTTGACATCAGTCAGGTCGCTAGTCTTATCCATGATGGGGGTTTTGAGTAATGAACCAGGCAGGGAGTTTTTAAAAGCCTTAGGAATCTTTTGCATGTGTTTAGAGTTAATTAGTTGATTCAGAAGATTAGGGTAATAGTCGTTTAGAGAACCTTTTCTTGTATGCTAATTTTTTGAGACAGGTTTTTTGGCTTATCAGGAGTTGTATGCCAAAATCATCAGTATTAAAACAATAAAAGACCTGACAAATTTCAGTTGGTGTGTAATGAATCTAAAATATATGAAAGTTTAATTGTAATCATTACATTATGGAAAATAATGAAATTTAGCACTATATGCTAATTTTTTGAGAAGGACCTGTAGTACCTATGCCTCTGTTCTGGCTTTGAGATCCCATAAAAAAAGCTTATCCTTAATCGACCCCCCCCCCCCAGGGCCCTTTGCTCCCGATTTCCGATAATCTGGATTTCCCACAAGGCCTATCTGCAAATAGATCTCTCGGTTCAAACAAATCCCATCCGATATTCTTTTCTCATGTCATCTCCAATACTTGTAGCTGATCCCCTTCAATGACTTGCTACAGGGAATTCAACTATGAAGAAGCGCACACGTCTTCATAGAGATCTTACAAAGTTTGAAAAACTGTGCCTATCATTGTCACCCCCTATACACTCAGTCTCCCTAATTTATAATCTCCTCATTGCCCACATAACTGACAGTAGGCCAGCATTTTGTGATGCATGGGAAAGGGAACTGGGGAAGTCTGTCTCACTCACAATGGGATGTGTTTCTTCCTAATACATAAAACCTCAACAGGGTCCAAAGGTCAGGAAACCTCCTTCAAAATTATCTCTAGATGGTACCGGTGGTACTCCATAGATGGTACCCAGTGGTCTCAGATTTGGAGGTGTGGAGAGGGGACAATGTCACACTTGTTGGGGGTGCCCTATAATAAATAGATTTTGGGCAAAGGTGGTTTTCTTGACTGAGAAAAAAACTGGCCTAACTACCCCCGTTACGCCCAAAGCCCTCCTCTTATCAATGTCACCAATAAGTAAACGCATATATAAAAGGTCGTCAATAGGCTAACTAATACAGGTGGCTAAGAATGTCATTCCACAGCATTGGAAAAGCACTACTCCACCCACTGTGGAGGAATGGTTTGCGGAGATCTCTCTCCTTAATAGGATTGAGCAACTGATTGCCCTCTCACTGGCTGAAGAGATATTGTGTGATTTTGGAGGGATTGGATGGATTTCCAAAACTCTTTGACACCTACCATCTAGCCTCCAACTAAAGGCACTGTCACACTTAGCGATCGCACCAGCGATCATGACAACGACATGACCTGGCGAGATCGCTATGTGATCGCTAGTTAGATTCCAAACACATCTCATCAGCGATCTGTATAACGACCTCTGTGGTCGTTGGGAAAACCTAGTCCCACCTGCGACGCTGGTGAAGTCATTCATAAAGGGTGTCACACTCAGCGATTCAGGCTCACCAGCGGGACACCAACGACCAAAAAACGGCTCCGAACGTTCATGAGCGATCAACGACATCTCAGCAGGGGCCACATCGCTGCCACATGTCACACACAGCTAAGTCGCTAACGAGATCGCTACTGCGTCATAAAATCGGTGACGCATTAGCTATCTCGTTAGCGATCTCGTTTAGTGTGACAGTACCTTAAGATTATCCGGGATGTCGTCACAACAATGTTCATAATCACACGCTGTTGATTGGTGGTCTGCTGTGGTCCGCTCCCTCTCTTTATCTTTCATATGGAAAAACTCATGCTTGATCAGGATATTGATGGAAAATCCTCCCTATACCCCCAATGTACTGTAGTTATGCATTGATATAGAGTTATACAGTGTGTCTGTAAACTCATGGTGCACTTTTGACCAGTCACAGGAAAGCACCAAAAGATGATAGAAATGTGAGATCTGCACTAAATAGAAGGAAAACCCTCCCGGTTTCTGTAGGATGTTGTGGCAGCATGTGCAGATGATGACGTAACACTGTGTATACAGCGGAGCAACCCATGTCTGTGGAGATGTGGAAGGTAGAGAGGAAAGTTCAGTGTGTTCTGTGGTTCGCTAAATTCGAATCCGTTACCAAAGTGCTACGTGAATATCGGCACGTTTATAACGAAGCGCCACCACATAGGAATAACATTACTCGGTGGGATAAGCAGTTGAAGGAAACCGGCAGTTTGGAGAAACCCCGTTCTGGTAGGCCATCAGTCAGTGACGAGTCTGTAAAGGCTATACGGGATAGCTACGTAAGGAGCCCTAAAAAAATCTGTGCGTGCGTGTGCTCGACAATTACACCTAAGCAAGACTACAGTTCATAAGGT
>JARQOD010000005.1:436868950-436953740 GCA_033576555.1 Oophaga sylvatica | reverse complement strand
CTAATCCAAAAGGATAGCGCTTTGCCCCCCTGCTTCCCTCTTTTCTGCTTTGCCAGGCACCTTGTTGCTCTTCATGTAATTGCAGACCTTACACTTCCTCCACTCTAGGACTGCAACAGCCTCCCCCCCGTGCCTGCTTTTTTGGGATTTCCCCTACTTCCCGGGTGAGGGGTCCCCCTTTTCCAGGGGGGGTCCTCTGTCACTTGGGGCGGAAAAACAAAGTTTCGAGCCCCTATACTGCTCTTAAAAAGGGTTTCCCCCCTTCTTGCCCCCGCCTTTTCTAGCGGATCGCTGAATTCCCCGGGTCCCTACCAACAGGGGCCGAAGTCTAGGCGGAGGGTCATTCAGGTCCCCCTGTCGATCTCTCCCCGGGTCTTTCCGGCAGCTGTTTTTTCCCTCCTCCCCCGAGTCAGACGAGGCTGTAACGGACGCACATGAGAGGATGACTCGGGACCGGGATTCTGACCGGCCCCCAAATATGAGAGAAGGGTCCAAGCCTCTTGGGCAGTCAATCGAATTAACTTTTTAGTTTCCGCTAGGGAACCCCACAGAACGGGTGTTTTTTTTTTGGACTGCGAGCCCCGCCCCCAAGGTCTTTGCAACACAAAAATTTTGGGGAGGTATTTTCCCGGAGATGGGGAAAACCACCACTATACTCTTCCAAAGGGGGAAACCCCCTCGGCTCCATACCCTGACTCACGGCGAACTGGGCTTCTGCAAATGTAAAACCCCCATTTTCCATTTTATACCCACCAACACTGTCCTCCCACTCACGAATGGAGCATCCCTCAAGGACTCCAATGACAGGATCATAGTCTTTTACGAAGTGGGCCTTCGTATCGGCTGCTTCTACATTGTGCCCTGCCTTTGCCACCACCTGGGTGTCAAAGTCCATATCAGCATGGACTAAGCAACTCCGTCAGGGCATTTTTGTTGGAGCCCGTCCGGAGGAATTGGTCAAACACGTGGACCAAATTTCTCATCCAGGGAAGTACATGGACGCCGCTTCATGCGCGGCTCAGGTGTCCAGCAATATTGTCACCATCCGACTGCCTGTTTGGCTTAAGGCATTTCAGGCGGGAAAAAAGTTTCTTACCAGCTTGCCTTTCCAGGGTTCCCGTCTATTTGGCTCCAAGTTGGACCAAATTATTAAAGAGGCCACCAGAGGGACGAGCTACCTCCTTCCTCAGTCCATACCTCACCGGCTTCCTCTGAAGCATAGGTTTCGGCCCTTTCACCGTTTCTCCGCATCAGAGGATTTTTCCTGCCAAGAAAGGCCACAGGCTCGCCAGGATAGGAAAATGGCTTACTTTAAACCCACCCCCTCCTGGTGTCCACATAATGCACAGGGTAGATCCACCAGGTATAGACCTGGCAGATCTTCCTCTGCATGTCTCATCTCCAGATTCCAGGGCATCTCCCAGGCTGGTTTTTCAGAGACGTCTGGCTCACCTCGGTAAAGGACGCATGGGTCAGGGAGGTTGTTTCCTCAGGATACAAAATAGATTTCGTTTTGCGGCCCCGAGATCGATTCTTCAAATCTCGTCCTCTTAGAGATGCTTCTCTGGTTCCAGGGTTCTTTGCGTCCATTGCCTCCCTTCTCAGTTCAGATGTCATTGTTCCCGTCCTAGACCAGGAACATTTAACAGGGTTTTATTTGAATCTCCCATCGTTCTAGACACCCTGTCCCGATTCAGATGGCTAATTAACAGGGCAAAGCCTTGCCTTGTTCCAATTCAGTGCCTCTTATTTTTTTTTCTCTAGGCATGCTGTTCGACACCCTCCAGGCAATGGTTTTTCTTCCCAAGAAGAAGAGAGCAATCATCCAGCAGAGTGTTTGCTCTCTGCAGGGTCCTCAGCTTCCTTCCTTCCGTTTGTCCATGGCGGTCCTGGGAAGGATGGTGGCAGGGTCAGAAGCGATTCCTTTTTCGCAATTCCATTCAAGACCTCTTCAGCAGGCCATCCTATCTCAGTGGAACACGTCTGTTCTCTCTCTGGATTGTCCTGTTCGGCTCTCTTCCCAAGTCAAAAGATCTCTCAATTGGTGGCTGTCATTCCCTCTCATCTTCCAGGGTCGGTCCTTTCTTCCTGTTCACTGGCAGGTGGTGACGACGGACGCCATCTCTCTCGGCTGGTGTGCGGTCTTTCACCACCTGACTGTCCAGGGTAGCTGGTCGGCAGAGGATTCTCTGCCGATCAACGTTCTCGAGATACGGGCCTTTCTTCTGTCCTTGTGCTACTGGGAAAGGCTTCTCGGGGATCTGCCAATCCAAGTTCAAACTGACAATGCCACGTCGGTGGCGTATGTCAATCACCAAGGAGGAACTCTGAGTCCCTTGGCGTTGGCTGAGGTATCCAAGATTCTCCTCTGGGCAGAGGCGATGTTTCGGCAATTTCTGCAGTATATATCCTCTGCGTGGACAATTGGGCTGCCAACTTTCTCAGCCGCGAGAGTCTAGTGGCTGGAGAGTGGCCTCTGCATCCGGAACTCTTCCATCAACTTTGCCTTCAATGGGGTACTCCGGATGTGGACCTCATGGCGTCCCGGCTGAACAGGATGGTGCCACGGTTTGTTTCCAGGTCCCACGATCCTCTCGTGGTGGGTGCCGATGCTCTGGCAATACCCTGGTTAGTTTTCCCTTCCCTATCTGTCCCCTCCCCTCCCCATTCTTCCAAGGTTGTTTAAGATCAAGGAAGGTCATTCTGATTGCACTGGATTGGCCCAGGAGGTCTTGGTTCGCAGAGATCATCTATCTTCTCGTGGACACCCCCTGGAGGCTTCCAGACAGACCGGATCTTCTTTCCCAAGGACCGATCTGCCACAAGAATTCTCGTCCGCTCGATTTAACGGCCTGGCTGTTCAAAACCGTGGTTCTGAAAGAGTCTGGGTTTTCAGATCGGGTGATTTGGACCATGATCCAGGCTAGAAAGCTGACATCGTCCTGGGTCTATTATTAGGGCATGGAGAGCCTATTTCAGCTGGTGTGAATCTAATCGCATCCACCTATATCCTTTGCTCTCCCTTCCATTCTGGCGTTTCTCCAGGCGGGACTTGTTGCTGTTCTGGGTCTTGGTTCGCTAAAGGGCCAGGTGTCAGCTCTTTCTATGCTTTATCAGAAAAACCTATCCTCTCGTTCTCAGGTCAGAACTTTCCTCCAAGGAGTAGCTCATTTTACACCCCGGTACCAGACACACGTGGACTCCTGGGAACTCAATCTGATCCCAGAGATTCCTTACTTTTGCCCAGCTCAGACTCATCCTTTAGACCGTTCACTGAACAGTTTAGACCTAGTCAGGGTGGTGTGGGTCTATTTGGCTAGGACCTGCTCCCTTTTGGAAGACAGACTCTGTTATTCCAAAGGGCGTGCGTAGACTGCTGGCCTCCAAGGCTACGATTGCTCGCTGGATCCGGAAGGCAAATTTGGAGACATACCAGGTTAAGAACAGAGCTCCTTACCCCTGGGATTAGGGCACACTCTTCCCGGGCAGTGGGCGCCTCCTGGGCTTTACACCATAGGGCATGCGCCCTGCAAAGCAGCAACCTGGTCTTCCATCTACACGTTCGCCAGTTTTTACAGGGTCCATACCTACGCTTCGGCGGACGCCAGCCTCGGTAGAAGGATCTTGCAGGCGAGGCGGCAGTGATGACCTGAACTGAGTTTCTGCTGTTCCCTCCCTGGGACAGCTTTGGGATGTCCCATGGTTTCCGGTGTCCCCCAATGAAGCGATCAAGAAAACAGTATTTTTGGTTACTCACCGTAAAATCTGTTTCTTGGAGCCTTCATTGGGGGACACAGCACCCTTCTTATGTTTATCAGCTCTGCTTATTGTGTAATAGTGAGTTTGTTTCTTTTTCTTGTTGCTTCTACTACTGCTTTCTCACTAACTGATTAACCTAGTGCTGGTCGGTGGGGTGTACACTGCAGAGAAGGAGCTAACTTTTTTTGTCCATATTGTCAGCCTCCTAGTGGCAGCAGCATACACCCATGGTTTCCTGTGTCCCCCAATGAAGGCTCCGAGAAATAGATTTTACGGTGAGTAACCAAAAATCTTGCTTTTGAGGTAATGTACAATTTTAATGTTTGCTTCCATTCATTGTTTTGGGTGTAAGCAGCTGTATCTATAGGGTAAATTATAAAGTGAAATTGTTGATACTCAGCTGTTCCTATAAAAAAAAAAAAAACTCCCTGCCACAGTTTTAACCCAATAGTAAAATAGTTCATAACATTAGTTACAGTTCCAATTACTGTTTCTCCCTACAATCCCATTCTGTCTGCAGGCTGCTTTTGTTTGTTCCCTCCAGAAAGGAATAAGAATTAATCACTCCCATCAAAATTGTTATATTATACAGTACTGTGTACCTACTATTGTTCTTTTAGAGTTTCTACTCCATTCTTCTTTTCTATTAGGTTTGACATAGTGTGATTAAAAACTGACTAGCTGAATCCTTCTAAGCTCTATGTAGACACAGTAGGTCAATTTTGTCTGCACAAGTCATGAGTCCCTGCAAAAGTGCTTGGCAGGGGGAAGGAGCGGAGTCAGGAATTGAGGA
The DNA here is from genome assembly GCA_033576555.1 of Oophaga sylvatica. NCBI lineage: Eukaryota > Metazoa > Chordata > Amphibia > Anura > Dendrobatidae > Oophaga > Oophaga sylvatica. Next base: position 436,949,188 of record JARQOD010000005.1, on the reverse strand, counting down.
TTTTCCTTTTTTTGGGGGGGGGGGCAAGTTGCACTTTTGAACTTTATTGTTAAAGGGAACCTGTCACCTCGTTTTTCAGCTATAAGCTGCAGCCACTGCTTTTCGGGGCTTATCTACAGCATTCTATAATGCTGTAGATAAGCCCCCGATCTAACCTGAAAGATAAGAAAAACAAGTTTTTATTATACTCACCTGAGGGGTCCGGTCAGTTGGGCGTCGCAGGTCTGGGTCCGGCGCCTCCCATCTTCATGCGATGTCGTCCTCCTGTCGCGGCTCCGGCGCATGCTACTGATCTGCCATTTTGAGGGCAGAGCAAAGTACTGCAGTGCACAGGCGCCAGGAAAGGTCAGAGAGGCCCATCACCTGCGCACTACAGTACTTTGCTCTGCCCTCAACAGGGCAGATCAGTAGCATGCGCCGGAGCCACAATACGAAGCAAGGAGGATGACGACATCGTATGAAGATGGGAGGCGCTGGACCTGTGACTGACTCCCATCGGACCGGACCGCCCTCGGATGAGTATAATAAAACTTGTTTTTCTTAACTTTTATCTTTCAGGTTACATTGGGGGCTTATTTACAGCTTATAGCTGAAAAAACGAGGTGACCGGTTCCCTTTAAGTTGCGGCAACCAAAAAAACATAATTCTGGCATTAAGATTTTTTTTATCTCGGTATGCTGTTTACCAATTAAATTAATAATTTTTATTTTATATTGAAATAGATTGGTAAGCCAAACCTCCGACTGATCAATTTCCCTGAGTCCGACTCCACCGCCCTGCCTCACTATTGAGCATGTATATAAAGTGTAGCACAGATTCATCTCAACAAAAATGAGATCCTTAGATAGGAATAAAACAGACTTTTATATAACATTTCATAACTTTCCCAAATGCTTATGAAAAAATTTACAGCACATCCTGCACTGAACTAGTGAACCCAGTTTATTATATACAGGGTGGTCCAAAAGTAGGTGGACAGAAAATATTTATATTGATTTATATATAAAATTATATTTACTAACACAAGCATAACATTGACAGTTAAATTTTATTCTGAACAATAATACAAAAGCCTTTAAATTTTATCTACGCAGGTGCTCAAACTGTCTTCCATCACTATTTGCACAGCTTTGAAGTCTGCCTCTTACGCTTCGATAAACTTTTTTGCACAAGTCTTTTTGGGTATTAATTTCTTGAAATGCATCTCTTATGTAATTTTTCAAATCACTGACACTTTTTGGTTTTCGACTATACTGAGAATGAAAAGTGGAATCTGATTGGTTGCTAAGGGCAACTGAGTCAGTTTCACTTTACACCATGTTTGATAAATCTCCCCCTTCATAACCCTATTACACATACTGTCCACCTACTTTTGGACCACCCTGTATATTAGGAGTTGGTCTGTTTCATACTGATGCCACCAAAATGGACACGAACGCCACAGCCCTGGAGATATGTAAGCGCTGTGCTCAGCTGGTCTTTCACGCTCCCTTAAGAATGAAGAGTGTCAGTGTGCATGATCAACCTCTACTCCAGTCACTCTTCAGAACCCTGTTTCTCAGGATCTGTGTGGAGCCCAGTGGTTAAAATGACATTGATCAGGAACTTATTTCCGTGCGTGTGGTACCTTTGAAATTTGAGCATACCCCTTTAATCGTACATGAGACTTCGTGGTGTGTAAATAGCTTTAATAGAGGCCAAAATAGAAAATACTATAAAAGTGAGCAGCAAACTTTTTTAATGCTTCATTCTAGGGAATCTGATATTACCAAAGAGCGTATCCAGAAGATTTTGGCAACTGGGGCTAATGTCATCCTCACTACTGGTGGAATAGATGATATGTGTCTCAAGTATTTTGTTGATGCAGGGGCTATGGCTGTACGAAGAGTACTGAAAAAGGATTTGAAACGCATTGCTAAAGCTACTGGCGGTGAGTGGTTTCTCTTACCATTTTCTCATTTCAGCTGCAGATGGAAGGAAGAGAGCCACAGTATTCATTACTGATGGGTAGGCGGAGCCCCAGATCAGGATGCCACCTCAGATCAAAAGAGTGCTGACTGGCTGGCCCCTCCAGCTCGGGCTCCTCCTACTCAGCTCCAGTCTAAGATTTGAGGTCCAGAGGATGGTCGCTGCTAATGCAGCTCCTCAGAAGATTTTATTATTTTATATTCGGACAGGAGACTTGGATCACTAGTTGGTCTAGAGGTCTCAGGGGTACCAGCGCTGCTGTACCCCAACCTCTCCCTTGGCGGATCTGTATTTACTCAAAGTCCCTGCAGAATCCTTGCCGGCCCTGGGGGATGAGGAGAGCTTCCCTGGCGGGACGCAAACCACACGTGCGGTCACTGCGTTCTTCGCCCTGGGGGGAAGCATGGGCACAGCGCCAGAAACCCCTGAGGGTCCCTGTGGCGCCTTGGCTGGTGAGTACTCCACACAAATTTTTGATTATAATTATGTGTGAGTGCTTTAGCGTCTGAATGAGCAGCGCTATTACTTGTATGTCAGTATGCTTCAGCGCTGCTGTGACAGCGCTGTTACAAGTAGATGTGGTGATTTTTTGTCCGCAGGCAGATACCTGCAGGACAGAGAGGGAGCAGGAGCGGGGGAGTTCGCGCTCAATATTTGAGCTGGCGGGGGGCGTGGCCTATCGATTCCCGGTCTTATGTGCAGGAAGACGCGCGCTCTGGCGTTTCTCCTGCGACTCCCTCACTGTGGCGGCCATTACACAGGCTCCTGGGCTCCTCAGACCGCTCCTCTCCTCATAAGACACCACGGCCAGCTGGGTGAGTGCTGATTCCTCACCCTGCAGCGCAGCGATCGCTATCCTGCAGCTGCAGTCTCATTAGAGACATAAAAATTGGCTGGGGCTCACAAATATATATATTGTGGTGAGTTGCAATATTAACCCCTCTGAGGGTTATTTCTACCAGCTAAATTTTTTGACTGAATACCGCTGGGGTAACCCTGCTTGGTGGAGCGTTAACCCTTCAGCGTTTAAAAAAAAAAAAAAAAAAACGCATAGTTTTTGCTGGTATTACCGCTTTGACCTGCTCATACAGGTGAGACATGTCTGAACAGAGTTCAGATGCCGCGGACCATGTCCCAGTGCCATTACGGCAATCAGATACGCAGACCTCCACAGCGTCTAGCGCTGCGGTCGACAGCGGTGGAAAATTGGACGATATCGCTCGATCGATCAACAACTTGTCTGACCTTTTAGGTCAATATGTGTCTGCTAATTCCTCTCAGAGGAAGCGACGCAGGCCGTTACCGGCCTCTACACGGAGCGAGTCAGATGTATCTGATATTGGGCAGAGTTCCCCTTTAAATTCGGATGGAGAAATATCCGATTCAGATGCGGACGAGCCGCAGGGGCGTTCCTCTATGGCGAAGCGTACGGAGGCATTGATTGAAGCCATGAGAGATATATTACAGTTACCGGAGGAGGTAACTAGTCGTCCTGGTAAATCAGCACGCATGTTCCAGGAGTCCCGTGCTTCGCGTACAACATTGCCAGCTCTGGATGAGCTTAATAGTGTAATAGAGGAGGAACGTCTATGTCCAGATAAGCGTTTTCATGGAACGCATTTCTTTGATACACTTTATCCTTGCTCTGCGGAGTTAAAGGCTAATTGGACTTCTGCTCCTGAAGTGGATGTGTCTTTATCTCAGCTTAGTAAATCCTCACTACTCCCTATTAAGGGAAAAGCGAGCTTACAGGAGCCTTTGGATAGAAAGGCAGAATTGGCGGCAAAAGCAAGCTATGAGGCTGCGGGTCATGGATTTCGAGCAGTGCTAGGATCCATGTGTGCTGCTAGAGCTTCTCTAAGCTGGTTGGCACGTCTGAAGACGGAGTTGCAAAATGAATCTCCGTTATCTGAGATACGGGAAACTTGTGAATGGTTAGAAACGGCAGCCTGTTATATCTTTGATGCCGGTCTGGATACGGCATCTCTGCTGGCCAAAGCGCAAGCTTCAGCGGTCACAGTCAGAAGAGCTTTATGGCTCAGACAGTGGGCCGGGGACGCAGTTTCCAAACAAGGGTTGTTGGCCTTACCTTACAAGGGTGGCCATCTTTTTGGATCCGACCTCACAGAGCTGATTTCCAAGGCTAAGGCGAAGGAATCAGCATTACCACAGCGTAGGGCCATGGCCTCGGTGTCCAGTAAGCCTGGTGTCTATAGTGGTCGGCGGTCCTTTCGGGGCCGAGGACGATCTAGTCACTCCTCGTGGGGATCGGGTCGTCCTTCCTTCTCAGGAAAGAAATCCTCTCAGAAAACTCGTACTCCCTGGAAGCAGAGTTTCCGCCAGGACAAGCGGGAACTTGACAAGAAGCCCGCAAAGTCGGATTGACGCCAGGGGTCCACTCGAGGATTCTCGAGTGGGGGGTCGCCTGCTTCTTTTCAAGGAGACTTGGATGGCTCGCGTTCCAGATTCCTGGGTAACGCGGATAGTGTCGGCAGGCTATTTCATAGAGTTTGCTTCTCGACCCCCAAATGTTTTTTGTCAATCTCACGTTCCTTCGGAACCCGAGCTTGTTGTCGCTCTACAGCGAGAGGTCGAATCTCTGCTACAAAAGGGTGTAGTGATACCGGTTCCGTCAGAGGACCGAGGGAAAGGTTTTTATTCCAACCTTTTTATAGTTCCCAAAAAGGAGAACAAATTTCGCCCGATTCTGGATCTCAAGCGATTAAACCGGCATGTCCATGCCCGGAAATTTCGCATGGAGTCGCTTCGTTCCGTTGTGGCAGCTCTGTCACAGAACGATTTTCTGGTGTCAATCGACATTCGCGACGCCTATTTGCATATTCCCATCGGAAAGGCTCATCAGCGCTTTCTTCGATTTGCCATAGGTCAGAATCATTACCAGTTCGTGGCTCTGCCGTTCGGCTTAGCCTCAGCGCCAAGGGTCTTTACAAAAATTCTGGCGCCCCTCATGGCAATCCTTCGAAGACAGGGGATTATGATTCTCCCTTATCTGGACGATCTTTTGATCGTGGCTTCCTCGGAGGAGGAGGCGTTGACGGCTCGGGATTTGTCTCTTCAGTTTCTGAAGGACTTCGGTTGGCTGGTCAATTGGGAGAAGTCGTCCCTGGAACCATCGAGGACAATCCTCTTTTTGGGAATGCATCTCGACACGTTTCGGTCGGTAGTTTCCCTACCACCAGACAAACAGTCATGTCTTCTTCGACATGTACAGATTATGACATCCTCAACGGCAATGTCCCTACGGAAGTGTATGCGTCTTCTGGGACTGATGGTGGCGTCCATGGAGGCAATTCCTTTTGCCCAGTTCCATTCCAGGACTCTCCAAAGGTTCATCTTGAGTCGATGGAACCAGTCGCAATCGCTGGATTGCAGTGTCACCATTTCTCGCGCGGTGCGGGATTCTCTAGAATGGTGGTTACGTCCAGGGGCATTCTCCCTGGGGAAGTCTTTCCTCCCTCCGAAGTGGTCAGTCATAACCACCGATGCCAGCCTGACGGGCTGGGGGGGTGTTTGGAACAATCTCTGGATTCAGGGGGTATGGTCATCGGAAGAGTCTTTTCTTCCGATCAACTCCTGGAATTGAGGACGATTTTCCTTTGCCTCCAACATTGGACGGTCCCTTTGAGCGGTCTGCCAGTCCGAGTGCAGACAGACAATGCGACGGCTGTCGCGTATATCAATCACCAAGGTGGGACAAGGAGTTCCAGACTCATGGTAGAGGTGTCCCGAATTCTGATTTGGGCAGAGGCCAGTGTACCAGCCATTTCGGCGATTCACATTCCAGGGGTTCAGAATATTACAGCGGACTTTCTCAGTCGCAGAAGGATGGATCCCGGGGAATGGAGCCTCCACCCGGAAGTTTTTGCACTACTGTGCTCTCGCTGGGGAACCCCCCAAGTGGATTTGATGGCATCCAGGTCCAATGCCAAGTTACCGACATTCATGTCCAGGTACAAGGACCCGAAGGTGGTGGCGGTGGATGCTCTAGTGGCTCAGTGGGATCAGTTCGAGCTGATCTATGTATTCCCGCCGATATCCTTACTTCCTCTAGTACTGCGTCGGATCAGACTAGAGAGAATTCCAGCTATTTTGATAGCTCCAGACTGGCCAAGAAGGGTGTGGTTCTCGACAATAATGTCGCTGTTGGCGGCACCTCCTTTTCCACTCCCTCTTCAACCGGACTTGTTGACTCAGGGGCCCGTTTGTCATCCGGACTTGATGTCCCTGCGTTTGACGGCGTGGCTTTTGAGACCGAAATCTTGACCCGTAGAGGTTTCCAGCCGAGGTCATTGCTACCCTTCGTGCTGCAAGATGTCCGGCTACTACTAGGATTTACCACAAAATTTGGGAAACCTTCTTTTCGTGGTGTTTGGGGTCCTCTCGGAACCCGAGAAAATTTTCCATTCCCAACCTGTTGGCTTTTCTGCAGCATGGGCTAGACAAGGGTTTGGCAGTCAGCACTCTGAAAGGTCAGATTTCTGCTCTGTCCTTATTGTTCCGGAGAACCATTGCTTCAAATAGAGACGTGCTCTCCTTTTTCCGAGGTATATCTCGTAAGTTTCCGCCGCGGAAGGCACCCGTGTCTCCTTGGCGGCTCAACCTTGTTTTGGAGGCTCTTCAGCATAAACCTTTTGAGCCTATGGTTTCTGCTAGCCTTTCTTTACTTTCTTGGAAGGTGGCTTTCCTTGTTGCAGTCACTTCCTTGAGGAGAGTTTCTGAGTTGGCAGCTCTTTCTTGTTCGCCTCCTTTTCTGGAGTTTTTTCCGGATCGTGTAGTGCTTCGCACTCGGGGTGATTTTTTGCCTAAAGTGGTGTCACAATTTCATGTTAACCAGGATATTGTGTTGCCTTCACTCTGTCCGGATCCGAAGAATGCGAAAGAGCGAGATTTACACACATTGGATTTAGTGCGGGCCTTGAAGTTTTATCTATCTATTACTCAAGGTTTTCGTAAGACGGACTCCCTGTTTGTGGTTCCAGCAGGTCGTCGGCGTGGTCAACGAGCTTCCAAGGATTCTATAGCTCGTTGGATCCGGTCAGCTATTTTGGAAGCTTACCGCCTTCGGGGTGAATCTTGCCCGATTAAGATTCGAGCCCATTCCACGAGAGCTGTGGCCTCATCGTGGGCTTTTCATCAAGGTGCCTCGGCAGTGCAGCTCTGCCGAGCGGCAACTTGGCGCTCTGTCCACACGTTTACAAGGTTTTATAAAGTGGACGTCAGTGCTTCCGCTGATGCAGCCCTCGGACGTAGGGTCCTGCAGGCAGCTGTAGTTTAAAGTTCTGGATGAACTTGTGTTTAGCGCTGGTTGCGCTTTGTTTTAAGGTTGTTGGGTTTCTGCCTTTTGTTGGTTTTTCCCACCCTTATTTTTGAACTGCTTTGGGACGTCCCATCAGTAATGAATACTGTGGCTCTCTTCCTTCCATCTGCAGCTGAAACACGGATTTTGGTAAAAACTTACCTGTAAAATCCTTTTCAGCGAAGGAAGGAAGAGAGACACAGCACCCTCCCAAGGCAGAAGTGTGTTGATGTTTTCAGATGCAGCGCGACCCTTATCTGATAGCGATTATCTGGGCTGAGGTCAGCGCGCTAAGGCTCTGTTCCAGCATCGCCAGCTCATCGCAGTAGTCAGGTTCCGTGAGTAGTACCTGGAACTCTGTGGTTTTTGGCTTTCTTTGCATGCATAACCTGTATCCTTGTGTTTTTTCTCTGAAGTTCCTTCAGAAGGGGTTATGTTGCTCCGCTGGTGATCTTGGCTCTTTTCCTAAAAGCTTTGGTACGACTGGAGCTGAGTAGGAGGAGCCCGAGCTGGAGGGGCCAGCCAGTCAGCACTCTTTTGATCTGAGGTGGCATCCTGAATACTGTGTCTCTCTTCCTTCCTTCGCTGAAAAGGATTTTACAGGTAAGTTTTTACCAAAATCCGTGTTTTAACTATAGTTAGCCATAGCATTTAATGAATTAACATGTTGGTAATGAAGGTATGGCTCTTGGGTTTTGTTAGCAAGTAGCTTTAATTGATATTTTTCATGCTTCCTGTTCCTAACTCTTCTATACTTCCAATCAACAGCTATTGTTTGTTCAACCCTTGCAAATCTGGAGGGTGAAGAAAGCTTTGAGGCATCTATGTTGGGACAAGCCGAAGAGGTTGTTCAAGAGAGAATATGTGACGATGAGCTGATTCTTGTTAAAAAGTAAGTGCTCTTTAAATTGATGTAAGATTCATTCCCATTTCTTCGTTGCCATGCTAAGCGCAGTTACAAGGTTTTTTTGATGTTAGTACGTTTTTTGTTTTTTTTTTTAATAGCAGAGGAGAATTTGAACATTGTTCTACATAAGGGATAAATAAGGCTCTGAAAAAGGCCGAGCTTGTGTAGGTTCCTTAATGTGGAGATTGTATAATGTATTTAAGATCATTGCAGAACTTAGTGTACTGGGTATATTTTTACAGAGGAGTCAAATTCTCTAGAAACCACAGGGATGTCATATAGACCTGCATCAAGGCACAATCAGATTTTGGGGAAACCTGAAGGTATAACTAAGGTATAGTAGTGCCCTTTCATTTGTTAATAAAATGGTGTATTAATTGCATAATTCTTACAGTACAAAGGCCCGAACATGTGCATCCATCATTCTTCGCGGTGCCAACGACTTCATGTGTGATGAGATGGAGCGATCTGTCCATGATGCCCTTTGTGTAGTGAAGAGAGTTTTAGAATCAAAATCTGTCGTGCCAGGCGGAGGTGCTGTGGAAGCTGCACTTTCCATTTATCTTGAGAACTATGCTACTAGCATGGTAAGGATGGAGCTTTATTGAAAAATTTCTTCTTTTTTTTTTTTATTTTAGCTTGTCTTTAACCCCTCTTCTACCTACGGCGTATAGGTATATCACTGGTTGCCTCCCCCCTCTTTGGTGCCCACACCTTTTCAGGCACATGACAGATGATCTGATCAGCTGTCATGTGACCTTAGGAATTGCGATCCTCCCATGGCTGTTAACATGTGAAATAAGATTGACAGCGGTATTTAACTTGCGTAAAACAGGATGCATGTTATTGGCTCCTCCCATCGGGTTCCCTGTCGCATGAACATGGGACGCTGATGGGTAAGCAAGACAACACGGCCTCAGGAGACCCCTGTGGTTGTCATTGCCGAACTACTATGAGCGCCATCCAGTGGCTGGCACTCATAGCAGATGAGCATTTTTGCTACACATAGCAAGGCTATCTGTAGCACAGTCGATCAGATAATCACAGCTTCAAGTCTTCTAAGGATACTATTGAAGGATGTATAGGGTATGCCACACTAAGCGAGATCGCTACTACGTCACTATTTAGCGATCTCGTTAGCGACGTCGCTGTGTGTGGCATGTAGCAGCGATGTGGCCCCTGCTGTGATGTCGCTGACCGTTCACGAACGTTCTGGACCGTTTTTTGATCGTTGGCGTCCCGCTGGTGAGCCTGAATCGCTGTGTTTGACACCTTTTGCGAACGACGAGCGACCTCGTTGGTGACGCATATGACAGCGGCTTACGCGGGATTAGGTTTTTTTTAGCGTCACAGAGTGGATCGCAGTAGCTACAAAAGCAGGCAGGCGGGACTGTTTTCTTTAGCGTCAGAGTTGATCGCAGTAGCTGCAAAGCAGGCTAGCAGGAAGCAGGAGCGATGCTGGAAATTCCTATGAATCAGAAGCGCTCGAGAACAATGAAAGGGAGCGCTATATGTCGTCTTTCATGACGCGGTCAAAACATTAATTACCGTATTTTTTGGACCATAAGAGCACTTTTTTTCCTCCAAATTTGGGAGGAAAGTGTGGGTGCGTCTTATGCTCAGAATGTAACATGGGGAGGGGGGCAGTGTGCAGCGGTGGAGTGGGATCAGCAGGAGGCAAGAAAATATCCCCTCTGCTGCAGGAAACAAGCGCTGGGGAAACCCCTGGTCCCTACTTAAGTGCAGTGAATATTAATCAGCTGCTTCCCCGCCCACCTATCAGCTGAGCAGTGAGCTGGAAGCAACAGATCACAGAGCCACACAGTTTCCCCAGCGCCTGATTCCTGCAGCAGCTGGGCAGATCGGTGTCTGAAGGAGAAGGAGGCAGCAGGAGCAGCTGGCATACCTGACAGCCTGGGGCTGTGCTGATGGGAGGCTGAATGCTCCTGTGAAGGACCTGTGATGAGGTCATGAAGAGGGCTGGCTGGAGCATCACATGACCAAAGCCCTGCCTCTTCATGATGTCATCACAGGTCCTTCAGACACACTGTACAACAGAGAATTAATTAAAAGGTTAGGCTACTTTCACACTTGGGTTTTTTTGTGCAGCGCATCATGCGCACATGAAACGCATACGTGTCACATTTATCAACTCTGTCTCTATCATCTCTGTCTATATCCTCTGTCATCGTATCTCTGTCTCTATATCCTGTCTCTATCATCTGTCTCTATCATCTCGATCTCTCGTCTCTATCATCTCTGTCTCTATCATCTCTGTCTCTATTCTCATCTCTGTCTCTATCATCTCTGTCTCTATCATTCTGTCTCTATCATCTCTGTCTCTATCATCTGTCTCTATTTGTCTCTATTTGTCTCTATATCTGTCTCTATAATCTGTCTCTATGATCTGTCTCTATGATCTGTCTCTATAATCTGTCTCTATAATCTGTCTCTATAATCTGTCTCTATAATCTGTCTCTATAATCTGTCTCTATAATCTGTCTCTATAATCTGTCTCTATCTCTGTCTCTGTCATCTGTCTCTGTCAATCTCTGTCTCTATCATCTCTGTCTCTATCATCTGTCTCTATCATCTCTTCATCTGTCTCTATATCTTCTCTGTATCTGTCTCTATCATCTGTCATCTGTCTCTATCATCTGTCATCTGTCTCTATCATCTCTCTCTATCATCTCTCTATCATCTCTGTCTCTATCATCTATCTCTATCAACTCTGTCTCTATCATCTGTCTCTATCAACTCTGTCTCTATCATCTGTCTCTATCATCTGTCTCTATCATCTCTGTCTCTATCATCTCTGTCTCTATCATATCTGTCTCTATCATCTCTGTCTCTATTTGTCTCTATTTGTCTCTATAATCTGTCTCTATAATCTGTCTCTATAATCTGTCTCTATAATCTGTCTCTATAATCTGTCTCTTATATCTGTCTCTATGATCTGTCTCTATAATCTGTCTCTATAATCTGTCTCTATAATCTGTCTCTATAATCTGTCTCTATAATCTGTCTCTATAATCGTCTCTATAATCTGTCTCTATAATCTGTCTCTATAATCTGTCTCTAAATCTGTCTCTATAATCTGTCTCTATAATCTGTCTCTATAATCTGTCTCTATAATCTGTCTCTATAATCTGTCTCTATAATCTGTCTGTCACTCTGTCTCTGTCATCTGTCTTTGTCATCTCTGTCTCTATCATCTGTCTCTATCATCTCTGTCATCTGTCTCTATCATCTCTGTCATCTGTCTCTATCATCTCTGTCATCTGTCTCTATCATCTCTGTCATCTGTCTCTATCATCTGTCATCTGTCTCTATCATCTCTCTCTATCATCTCTGTCTCTATCATCTATCTCTATCAACTCTGTCTCTATCATCTGTCTCTATCAACTCTGTCTCTATCATCTGTCTCTATTTCTATGCAGCATGTATTTCTATGCAGCCGCACAATCCAATCTGAGTGCCGGCGGCAGTTCCGGTGTTCATGCGAGAGACTCACACGAAATCGTGCGAGTTTCTCGCATGTGTGACCCGGCCTTATACTCACCCTCCGCGTCTTCACATAGTAGTTTACAGACACCACACTGGTCCCGCAGCACCATCTCCTACCCGTAGCTTCCAACATAATAACATACTATTATAATATAATAACACCACATATAATAGTATGTTATTAAATATTTTACCACATTTTTTGCTTCAAATATATTTTTCCCTATTTTCCACCTCTAAAACCTGGGTGCGTCTTGTAGTCCGGTGCGTCTTATAGTCCGAAAAATACGGTATAACACATATATAATTATGAAACATATACAGTGACCACCAATCTGTGCTGAGGGGCGTGGAAAAGGTTGCGCTCAGTACATGCTGTGACAGATCCTAACGACCGCCAAAGTCGTTATACAGATCGCTGACCGCTGATGCGTCGTTAATGAGATCGTCCTGTTTGGAAGCTACTAGCGACCTTAAAGCGATCACACCAACGATCTCGTTAGCTTGCGTCGTTATTGTGATCGCTAGTGTGATCGCTTAGTGTGGCAGTACCTTAAGAAGTAAATAAGATAAATAAAAAAAAATATAAAAGTTCAAATCACCCCCCTCCTTTGTCCCATTCAAATTAAAACAAAAAATAAATTAAAAAAATGCACATTTGGTATTGCAGTGTTCAGAAACGCCCGGTTTATCAAAGTATAAAAATAATTAATCCTATCTGTAAACGGTGTAACAAGAAAAAAAAATCAAAACACAAGAATTACTGGTTTGTTTGTTTTTTTGGTCGTCGCAACATTGAAATCAAAGGCAATAACAGGCTATCAACGTCATATCTATCTCAAAATATCTATAAAAACGTCAGGCCGACTTGCAGAAAAATAAGCTCTATCTCAGCCCCAGATCACAAAAAATTGAAATGACCTGGAGAATCATAATGTCAAATCAGTTTTAGCATTTTGTGAACATGGTAAAAAAAAAAAAAACATTATAGAAATTTTTTGCAATTTCACCGCAATGCACTATATGGTAAATTTCATGGTGTCGTTCAAAAGTACAACTCTGGGACACAAGGGTATGCCACACTAAGCGAGATCGATAACGAGATCGCTACTGCGTCACCATTTATGACGCAGTAGCGATCTCGTTAGCGACTTAGCTGTGTGTGACATGTAGCAGCGATGTGGCCCCTGCTGAGATGTCGCTGAACGCTTATGAACGTTCTGAGCCATTTTTTGGTCGTTGGTGTCCCGATGGTGAGCCTGAATCGCTGAGTGTGACACCCTTTATGAACGACTTCACCAGCGTCGCAGGTGGGACTAGGTTTTCCCAACGACCGCAGAGGTCGTTATACAGATCGCTGATGAGTTGTGTTTGGAATCACAGATCGCTGATGAGTTGTGTTTGGAATCTAACTAGCGATCACGTAGCAATCGCACTAGCGATCTCGCCAGGTTAAGTCGTTGTCGTGATCGCTGGTGCAATCGCTAAGTGTGGCAGTGACTTTACGTTTCCAGCGCTGTGATGCGAGGGAGGTGAGAAGCTTCGGCTAGCCACTGCACTAAATCTCACAAAAACTACAAGGGACTCCCCAAGAAGGTGTGAAAACAGCTGATAACCTTACCAAGGGTCAGTGCATGGAGCGTATCTCCTCAGGAGTGGGGGCACACCGAGCAGAGCGGAGACAGCGTCCAGAGTGGGGGCGGTGTACGGTCTCAAGATGGCGCTGGCAGAGAGGGGAGAGGAGGGAGCTGAAGGGGAAGAAACAGCAGCAGTAGCTCCAGGAAGAGAACGCTGACAGACAGGAGTAGAAGTGCTGTACCTGATAATGAATCACAGAGGCTGAGTGAGGGAGCGATCAACTATTCCAGACTGGCCAGAGAAGTAGCAGATCACTTGGCTGCAGAGGTCAGAGAAGCTCTTAAGCTTACCATGAAGGAGGCTTTAGCAGGATTACAGGAGGACATAGAGTATCAGAATGTCCGGCTGGCTGACGCTGAAGATACACTGGCACAGCTGGAGAGCAGATTTAAAGAATTTAGGCATGAGCACCCAGTTGATGAAAGAAAAAATTGATGACCTGGAAAACAGGTCTAGGAGGAGCAATCCGAGAGTGGTGGGACTGCCGGAGTCAGTGATGTCAAGCTAGCTGGATGCAATCTGTGAGAAAGAGCTTCCACAGGCCCTGGGCTAAACACACAGCTGTCGTGTGGAAAGAGCCCACAGAGTGGGGCCAATGATAAGGGGGGAGGAGAGAGGGACCAATACAGATGATACATCCAGGCAAGACGTAAGGTCCAGATCGCGTCAGGTCATAGTCAAAAATCTAGAATACAAAAACAAGGAAGAAATCCTGAGGGCCTTTCGGAACAGAAAGCAACCTCTGTGTATCCAAGGACATAAGATCTTAATATTTGGGGACTACTCTGCGGAAGTCACCCGGAAAAGAATAGCTTTTAGTCAGGTGTGCACAACTCTTTACCACAAACACATCAAGTTCCAGCTTCTCTACCCTGCAATATTGATGGTAAGAGGGCAAGATGGAGTGACTTAGACTTTTCGGGACCCGTTGGAAGCGGAGCAGATGTTAACCCAGTAGGGAAGGTCACGGCGACAGGACAAGAACCCAAAAGAGGGAACTGACGTGGAATCGGATGGAGGAGGCTCCGTTTCTATCAAATCATTTTCAGATAGACTGGATTCAGAATCAGAGCGGAGTCAAGCAGACATCACGGCGGAAAGTCCAAAAAGAAAAAAGACAAACGGCAACGTCAACTGGTAAGAAAGGAGGAAGAAGCAGTCACTTGTGATTTGAGATAAGGAAGCAGACTGTAATTTTTGGACCGTTGGGAGGAGAAATACGGTGATAAGCGTATTATGTCTTGTGCTTTTCTCTGTCTCCTAACTAGAAGTGTCACAACTTGGTGAATCTTCAAAAAATGATGGGAAAGGACGGAATTGGTGGGAGTTTGAGAGGGGAGGGGGGGAGACCACAGGAAAGGGGTGTCAATCAAGATGGTTTGACTTATAGCAGTGGTTTGGGAGGTTAATTAAGCATCTCCGAAAAAATGGAAGTGGAAAAATGTTTACGTACAGTTGAAAATGAGGGTGGTTTCAAGCAATCAGTTGAGGGGGGAGAAGGGGGAATTGGAAAGTAGTTTTTCTAGTTCAGGCGACACGGCCAAGAAGAGCAACCATTTTAAGGGATTATGGTTAGGATAGTAACATGGAATGTCAAGGGACTTAGATCTCCACACAAACGAAATATGATTTTACGTCACCTCGAGGCTTAAAACTGATACTGCTTTATTACAGGAGACACATTTGCAGAAAGAGGATTTCTTCCGTATGAACAAGATGTGGGTGGGAAAGGTGTATGGGTCGGCATCACAAGGCAGGAAGGCAGGTGTGCTCATTCTGATCAACAAGAGCTTGGCACACACGGTGGAGTCACAAGAATCAGATGAGGAAGGAAGATACTTACATATCAAGATCTCAGGCACTCAGAGCACTTTTAGTATCCACAATGTTTACGCTGCCAACACGGAACAAAAAAAAATTTTTGAAAACATAACAAGCAGGATATTACTTGATAGGGAAGTGTGTAAAATGGTGGGAGGTGATTTTAACACTGTAGTCTCCCAGGAAGAAGCCAGGGGAGGCATACGGAGGGACCTTTAAAAGCGATGTTGGAAGCCACGTCCCTACACGACAGTTGGAGAATGTATCATCCACAAGAGAGTTTCAGCAGCAGAACGGAAGGAAAGGAGACACACTAGTCATAACTAGTGGGTAGGCGGAGCCCAGATTGGATAGACACCTCAGATTAAAAAAGAGTGTTGACCGGCCCCTCCAGATCGGGCTCCTCCTACTCAGCTCTCCAGTTTTCAATTTGAGGTCTCAGAGGATGGTCGCTGCTGGAAGCAGCTCCTCAGAAGATTTTATTATTTTTTATCGGACAATAGACTTGGATCACCAAATGTGGTCTAGAGGTCTCAGGGGTCTCAGCGCTGCTGGACCCCAACCTCTCCCTTGGCGGATCTGTATTACCCTATATGGTGGTCCCTGCAGAACCCTGCCGGCCCGGGGGGATGAGGATGGCTTCCCTGGCGGGGACGCAAACCGCGCTGCAGGGGTCACTGCGATCCCCGCCCTGGGGGGAAGCATGGGCAGGCGCCAGAAACCCCTGGGGGTCCCTGTGGCGCTCGGCGGGGTGAGTACTCCACATTTTTATAATGTGTGTGAGTGATCCAGCGGCTGCTGCGGCAGCCGCTGTTACAGTATATGTAGTGACTGTTGTATTTTTGTCCGCAGGTGGATGCCTGCAGGACGGGGATCGCGGGACGGAGAATGGAGGAGTCCCGCGCTTTTTTTTTTAAGGCGGGGGCGTGGCTTCACGCTTCCCGGGCAGGAAGCGCTCACTGAGCGCGATTTTCCTCTGCTTTCTCTTCCGGCTGCCCCTCAGTGCGGCGGCCATTGCAGCGCTCCGGGCTCCTCACTCTCCGTTCCTCCCGCACAAGAATAAAGAAGACAGCACCGCAAAGTTTCTGTGAGTCGCTTCTGCCTATCAGGGCAGAAGCTTAAAGACTTCTCTCCCCCGCAGCGCAGGGCACTGGTCTGCCACACTGAACGTCGCTAAGTTCAGGTTAGCGAAGCTTTTTAAGTCGCCTGAGTTTTATGAGATGCGCAAAATAGCGCAATATTTTAGCGATTTTTTTTTCGTTTAGTGTGGCATTCCTTGAGGACTGTTCTGTCTGCACCTGCTACCTCATAAGAGGCACCTGGGGCTCACACATCTGTCACATTAATACAGGTTGTGGAGAGCTTGTAACTTTAACCCCTTATAAGGCGGTTAACCCTTAATGGTGGGACAGCTGGGGTAACTCTCTCTTTAAGAGTTTAACCCTTCAGCGTTCATTTTATTTTTTTCTAGAAACCACACTGTTTCTAGTTACTGTCAGGTTTAACCTGCCATTGTACTGGGTAACACACTGCAGCGCTATAGCTTGCAAACACGAAATATGAAAAATGAATTGCATCACTGCCTTAGAAATATGAAAAATTGAGAAGTCTTAGCGCATAAGATGGCCAAATTATGTGAGCCTGATAGCCACGTCAAGGCTCTTCTCGTATATCAGGTCCTAACTAATGCCAATCCTCGCTTAGAAAAGTCTGTCTGCATGGGAACATATGAATCCTCTCTTAAGACTAAAATCTACATCTCTGTGGAGGGGTAATGAACCTGGTGTAATTAAAAAGCCTGTGACCAACAGGTGGAGTGCTCAGGTAGAAGGTAAATGAATACATATCAAAAAACTGACCGGCACATCCAAACAGATCCAGTGTGAACAGGTGCTAAACCCAGAGTCACCAACTCACGCACATACAAGAAAAAAGGGTAGCACACTGCAGCGCTATAGCTTGCAAACACGAAATATGAAAAATGAATTGCATCACTGCCTTAGAAATATGAAAAATTGATAAGTCTTAGCGCATAAGATGGCCAAATTATGTGAGCCTGATAGCCACGTCAAGGCTCTTCTCGTATATCAGGTCCTAACTAATGCCAATCCTCGCTTAGAAAAGTCTGTCTGCATGGGAACATATGAATCCTCTCAAGACTAAAATCTACATCTCTGTGGAGGGGTAATGAACCTGGTGTAATTAAAGATTTTAGTCTTAAGAGAGGATTCATATGTTCCCATGCAGACAGACTTTTCTAAGCGAGGATTGGCATTAGTTAGGACCTGATATACGAGAAGAGCCTTGACGTGGCTATCAGGCTCACATAATTTGGCCATCTTATGCGCTAAGACTTCTCAATTTTTCATATTTCTAAGGCAGTGATGCAATTCATTTTTCATATTTCGTGTTTGCAAGCTATAGCGCTGCAGTGTGCTACCCTTTTTTCTTGTATGTGCGTGAGTTGGTGACTCTGGGTTTAGCACCTGTTCACACTGGATCTGTGTTTGGATGTGCCGGTCAGTTTTTTAATATTGTACTGGGTAAGACATGTCAGATCAGAACCCAGGTGCGGACCATATCCCGACTCCGCTACAAGATCGGTCTCGCGTATCTGATACACAGACATCGACCGCGTCAAGCGCAGCGGTCGGAGGACCCAGTGATGTAAAAATGGAGGCTCTCACTCGTTCGATTGATAGCCTGTCTAACCTTATAGGTTATTGGGTGTCAGCCAAACCCCCTCATGGCAGGAAGCGACACAGGCCGGTGACTTCTTTCACATATAGCGACTCAGAGAGTTCTGATGTGGAGGGTTCCCCTTTAAGTTCAGGGGGAATATCCGATTCGGATAAAGAAGATCGGCAAAGGCACTCTGCCTCTTTTTCGGGCCGTGTAGAAGCTTTTATTGAAGCTATGAGGGAGGCGTTACAGTTACAGGAGGAAGTAACTACTCGCCCTGGTAAGTCGGCCCGGATGTTTCAGGAGTCGCATAAGTCACTTTCGACTTTGCCATCCCTGATTGAGCTTAATCAAGCAGTGGAAAAGGAGCGTCTGTGTCCAGACAAACGTTTTCAGGGGACACGTCTATTTGAGTCACTGTATCCGTGTGCTACGGAATTGATTGATAATTGGATTCCTTCTCCTGAAGTGGATGTCCCTTTATCTCAGCTTAGCAAATCTTCTTTACTTCCTATTAAAGGGAAGGCGAGTCTACAGGACCCGCTGGACAGAAAAGCGGAGTCGGCGGCAAAATCCATTTACGAGGCCGCGGGTCATGGTTTCAGAGCAGTGCTAGGCTCCATGTGTGCTTATAAAGCTTCCCTGGTCTGGTTGGACCGTTTGCGGAGGAAATGTGAACCTCAAGTACCTGAGGTGGACGAACTGTTCGAATTGTTGGAAAGTGCATTCCAATATGGCCATGATGCAAGCCTGGATACTGTGTCACTGCTGTCCAGGACACAATCCTCGGCGGTCTCAGTCAGGAGAGCACTGTGGCTTAGACAGTGGACCGGTGATGCGGTTTCCAAGCAAGGTTTGCTATCTTTAGCTTACAAGGGCGGTCAGCTATTTGGATCTGACCTCACGGAGCTGATTGCCAAAGCGAAGGCAAAAGAAGCAGCTTTACCGCAGCGAAGAACTGTGGCTTCTACGCCTGGCAGACCTGGTACCAGTAGTGGTCGACGGTCCTTTCGGTCCAGGGGACGATTCGGTCAGCCCTCTTGGGGGGTCGGGTCGTCCCTCTTTTTCGGGAAAAAAGACCACTCAGAAATCCCGCACTCCCTGGAAACAAAGTTTCCGTCAAGATAAGAGGGAATCTGACAAAAAGCCCGCTAAGGCGGATTGACGCCAGGGTCCCGCTTGAGGGCTCTCGAGTGGGAGGTCGCCTGCTCCAATTCAAATTGACTTGGGTTTCCCGTGTCCCAGACTCCTGGGTGACGCGGGTTGTGTCGGCAGGCTATTTCATAGAGTTTTCTTCCCGACCCCCGAACAGTTATTGCCAATCTCGCATCCCGTCAGAGCCCGAGTTATGTGCCGCTTTACTGCAAGAAGTCAAATTTCTTCTGCAGAAGGGTGTGGTGGTACCGGTTCCACCAGAGGACAGGGGAAGAGGGTTTTATTCCAATCTTTGTGGTCCCCAAAAAGGAGGACAAGTTTCGCCCCATCCTGGATCTCAAAAGATTGAATCGGCATGTCTACACCCGAAAGTTTCGCATGGAATCGCTTCGCTCCATGGTGGCAGCCTTGTCGCAGAACGACTTTTTGGTGTCAATCGACATTCGCGACGCCTATTTACACGTTCCAATCGGAAGGGCTCACCAACGTTACCTTCGTTTTGCCATAGGACAAGATCATTACCAATTTGTGGGCCTGCCATTCGGTTTGGCCTCAGCGCCCAGAGTTTTTACAAAAATTCTGGCGCCTCTCATGGCAATACTACGAAGACAGGGAGTCACGATCCTTCCCTATCTGGACGACCTTTTGATTGTGGCGTCCTCAGAGGAGGCGGTGACGGCTCGCGATCTATCACTTCAGCTCCTGGAGGACTTCGGGTGGCTGGTCAATTGGGAAAAGTCGTCTCTGGAACCGTCACAATCAATCCTGTTTTTGGGGATGCATTTCGACACGGTACGAGCAGTGGTGTCCCTGCCTCCAGACAAGCAAGCATGTCTCCTTCGGCATGCATGGGTGATGAAGTCTTCAACGACAATGTCCCTTCGGAGATGTATGCGCCTTCTGGGGTTGATGGTGGCTTCAATGGAGGCACTTCCGTTTGCCCAATTTCATTCCAGGGCTCTCCAAAAGTTCATTCTGAACCGCTGGGATCGGTCGCAGACTTCACTGGATTGCAGTGTTATCATCTCCCACAAAGTACGAGAGTCTCTAGGATGGTGGATCTGTCCGAAAGAGTTATCCCTGGGGAAGTCTTTCCTTCCTCCGAAGTGGTCGGTCATAACCACCGATGCCAGCCTGACAGGCTTGGGGGGTGTTTGGAACGATCTCTGGACTCAGGGAGTATAGTCGTCGGAAGAGTCTGTCTTGCCGATCAACATCCTCGAATTGAGGGCGATTTTCCTTTGCCTCCAACACTGGACGGTCCCTTTAAGCGGTCTGCCTGTCCGAGTGCAGCCAGACAATGCGACGGCGGTCGCATATATCAATCACCAAGGCGGGACAAGGAGTTCCAGACTCATGGTGAAGGTATCTTGGATCCTGATATGGGCAGAGACCAGAGTTCCAGCCATCTCTGCGATCCACATTCCAGGAGTTCAGAATATCACGGCGGACTTTCTAAGTCGCGAGAAGATGGATCCCGGAGAATGGAGTCTTCATCCGGAAATTTTTGCACTGCTGTGCTCCCGTTGGGGAACTCCCCAAGTGGATCTGATGGCATCCAGGTTCAATGCCAAGTTACCGACATTCATGTCCAGGTACAAGGATCCGAAGGCTGTAGCGGTGGATGCTCTAGTGGCTCCGTTGGACCAATTCACACTAATGTGTTCCCGCCGTTTTCTTTGGTACCTCTGGTACTCCGTCGGATCAGACTAGAGAGAATCTCGGCTATAGTGATAGCCCCAGATTGGCCAAGGAGAACGTGGTTCTCGACACTGGTGTCACTCCTGGCGGCACCGCCATTTCCACTTCCTCTTCGCCCGGACCTGTTAACCCAAGGGCCCGTTCGTCATCTGGACCTGAAGTCTCTGCGTTTGACGGCGTGGCTCTTGAGACCGAAATATTGACCCGTCGAGGTTTTTCAGCCGAAGTCATTGCCACTTTGCGAGCTTCCAGAGGTCCGGCTACTACTAGATTTACCACAAGACTTGGGAAGCCTTCTTTTCGTGGTGTTCGGGTTCTTCAAGGAACCCGAGGATTTTTTCCATTCCCAATTTGTTGGCCTTCCTGCAATTCGGGCTGGACAAAGGTTTGGCAGTGAGCACCATGAGGGGTCAGGTTTCTGCTCTGTCCTTGCTGTTCCGAAAGGCTATCGCCTCGCGTAGGGATGTACGTTCCTTTTTTCGCGGAGTAACCCGCCAGTTTCCACCGCGGAAGGCGCCTGTGTCTCCTTGGCGTCTCAACCTTGTTTTGGAGGCTCTTCAACATGGACCTTTTGAGCCTATGGACTCTGTTAGTCTTTCTTTGCTCTCTTGGAAGGTTGCCTTCCTAGTGGCGGTCACTTCTTTGAGAAGGGTTTCTGAGTTGGCGGCTCTTTCTTGCTCGCCTCCCTTCCTGGAGTTTCACCCGGATCGTGTAGTGCTACGCACACGGAGCGACTTCCTACCTAAGGTGGTGTCGCAATTTCATGTTAACCAGGATATTGTGTTGCCCTCTCTTTGTCCGAGGCCAAGGAATGCGAAGGAACGGGCCTTGCACGCATTGGATTTGGTGCAGGCTTTGAAGTTTTATTTGACTGTTACTCAAGGTTTTCGGAAGTCGGACTCTCTGTTTGTGATTCCAGCAGGTCGTCGACGTGGTCAACGAGCTTCCAAGGATTCTATAGCTCGTTGGATTCGGTCGGCCATTTTGGAAGCTTACTGACTTAAGGGCGAACCTTGCCCGATTAAGGTTCGAGCTCACTCCACGAGGGCTGTGGGCTCATCATGGGCCTTCCATCAAGGGGCCTCGGCAGCTCAGCTCTGCCGAGCGGCTACCTGGCGCTCTGTCCACTCTTTTACAAAATTTTATAAGGTGGACGTTAGTGCTTCCGCTGATGCAGCCTTGGGACGTAGGGTCCTACAGGCTGCGGTAGTTTAAAGTTCCCTTTAACTTGTGTTTTAGCGCTAGTTGCGCAGTTTCTTAGGTTGTTGGGTTCTGCCGTTTCTGTTTTTTTTCCCACCCTTTATTTTTGGACTGCTTTGGGACGTCCCACTAGTTATGACTAGTGTGTCTCCTTTCCTTCCGTTCTGCTGCTGAAAGACGGATTTTGGTAAGAACTTACCTGTAAAATCCTTTTCAGCGAAGGAAGGAAAGGAGACACAGCTCCCTCCCTTGGCAGAAGTGTGTTGTTGTATTTACAGATGCGGCGTGACCCTTCTCTGATAGCGATTATCTGGGCCGAGGTCGGCGCGCTACAGCTCTGTTCCAGCATCGCCAGCTCATCGCAGTGGTCAGGTCCAGTGAGTAGTGCCTGGAACTGTGTGGTTTTTACCTAAATGCATGCATAACCTGTACTCTTGTTTTTTTGTCTCTGAAGTCCTTCAGAAGGGGTTATGTTGCTCCGCTGGTGATATTGCTCTTCCTTAAGCTTGTGTACAACTGGAGAGCTGAGTAGGAGGAGCCCGAGCTGGAGGGGCCGGTCAACACTCTTTTTTAATCTGAGGTGTCTATCCCATCTGGGCTCCGCCTACCCACTAGTTATGACTAGTGTGTCTCCTTTCCTTCCTTCGCTGAAAAGGATTTTACAGGTAAGTTCTTACCAAAATTCGTCTTTACGCACTACTCACACCCGCATGATTCGTGGTCACGCATTGATCTTCTCTTGACAAGTGAGGCTTTGATGCAAAGGGTGGAGGAGATTGATATAGAAAATATGGTGATTTCAGACCATAGTCCAGTGTTAGCAAGTGTAGTTGACAAAGCTCAGAGGACAGGACTATATTTGGCGATTCCCCACTTTTTAGGCGACAGACGAAAACTTTCACAGGATTTTGAGAGAGTTGTGGGTGGACTACACACTGACGAATCAGGAACATAGAGGAGAGATAAGGTTGTTTTGTGAGACGGCCAAGGCAGTATTGAGGGGGAAAGTGATGGGATACACAACAAAGGCAAAACGACAGGTGCAAGTAAAATTTCAAGAAGCCAGTCGGTTAGTTAGGGAAGCATATACGGTCTTTCTGGAAAAACCATCAAGAGTGACGAAAGCAAAGTGGGTGGAGGCGAAGGGAGACTTTGAAAACTGGGCGGAAAGGAAGGAGAATATGTACAGGAGGCTGAGTTGACGCGCTACGGGAAGAAGGCAGGAAAATTAATGGCAAACTTGGCAAGGGGAAGGCGACCAATGACTCATATAACGGCACTGAGGAATGCTATGGGAAACAAAACAACAGATCCGAAGGAAATAAATGATATCCTGGGAGACTTTATGCAGATCTATACAAAGAAGAGGGGGGAAGGATAGGAGTGGGGAACGCAAATGACTAGGTTTACAGAGGAGCATCTACAGATATTGAATGGGGAGGTGACAGAGGAAGAAATAGGGGAAGTCATAGGAGAGCTGAGTTCAACGAAAGCCCCGGGGCCAGACAGGTTAAATGGCAGTTTCTTCAAGATTTTAAAGGAACAACTCTTACCTGTATTGAAGGAGTTATTTAATAAGATATTAGGGGAGAGCGAGTCTCGGCTACCCTTAATACAGCATACATTAAGCTCATCCCTAAAGCAGGAACGAATTTAGAGGACCCAACTAGTTATAGGCCTATCTCGTTAATCAACCAGGATCTGAAAGTTTTGGCAAAGTTGATGGTTAATAGATTGGCATCGATATTGCCAGAGATTATAGATCTCCCCCAGGCGGGATATGTTAAGGGACGCTCGGCAGTGACAAACATTAAGAAAGTAATGTTGGCAATTGACATAGCTAAGCGACAAGGGGGAGAAATTCCAGTCTTGGTTATCTTGGATGCAGAAACAGCATTTGACAATGTGAGGTGTTCATGGCTGGAACATCTGGGTTTGCATGTAGCCTTTAGAAACTTTGTGCAGGTGCTGTACGCAAGCCCTCATGCTAGG
Organism: Oophaga sylvatica; assembly: GCA_033576555.1. NCBI lineage: Eukaryota > Metazoa > Chordata > Amphibia > Anura > Dendrobatidae > Oophaga > Oophaga sylvatica. The sequence goes on along the minus strand of JARQOD010000005.1, from coordinate 436,925,300 downwards.
GTGAACACCCTGGGATTCTTATTAAGAACTTTTCCTTTGTTAAAAGGAACCAGCAGGGCCAGCGTCAGTACCCGGGCATGTGCCGGGGCCCTGAGCAGGCGGGGGGCCCACTCGCCGTCGGGGACCCCGGCGCCCGTTAGCGGATGAGAGCGGTACCAGCGCTGCCACTAGGCCCCCTCCTCCCCCCCTTGCTCAGGGTCCCAGCAGCTGGCACAATACTTACCTCTCCCCGTGCCTCCGGGCTCCAGGGGGCGCCTGCAGGGCGTCCGCGCTTCCTCTCACAACAAAGAAACTAAGCAGAAGGAGGGCACCACTCAAGACAAATGTGTATGTATAAAGGGCTTCACCAAAGAGGCAATTTAAGAGCAATGACAAGAAAAAAAAAAGAAAGAAAAGAAATGCCTCAAATTGACTGGGAACACCCGTATTAGGAAATGTATAAACAATTTTATTAATGGGTATCCAAAAAATGTGCAAGAAAAACACAATCACATTAAAAACATATACAAAAATATGCCATAAAATGATGGCAATGAATACCCCCACACAACTGATACCAAGCAGCATAAGAAATATAACAGGCTCCAAGAAGGAAGTGTACACTGTGAAATTAATAAGGAAACACACAAGATATGCAATGATAAGTAAACTGGGTACCTGGACAATTCACAGCACCATATGGAAAAAAAAAACAATATAAATAGCACCGGTCTGATGCATACAAATATATAAGCAATAATACAAACCCAGAAATGTTTAAACTCATCTAGAATGCAATGGATGATAATGTGCGCTCCTAAAAGGCATGAAGTCAAAGAAGCCAAATTCATAGCATGACAAATGCCAGCACAGTGAAAAGAATCATGAGGAGCCATGGCTGCTGCAGGGAAGCAGAGGGAAAGAGGGGGGATTCAGAAAGAACCCCACGCGTATCGCCACACCACACGTGGCTTCCTCAGGGGAAATAAGATGTTAAACCAGCACATGTCAGGAATATATATACCCAGATGTATTAAAGTAGATAATGAACAGCTGAAATACTAACCATGTGTAGCAAAAAATGCTTGGAGAGAGCATGGTTTGCAGTCATCTTGTCAATGTTCAATAAAGTTTATTCAAGAAAAAAAAAAAGCTGAAACACACATGACCGCTCGCAGCAAAAGTGAAGTGTCTGTCCTCCTTCCTTTCATCCAATTTCCTTCCCAGTGTGGTCTTTCCACAATGAGGAAGAGGATAACAGATGTAAAACCACCTTGTCCAAGTGCCAGTGACAGTCAACTGAACGCAAGATTAGTAAAAATTATAAACACCATATTCAGACATCGGTATGGCACTCTAGATCCGTGTCTGTCTCGTACGTGACATTAAGCTAAACCAAAGTACCTCGGTGCCAATAGGCAGGTGGAGCCGACACTTTTTCTTAAAATATCTTTTGGCCGCCTAGTGGTGTAGGGTATACCTATGGTTTCCTGTGTTCCTCAATGAAGCGACGAAGAAATGGATTGCAATGAAAATTAACAACTTTATATTCAATAGCTATCCCTGGACCCACCATTAAATAAGTCATGGTCACAGCTCACATCCTGCCCCTCCCTTCACAATGATACTTGCTCCGATCAGAGCTTGCTCTCAAAATGCTGAAGAAGTCAGTGAGTGAGAGCCAGGCTATTGTTGCCCATGTCCCTGGGGCTTTTGATAAGACTAAATGACTAAATATATATATATTTTTTTTACTTTAAAAAAAAATTAGCAAAGTATAAGATAAATACCTGATGTAAATAGTAGGTAACTTTTTACTTTGTCCCACCACCAGGTATAAATTGTATATTGAGCAGGTTCTGAATATGAAGCCAGTGATGATCAGTGGATTTATTAAAAATGTAGGAATTCTTACGTTGTGAATATATGTGTACTCAGAGCATGCTGTGTACTTGGCAAGAAAGGCAATCTCTGCATATTTATTGGCTGTGAAACATGCCATGTGGGACTCAAGCTTGGCTCTCAAGCACCCACGATACTCGATGCGTACCTGATCACCCCAGTGCTCACTCAGGTGGCGTGCATGCTCGCTCATCAGTACTCCCTGCTCCTTTGCCACACTTCTGATGAAAGTTGTTACTTATTCTGCTTTCAGGGCTCCAGGGAGCAACTAGCAATTGCAGAATTTGCAAGAGCACTTCTGGTTATTCCAAAAACCCTTGCTGTGAATGCCGCACAAGACTCTACTGACCTGGTTGCAAAGCTGCGAGCTTTCCATAATGAGGCCCAAGTCAACCCAGAGCGTAAAAATCTGAAGTGGTAAGGAACTAAACTCATTACTTTTGTTTGTGTGTGTCTATGGTTTTTAATGTACAGCTAGTAAGTAAAGCTGATCCCTATCATATCCCCAGCTAAGCGTGTGATTTATTTTTAAGTTGCATGATCACATGCAATTCCTCAGTTTATAGGCTTTTAGGTGTGAAATTAATTGCTGCTCAGCAGCAAAACATGTTTTGGACAGGTTTTCCCTTCATCTTTTAGGGTCCATAAGTTACTACTGTAGTAAAATATTCGCAGCAGACAGTACCTTATTAATAAGTCTTAGAAGGTGGGGCAAGCTCGCACACCAGACTGGCACTGCTGCATCCTATGCCAGTGGAATTAATATCCAGTGTGGGCATAACACGAGTGCTGCGACCAAACTGCGGTCGTTGATCTGCTGTAGCGTTCACATTGTGTCTGAGCGAGAGTTTCATCGCTGCAGATTTCGTTGCAGATATTTCAGCAGTTGAAATTTGGTTCATATGAATGGGACACTTGCAGAACTTTCCTCAACAAAATCCAGTGTGAATTCACCCTAAAGATACATTCACCCAAGTATTTGCTGTGGCGTTGATATTGCAGATTTTCTGCATTTATTAGTTAAATTAGCAATGAGCTTTCTATAAGTCTCATCCACATTTCTAGAACTGAAAGACACTGCATGTTTTGTGCGGAGAAAATATGCAGCAACATAATCTCGCCAAAAACTCAACTTGGTAACTTAAAGGGTCAACCCCTGGACGCTTTTAAGCTATTACTGTGGGCATACAGGTAATAAAATTGTTAAACTAGTCTTACTTGTACGCTTCATAGCTGTGGTCTATATGTTGAGAAATGCACTTTTAATATGTTAATGATTTCTTCCAGGCTACTTCTATGGGCAGTGTCTTCATCCTGCTTCTGCAAAGGCGAGTCATTGTGCAGAAGCAGAACGAAGACACTTGCATAGGAAGGCAGATAAGGCACCCATACTTGCGCAAGCGTGGGATTACAGCGCCGCAGCTGCATGTCACATGTCAGTGTGACGTGTATTGGAGTGGGATGCTATTGTAATTGAGAGGAGGCAGGGATTTCAACCAGGCACCACACACCCCGGAGCCTGGAAGAAATCATTAACCTAAAACATTAAGTGTATTTCTCAACATCTATATCGCAGCTATGAGGCATACAGATAAGACTTGGTTTCCATTTTATTACTTGTATGCCCATAATAACAGCTTGTGTTCCATGGGGTGACAGATTCCCTGTAACCTAAGGAGGACTTTAGGTGTTAGGTAGCAGCAAAAAAAAAAAAAAAAAGAATGTCCATTGATTTATAAAATGAAAAGTTATGCCGTTTTCTAATGTTTGTGTACCTACTGGTCGTGGTTTTCAAGTTCTGCTTGCAATCATTGAATAGAAAATCTCATATTACTGGAGCTACAGCTATAGCCTATATCCATGTCTGAAAATTATTTTGATTTATTCAATTTGGTGTCTTTTCCAGGATTGGTCTTGACTTGCTGAACGGAAAGCCGAGGGATAGCAAGCAGGCAGGGGTCTTTGAGCCCACTGTTGTCAAGACAAAAAGCCTTAAGTTTGCCACAGAAGCTGCAATTACAATCCTGCGAATTGATGATCTCATCAAATTGCATCCAGAAAGTAGAGAGGATAAAGGCAAATATCATGAGGCAGTGCAATCTGGATCAATTGAAGGCTAATGTATCATAGAAACCTGAGCTTTCCTTTTTTGTATTACTGTAATTTATAACTAGTAACTTTGTTTATCTTGCACTTCTTGGTCTTGTACCAAAAATACATCAACCAAACACTTAATAAATGTAAAGTGTGAGCTAATTTTTCTACCTTTATTATTCAGTTAAAACTTCATTGTCATTTTCTCCGGTGGTCACATTATGCCAGCTGAAGCTCCTTTAATTGCTTCTTGCCCTAGAGAACACCACATGCAGTGTTCACTGTTGAATCCTGGGGCGCATGCAATGAGTACATTCTGAATCTGGTCAGTACCAGCATCAGGATGTACTTTGTGGGTGGAGTCAGCTTGCTCTGCTTTCCAGTCCCACTGACAGCAGCCCACGTCCCCTCCCGTGGGATGCATATGGCCCACGCCCCTGTCACGCACAGTGTGGGAAGACAAGTGCAACACGAAGGGAGCCCAACACTAGGAAAAGATGGAGTGGAGACCCCTGGGCAGAACTAAAGTCACCCTGTCTACCCTAAACGTCCCTATATAGGTTCTGCACCTATCGCTGAGCATGAACCTAATCCTCCCTGACCCTGGCAAATAAGCCCTGCTTAGGGAAGGACTGGATGAGCACTAGTTGATCCCCCACTTCAACTAAAGACAGCTGGGATAGACAAACAAGGGGAACACTTATCTTGAGTAGACTCTGGAGGATGTCTGTGTTACCTCTCTAACACCAAAGAGGAAGATAGCCGACTGCTATAGCTTCAAGACTCAACGGGGGAAAGGGAAATATCACCAGCGATTCCCAGGAGCACAAAGGAACACTATAAACAAGTTTGGCAATAAGAGCCGGGGGGAGGTTGCTACTGGGTCCTAGAGTCAGATTGATTAGGAAGGCGTCTGCAAAGCCAACTGCAGAGACCTTCTGTAGCCTCTGACACACCTGTGAAACCCCCCCCCCTCCCGTGGGATGCATATGGCCCACATCCAGCTTCTTGGGTTCTATAAATGTAAGATGAGCAGTGAAGAATTTCCCACCGTGAGGAGACAGTGTGTATAAACTTGCTGCTGCAAGGTCTTTTCAAAACTCATCACAAGAGTTGACCGCTCTCCAGACTGACGCAAATCTGGAAACACTGTTGCAAGTAGCAACATCATCAGTACCACCTAACATCACAGCAAAGAGGAGTTCTGCCATCACATTAGGGATGAGTTGTTTGACCAAATATAGCACGATAAATTTCAAGTTGATTTTATACAGCCCTCAAATTGTTATAAATGGCTACTGGCAGAAAACATGTTCTCCACCCCTGCATCAGACTAAAGTGAGTCTACAGTAACATTTTTATCACAGAATCTAATTATGAGCCTAAAGGTCTGGAGTGCATTCTACCCTAGGAGGAATGGCAGGAAACTTTCTGTATTAAACATGACACTAATTATTCCATTGGTGTTGCATTTAACCTCTTATTGCATACTGGCGTACATTTGAGTGAGCATTGGGGTCACTTAGAGTTGAAGAGCTGTGCTCTTTCCCCACAATGTAGATGCATTGCATAGATAGCATGTATGTGTAACAGCGGTTGGAGCCATAGAGCTGTTACTCGATCATGTGGCACTGATGGGTAACCATGGCAGTCGGGGGCCTGCTGAAGGCCTCCATTGCTGCTTTATTGTGCTTTTGATGCTCAGCTATATAGGCTGAGCTTCATAGGAGACCTTAATTCACTATAGGTTTTATTACTGTGGTATTGTACAACCCCTGGCAAAAATTATGGAATCACTGACCTTTGAGGATGTTCATTCAGCTATTTTATTTTGTTGAAAAAAAAAAACAGATCACAGACATGACGCAAAACTGAAGTCATTTCAAATGGCAACTTTCTGGCTTTAAGAAACACTAAAAGAAATCAAGAACAAATAATGTGGTAGTCAGTAATGGTGATTTTTTTAACCAAGCATAGGGAAAAAAATATGGAATCACTCAATTCTGAGGGAAAAAATTATGGAATCATGAAAAACAAACAATCAAAAAAACGCTCCAACACATCACTAGTATTTTGTTGCACCACCTCTGGCTTTTACAACAGCTTGCAGTCTCTGAGGCATGGACTTAATGGGTGTCAAACAGTACTCTTCATCAATCTGGCTCCAACTTTCTCTGATTGCTGTTGCCAGATCAGCTTTGCAGGTTGGAGCCTTGTCATAGACCATTTTCTTCAACTTCCAGCAAAGATTTTCAATTGGATTGAGATCCGGACTATTTGCAGGCCATGACATTGACCTTATGTGTCTTTTTTCAATGTTTTCACAGTTTTTGCTCTATGACAGGATGCATTATCATCTTGAAAAATGATTTCATCATCCCCAAACATCCTTTCAATTGATGGGATAAGAAAAGTGTCCAAAATATTGACATAAACTTGTGCATTCATTGAAGATGTAATGACAGCCATCTCCCCAGTGCCTTTACCTGACATGCAGCCCCATATCATCAATGACTGTGGAAATGTACATGTTCTCTTCAGGCAGTCATGTTTATAAATCTCATTGGAAGGGCACCAAACAAAAGTTCCAGCATCACCTTGCCCAATGCAGATTCGCGATTCATCACTGAATATGACATTCACCCAGTCATCCACAGTCACGATTGCTTTTCCTTAGCCCATTGTAACCTTGTTTTTTTCTGTTTAGGTGTTAATGATGGCTTTCGTTTAGCTTTTCTGTATGTAAATCCCATTTTCTTTAGGTGGTTTCTTACAGTTCGGTCACAGACGTTGACTCCAATTTCCACCCATTCGTTCCTCATTTGTTTTGTTGTGCATTTCCTGTTTTGGAGACATTGCTTTAAGTTTCCGGTCTTGACGCTTTGATGTCTTCCTTGGTCTACCAAGTATGTTTGCCTTTAACAACCTTCCCATGTTTGTATTTGGTCCAGATTTTAGACACAACTGACTGTGAACAACCAACATCTTTTGCAACACTGGGTGATGATTTACCCTCTTAGTTTGATAATCCTCTTCGTTTCAATTGACATCTCTTGTGTTGGAGCCATGATTCATGTCAGTCCACTTGGTGCAACAGCTCTCCAAGGTGTGATCACTCCTTTTTAGATGCAGACTAACAAGCAGATCTAATTTGATGCAGGTGCTAGTTTTGTAAATGAAAATTTACAGGGTGATTACATAATTTTTCCCTCAGAAAAATTATGGAATCACTCAATTCTGTTTACTTGGTTAAAAAATAACCATTACTGACTACCACATTATTTGTTCTTGATTTCGTTTAGTGTTTCTTAAAGCCAGAAAGTTGCCATTTTAAATTACTTCAGTTTTGTGTCATGTCTGTGATCTGCTTTTTTTCAAGAAAACAAAACAACTGAATGAACATCCTCTAAGGCCGGTGATTCCATAATTTTTGCCAGGGGTTGTAGAATATAGTACGAGCAACTATATGATTGTTGGGTCTCAAGTCCCCTAACGGGAATAAAAAAATAGTAAAAATATTAAAACCCCACTTTACTCCATTAAAGAAATAATTAAAAAATGAAAATGGTATGCAGTGTCGCTCAAATTCCAGTCTATCATGATATTTACATGTACAGTAAACAAAGAGAATAATCACAACTCCCTACAAAAAAAGCCATTAAAAACTCAAATATTGTATGTACCCAAATTGATAAACATTAAGCTTAAGATGCTAAAAACAAGTGCTTGCAAAGCTCAGTCAACAGAAAAATAGTGCCAAAATGTTTTTTGTTTTTTTTTAATACAAACAAGTAGTTTTTCTTTTCCACCACTTAGAATTTTTTTCATTTTGGGTGCAAGTCAATGAGTCTGGAAACCGTCTGAGTGCTATCTGATTTCCATGGACTAAGATCAGAGTGTAAATTGCATCAGCCCAATTTTTATGGGTAAGAGATTTTATGGCTGTCTGCACCTGCTTGAACTATAACTGGAGAAGTACCTGTCGTACTGTTGTATAGATTAGTGGCACAAAATCGTGATTCCAACACATCTGTGAAAATAAAAATGTGGTCAGTCACTTTAACTCATTCTAGAGCCAGCAATATACAGCAGATATGGGAAGCAAACTGCAACATTTTTTTTATGAAATCCAATTGCAAAAAATATTTTTAGCGCTCGCTGCATGCATTAAAGTAAGAAACAAAATTGGCCACAAAGGTGGACAGCCTCTTTTAAGGGGTTAAAGAGTTATTCCCATCATTATCACATCCAAAACTCAGGTGATAATTTTACAGATTGATGTGGGTCTGACTGAATGCTGAGGAGAGCCATAAGATCAAATAATTAACCTCAATACATAAGAGATTGAGAAGAACTACCCATAAAGTGTATTATTTCACCTTACATGAGCTTTTACAGATTAGTGTGACACTAAAGATGGCTGCCATTTCCTGTTTCACCACAACATGTGCTTGTATCCAAGATGACGCCCACTCTAATGACATCATAGATCCGCCTATGATGACGCCCACTCTGATGACCTCATGGACCTGCCCAGCCTGATGACCTCATAGATCCACCCACGATGATGCCCATTCTGATGAACTTGTGGACCAACCGAGCCTGGTGACCTCATGGATCTTCCCAAGATGACGCCCATTGCCCAACCCACTAACCAATGGAATACATCCGATAACTCCCATTACAGCTGACCGAGCCCCTTACAGGGGATATATGAACCTATGTTTGAGTCAATAAATCTCTCTTGCCCTCTTGGAGCTATGCCATATTTTTGATCAAAGAGAGGTTACATCTGTGTGTCTGGTGTGATTCTTTAGTGCGCACTTGATCAATACAAATTAGACCAGAAGCAGGCAACTAGTGAACATTTCTTATTGTTCAACCTAACACATGTTCTGTTGAAATGGAGCCTACTCAAACCCACTTTATTTATGGGACTGCCAGAAAAGGGGAATGTGCCCTACAAGTAATTGTGTTTTCTGGAGTTCATCATGAGTGCACCACCAGGAGGTAGTCCTTATCTTTGGTAGGGACTGGCACACACACGAGGATAAATATCCCCTACCTGTACACCACCCACCAGTGACTTTCTAAGTACCACACCAGGATGGATGGAACTCTTTTATAGAAATTCCTTCTACATACGTTTACCTCACATAGCAGAAAGGAAATTCAATGGAGGGAATTTGAGGGGTGATGTCATGATGGACACTTAGAGACAATTACCGGTAGGACGAATTCCTCCTTTATTCGAACGTCCATGACAGCACTACAGAGAGAGGGGATCCGCCCCTTAGGAACAGGAAACCTACAGATATAAAAGGGCGGCACCTCTCCCACACATCAGTTGGTTTCCTGTTCCTAAAGGACGGGTTTCCTACAGATGAAGATCTTCAGGAGGACCCAGGCCGGCCGGTCGACCCAGGTAGCGGGGGGGATCTCCTACCTCGGCCGGTGCGGAGCCCCTGGAAGCGCCACGGTGGGTCCGGGTAGGATTCCACGGCAGTGTGCGGAGCAGGTGGAGCAGTATCCAGAGGATCTCTGTCTCCCAGCCAGCGCCGGTAGGTAAGTATTCCCCCCCTCTCCCTGGTCGCGATGCCTTCTCCCTGTCCTCTCCTGTGGTCCTGTCATGGTGGGGGCCTCTTGAGGGTGCAGCCGTGATTTTTTTTAAAAAAAAAAAATTTAAAATTTGAATTTCCCGCCGCGTCACTGCTGTGAGCGGCGCGGCGGGGGTTTTTTGAATTTCCCGCCGCGCGTCTCTGTTATGGATAGCGCGGCGGGGGTTTTTTGAATTTCCCGCCGCGCGTCGCTGCTATGGACGGCGCGGCGGGCGGTTTTGAATTTCCCGCCGCGCGTCACGGCTATGGATGGCGCGGCGGGGTTTTTGAAAATTCAGTCGTGCGCCGCTGTTGCAGCAGCGCGGCTGGGGTCGGGAGAGATCTCCGCTCGGAGGGGCGATGCAGCGGGGGATTATACTTACCTCCATCGGTATGGTGGGGTCCGTGCGAGCGGGGGGAAAAAGGGGGCGGAGTCTCCACCACCGGAACCGGAAGTGAGACGCCGGCCGGCGTTTTTGAAAATTTTGGCGGCTGCATCATCGGACGGCGCCTGCTGTGGGGACGGCGGGGAGGTGCGGGGGGGGCCGTGGGGCGGGGAGTAGGAGGGGGTGGACCCCTGGCCAGACCTGCTGATCCGGATATTCGGGGGAGGATATAAGGAGCCTAGGAAAGAGGTAAAGCGCTTCTGCCCCATTTTTTTACGATGGACACTGCAGAGGCTCCCTCGGTGCAACAGGAGAGCCAGCAGCAGCAGACAGAGCGCTCCTCTTCAATGGCCAGGAGCACCAGCCGCAGAAGTTCCGCAGCTGGGAAAAAGCCCCCTCCCCGTGATCCGGTACCTACTGCTGTACAATCTGGGTAAGAGATCGTCAGATTTAGAATACCCAGTAATACAGTTTTTTCCCCATTTTGTGTTACTAGGGGAAGAAGTGTTCGGTGAAAAGCAAGCACAGGAATGTGCCTTTTGCGCTTGCCCTCTGCCTGACGCTTGCCCTAAGAGGTTGTGCCAGCCGTGCATGCAACAGACGGTAGGGCATTTTTAAGGGGAAGGGCAGGGGCATGGGATGACATAGTAAACCCCCCCTATGCCCCTTCCCTTTTTAGATAGCGGAGGAGACTCCAGATTTCACCGAAAGCCTGAAGGAGATAATAAGAGCAGAGTTGAAAGCGTCCTCAAGACACGGAGAATTTTCCAGGCGTAGAAATGTACCAGTTTTATCTGATTCAGAGTCACCTGCCGCCCATGATAGGGGTGAAGTTGTGTCAGGACCCTCCTCGCCTTCCTCTTCGGCTTCCTCCTCGTCTTCTACGGAAGACGCTACCCGTTTTTGTTTTCCCTTGGACCAGATGGACAAATTTGTCAAATCAGTTAGGTCCACCATGGGGGTAGAAGAGGCGAAACCAGAGCCCTCAGTACAGGATCTGATGTTTGGTGGTCTAGATCCAAAAAAACGGAGATCCTTTCCACTAAACAGTAGCATCCAAGGCCTTATAGACAGAGAGTGGAAGAAGCCTGAAAAAAGAGGCTCCTTACCCCAAGCGTTTAAACGGAGATATCCCTTTGAAGATCCCCTGACGGGTAAATGGGATAATCAGTGTATAAAGATAAATTGTGTGCACAGCCTGAAAGGTGCCAGAGTAGGTTCCTACACCGTGAAGATAATGAAAAGAGAACTCGGCACTCAACTTAGCGAAAAGGGTAAATATTTATTGTAGTCCACGGTAGTGAAACGTTTCGGTCCTAAATTTCGGACCTTCATCAGCCACATTAAGTACCGGGAGGGGGTAGAAATACCCAATTCAGAGGTAAGCAGTAGATACTGTTGGGATCAGGTAGATCTCCAAAGTAAGGGTTAAAGGTGAGTATCTGGGTGAGAGTTTTAAGTCAGGTCTCCGCTGCATGCCGTGGGAGGGACGCGGTATCCGCCGCTGGTCCTTGTGCAGTCTTACTTTGGAGATCTACCTGATCCCAACAGTATCTACTGCTTACCTCTGAATTGGGTGCCGAGTTCTCTGGTAAATGGGATAAGGCCCCGAAGCTGGATGCAGCAGTGGCGAAGGCTTCTAAAAAAATCCTCCATCCCATTTGATGATATGGGGTCTTTGAAAGATCCACTAGACAGGAAGGCAGACTCCTTCTTGAAAGGCACATGGGAGATGTCGGCAGGTGCCCTGAGGCCGGCAGTTGCAGCCACTTGCGCAGCCAGGTCATTGATGGTCTGGCTAGACCAGTTAGCTTCCCAGTTAATAGATGGAACCTCCAGGGGGACAATTCGGAAGACCTTGCCAATAATTCAGAACGCAGCGGCTTTCCTGGCTGATTCCTCAGTGGACTCAGTAAGAATGGCTGCCAGAGCGGCAGGGCTGTCTAATGCAGCACGAAGGGCATTATGGTTGAAATGTTGGCCGGGCGATATTCAAGCCAGATCTCGCCTCTGTTCCATTCCGTGTGACGGCGAATATCTTTTTGGCCCGGTCCTGGACGAGCTTTTAGAAAAGGCAGAGGACGACAAGAAAAAGTTTCCCAGTCTATCAACCCCTTCCTATAAAAGACCTTTCAGCAGAAGGAGGTTCAGCTACCGAAGGTCGTCCAGAGAACGGCCAAATGGGATGAAAAGAGGCGAAGAGGTACAGGGTTTATGTTTAGAGGTCCACCTAGGGAAACAAAAAAAACCCTCGCAATGACTAGCAATGCCGGTAGGAGGCAGATTGAAGGCCGCCTACCGGCCTGGTCGGAAATCTCAAACAGTAGCTGGATCCTTAACATCATAGCTACAGGGCTGCGGTTAGAATTCTCCTCGGTACCTTGGGATAACTTTAAAGTTACCCCACTCAGGTCATCGCCATCGGAGCAGGCCGCTCTAGAGTTGGAGGTTCAGGAGCTTTGCGCTAAGAATGTCTTAGTGGAGGTGCCAGAAGCAGAGCGGGGTAAGGGGTTTTACTCCCCTCTGTTTTTGATCCGTAAACTGGATGGGTCTTTTAGAACAATTATTAATTTGAAAGCCCTCAATAAATTCCTGATTATTCACCCATTTAAAATGGAAACGGTCAGCTCAGCAATAAAGCTTCTGTTTGAAAATTGCTTTATGGTGGTGTTAGATCTGAAAGACGCTTATTACCACATACCGATCCATATGGAGCATCAGCGTTTCCTCAGAGTAGCAATCCAGATGGGGGAATCACTGCGACATTTTCAATTTAGCGCCCTTCCCTTTGGCTTGGCGGTTGCCCCACGAGTATTCACTAAGGTTATGTCGGAGGTCATGGCCCACTTACGTGAATCAAATATGCTCATAGTCCCCTACCTTGACGACTTTCTTATCATAGGAAAGACGGCAGAGCATTGCCTAGAGCAACTGAAAAGAGCGATTTCTACCTTAGAGCGGCTGGGATGGCTAATAAATACCAAAAAGTCTCGTTTGAATCCGATGAGGGTTCAGCAATTTCTAGGGCTAATTCTGGATTCACAAAATCAGAACTGTAGTTTACCGTCAGACAAGTTAATTCGCTTACGGTACCAGGTCCTAAACGCTTCCAGTAACCCCTCCATGTCGCTTAGGAAGGCCATGTCTCTTTTGGGCTCCCTCTCGTCCTGCATTCCCGCGGTTCGGTGGGCCCAATTTCACACAAGGGCACTGCAAGCTGAGGTCTTGCTGTATCAAAATTTGCTAGGTGTTACCTGGAAGGCCAGCTATCCTTGTCCCAGGCTACTATAAGATCCCTGGATTGGTGGAAGAATGAGACAAACCTGTCTAAGGGGGTTCCCTGGGAATATGACATATCCCGAATAGTCACAACAGATGCTAGCCCCTCTGGTGGGGGGCTCATATGGGGGACGTTATTGTTCAGGGCTCATGGGAGCAGGATCAAATTCAAATGTCTTCTAATATGAAGGAATTAGCAGCGGTAGAGCTAGCGATTAAAAAACTCCTTGTCTATCTACAGGGTCACCACGTTCGAGTGCTCTCCGACAATCGTGTCACAGTCGCATACATCAACCACCAGGGTGGTACTCGTTCCGGTCCTCTCATGGAAGTGGCAAGGCGCCTACTTCAGATAGCAGAACGACACTTTCTTTCTCTAACGGCTCTACATATAAGGGGAGAAGAAAATACCAAGGCGGACTTCTTAAGCCGCAATCTCCTGAGCCAAGGAGAGTGGTCATTAAAGACTTCCATCTTCGACCTGATTGTGCGGAAATGGGGTCTACCGGAAGTAGATCTCTTTGCTACCAAAAGCAACAGGAAAGTGAGACAGTTCTGCTCTCTGAATCCCAAAGAACGCCCTCTGGCAGTGGACGCTCTTCTATTACAGTGGGATTTCAATGTAGCCTACGCCTTCCCTCCCCTGTCCTTACTCCCCCTAGTATTGAGGAAGGTCAGGAAGGACAGGGCAAGGATAATATTAATCGCTCCTTTTTGGCCCAGGAGGGCATGGTTTTCATGTCTCAGAAACATGTCGATAGCCGACCCGTGGGTCCTGCCGGACATTCCCGATCTGCTCTCCCAGGGTCCAGTCTACCATCCTCGAGTAGCGGGCCTCCACCTGACGGCGTGGATTTTGAACGGTCGCTGCTGACAGATAAGGGGTTTTCTGCTAATGTAATTAATACTCTCCTTAAAAGCAGAAAAGAGGTTACAACTAGGATCTACGCTAGGATTTGGAAGAAATTTCTTCAGAGCTCGGCGGTTGTAGCAGGGGACACAACACCGATAACCAGATTCTAGAATTCCTACAAAAGGGTCTGGACTTAGGTCTCTCCACAAGCACCCTTAAGGTGCAAGTTTCAGCTTTGGGGGCACTCTTTAGTTGCAACATCGCAAATAATTACTGGGTCAGTAGATTCATTAAAGCTGCGGGTAGGTCGAGACCCATAGTGAAGGTGAGAATCATGCCATGGGACTTAAATCTTGTTCTCACTGCTTTAACAGAGCCCCCTTTTGAACCTATATCAGCAGCATCAATAAAAATTCTTTCCCTTAAGACCGCTTTCCTGGTAGCATTAACCTCGGCTAGGAGGGTAAGTGACATCCAGGCACTATCTAGACTATCTCCTTACACTCAGGTCCTGAATGACAGGATAATACTTAGGCCGGATCCGGCATACCTACCTAAGGTGTCTTCCGCTTTCCACAGAACACAGGAAATTATTCTCCCTTCGTTCATCCCTAATCCATCTAATCAAAAAGAGATGAAACTTCATACTTTAGATGTTAGAAGATGTCTGCTGCAATATTTGGCAGTCACTGATCCCTGGAAAAGGGACAATGCATTGTTTGTCTCTTTTCAAGGAATTAACAAAGGCCGTAGATTAACAAAGAGCTCGTTGGCCAGATGGATTAGGGAAGCAATTTCTCTGGCATACACCTCGAGGGGCAAGCAGCCACCTGAGAGGCTAAGGGCGCATTCCACTCGAGCTGTGGCGACTTCATGGGCAGAAAGGGCAGAAGTCTCGGTTGACCAGATATGTAAGGCAGCTACGTGGTCTTCTCCACACACGTTTTACACTCATTATAGATTAGATTTGGGTGCTTCCTCAGACCTTTCTTTCGGACTAAGGGTGCTGCAGGCAGTAGTCCCTCCCTAAATAGTTATTACTCTCTGTAATTCTCTCTGTAGTGCTGTCATGGACGTTCGAATAAAGTCTAAGTTACTTACCGTTAACGGTATTTTTCGAAGTCCATGACAGCACCCTTACATTCCCACCCAGGTTCTATGTGCACTTCTTCCGCTTATGTAGTCCACATGTAATAAATAATTGATTAATGTTACTGTGTGATGCATAAATTTTTTTTTTTGCTGTATACCATTTAACCTTGATGTCCTCTTATGCTCTGTAATCCAACTGATGTGTGGGAGAGGTGCCGCCCTTTTATATCTGTAGGTTTCCTGTTCCTAAGGGGCGGATCCCCTCTCTCTGTAGTGCTGTCATGGACTTCGAAAAATACCGTTAACGGTAAGTAACTTAGACTTTCCAGGACGTCCCTCCTGACAGCACCACCTCCAGGAGAATAATAAGAAACTATTCAGGGTGGTATAACCTTACTGGAGGACCTTCCTTCCAAAGGCAGTCTTCTGGCCTAACATTATAAACTGGACATTATGTCTACTGAGGCCCTTGCATGCTCCACCCATGACTTAGGCTAGGTTCACATTTGCATATGTGCGCAGCATATCATCTGCATACGCAAACGCATGCAAAAATGCATGTGTACACAGTGTTTTAATCCGCATCAGCTTACGCATGACGCAAAAAAAATGCATGCGTTTGCGGTTTTTTTTGCATGCATTTGCGTTATTTATGCGCATGCGTTTGATATGAGACCCTAAAAGGGCGTGTCTCATGAAGAACGCATGCGTTTCGAATGCATCCATGCGCATGTCCTTGCGTACCAATGCATTCGCATAGACAGTAATGCGTTTTTTATGCATTCATGCGCATGACTGCGCATATTTGATGGATTTTTGACGCTTCAAAAAATGCAACATGCGTTCGCCGGACACCGCTGCACACCGCGAAATGATGCGTATGCTTTTGCCTGCAAACGCATGTCTCTACGTACACGTTAAAGATATGTAAGCATGACACATGCAGATCTATACAGATGAAACGCTGCGCACACAGACGCAAATGTGAAACCAGCCTTAGAGAGTGCTCTTGTTTAATCGGCCCTGATGTTATCCAGAGGAGTTCTTCCTTCTGAGGAATAGGCTGTCCGATGTCCATTTTAAACCACCTTGCTAGTTGATCTCTAAACCTTTTAAAGATTTCAGTAAAAAAACTTTCCTTTCTTTTCCTCTTTCACCATCTTCCCGCCAGGTGGAGCTCCAGTTTCATTAACCACCTCTTCACATGTACCACTGGTACCCGCAGCACCATCATCATTAGCCGCAGCCGGTTTCTGCTTTTGCCCTTGATACTCCTTTTCCTTACCAGCTTTCTCTGGACACTCTTTAACCCCTCTCTGACATTAGACGTACTATCCCGTCCATAAAACCCGTGCCATTCTGCCCATGGACGGGATAGTACGTCATAGGCGATCAGCTGCGCTCCTGAGGGGAGCGCAGCTAATCGCCGCCGGGTGTCAGCTGATTATCACAGCTGACACCCGTGACTGTGTGTCAGGAGCGGTCACGGACCGCTCCCGGCACATTAACCCCTAGCACACCGCGATCAAACATGATTGCGGTGTACTGGGGGCACAGGGGAGGATCGCGCAGGGTGGGGGCTCCCTGCGCGTCCCCCTGAGACCCTCAGACCAGCGCGATGTGATCGCGCTGTTCTGAGGGCTTCCTCCCTCCCAGGACCCGGATCCAAGATGGCGCCGGGGTCCTGGAGGGAGGCGGCTTCCTCAGTGCCTGCTGAGAGCAGGCACTGAGAAGCCTGCAGCTATGCCTGAGCGATCGCTGGTGTGACAGAGTGCTGTGCACACTGTCACACCAGCGATTTGATAAAATACAGTGATGTCCCACCCTGGGACAAAGTAAAAAAGTTAAAAAAATAAAAATAAACATGTTATAAAAAAAAATCCAAAATAAATAAAAAAAAAAATATATATTCCCCAATAAATTAATTTCTTCCTGTAAATAAAAAAACCCAAAACAATAAAAGTACACATTTGGTATTGCCGCGTCCGTAACGACCCCCCCTATAAAACTGTCCCACTAGTTAACCCTTTAGTGAACCCCTTAAAAAAAAAAAAAAAACGAAGCAAAAAATCAATGCTTTATCATCATACCGCTGAACAAAAAGTGGAATAACGCGCGATCAAAAAGACCGATATAAATAAACATGGTACCGCTGAAAACGTCATCTTGTCCCGCAAAAAACGAGCCACCATACAGCATCATCAGCGAAAAAATAAAAAAGTTATAGCTCGCAGAATAAAGCGATGCAAAAATAATTATTTTTTATATAAAATTGTTTTTATTCTATAAAAGCGCCAAAACATAAAAAAATGATATAAATGAGGTATCGCCATAATCGTACTGACCCGAAGAATAAAACTGCTTTATCAATTTTACCACACGCGGAACAATAAAAACGCCTCCCCAAAAGAAATTCATGAATTGCTGATTTTTGTTCATTCTAACCTCCCAAAAATCGAAATAAAAAGCGATCAAAAAATGTCACCTGCTCAAAAATGGTACAAATAAAAACGTCAACTCGTACCGCAAAAAATAAGACCTCACATGACTCTGTGGGCCAAAATATGCAAAAATTATAGCTCTCAAAATGTGGCGATGCAAAAAACTATTTTTGCAATAAAAAGCGTCTTTTAGCGTGACAGCTGCCAATCATAAAAACCCGCTATAAATAGTAAATCAAACCCCCCTTTATCACCCCCTTAGTTAGGGAAAAATAATAAAATTAAAAAAATGTATTTATTTCCATTTTCCCGTTAGGGTTAGGGTTGCGGCTAAAGTTAGGGTTAGGGTTAGGGTTGGGATTAGGGGTGTGTTAGGGTTAGGTTTGTGGTTAGGGTTGGGACTAGGGTTAGGGGTGTGTTGGGGTTAGGGTTGGAGTTAGAATTGGGGGGTTTCCGCTGTTTAGGCACATCAGGGACTCTCCAAATGTGACATGGCGTCTGATCTCAATTCCAGCCAATTCTGCGTTGAAAAAGTCAAACGGTGCTCCTTCACTTCTGAGCTCTGCCATGCGTCCAAACAGTAGTTTATCCCCACATATATGGGGTATTAGCGTACTCTGGACCCCAAGAGTTATTGTGCAATTTGTCCTATTTCTTCTGTTACCCTTGGGAAAATAAAAAACTGGGGGCGAAAATATCATTTTTGTACAAAAAAAATTATTTTTTTGTTTTTACGGCTGTACATTATAAACTTCTGTGAAGCACTTGGGGCTTCATAGCGCTCACCACACACCTAGATAAGTTCCTTGTGGGGTCTATTTTCCAAAATGGGGTCACTTGTTGGGGATTTCCACTGTTTAGGCGCATCAGGGGCTCTCCAAATGCGACATGACGCCCCCAGACCATTCCATCAAAGTCTGCAATCCAAAACGTCACTACTTCCCTTCCGAGCCCCAACGTGTACCCATACAGTAGTTTTGTCCCACATATTGGGTATCAGCGTACTCAGGACAAATTGGGCAACAACTTTTGGGGTCTAATTTCTCCTGTTACCCTTGTAAAAATAAAATATTGGGACGAAAAAATAATTTTTGTAAAAAAAAAAAAAGATTTTTATTTTACGGCTGTACGTTATAAACTTTAGTGAAACACCTGGGGGTTCAAAGTTCTCACCACACATCTAGATAAGTTCCTTGAGGGGTCTAGTTTCCAAAATGGTGTCATTTATGGGGGTTTCCACTGTTTAGGCAGATCAGGAGCTCTCCAAACACGACATGGCGTCCAGCCAATTCTGCGTTGAAAAAGTCAGACGGCGCTCCTTCCCTTCCAAACTCTGCCATGCACCCAAACAGTGGTTTACCCCCACATATGGGGTATCAGCGCACTCAGGACAAATTGCACAATAACTTTTGGAGTCTTGTTACCATTGGAAAAATAAAAATTGGGGTGAAAAGATCATTTTTGTGGAAAAAATATGATTTTTAAATTTTATGGCTCTACGTTATAAACTTGTGTGAAGCACTTGGGGGTTCAAATTGCTCATCAAAAATCTAGATAAGTTCCTTAGGGGGTCTAGTTTCCCAAATGGGGTCATTTGTGGGGGGTTTCCACTGTTTAGGCACATCAGGGGCTCTCCAAATGCAACATGGCATCCAAACTCAATTCCAGCCAATTTTGGTTGGAAAAAGTCAAATGGTGCTCCTTCCATTCCGAGCTCTGCCATGCGCCCAAACAGTGGTTCCCCCCCACATATGGGGTATCAGCGTACTCAGGACAAATTGTACAACAACTTATGTGGTCCAATTTCTCCTGTTACCCTTGGGAAAATAAAAAATTAGTGACTAAAAGATAATTTTTGTGGGAAAAAAATAGGATTTTTTATTTTCATGCCCTGGCATTATAAACTTGTGTGAAGCACTTGGGGGTTCAAAGTTCTCACCAAAGATCTAGATAAGTTCCTTAGGGGGTCTAGTTTCCAAAATGGGGTCACTTGTGGGGGGTTTCCACTGTTTAGGCTCATCTGGGGCACTGCAAACGGAACATGACCCCCATTAACGTCTGCATTCCAAAACGTTACTACTTCCTTTCCAAGCCCTGCCGTGCGCCCAAACAGTTTCCCCCCCCCCACATATGGGGTATCAGCGTACTCAGGACAAATTGGACAACAACTTTTGGGGTCCAATTTCCTTGGGAAAATTCAAAAATTTGGGACTAAAAAATCATTTTTGTGGAAAATTGATTTTTTTTTTATTTTTCACACCCAGGCTTTATAAACTTTTGTGAAACACTTGAGGGTTCCAAGTGCTCACAACAGATCTAGATAAGTACCTTAGGGGGTCTAGTTTCCAAAATGGTGTCACTTGTGGGGGTTTCCACTGTTTAGGCGCATCAGGGGCTCTCCAAACGCGACATGGCATCCAATCTAAATTCCAGCCAATTTTAGTTTGAAAAAGTCAAACGTCGCTCCTTCCCTTACGAGCTCTGCCGTGTGCCCAAACAGTGGTTTTCCCCCACATATGGGGTATTGGCGTACTCAGGAGAAATTGCATAACAACCTTATCTGTCCATTTTCTCCTTTTACCCTTGTGAAAATAAAAAAAAAAGTTTGTAAAAGATCATTTTTGTGGCTAAAAAGTAAAATATTCATTTTTTCCTTCCACGTTGCTTTAGTTACTGTGAAGCACCTGAAGGGTTAATAAACTTCTTGAATGTGGTTTTGAGTACCTTGAGTGCAGTTTTTAGAATGGTGTCACTTTTGGGTATTTTCTGCCATATAGACCCCTCAAAGTGACTTCAAATGTGAGGTGGTCCCTAAAAAAAATGGCTTTGTAAATTTTGTTGTAAAAATGAGAAATCACTGGTCAACTTTTAACCCTTATAACTTCCTAACAAAAAAAAATTTTGGTTCCAAAATTGTGCTGATGTAAAGTAGACATGTGGGAAATGTTATTTCTTAACTATTTTGTGTGATATATTTCTCTGTTTTAAGGGAATAAAAATTCAAAGTTTGAAAATTGCAAAATTTTAAAAATTTTCGCCATATTTGCGTTTTTTCAAAAATAAACGCAAGTTATATCGAAGAAATTTTACCACTAACATGAAGTACAATATGTCACGAGAAAACATTCTCAGAATCGCGAAGATCCGTTGAAGCGTTCCAGAGTTATAACCTCATAAAGAGACAGTGGTCAGAATTGTAAAAATTGGCCCGGTCATTAACGTGCAAACCACCCTTGGGGGTTAAGGGGTTAAAGATATGGCCAGATTTTTTGCATCAATCACAAATCTTCTCTTTACCACATTCATTATATGTACGACCCTCCATAAGACATTTTGTACAGATTACCTTATTGCATTCATCCTTGTTATGTCCATACAACTTGCAATTATGACCGAAAACTCCCAAGCCAGAAAAGAATATATCACGTGTAGCTCCGCCCAATTTAAATCTAGCAGGCGGCAGCAACAGGTCCATAGTACCTGCTTTTTGCTTCAGATCACAGAGAAATTTCCATTTCCCTATCCAAACTCCCACTTGGTTCATAATCTTGCCTTGGTTACTCTCTTTAGAATAAAACTATATAAAAAAAGTCTCTATATCTTCTTTAACATAAGGTGAAGACATCTTCACAGCAAACAATTTTCTACCTAAGGCATCGTGCAGCACCACACTAATCCCAGACAACCCAAGCTCATTGCTCACATACCTTAAGTATCCATGAATTTAAGATAAACTAGTTCAATACAAAAGGTAACATCGTAGTATCATCCATGATGGTTTCTCCTCCTCCAACCAGAAAATTCCAAACACAAACTCTTTCTCCAGGAAATCCAGATTTTTTTCCTCTGTTTTGGCTTTTCCATTTGGAACCGAACAGCATTTTTGATGCACATATACTGCGGTATCTTCTCCATCTTCAATAACAGATATCCCTTCTGTTATCAGAAAGGCCTTCAACACCCAAAGGATGCTAGGTCGGTGTTCGCCTCCCGTTGTCTGGGGACTAATCCAACTCGCCAATAGCCAAAAGGGGGTTAAGTACCCTTCGTGAAAAGAGGATGATTACCCAAGGCCAACGAGCCGGGTACCGCAGACACCTCAGGTCAAGACCAAGGCAACAATCGCTAGATCACTGAACTTGATCTTAACAAAAAGGCCGAGAAGTGATAACCAGAATTGGTTTTGCACTTGTGCTGCCCCATGGCCTACGACAGACCGATTGTGGAGATCGAGCCAAAGATTGCCCTTAGGAAGATTCATCAATTCAGGTGAGAACTTAGGGAGAGATATTTTCATGCACCCCACAGGTGTTTTATTGGCGCTCTCCCCTTTTGTAAACTTGATTCCTCCTTTTCCTCAAAACCTGACATCAATATCAATTTCCTCTTCATTCTCACCATCTGGATCCTCCACCACCTGACCTCTCCGGCCAATCCCTGGGAACATTACTATCTTCAGGAGGATCCCCTGGAGGGTCTTTGGACTTGTATTTTTGCTCATCAGGATTAGTCTACTTCATAGAGGGTTCCAGCAACAACACATGGCCGCAACCAAAAAGCCAAGAAGCAATAACCAGAATTGGTTCTGCACTTGTGCCTCCCTATGGCCTACGACAGACACCCATTGTGGAGATAGAGCCAAAGATTTCCCTTAGGAAGACATCTTAAACACTGGATGCACTAAAAACAACAGTTCTGCTGCTTGTTCTAGCTGCAATCCACACATTTTTAATCTACATAACTCACCTATTTTAACACACCCTCCTCCCCCTCTTGTTCCAACATGCCTCAATGCCAGGAGGATGGGGAGGAATATTCAAACAAGCAGCTGTCTTCCCTTACCTCTCCTGCTGCTGAGTAAAGTACCTACCTGACCTACCTGCTGTCGCTTCTTCAAGAGACCAAAGATGGCTGCTGCTGCTGCTGCTGCACAGCCAGATCATGGCCAAGGGCCCATTGTGACACTTGAAGTGTTCGATGGACACATTCTATCTACATCAGGCAGTGCACCCGGCTGCTACAAACCATTAGAATACTCAGGTGAAGATAGGCAGCACATTCAAACACCACCCCAGACAAAAAAAAAAATTTTTTTTTTAAACCACATACACAAAATTGATAAGTTGGTGGTCCACAAGAGGGAGACAATGTCTTACAAAATAAATCATAGCGTCAGGAATGTGGTAGGACTGCAATACCTACACATGGGATGCTTGAATTAAAACAGTAAGTACTGATGGCAAGGGGGCTGGCTTTGTAGGAGGTGTATGTGCAACAATGTAACAAAGGCCAAATACATTATTGCAGCTTATCACACCTGTGGCAAGCAGCAAAGCCATAGATAGATTACATTAATTACATTACAGATGAAAACAATACACACACAAGAAATAGCAAAGTTGGTCAAGTTCAACCAAAATGCTTTTGGCATCTGAAATGTGCAACTTTGACATTAAAAAAAAAACAAATGAATAGAAAAAAAGAGAAACAAAAATTAAAATAACAGTTCGAAAACAGCTTGCATTGATTTCAATTCAATCTGTTTTTGGAAACCAGATTAGGTAAGGGATGCACCGGTCCTGGAAATGCCGCAATACCCGGTCAATGCGTGGAGTGGAGAGAGCTAGCTCTTTTTCTATCTCCCTGTTCTAAAAAATCCATTTAATATATGGTCCCCAGATAGAGGACGTATCAGATATTAAACTGATAAAAACAGATAAGGTTTCAACGCAATTTTATTGATCAAAAAAGCATATTACAAGATTGAAAAGGAACATTTATAACATTGCAATGCATAATAAAAACATAAAATACAGAAATACCAAGACATTTTAAAAACCTATCTATAAAAAACAAACAATTGTGTTTTATAATTGTACACACCACATTGAAGCGGCTTCTTTTGCACCATACAATTTCTTATCTCAAGATAGCAAATATACATTTCACTTAAAGCGATTTTTATGCAGTTTGTTGAATCAATAAAATCATAATTAAAAAAGTAAAATATTTCTGACTTTCCACATGGCATTTTTTAAAACAATAATAATCTAGGAAACTCTGAACTGTTTGAAATTTGGGCACTTAAAAAGACCATAAAAGACATGAAAATGGTTAAATTCTTTCAGGCCATATGTCCACTTTAATAGTGGGCCTACCTTTCTTCATACCTCCTGTGCAAATGGACAGTTCCACAAGAGATGTAATATTGACTCGTTTTCACAGCATGTATTTCTTGGACATTTGGCTATCACCACTAGGCCTCGCCTATGTTGAAACTCTTGAGTAAGGAGACACTGGTGGACAATTACCCAGGCATTCGCTAGATATTTCCCATACACATTTCGCCACACCGTCTTGGACCTTGCCTGTGAAAAATTGGAAACAGGAATTGTATCTTCAGAATGTCTGCAAGCAGTAGATACCTTCCTCTGATCTTCCAATATGTCAGGTTCCAATTCCTGGAGACCCAACAGTCTGACCGAAGTATCATGTACTGCTTAGGAGGTCACAGGAGTACAGGAGAATCTAAAGGTAGACGGAACCATCTTTTAAAAATTCCTGTTGCATATTTTAAAAAATAACTGAAAATACCATCAGAATTAAATACCTTAAAGCAGAAATATTTTATATAAAAGAAAGTAAAAATATTGGGTACATTTTTACCTCCATTAGTTTTACATTTATACATCAGATATATTTTTAATTTTTCCATTTTGGAACCCCATGAAAACAATTCCTTTTACCTTTTTAATCTGTAGATTGGAAGGGGGAAACACCATTGCAACATACAGTATAATGGGAATTAAAACAGCTTTAATAATAAAAATGTTCCCTTTCATGCTAAGGTTCCTTAAGTTCCATAGTGAGATCTTTTTCTGTATTTTAACTATAGCAGAGTCCCAGTTTGGGTGCCCTCCTTGGTTTGGTTAAAGATAATCCCTAAAATTTTCATCTGATCTTTCTGTATAACTATCCCAGGGGGTCAAAGAGTAGTCCCATCTACCCACATTGAAACAATCACTTTTGTCGACATTTAATTTAAAGCCTGAGGCTTCACAGAAAATTGAGTATTTCTCAATACCCTCCTCAGAGATGTGGAATCTGGACATAGCATGGTGACATCATCCATGTAACTTAGGACGTTAACTTGCATACCCCTACCTCCAGGAATAGGAACCTCTTTAATTACTTTATCTTTCCTCAGTAGAGCCCAGGGCGGACATATCATTGGTGCAACCTGTGCAGCCGCACAGGGGCCCAAGAGGTGAGGGTGCCCATTTATACCTCCAAAGCAGGTGCACTTTTGCATTTTTAGGAGATCTTGGACTGCAAAGGGCCCATGTATTGTTCTTGCACAGGGGCCCTTTTCTGACTTTGTCCACTAGTGGTAGAGCCAATAGTGGTTCCATAGCAGAGATAAAAAGCAGATGATAGAGAGGACACCCCTGTTTTACCCCAGATAACAGAGGGACCCCCTTTGTTAAAAACACATTTACAAAGATTTGACTAAAACAAGAATTATTATTATTATATATTATTATTAAAAGATGGGACCGCAGAGGACAAAGCTGGTGGATGCCCAAAGATCTTCTGTGGAAAGATCATATGGAACGAGGAGATCACCCTGAAGTGTACCGATTCTAATGGAGACGAACGACGTGTAGACTACACCCGGACTGGAAGGGCTGACCCAATGAGCGCTGCCCCATCGATTACTGGCCTGACAAGCATCGCCACCCAGAGAATACCACAGGGTTAAGTCGTGATGCAGTGACAGTTGGGATCATAGTCGGTGTTGTCATTGCCGTGGTCGTAATTGCCGTGGTCGTCATTGCCCGCATCGTCATCTACTGCAAAAGGAGAAAAAGATGTGACAGTCCCACGAACATTAAGTACGACGCTGGTATGCTGTCACTCACCAGAAACAACCTGCCGAACGCTACAAAGGAGACAACGCTGGATTTCTTTGATTAGCTCCAGGCACTAGGCATTAAGGACACTGCCCTCTCTTGGTTCTCTTCCTATCTTTCTGACCGATCCTTCAGTGTTTTGTTCTCTGGCTCCACGTCATCTCCTCTTCCTCTCGCTGCTGGGGTACCTCAGGGCTCAGTCCTTGGCCCCCTTCTCTACTCTCTCTACACAGCCCCAATTGGACAGACCATCATCAGATTTGGCTTTCAGTACCATCTTTATGCTGATGACACACAACTATACACGTCATCCCCCGACCTTACCCCCGCTGTTCTACAGAACGCCACCGACTGTCTGTCTGCAGTCTCCAACATCATGTCCGCTCTCTATCTGAAACTCAACCTCTCCAAAACTGAACTTCTGCTCCCGCTGTCTACTAACCTCCCTAAATTTGACATTTCCCTCTCCGTGGGCGGCACCATAATAACACCCCGGTAGCAGGCTCGCTGTCTGGGTGTTATGTTTGACACCAATCTCTCCTTCACCTCCCATATACAATCTCTTGCCCGCTCTTGCCGCCTACTCCTAAAGAACATCTCCAGAATCCGCCCTTTTCTCACCATGGAAGCAACAAAAACCCTCAAGGTCGCCCTGATCCACTACCGCCTGGACTACTGCAATGCTTTATTACTTGGCTTCCCCGTCACTCGACTATCCCCTCTCCAGTCCATACTGAATGCAGCAGCCAGGGTCCTCCATCTGGCTAACCGGTACACGAACGCGTCCGCTCTTCGCCTGTCGTTACACAGGCTGCCCATTCATTATAGGATCCAAGTCAAAGTTCTTGTTCTCACCCACAAAGCTCTCCACAGTGCAGCACCCCCCTACATCTCCTCCCTCATTTCTATCCATCGGCCTAACTGACTGCTGCGCTCTGCAAATTACTTTCGACTAACCTCTGCACTAATCCGTACCTCCCACTCCCGACTCCAAGACTTCTCACGCACTGCGCCAATCCTCTGGAATGCTCTACCCCAAGAAATTAGGACTATCCACAATTTGCATGGTTTCAGGCGCTCCCTCAAAACACATTTGTTCAGAGTGGCCTATCACGTTCACTAATCAAAGTCATTCTATGTGTAAGTCTGTGTGTGTGTGTGTAGCCCATTCACTATCTCCATCCATCCCTCACTCCCTCAAGATGGCTGGACCATCATTGTAAATGCACCATTGTATATACACACCTGTACTTTGTATCTTCCCCACCTCATTGTAGATTGTAAGCTCTCATGAGCAGGGTCGTCTTATTTTGCTTTAATTATTGTATTGTTAACGTTGTTACTTAGGACTTGTGTTTTGAAACTGTAAGCGCTGCGGAATATGTTGGCGCTATATAAATAAAGAATATTATTTATTAATTATTAATTATATAAAAGCATAATATGGGTTAAAACATTTTCTGGAAACGCCATTTTTTTAAGAACCATAAAGAGTAAATTGTGTGATACCCTGTCAAAGGCATTTTTGAAATCCAATGATAGAATAGCAAGTCTTTTGAATACCATATAGTATCTCTGATTATATTGAGGGACTCAGCTATGGTTCTACCAGGAACTCCATACACCTGGTTAGGGTGAATTTATTTTGCTATAAACAGTTTTAAAAAGACTGCCTTAGCCAAAATGTTATAATCGAGATTTAAAAGCGTAATAGGCAGCCAATTTTTAAGTTGTCTATTGCCCCCTTTTTTATATGTTAAAGGCACCAAACCTCTCTTCCAAGATGGGGTAATTCCTTAGTACTAAAAACTTCTTTAAACAATAAAAACATATCCTCCTTTAAAATTCCCCAAAAAGTCACAGAAAATTTGATTGGTAAACCATCCTCCCCGGGAGCTTTCCCATTGGAGAAACTTTTAAAACCCTGTAAAAGTGCCTCACTGGAGAAGTTGATAAAAATTAAGCTTTTCCTAACATACCTTCAGTATTATTTTCACCTTCAATATTTAAGATTGTGTCCCTCCTCCCCCATTACCTTTTTGAAGAAGTAACGGGAACATTTTTCTCTTTCCTCCAGATGCTGTACATAGGAGTTAAAAATTATTTATTTCAGACTTTAGATTTGCAATGTCATCATCCACATCAATTCAACCTCTTTTAATTTAACCCCTTCCCGACCTGTGACGCCACATAGGCGTCATGAAAGTCGGTGCCAATCCAACCTGTGACGCCTATGTTGCGTCATGGCGAGATCGCGTTCCTGCAGGTCGGGTTGGGTGAGGCTTTGTGCTTCACCCCAAGGGGGTAGCTTTGCCCCCCCGTGGCTACGATCGCTCTGATTGGCTGTTGAAAGTGAAATGAAACTTGGTGAAATATTACAATCCAGCCATGGGCGATGCTGAAATAGCATCGGCCATGGCTGGAGACACTCATCTGACCCCCCCCACACCGACTGATGTGGGCGATCTGCCCCCGTCACCGACTGACGGTGGCGATTTGTCGCCGCCGTCATTATCTGCTCCCCCTCCCCTTCTCTCCGCTTCTGATCCCCTCCACTCACCCCCCTTGTACTTTCCGAGGCCAGATGGCCCTCCCAATGTCCCGCCGTCTTCGGTGATGGGCGCCGCCATCTTCCAAAATGGCAGGTGCATGCGCAGTGCGCCCGCCGAATCTGCCAGCCGGCAGATTCACTCTGTCACTCCAGGTACATTTTGATCACTGTGATAGACCCTATCACAGTGATCAAAAGAAAAAAAAAAAGTAAATAAACCCCCCCTTTATTACCCCATAGGTAGGGACAAATAATAAAATAAAATATATTTATTTTTATTTTTCCATTAGGGTTAGGGTTAGAATTAGGGTTGGGGTTGCAATTAGGGTTGGGGTTGGAATTAGGGTTAACCCCTTTATTCCATCGGACATAATATTCCGTCCATGTGACTCTGGACCTCATTCCCAAGAACGGAATAGTACGTCCAGGGCGATCAGCTGCGCTCCCGGGGGGAGCGCAGCTAATCGCCGCCAGTTGTCAGCTGACACCCGGGACTGTGTGTCAGGAGCGGTCACGGACGCTCCCGGCACATTAACCCCTGGCACACCGCGATCAAACATGATCGCGGTGTACCAGGGGCACAGGGGAGCATCGCGCAAGGAGGGGGCTCCCTGCACGCTCCCCTGAGACCCTCAGAACAGTTCGATGTGTCGCGCTGTTCCGAGGGACTCTCCTCCGTCCAAGGACCCGGATCCAAGATGGCCGCCGGGTCCTGCGGGGGATGCGGCTTCCTCAGTGCCTGCTGAGAGCACACTGTCACACCAGCGATCTCACCCTACACAGTGATGGCCCACCCTGGGACAAAGTATAAAAGTTAAAAAAATAAAAATAAAAAGTGTAAAAAAAAAAAAAAAAAAAAAAATTCCCCAATAAATTCATTTATTCCTGTAAATAAAAAAAACAAAACAATAAAAGTACACATATTTGGTATCGCTGCGTCCGTAACGACCCCCCCTATAAAACTGTACAACTAGTTAACCCCTTTAGTGAACCCCTTTAAAAAAAAAAAGCAAAAAATCAATGCTTTATCATCATATCGCCGAACAAAAAGTGGACTAACACGCAATCAAAAAGACCGATATAAATAAACATGGTACCGCTGAAAACGGCATCTTGTCCCGCAAAAAACGAGCCACAATACAGCATCATCAGCGAAAAAATAAAAAAGTTATAGCTCGCAGAATAAAGCGATGCAAAAAGAATAATTTTTTATATAAAATTGTTTTTATCCTATATAAGCACCAAAACATTAAAAAAATGATATAAATGAGGTATCGCCGTAATCATACTGACCTGAAAAATAAAACTGCTTTATCAATTTTACCACACGCGGAACGGTATAAACGCCTCCCCCAAAAGAAATTCATGAATTGCTGATTTTTGTTCATTCTAACCTCCCAAAAATCAAAATAAAAAGGGATCAAAAAAGTCACGTGCTCAAAAATGGTACCAATAAAAACGTCAACTCGTACCGCAAAAAATAAGACCTCATATGACTCCGTGGGCCAAAATTTGCAAAAATTATAGCTCTCAAAATGTGGTGATGCAAAAACTATTTTTTGCAATAAAAAGCGTCTTTTAGCGTGACAGCTGCCAATCATAAAAACCCGCTATAAATAGTAAATCAAACCCCCCTTTATCACCCCCTTAGTTAGGGAAAAATAATAAAATTAAAAAAATTTATTTATTTCCATTTTCCCATTAGGGTTAGGGTTGCGGCTAAAGTTAGGGTTGGCGCTAAAGTTAGGATTAGGGTTAGGGGTGTGTTAGGGTTAGGTTTGTGGTTAGGGTTGGGACTAGGGTTATGGGTGTGTTGGGGTTAGGGTTGGAGTTAGAATTGGGGGGTTTCCGCTGTTTAGGCACATCAGGGGCGCGTCTGATCTCCATTCCAGCCATTTCTGCGTTGAAAAAGTCAAACGGTGCTCCTTCACTTCTGAGCTCTGCCATGCTCCCAAACAGTAGTTTACCCCCACATATGGGTATCAGCGTACTCTGGACCCCAAGAGTTATTGTGCAATTTGTCCTATTTCTTCTGTTACCCTTGGAAAAATAAAAAACTGGGGGCGAAAATATCATTTTTGTAACAAAAAAAAAAGATTTTTTTTGTTTTTACGGCTGTATGTTATAAACTTCTGTGAAGCACTTGGGGCTTCATAGCACTCACCACACATCTAGATAAGTTCCTTGTGGGGTCTATTTTCCAAAATGGGGTCACTTGTGAGGGGTTTCCACTGTTTAGGCGCATCAGGGGCTCTCCAAATGCGACATGACGCCCCCAGACCATTCCATCAAAGTCTGCAATCCAAAACGTCACTACTTCCCTTCCGAGCCCCAACGTGCGCCCATACAGTAGTTTTCTCCCACATATTGGGTATTAGCGTACTCAGGACAAATTGGACAACTTTTGGGGTCCAATTTCTCCTGTTACCCTTGTGAAAATAAAATATTGGGGGCGAAAAAATCATTTTAGTAAAAAAAAAAAAAAGATTTTTTATTTTACGGCTGTACGTTATAAACTTCTGTGAAGCACTTCGGGGTTCAAAGTGCTCACCACACATCTAGATAAGTTCCTTGAGGGGTCTAGTTTCCAAAATGGTGTCATTTGTCGGGGTTTCCACTGTTTAGGCAGATCAGGAGCTCTCCAAACACGACATGGCATCCAGCCAATTCTGCGTTGAAAAAGTCAAACGGCGCTCCTTCCCTTCCAAACTCTGCCATGCACCCAAACAGTGATTTACCCCCATATATGGGGTATCAGCGTACTCAGGACAAATTGCACAATAACTTTTGGAGTCTTGTTACCCTTCGGAAAATAAAAACTGGGGTGAAAAGATAATTTTTGTGGAGAAAATATGATTTTTTAATTTTACGGCTCTATGTTATAAACTTGTGTGAAACACTTGGGGGTTCAAATTACTCACCAAAGATCTAGATAAGTTCCTTAGGGGGTCTTGTTTTCAAAATGGGGTCACTTGTGGGGGGTTTCCACTGTTTAGGCACATCAGTGACTCTCCAAATGCAACATGGCGTCCAATCTCAATTCCAGCCACTTTTGGTTGGAAAAAGTCAAATGGTGCTCCGTCCATTCCGAGCTCTGCCGTGCGCCCAAACTGTGGTCCTCACCCCACGTATCAGCGTACTCAGGACAAATTGAACAACAACTTTTGTGGTCCAATTTCTCCTGTTACCCTTGGGAAAATAAAAAAATAGTGACTAAAAGATAATTTTTGTGGGAAAAAATAGGATTTTTTACTTTCATGCCCGGGCATTATAAACTTGTGTGAAGCACTTGGGGGTTCAAAGTGCTCACCAAAGATCTAGATAAGTTCCTTAGGGGGTCTAGTTTCCAAAATGGGGTCACTTGTGGGGGGTTTCCACTGTTTAGGCTCATCTGGGGCACTGCAAACGGAACATGACCCCCATCAACGTCTGCATTCCAAAACGTTACTACTTTCTTTCCAAGCCCTGCCGTGCGCCCAAACAGTCCCCCCCCACATATGGGGTATCAGCGTTCTCAGGACAAATTGGACAACAACTTTTGGGGTCCAATTTCCTTGGGAAAAATCCAAAATTTGGGACTAAAAAATAATTTTTGTGGAAAATTGTTTTTTGTTTTTTTTCACACCCAGGCATTATAAACTTTTGTGAAACACTTTGGGGTTCAAAGTGCTCACAACAGATCTAGATAAGTTCCTTAGGGGGTCTAGTTTCCAAAATGGTGTCACTTGTGGGGGGTTTCCACTGTTTAGGCGCATCAGGGGCTCTCCAAACGCGACATGGCGTCCAATCTCAATTCCAGCCAATTTTAGTTTGAAAAAGTCAAACGGCGCTCCTTCCCTTACGAGCTCTGCGGTGTGCCCAAACAGTGGTTTCCCCCCACATATGGGGTATTGGCGTACTCAGGAGAAATTGCACAACAACTTTATCTGTCCATTTTCTCCTTTTACCCTTGTGAAAATAAAAAAAAAGTTTGTAAAAATCATTTTTGTGGCTAAAAAGTTAAATATTCATTTTTTCCTTCCACTTTGCTTCAGCTCCTGTGAAGCACCTGAAGGGTTAATAAAATTCTTGAATGTGGTTTTGAGTACCTTGAGGGTTGCAGTTATCAGAATGGTGTCACTTTTGGGTATTTTCTGCTATATAGACCCTCAAAGTGACTTCAAATGTGAGGTGGTCCCTAAAAAAAATGGCTTTGTAAATTTTGTTGTAAAAATGAGAAATCGCTGGTCAACTTTTAACCCTTATAATTTCCTAACAAAAAAAATTTTGGTTCCAAAATTGTGCTGATGTAAAGTAGACATGTGGGAAATGTTATTTCTTAACTATTTTGTGTGACATATTTCTCTGTTTTAAGGGAATAAAAATTAAAAGTTTGAAAATTGCAAAATTTTCAAAATTTTCGCCATATTTGCGTTTTTTTCAAAAATAAATGCAAGTTATATCGAATAAATTTTACCACTATCATGAAGTACAATATGTGATGAGAAAACAATCTCAGAATTGCGAAGATCTGTTGAAGCGTTCCAGAGTTATAACCTCATAAAGAGACAGTGATCAGAATTGTAAAAATTGGCCCGGTCATTAACATGCAAACCACCCTTGGGGGTGAAGGGGTTAAGATTAGGGTTAGGGGTGTGTTGGGGTTAGGGTTGGGATTAGGGTTAGGCTTGTGGTTAGGGTTATGGTTAGGGTTGGGATTAGGGTTAGGGGTGTGTTGGGGTTAGGGTTGGGGTTAGAATTGAGGGGTTTCCACTGTTTAGGCACATCAGGGGCTCCTTAACGCGACATGGCGCCACCATTGATTTCAGCCAATTTTGCGTTCAAAAATTCAAACGATGCTCCCTCCCTTCCAAGCCCCGATGTGTGCCCAAACAGTGGTTTACCCCAAAATATGAGGCATCAGCGTACTCAGGAAAAATTGCACAACAACTTTGGGGGTCTAATTTCTTCTGTTACCCTTGGGAAAATAAAAAATTGGGGGCTAACAAATTATTTTTTTGTGGAAAACAAATGATTTTTTATTTTCACGGCTCTGCGTTATAAACTTCTGTGAAGCACTTGGGGGTTCAAAATGCTCACCATACAGCTAGATAAGCTCCTTGTGGGGTCTAGTTTCCAAAATGGGTCACTTGTGTTTTTTTTTTACTGTTTAGGCACATCAGGGGGTCTCCAAACGCGACATGACGCCCGCAGACCATTCCATCAAAGTTTGCATTTCAAAAAGTCACTACTTCCCTTCCGAGCCTCGATGTGTGCCTAAACAGTGGTTCCCCCCACATTTGAGGTACCAGCGTCCTCAGGACAAACTGGACAACAACTTTTGGGGGTCCAATTTCTCCTGTTACCCTTGTAAAAAAAATAATTGCGGGTTTAAAAGATCATGTTTGTGGAAAAAATATGATTTTTTTAATTTTCATGCTCAGGCGTTATAAACTTTAGTGAAACACCTGGGGGTTCAAAGTTCTCATCACACATCTAGATAAGTTCCTTGAGGGGTCTAGTTTCCAAAATAGTGTCCTTTATGGGGGGTTTCCACTGTTTAGGCACATTAGGGGCTCTCCAAACGCGACATGGCGTCCAGCCAATTCTGTGTTGAAAAAGTCAAATAGCCCTCCTTCCCTTCCAAGCTCTGCCATGCACCCAAACAGTGGTTTACCCCCACATATGAGGTATCAGCGTATTCAGGACAAATTGCACAATAACTTTTGGGGTCTTGTTACCATTGGGAAAATAAAAATTGGGGTGAAAAGATCATTTTTGTGGAAAAAATATGATTTTTTAATTTTACGGCTCTATGTTATAAAGTTGTGTGAAGCGCTTGGGGGTTCAAAATGCTCACCACAGATCTAGATAAGTTCCTTAGGGGTCTAGTTTACAAAATGGGGTCACTTGTGAGGGGTTTCCACTGTTTAGGCACATCAGGGGCTATGCAAATGCAACATGGCGTCCAATCTCAATTCCAGCCAATTTTGGATTGAAAAAGTCAAATGGCACTCCTTCCCTTCCAAGCTCTGCAGTGCGCCCAAACAGTGGTCCCCCCCACATATGGGGTATCAGCGTACTCAGGACAAATTGGACAACAACTTTTGTGGTCCTATTTCTTTTGTTACCCTTGGGAAAATAAAAAATTGGTGACTTAAAGATAATTTTTGTGGGAAAAAAATAGGATTTTTTATTTTCATGCCCGGGCATTATAAACTTCTGTGAAGCACTTGGGGGTTCAAAGTGCTCACCACAGATCTAGATAAGTTCCTGAGGGGGTCTAGTTTCCATAATGGGTCACTTGTGGGGGGTTTCCAATGTTTAGGCACATCTGGGGCACTGCAAACGGAACATGGCACCCATCAAAGTCTGCATTACAAAAATTTATTACTTCCTTTCCAAGCCCTGCCGTGCTCCCAAACAGCTTCCCCCCCACATATGGGTTATCAGCGTACGCAGGACAAATTGGACAACAACTTTTGGGGTCCAATTTTCTTGGGAAAAATCAAAAATTTGGGACTAAAAAATCATTTTTGTGGAAAATTGTTTTTTTTTTTTTTTTTCACACCCAGGCATTATAAACTTTAGTGAAACACTTGGGGGATCAAAGTGCTCACAACAGATCTAGATAATTTCCATAGGGGGTCTAGTTTCCAAAATGGTATCACTTGTGGGGAGTTTCCACTGTTTAGGCGCATCAGGGGCTTTCCCAATGCGACATGGCGTCCAATCTCAATTCCAGCCAATTTTGGTTTGAAAAAGTCAAATGGCGCTCCTTCCCTTACGAGCTCTGCAATGCGCCCAAACAGTAGTTTTTCCCCACATATGGGGTATTGGCGTACTCAGGAGAAATTGTACAACAACTTTATCTGTCCATTTTCTCTTTTACCCTTGTGAAAATAAAAAAAAAGTTTGTAAAAGATCATTTTTGTGACTAAAAAGTTAAATGTTCATTTTTTCCTTCCACGTTGCTTCAGCTCCTGTGAAGTACCTGAAGGGTTAATAAACTTCTTGAATGTGGTTTTGAGTAGCTTGAGGGTTGCAATTTTAAGAATGGTGTCACTTTTGGGTATTTTCTGCCATATAGACCCGTCAAAGTGACTTCAAATGTGAGGTGGTCCTAAAAAAATGGCTTTGTAAATTTTGTTGTAAAAAAGAGAAATCGCTGTTCAATTTTTAACCCTTATAACTTCCTAACAACAAAAATTTTGGTTCCAAAATTGTGCTGATGTAAAGTAGACATGTGGGAAATGTTATTTATTAACTATTTTGTGTGACATATTTCTCTGTTTTAAGGGAATAAAAATTCAAAGTTTGAAAATTGCAAAATTTTTGGCATATTTGCATTTTTTTCAAAATAAAAAAGTTTTATTGAAGAACTTTTACCACTGACGTGAAGTACAATATGTCACGAGAAAACATTCTCAGAATCGCGAAGATCTGTTGAAGCGTTCCAGAGTCATAGCCTCATACAGAGACAGTGGTCAGAATTGAAAAAATTGGCCCGGTCATTAACGTGCAAACCACCCTTGGGGGTTAAGGGGTTAAAATATAGAACCACTGCTTTTTCTGTTTAGCTTTCTTTTTCCCCTCCTTAATACAAAAAAATTTGATGTTAGTTTTGATACTCTTCTAGAGGAATGATGTGCACACTATGTCTGGGAAGTGGTGCAGGCTGAACAATTAA
Source organism: Oophaga sylvatica (assembly GCA_033576555.1). NCBI lineage: Eukaryota > Metazoa > Chordata > Amphibia > Anura > Dendrobatidae > Oophaga > Oophaga sylvatica. The sequence goes on along the minus strand of JARQOD010000005.1, from coordinate 436,889,544 downwards.
TCCAGTAGAGTAGACAAACAGCCGCACTCGATATTAGATGCAAAAGGCAATAATTCATTTACTCAAGTGTGTGAACAACACCAGGTATATTAAGATGCCGTGGTGACCAAGGAAGGTCTTTTTCAAAACCTCGCTGAAAAAACAGATACGAGAACATGGTAAGACAATAATATACATCAGATTATGACAAGAAAACACAAAAGAAACAATAATCCCAAATTCAAAAGGAAGGGGAAAAAAAAATTCAGAAACTGGACATCATATATACAGTGTAACAATACGCAATCACAAATATAAATATAAACATTAATAGAACTGGAGCAGCAAGTAGTTCCCTGCAAGAAGCGTCCTCTATGTGCTGCATACTATAAACTATGTACATATATACAAACGTATGAACATATAGTGCCTGAGACACCCTGGTATATAGAAATACTGCTTGCCAATAAGAAAATACAAGACCTATTAGAAATCTCACACTGAAAATATGATATAAATAATACAGGCATATTGATCACAAAGATGGACCCATCTACTAACCTTAATATGGAAGGGTGGAAATGCAGAGGGTAAGTCCCGTGCTTACTACATGGGGTTTAAGAAGGTGAAAGAAAAAAATAGGAAAAAGAGGAGCTGAAATTAGTCACAGGGGGACATAATTGCAATATCATAGAAGCGATAGTAAGAGAGTACCAACCTAAAGATTGCTCTGATTGTGGTCTGTCCGTCAGATAGGGGCATATGTGCTCAGTGGTGGTGTAGATTGCGCTTAAATAGCAGTGACCGGACGTTATATCCGGTCAGACTCCTTGCTATTACGTGGAAGCCAGCGCAGGAGTGAGGCTTGACACACAGAAGCGTCTCAACGCCTACCGCGCATGCTAAAGAGATGTGGCTAAAATGGAGTGGCTCCACAACATTCAGTGCGCTTGCGCACTCATATGAGGGGAATCCCCAGATAACAGGGGTGTGAATGAGGAGCGCAGGAGCGATAAAGTGCTTAATCACAAGCCACACCGCTATTATGTTAGTGTCAAATGCAATAGAAAGGAAAGATAATGAGTGCTAAGAAGTGCAACACATGAAAAAAAGGAGAAATAAAACCTGAACGAAATTTTTTGAAAAAACGGGGTAAAAAAGAATGATGATGATAAAAAATAGGAAAAAATAAAGAAAAAAATATTTTGAAAATAGGCTATGGAAATAGCAACAGGTAATGAAAAAAGAAAAAAAGGGGGAAACGAAACCGGTCATGTAATGAAAAAGAGGAAACCAAAAAAACTAAAGTAAGGAATAAAAAATTAAATATAAAAATAAAAAATAAAAATAAAAATAATAAAAATAAAAGTAAAAATACAAATAAAAGTGAAAATGAAAATAGGAATGAGAATTGAAAAAAAATAAAAAAAAAATAAAAAATGTTTTTTATAAAAAATAAGACAAAAAATAAATAAACAAAATTAGAAATAAAATTAAAAAAAAAAAAAAAAAAAAAGAAAAATGAAAAAAATGAAGAACAGATATAACCACAAAAGGATAAGTTGTGAAAATTATGGAACTTACCCAAAGATTAACGGTGAGGAAGAAGAAAAGGGAAAAGGGAAGGTTCTTCACGTGGTCTCCCTGCTAAGAAATCTAAAGAGAAAAACAGATGAGGTACCAACTTTTGATCAAAAAACCTGAAAGTAAAAAATTAATACAAGGTCTATTTTAGCAAAAAGTGAAATCCAATTCCCTATTAAGGCCTTTTGGTGCTAGGGTTTGCAATGTATGTATCCAAAAAGATTCTCGCTCCTTAAGGAGCTTGATGTGGTTCCCTCCTCGTCTTGGTTTACCAACTCGCTCTATAACTTGAAAGCGGAGTTGTGATACCGAGTGGTTTAATGTTGAAAAATGATGGGGTAATGGAAGCCATGTTTTTTTCAGTCTGATGGTAGATTTGTGACTTGAAATTCTGTCCCTAACATGTTGCGTGGTTTCCCCTATATAGAAGAGGCCACAGGGGCATTTGATCAAATAGACTACGAAATTGGTATCGCACGTGAAAAACCCATTGATTTTGTATCTTTTGCCTGTGTGTGGATGGACAATATCACCTGATTTGATAACATTGGCACAACAGGCACAGCCCAAGCATGGAAATGTGCCTAACCTTTGAGATCCCAAAAAGGATTGTTTAGGTTATTTGATGAAGCTTCTTAGTCTGCTTTAACCAACTGGTCTCTAAAGTTCTTTGGTCTCCTCTTGCACATAAGTGCCGGCGATTGAAACAGAGTAATCTGTGGATAAGCTTTGGACAGGAGAGGCCAATGTTTATTGATGGTACTATAAACTAGGGCCATAGCCGGGTGATGGGTGTGTATAAAAGGAACCCGATCAGGTTTAGGAGAACCAGTTGAGGCAGGGTTCCATGTAAGTGCTCTATGTTTTTCAGTAGTAAGAATTTTTTCTGGGTATTTTCTTTCCCTAAATTTTTGGGCCATTTCATCCAACCGGGTTTCTACCAATTGCTTGTCAGAGACTATTTTAATTACCCTCTGAAATTGGGAACGTGGCAGACTCTCCTTAGTTGTTTTCGGGTGGCAACTAGAGTAGAGTAGAAGATTATTGGAATCCGTAGGTTTAGTGTAGAGATCTGTGTGAAGGCCCCCTCCTACATTCTTGATAACCAATGTGTCAAGGAATGGGATCTTGGAAGAATCCCAATTCAGCACAAATTGTAGTTCCATTCTGACATTGTTGATTTGTGATACGAAGTGGGTTAGGGTATCAGGTGATCCGTCCCATAGACAAAAAATATCATCTATGTAGCGGAGCCAGCATTTAGAGTGCGACTGAAAAAGATGATTATTGTAAACATGGAGATTTTCAAAAGCATCCATATACAGATTAGCATAGGCAGGCGCCATATTTGACCCCATAGCCGTACCACAAACTTGGTAGAAAAACTGATCATCAAATAGAAAATAGTTCTCATTAAGTACCAGAGATAATAAATCCAAGATAAACTGTTGTGCGTTTGGACTAAGGTTGGAAGACTGGAGTGGGATACCCATAGCCTCCAAACCAAGATCATGTTTGATCGAGGTGTAGAGGCTCTTGACATCAAGTGTCACTAAGAGACATTGTGTGAAATGTCCGTAAAAGATTTGATAGTACTAATAAAGTGACCAGTGTCCAATACAAAAGACCTAGTTTTCTTGACCAATGGAGTAAGATATTTTTCCAGAAAAATCGACAGAGGTGATAGAATGGAATCCGTTGAAGTAACAATAGGATGTCCTGGGGGATTGATAAGTGATTTATGAATTTTGGGAAGCGTGTAGAAAACAGGTGTTATTGGGTGTGGATTTGTCAAGAATTTTTCTGTTTTTTGGTCAATGCAATTGTTGGCTAGGTATTTTTTAAGGAGAATTTCTATTTTAGACCTGATTGAAGGTGTAGGGTCGGTGGAAATTTTTTTATACGTAGAGGTATCTGCCAATTGGTCATTAATTTCTCTAATGTAGTCAACTTGGTTCATAATAACTATGCCCCACCCTTGTCAGCTGGTTTGATAGTTATACATTTGTTTGTTCTGAGTGATTCAATGGCCCGTTTCTCAAGAGATGAGACATTATTTTTGGTAGGAAGAAGGCCTTTTTGTTGTTTTGTAAGTATATCGTGTATCTCTCGGTCTATTAAATCAATACATGCTTCTGCTGCATGATACACACGTGGCGGATGAAATGTACTTTTATTAAACAACCCTAAAGTAGAAATGGACAACTCAGGAATTGGAGCAGAAACCCCACTAACAGTAGGGGTTCTGTTCCTAATGGAATCTTCTTGAAGACCAAAGTGAGTCTTTAAACGGATAGTGCGATAAAAATATTGAAGATCTTGTTCCAGTCTGAAGCTATCCCACTGGGGAGTGGGCAGAACGAAAGTCCACGTTGTAATACGGTTAATTCTACCGGGTTAAGTGTGTACGAGGATATATTAACCACTGATCTGGTGTTCCTACCTGTGACCTCGTCACCATTCGTTCGGTTTGATTTGTTCCTTGACCTCCTGGTCGCTCTCCTCCTGTCGGGCGAGAATTGCCCCTCCGGGGCTGTCTTCTTCCTAAAAAAGGGCCCTGACTTTGGTTGTAGGTGGAGCCACTGCTGTCTGAGCTGAAAGAACCAGGGCGTCTTGAGGAATAATTGCCTCGCCATTGTCCAGAGTTAGTTGATTCGTTCCACCTGTAGACCCGTTCCGTTCTGTAGTCTTCTGAATCGCTATGGAATTTATTCCTTTTCCTTTCTTGTAGGATTCTGCGATTTTATTCAATGACTTTATCAATTTTTGTTTTCAAATTTTTCCAGTCCTGTGTCGATAGAGTGGAACAGAGTTGTTCTTCAATGGATTTCACTTTTGCTTCAGTTTCAGTTATGGCTGTGTGGAGAGTCTCAATGGTCAAAAGTATGATGTCCAGTGAGCACTTGTTTAAAATTTGCTTGTATTTTTCACAGTATTCAGGTCTATCGGAAAAAAGCGTAGGGCGCAGGTTGCATCGGAGCCCTCTCGGGATACGATTAAGTTTGAAGTATTCAGCCAAAGTGACTGAATGAAGATCATACGACATTAATCTTCTACGCTCTCTTTCATAATCCCTGCTCTTGATCTCCTGAGCTGGAGTGCGTAGAAAATCACTAGAGTTAGTGATTTTGGATAGAATGGTCGTTGCTGCAGTTTCATCAAATGCAAAGGTTTGCATAGACATCAGGGAACAGGTGCAATCATCAACAGTATTGACACAGTTCTAGAGGAATGATGTGCACACTGTATGTCTGGGAAGTGGTGCAGGCTGAACAATTAATCCAGTAGAGTAGACAAACAGCCGCACTCGATATTAGATGCAAAAGGCAATAATTCATTTATTCAAGTGTGTGAACAACACCAGGTATATTAAATGCGTGGTATGCAAAAATTAACGGACACCAATATTAAGGTTGACGTTTCGACCAAGGAAGGTCTTTTTCAAAACCTCGCTGAAAAAAACAGATACGAGAACATGGTAAGATAATAATATACATCAGATTATGACACAGAAAACACAAAAAAAACAATAATCCCAAATTCAAAAGGAAAGGGAAAAAAATTCAGAAACTGGACATCATATATACAGTGTAACAATACGCAATCACAAATATAAATATAAGCATTAATAGAACTGGAGCAGCGAGTAGTTCCCTGCAAGAAGCGTCCTCTATGTGCTGCATACTATAAACTATGTACATATATACAAACGTACGAACATATAGTGCCTGAGACACCCTGGTATATAGAAATACTGCCTTCAGTGTGATTCTACAATTTTCATAGTCATGAAAAGACAGAAAAATCTTTGAATGAGAAGGTTTGTCCAAACTTTTGGTCTGTACTGTACGTAAGGGAAGTCCTTTAAAAACAAGATGAATTAAAATAGCTCTACCCGCCACACTCTCAATCATGGACTGAATGGTGGTAGAGTGTCCACGGCAAAGTAGTCCAATTCCAGAAGCTCGACAATCATTGGCACCAGACCACAAAGTAGTGCTCAGTTTCCAATCTTCTTTAAAGTCCTTGTAATTTAAATAACTCTGTATTCCTCATTCTTGTAAGAAGAAAAAGTCCAAGTCTAATGTCTCTAAATAGGAGAAAAAAGCAGCCCTGCATATAAGGCTCTTTAGGGACCTCATTTAGTGAGGCAGTCTTGAGGGAAACAGACATTTAAGGGGAGTCAGAATCTGAAGATGGAAAAAAAAGAAATATGCAGTACCTCTTCCTCCACATCTCTAGGGGTCAGGATTTGTTTAATATTACCCAGATCCCAGGCAGGCAAATTGGGGGCATCCATTTTTGTCTCCTCATCTGTACTCTGACATCCATGTTTCCTTTGGACCTCGGACTGCTTTACATCTAGTTGTCTTTTCAGAGACTATGAGCTGTCCATCTATTCAGGTTTAAAAAAAACTGCTGTCGTCATGGAGGTCTGGTCTATGGATTTGATGTAATCTCTCTGGTAAATCTCTGCTCTCAATCTGGTCATGGAATTACTGTGACTTCTGGTTCAAGAACCAGGACCCGACAGGATCCTAGCAGATTCCTTTTTATTTTACGCCCTAGAGGTCTCCCTCTGGCATTCCAACATTCCAACACACTGGCTGATTGATTAAGAATCATATCCTGCTTGCCTTTACCCAAGATCTCCGTTGATGGTGTGGAGAATCTTGGTTTTTGCATTGCAATCAGGGTACTAGAGGTCTCCATGGATCCGCGCAATGCTGGGGGTGTAATCATGCTGGAAGAGGGCCCTTCTTCCTTTTGACTCTGAGATACAGCAACTTCTAGAGCTAATACATCGATCAAACCCACACATTGGGTATTCCCAGAAAGTCTTAAGGAACCCCTATGACCAGCTTTCCGTAAAACCACCAGCGGGCACTCTGATGGAACCAAGGAAGGGTCTGGTCCAGGCCCGTCAGCGTATGCCAACCCAGGTCCAGGGGAGTGCAGACATACTCCCTTCAGAGTATTTTTGGATAGTCAGTTTACCCGACTTAAACGAACCATCTGCATTTGTCCTTTTGCTTGCACAATTCCTTAAGTTGTGACTTGCCTTCCTACATAGGTTGCATACAATTTCAGAGTCACACATGGCGGAGGTGTGCCCACTCTTACCGCACTTATTGCAAAAGACTACATGAACCCTTGTGCAACTTTCTCGTGTATGCCCATATTCAAGACAATTCCGGCACTGAATGGGCATTCCCTTGACATTACCAACAGCGAAAGTAGCAGGTGGATGGCAAAAGCCACTAATGCCACTAAGATCCGGATGGAACTTCACTAGGTATTTCCTCTTTCCATTTCAAAAATGTTGGGAGTTGAAGGAAGTCATTTGAGAAGTGCACTGACCTGCAGTAATGCTTCAAAAAGGTTTTGATATCGCCTCCAGAGACAGATGGGCTGTACATGAAGAGCACCAATGGTACTTTTTCGCCATACAGGAAGTCAAAGCTTAGCTCATTCAGTATCTCATCGTCCTTGTCTGCAACCATCAATGCTGCATGGATGCTATCACAGCATGATTTAGCCATAAAAGAAATGGTATATCTGCCATGGAACTCCTGGTCATAACACAATGGATTTTGTTTCTCTCTAGGTGGAAGAACCCGAAAAGAACCTCGTTCACAATGTAATAATGCAGGCTTTTTTCATGACGCTGGCATTCATCCACCACGATTCTATTGGATTGTCACAGTGGAGTCTCGCCAAAAAACACCCTTATTAATTCAGGTCGCCCTGAAAAAAAAAGACCTGATCGCTCCCCGTTGTCTGGGGACTAGTCCGACCCGTCGATAGTAACAAGGTGATGAAATTCCCTCCATTAAGTGAGGACGATTCCCCAAGGACAACAAGTAGAGTACCCCAGACACCTTAGGCCAGTGTTCCCCAACTCCGGTCCTCAAGAGCCACCAACAGGTCAAGTTTTCAGGATTTCCTTAGTATTGCCGAGGTGATAATTCCATCACCTGGACAGGCAAAAATTCAAACACCTTCGCAATACTGAGGAAAACATGAAAACATGACCTGTTGGTGGCTCTTGAGGACCGGAGTTGGGGAACCCTGCCTTTGGTCAAGACCATGCGCAGAACTGTTAAATCCCACACCCAATTTTAGCCAAAAGGCCAATAAGCAGAATTGATTTTGCACTTGTGATGCCCCATGGCTTACGATAGACACCTATTGTGGAGATAGAGCCAAAGATTGCCCTTAGGAAGACATCTTGACAAACAGTTTAAAAATGACAGTTATGCTGCTTCTTGTAGCTGCAATCCACACGTTTTTAATCTGCATAACTCCACCTATTTTAATACACCCTCCCCTGTTATTCCAACTCGCATCAACGCCAGGAGGAGGGGCAGGTACGGACTGGGCTGAAATTCAGCCCCGGCATTTGAAATCACACAGGCCCATGCTGTGACTGTCCCCAAGCACCAGATGAGATATATTACTAATATTACTCTGGATGGAGGAAAGGAAGATTTATTACAAGACCAATATTTCTAATGATACCTGTGGCCTGTTTGGGTAAGTGACTGAGTCAGCAACTTTATGCTCCATCACAGCTCTAAATAGTATGGATGTCTTGAGAACACAGATTCTGTTAACAATGTAGCAGACAAGGCAGCCCACAACCGGACAGGCCCTTCTGGCATTTGCCAGAATTGCCAAATGGCCAGTCCGGCCCTGAGGAGGGGGGAGAAACATTCAACAAACAAACGAGCAGCTGTATTCCTTTACCTCTCCTCCTGCCGAGTACCTACCTGCTGTCGCTTCTTCAGCAGACTAAAGATGGTTGCTGCTGCACAGCTAGATGATGGCCAAGGGACTATTCTGACACGTGATCCATTCCATATACTGCAGGCAGTGCACCTGGCTGCTACAAACCATTAGAATACTCAGACAAGTGAAGATAGGCAGCACATTCAAACACCACCCCAGACCAAATTTTTTTTTTAATCCACATACACAAATTAAGAAGTCAGTGTTCCACAAAAGGGAGACAATGTTTTACAAAAGAAATAGCGTCAGAAATGTGGTAGGAATGCAGTACCTACACATGGGCTACAGTACTGATGGCAAGGGGGCTGGCTTTGTAGGAGGCATGTGTGCAACTATGTAACAAAGGCCAAATACATTATTGCAGCGTATCACACCTGTAGCAAGCAGCAAAACCTTAGATAGATATAATTAATGGCATTACAAATTGAATGCAGTACAATACAATACAATAAAATGCTTTACATAGGTGACAAGAATGCGTTTGGCATCTGTAATGTGCAACTTTGACCCTAAAAAGATAGAAGAGAAAAAAATATTAAAAAAAAAATTAAATAACAGTTCAAAAACACAACTTACATTGATTTAAATTCAATCAGTTTTTGAAAAGCGGATTAGTTAAGGGTGCACAGGTCCTGGAAGTGCTGTATTACCAGGTTAATGAATGGAGTGGACAGAGCAAGCTCTTTTTCCATATCCCTGTTCTAAAAATCCATTTAATATATGGTCCCCAGATAGGGAACGTGTAAGATATTAAACTGATAAGAACAGATATTTTTTATTGAAGCAACATCCAAGGCTCTGAAAAATGTGACCAAAGTCACACCAAAACAGCGCACAAGGCGAGGATTCATGTGCACCCTGTCCCTCCGTGCCAGATGGCCACAGTGAGGGTGAGGGATCTTTGATGCTCTCCCTAGCTTTTTTTTTTTTTTTTTTGTCTTTTGAATGTTAGCTTACTGACCGAGCACTCCGCCCCCACCAGGTGGTGATTTTAATTACACCAGGTCCCTACTTTACCCATAAATGCAGGCATTACTGACAGAGGTGCATATTCACCCAGAAATTCAGATATCAGCCTAATAGAGGTATGTTCACATTAGGTCAGGGACTCACCAGAATTGAGACAACCTTGACGATGGTTGGTGGGCTTTAAAATGTTTGGCCAAATATTTATACTAAGCGTCTCAAATTTTTCCTTATACTCCAAAGCCATATTGCTATTCAAAATTTCATGTATTCTATGTTGTCATGCTTCAGTATGCTTGAGTGCAGCCTTTTTTTGTATATAAAGTTCAAAAACACAACTTACATTGATTTAAATTCAATCAGTTTTTGAAAAGCGGATTAGTTAAGGGTGCACAGGTCCTGGAAGTGCTGTATTACCAGGTTAATGAATGGAGTGGACAGAGCAAGCTCTTTTTCCATATCCCTGTTCTAAAAATCCATTTAATATATGGTCCCCAGATAGGGAACGTGTCAGATATTAAACTGATAAGAACAGATATTTTTTATTGAAGCAACATCCAAGGCTCTGAAAAATGTGACCAAAGTCACACCAAAACAGCGCACAAGGCGAGGATTCATGTGCACCCTGTCCCTCCGTGCCAGATGGCCACAGTGAGGGTGAGGGATCTTTGATGCTCTCACTAGCCAAGGCCGGGGGAGAGCCGTTTTCGTGCACCCGCGTCCAACCAGACTCTCACCATAGTGTAGCTGGGAGCCCTGTTTCGTGTTGGTTTCTCAGCCTAAAGCTGACCGGACCTTCGACCGGGTTTATAAAAATTCCCCTTCTTGACCCGAAGGCCAGGAATGGGGGGTGCTCAAAAAAGTATGAAAGGTGCGGTGTGCTATGGAGTCCAAGACTTACCTGAGATCTCACTCCAAGTAAGCTCAGACTCCCACCAGGGTGACCACTCCTGGGGCACATTGCACCATAGACCCCCACACTTAACTAGCCTAGTGACTTTGATCCTGAGGGGCCATGGTTTACACCACATGACTGTATGAGCCACCTGGCGAACTAGCAAGTGCACCAACCCAGTGTGTACTGTGTATCAATGTACTAAGGTGGTAGGAGCAGGCCATCTTTTCAAGATAAGGCTGATAAAAACAGATTTTTTGATTGAAGTAACATCCAAGGCTCTGAAAAGTGTGACCGAAGTCACACCAAAACAGTGCACAAGGCGAGGATTCATGAGGACCATTCCCAAAGGAGAGATTCCCCTCTTCAATGCTCTCCCTAGTCGAAGCCGGGTAAGAGCCATTTTCATGCTCCCAGTGTCCAACCAGACTCTCGCCCTACTAGAGCTGGGAACCCTGTTTCGTGTTGGTTTCTCAGCCCAAAGCTGACCGGACCTCCGACCGGGTTTATAAAAATTCCTCTTCCTGACCTGAAGGCCAGGAATAGGTTGGTGGGTGCGCAAGAAAGTATGAAAGGCCAGGTGCGGCGTGCTACGGAGTCAAAGTCTTACTGGGATCTCACTCCAAGTAAGCTTAGACTCCCACAAGGGTGACCACTCTTGGGTTACATTGCACCATAAGCTCTCACACTTACCCAGCCACTTAGTGACTTTGATCTTTGGGGGCCATGGATTCCACCAGATGACTGTATGAGCCACCTGGCGTACTAGCAATGGCACCAACCCAGTGTGTATTGTGTATCAATGTACTAAGGTAACAGGAGCAGGTCACATTTTGGAAAGATTTTTTTTTGTTGAAAGCCCGAGATTGTGCTCTGTCTCCACCCGAGTGCGCTAAAAAAGTGACTAAAGGTGCCACAAAAAAGTGCACTTGGATGCTGGTCTCTTAAAACCCTCTCCAACAGGAGAAGGGTCCCCAAAACCATTCCCTGTCCCTCCAAGCCAGAAGGCCACAGTGAGGGTCAGGGATTAAGTCGTCTCCCTCAGCCGAAGCCAAGGGAGCCTCAGTCGCACTCCCAGCTTCTGCCCAGGCTGCCACCCAAGCGAGAGCTAGGAACCTTCAACTGTAGACTCCTCTCCTGAAAGAGGAGAGTCAGAGGTCGGGGGAGCAGAACCTGATGGCTACACACTCCTCCCCTAGACCTATCAGAAGGGAACCGCATCTGACAAATTCAAGTGACGGACACACGTGCAAACGTGAACACACAGTGAAAAAAAATAAGGTTTCCACAACATAATGTTGGCCGCACCTTCCACTGGGAATTAAAAAATTCCCCTATTCTTGCCAGAAGGCCTGGATTAAGGGTGTGTGCTTAAAAAGTAAGAAAAGTTGAAGTGCAGTGCAAAACGTGCCAAAACCGATGGTTTCCCAAGCCCAGTAAGATAAGGCATCACCACTCCTGGGGCATTTCGCACCTCGGGCTTTCAAACTTACCCAGCCCCAATGGTGTTGATCCTGGGGGGATTTCCACCAGATGATTATATCAGCCACCTGGCGTACTAACAAGCGCCAAACCCCAGTGTACATTGCATTAATCTACTAGGGTGGCCCAGGCCAAAGCTGCCTTTTAAAAAAAAAAAAAATTTTTTAAAAGCCCGAATTCGTGTCTAAACCAGAGTGCGCTTAAAAAAGTGACTAAAGGTGCCACAAAAAAAAGTGCACAAGGATGCTGGTTTTCTTGAAATCCTCTACAAAAGGAGAAGGATCCCCTGAACCATTCCCCATCCCTCCGAGCCAGAAGGCCACAGCGAGGAACAGGGACAAGTAGCCTCCTCCAGCCGAAGCCAGAGGAGACCCGATCTTACCCCAGCTTCTGCCCGAGTTCTCACCCAAGCAAGATGCTGGGAGCAGGGTCGGACTGGCCCACCGGAGAACCGGAGGATTCTCCGGTGGGCCCTGGCATCTGGGGGGCCCTGGCACCTGCTGGCATACAGGGGCCAGTTGTCTAGGGCCCCCGCTGCTCCAGGAGCCCCCAGCCGGTGGCGTGTCGCTAATAGCGGCACACCACGCAGCTGCCATGGGGGCCCCGTGCCAGCGGAGCAGCAGCGGGTGACAGGAGGCAGGAGCCCCTGTCCCCGCTGCTAAAGAGAAATGAATATTCACTGCTTCCCACGCCCACATGGGAGTGGGAAGCAGTGAATATCATTACTTACCTGTCACCCGCTCCACCGCTGAGCGCCGCTGTCCTCGGGCCCTCTTGCTGCGATGTTCAGGCAGAGGGCGCGATGACGTGATTAGTGTGTGCCGCGCCCTCTGCCTGAGCATTCACTGCCGGAGGACCGAAGACAGCGGCGCTCAGCAGTGGAGGCGGGTGACAGGTAAATATCTCAGGTGCCGGGGCCCTGAGCCAGCGGTGACACCGGCACCCGTCCCCATAGCGCGCCAGTGTCCCCGCCTGCTCAGGACACCAGCACCTGGCCCCCAGCGATGAGAGGTGAGTATGTCTTTTTTTGCAGCAGCAGCAGCAGCAGCTGCGGCAGCATAAAGGGGCCTATAAAATGCATCTATGGGGGCACAGTCTGTGGAGCATCTATGGGGGCATAATCTGTGGAGCATCTATGGGGGCATAATCTGTGGAGCATCTATGGGGCATAATCTATGGGGGCATAATCTGTGGAGCATCTATGGGGGCATAATCTGTGGAGCATCTATGGGGGCATAATCTATGGGGGCATAATCTGTGGTGCATCTATGGGGGCATAATCTATGGGGGCATAATCTGTGGAGGCATAATCTGTGGAGCATCTATGGGGGCATAATCTATGGGGCATAATCTGTGGAGCATCTATGGGGCATAATCTATGGGGGCACAATCTATGGAGCATCTATGGGGGCACAATCTATGGAGCTTCTATGGGGGCATAATCTAAGGAGCATCTATGGGGACATAATCTATGGAGCATCTATGGGGGCATAATCTATTGGGGCATAATCTATTGAGCATCTATGGGGGCATAATCTATGGGGGCATAATCTATGGAGCATCTATGGGGGCACAATCTATGGAGCTTCTATGGGGGCATAATCTAAGGAGCATCTATGGGGCATAATCTAAGGAGCATCTATAGGGGCATAATCTATGGAGCATCTATGGGGCATAATCTATGGAGCATCTATGGGGGCACAATCTATGGAGCATCTATGGGGGCATAATACATGGGCAGCATATGGGGCACAATCTATGGAGCATCTTGTGGGGTATAATACATGGGGCAGCATATGGGGCATAATCTCATTTTCCACCCTAAGCTTATACTCGAGTCGATACGTTTTCCCAGTTTTTTGTGGCAAAATTAGGGGGTCGGGTTATACTCGAGTATATATGGTATCTATCTATTATCTATCTATCTATCTATCTATCTATCTATCTATCTATCTATCTATCTATATATATATATAGCATTATACCCTATGAGGGGGCAGCATTATCCTCTATGAGGGGGCTGCTTTATAATCTGAAGGAGGCTACCCCAACTCCTGCTACATAATTAAGACATGTACTACCTTATATTATACCTGATATTAGTGTATTTTACTGCACAATTGGTGGTCTTGTATTTATTTCTATGTAGCTACATAGTGGGCCCCAAGAATGATTTTCTCTGGTGGGCCCAAGGTGTTCCAGTCCGATGCTGGCTGGGAGCCTAAGACTGTGATTCCCTTCCGGAAGAGGAAAGCCAACAATGCTCTCCTCCCGAAACAGGAGAGCCAGGGTGTTTAGGGGAGCAGCACCTGATGGCCACACACTCCCCCCAGACCTGTCAAGAAGGGAACCCGTGAGGCAACTGCATCCTAACAAAAGTCCTAGTGACAAGTGGACACGCGTGAATAGGTGACACACAGTGACATAAATATAATAAATAAAAGTAAATAGTGAAGGTTTCACAGTGTAATACTGACCATACCTTCGACTGGGAATTTAAAAATTCCCCATCCTAAGGCCAAAAGGCCATGAATAAGGGTGTGTGCATGAAGAATAAAAAAAAAGTGGTTGTGCAAAATGTGCCGAAACTCAAGCAGGGTTCCCAATCCCAGCGAGTTAAGGCACCCCAGGATCAATCCCCAAAGTTTTAAGCGTGCCCTAAAAACGCATTTGTTCAGACTGGCATACTGCCTCAACGCATTAACCTAACTATCCCTGTTGGCCCATTCAAAAAATTTTTCTACCATAATCAGGTACCTCTTATTATGTTCTCACCCGCTTTATGCATTTAAATAGCCCTCTGTGTCTGTACTGTTACATACATTGGCTGTTAACTGGTTCACGCAGAATTACATGAACACCCGATTCTTACACTATGGCTGGTCCGAACAATGAAAGCAATTGTTACCATCCACCTTTTGTGTCTCCCCTTTTTCCTCATAGATTGTAAGCTTGCGAGCAGGGCCCTCATTCCTCTTGGTATCTACTTTGATCTGTGTTTATTGTTATGCTGTAATGTCTATTGTCTGTACAAGTCCCCTCTATAATGTAAAGTGCTGCGGAATATGTTGGCGCTATAGAAATAAAATTATTATTATTATTATTATCAGCACTCCTGGGGCACTTCACACTTCGGGCTTTCAATCTTCCCCGGCCCTATGTTACCAATCCTGGGGGGCCATGTTTTCCACCAGATGACTATATGAGCCACCTGGCATACTAACAAGCGCCAAAACCCCAGTGTGCATTGTATCAATCTACTAGGGCGACCCAGGCCAAAACTGCCTTTTCGAAAGATTTTTTTTTTAAAGCCCGAGATCATGCTCTCCACCCGAGTGCACTAAAAAAGTGTCTAAAGGTGCCACAAAAAAGTGCACTTGGATGCTAGTCTCTTAAAAGCCTCTCTAACAGGAGAAGGGTCCCCAAAACCATTCCTCATCCCTCCGAGCCAGATGGCCACAGTGAGGGTCAGGGACTAAGTTGTCTCCCTCAGCCGAAGCCAAGGGGGCCTCATTCGCGCTCCCAGCTTCTGCCCAGGCTGCGACCCAAGCAAGAGGAACCTGATGGTCACATACTCCCCCTTAGACCTATCAGAAGGGAACCCGTAAGGGAACCGCATCCAATAAATCCAACAACATACAAACAGTGAAAAAAACATAAATTAAAGTGAAGGTTTCCACAACATAATGTTGGCCGGACCTTCCACCGGGAATTTAAAAATTCACCTATCCTTGCCAGAAGACCTGGATTAAGGGTATGTGCTTCAAAAGTAAGAAAAGTTGAAGTGCAGTGCAAAATGTGCCAAGCCTCATGGGTTTCCCAAGCTCAGTGAGTTAAGGCATCCCAGGGTCACCACACCTGGGGCATTTTGCACCCCCGGCTTTCAAATTTACCCAGCCCAATGGCGTTGATCCTGGGGGGTTTTCACCAGATGACTATATGAGCCACAGGCGTACTAACAAGCACCAAACCCCAGAGTGCATTGCATCAATCTACTTGGGCAGCCCAGGACAAAACTGCCTTTTTAAAGACACTACACTTGATCTTAGCCAAAAGGCCAAGAAGCAATAACCAGAATTAGTTTTGCACTTGTGCCGCCCCATGGCCTACAACAGACACTCGTCGTGGAGAAAGAGCCAAAGATTGCCCTTCGTAAGACATCTTGACAAACACTGGACGCATGAAAAACAACAGTTCAACTGCTTGTTTTAGCTGAAATCCACACGGTTTTAATCTGCATAAAGGCACTGCCACACTTAGCGATCGCACTAGCGATCACAACAACGACTTAACCTGGCGAGATCGCTAGTGCGATCGCTATGTGATCGCTAGTTAGATTCCAAACACAACTCATCAGCGATCTGTGATTCCAAACACAACTCATCAGCGATCTGTATAACGACCTCTGCGGTCATTGGGAAAACCTAGTCCCACCTGCGACGCTGGTGAAGTCGTTCATAAAGGGTGTCACACTCAGCGATTCAGGCTCACCAGCGGGACACCAACGACCAAAAAACGGCTCAGAACGTTCATAAGCGATCAGTGACATCTCGCTGCTACATGTCACACACAGCTAAGTCGCTAAGGAGATCGCTACTGCGTCATAAATGGTGACGCAGTAGCGATCTTGTTAGCGATCTCGCTAGCGATCTCGCTTAGTGTGGCATACCCTTAACTCCACCTATCCTTTCCCCTGTTGTTCCAACGTGCCTCAATGCCAGGAGGAGGGGGGAGGAACACTCAACAAGCAAACGAACAGCTGTCATACTCTCCTGTCTTACTCTCTGAAAACTAGTCCTCCGGCCAAAAGAAAACTATAAAACTGAGCTCCAAGTGAAGAGCTGACACTTTTCTCCTTGGCCGCTCCTCCCACACTCTGCGCCCACCCCTGGGCTTGTGCAGCCTCTCTCCTCCCATCTCTGAGAGTATGATTTTCAGTCTAGAACCGTGGATGGTCCACAACTTTTCGCCCGAAGCTCTGAAAGGAATGGCAGCGGTGCCCCTGAATTCCACTGGATTTTATCTGCGCATAGAGACTAAATATGCCTACTGTATATAATTCCTATTAGCTATGCTTTATAACTCCATAATCCAGAGTGCTGCAGGTTGTTATTGGGCACGGGCGTATGGGGGAAAGAACGGATGATGTGCTCGGTTAGGCTCAGAGATATTGCATTCTGTTATAATAGGTCATAGCCTTGCTGTTCTTTAGGGCCCGTCTCACACAACGATCTCGCTAGCGAGATCGCTGCTGAGTCACTAGTTTTGTGACGCAGCACCGAGCTCACCAGCGATATCGCTGTGTGTGACATTCAGCGACGATCAGCCCCCCTGCCGGGTATCGCTGATCGTCGCTGAAATGTCAGGACATTTTTTTGATCGCTGGTCTCCCGCTGACAGGCACGCATCGCTGCGTGTGACAGGCGGGAGACCAGCGATCCGCTGGTAACCAAGGTACACAGCGGGTTTCCAGGCGCGGGGCTGTGCCTGGAAACCCGCTGTGTACCTTGGATACCAGCTCCCTGAAGCAGGGAGCTGGTAACCAAGGTACACAGCGGGTTTCCAGGCACCGCGCAGCGCTTGGAAACCCGACGTGTACCTTGGTTACCAGCTCCCTGCATCAGGGCGCTGGTATCCAAGGTACACTACGGGTAACTAAGCGACGTTACCCGCAGTGTCGCTTGTATTGATCGCTGCCTGAGCTGCCTGTTTGGCAGCTCAGCAGCGATAATGTAGCGATACACCAGCGATCCTGATCGTTGTCGGGATCGCTGGTGTATCGCTATGTGAGACCCAGCCTATAGTTGTACAAAGAGGTATATCCTTGATACAAAAGTTTGCCTGTAGCTTGCAGGGGATTTCGCACCTTTGTGTTACAAGCTTCAAAGGATTTGGTATTAGTTTTTAATTAAAGATAAACGCTGCCTGGCTTTTTATGGCCTTGTGGAATGCAAGGGTGGGGACACATTTCAGGAGAGGAAGGAGGTGTCCTGAACTTAAAATCCAAAATGGATTCTCCCTTGTCCCTCACAATCACTAATTTATTGTTGTTAATATAGTGATTAATATACACACATTGTTATTCATTATTAGCACTGAAACACTTTATAACTTTACACATAATTTAAGTATTTTAAGCACTTAGTATTCCTGTTTACAAATATACCATCGCGATGTTGTTGGTTTGCCCTAAGTAGTGCGCACCGGTCCCATTCAAACCAGTCAGTTTCCGGCACATTGGAACTTGCTGACACGCATAGCGGTTGTTACCCAAGCTGCCTGTGTATTTTTGGTTCACCGACCAGATATGATGGGTCATTTCCAGGAGGGCAGAGGAAGGATTTGGCGCACTGCGTCTCCTTGGCATCCACAGTGGCACACATGATGCTCTTTCAGACGGCTAATTGGCACAGATATAGTTTAAAGGTCCGGTCTCCCTCTTCCCTGACACGCCCCCTGAAGAAGTGTGGACGAAACGCGCTTTGGGGTAGAGGGACACGGCACGGACTCCACACACATAGTGAGTATAATTATGAGTAATTTCTTTGGATCTCTTGTTGGACAGCTCTGTGATCTATGATATTGGTTATAGGTTAGTTAGATGTGACACCCATACTTAAACACGCAACATAGGCGATTGTTATTGCCAGGTATTGTTATATATGGGTCTTGGGCTGATCACATCTTGTATCTCCAGCACATAGGACTTTATCTGTACAGATTGATCTTTATATTTATATACTCTACAGTGTGTTTAAAGAAGTGAGTAGCCTTATGTCTCTCACATCTGAGGTTACTATAGATTTTTTTAACCCCTTAACCCCCAAGTGTGGTTTGCACGTTAATGACCGGGCCAATTTTTACAATTCTGACTACTGTCTCTTTATGAGGCTATAACTGTGGAACGCTTCAACGGATCTTAGCGATTCTGAGATTGTTTTCTTGTGACATATTGTACTTCATTAGAGTGGTAAAATTTCTTCGCTATAACTTGCGTTTATTTATGAAAAAAATGGAAAAATGGTGAAAATTTGGAAAAATTTGCAATTTTCAAACTTTGAATTTTTATTTCCTTAAAACAGAGAAATATGTCACACAAAATAGTTACTAAACAATATTTCCCACATGTCTACTTTACATCAGCACAATTTTGGAGCCAACATTTTTTTTTTGTTACGAAGTTATAAGGGTTAAAAGTTGACCAGCGATTTCTCATTTTTACAACAAATTGTACAAAACTATTTTTTTAGGGACCACCTCACATTTGAAGTCACTTTGAGGGGTCTATATGGCAGAAAATACCCAAAAGTGACACCATTCTTAAAACTGCACCCCTCAAAGTACTCAAAACCACATTCAGGCTATGTGCACACGTTGCGGATTCTGCTGCGGATCCGCAGCGGATTTTCCGCTGCAGATCCGCAGCAGAATTGCAAGTGATGTACAGTAGCATTGAATTCAATGTTAAACAAAAAAAGCAGTGCACATGCTGCGGAATTTTCCGCGCGGAATTGGGTGCGGATTTAAATCCGCAGCATGTCACTTCTTTTGTGCAGTTCCGCAGCGTTGTCAGACCTGCTCTAAATAGAAATCCGCAGGTCTGAAACCGCTGGGGAAATCCGCACAAAAAACGCGGCAAATCCGCTTCAAATCCGCATTAAATCAGCAGTAAATCCGCAGGTAAAACCCAGGTAATTTTACCTGCGGATTTACCAAAATCTGCGCGGAAAAATCCGCAGCCCAATCCGCACCGTCTGCACTTAGCCTCAAGAAGTTTATTAATGCTTCAGATGCTTCACAGGTAGTGAAGCAACTTGGAAGGAAAAAATGAACATTTAACTTTTTAGTCACAAAAATTATCTTTTACAAACAATTTTTTTTATTTTATCAAGTGTGAAAGGAGAGAACGGGCACAAAAAGATGTTGTGCAATTTCTCCTGAGTACGCTGATACCCCATATGTGGGGAAAACCACTGTCTGGGCGCGCGGCAGGGCTCGGAAGGGAAAGGCGCCATGTCACGTTTGGAGAGCCCCTGATGCACCTAAACAGTGGAAGCCCCCCACAAGTGACACCATTTTGGAAACTAGACCCCTAAGGAACTTATCTAGATCTGTTGTGAGCACTTTGAACCCCCAAGTGTTTCACTAAAGTTTATAACGCCTGGGTGTGAAAAAAAAAATTCCACAAAAATGATTTTTTAGTCCCCAATTTTTGATTTTTCCAAAGGAAATTGGACCCCAAAAGTTGTCCAATTTGTCCTGAGTACGCTAATACCCCGTATGTGGGGAGGGAAACTGGGAGCACGGAAGGGCTCGGAAAGGAAGTAACATTTTGGAATGCAGACTTTGATGGGTGTCATGTTCAGTTTGCAGAGCCCCTGATGTGCCTAAGCAGTGTAAACTCCCCCCACAAGTGACCCTATTTTGGAAACTAGACTCCCAAAGGAACTTTTGTAGATGTGGATGAGCACTTTGAACCCCCAAGTGCTTCACAAGTGAAAATAAAAAAATCATATTTTTTCCACAAACATGATCTTTTAGTCCCCAGTTTTTTATTTTCCCAAGGGTAACAGGAGAAATTGGACGCCAAAAGTTGTGGTTCAATTTGTCCTGAGTACGCTGACACCCTATATGTGGGAGAAAACTACTGTATGGGCACACATCGGGGCTTGGAAGGGAAGTAGTGACGTTTTGCATTGCAGACTTTGATGGAATAGTCGCGGGCGTCATGTCGCAGTGGAAACCTCCAACAAGTGACCCCATTTTGGAAACTAGACCCCCAAAGGAACTTATCTAGATGTGTGTTGAGAACTTTGAGCCCCCAAGTGCTTCACAGAAGTTTATAACGTAGAGCCATAAAAATAAAAAATCATTTTTTTACACAAAAATTATATTT
>JARQOD010000005.1:436678109-436868850 GCA_033576555.1 Oophaga sylvatica | reverse complement strand
TTGATACTCTTCTAGAGGAATGATGTGCACATATGTCTGGGAAGTGGTGCAGGCTGAACAATTAATCCAGTAGAGTAGCAAACAGCCGCACTCGATATTAGATGCAAAAGGCAATAATTCATTTACTCAAGTGTGTAACACACCAGGTATATTAAATGGTGGTATGCAAAAATTAACAGACACCAATATTAAGGTTGACGTTTCGACCAAGGAAGGTCTTTTTCAAAACCTCGCTGAAAAAACAGATACGAGAACATGGTAAGACAATAATATACATCAGATTATGACAAGAAAACACAAAAGAAACAATAATCCCAAATTCAAAAGGAAGGGGAAAAAAAATTCAGAAACTGGACAATCATATATACAGTGTAACAATACGCAATCACAAATAAAATATAAACATTAATAGAACTGGAGCAGCAAGTAGTTCCCTGCAAGAAGCGTCCTCTATGTGCTGCATACTATAAACTATGTACATATATACAAAACGTATGAACATATAGTGCCTGAGACACCCTGGTATATAGAATACTGCTTGCCAATAAGAAATACAAGACCTATTAGAAATCTCACACTGAAATATGATATAAATAATACAGGCATATTGATCACAAAGATGGACCATCTACTAACCTTAATATGGAAGGGTGGAAATGCAGAGGGTAAGTCCCGTGCTTACTACATGGGGTTTAAGAAGGTGAAAGAAAAAAATAGGAAAAAGAGGAGCTGAAATTAGTCACAGGGGGACATAATTGCAATATCATAGAAGCGATAGTAAGAGAGTACCAACCTAAAGATTGCTCTGATTGTGGTCTGTCCGTCAGATAGGGGCATATGTGCTCAGTGGTGGTGTAGATTGCGCTTAAATAGCAGTGACCGGACGTTATATCCGGTCAGACTCCTTGCTATTACGTGGAAGCCAGCGCAGGAGTGAGGCTTGACACACAGAAGCGTCTCAACGCCTACCGCGCATGCTAAAGAGATGTGGCTAAAATGGAGTGGCTCCACAACATTCAGTGCGCTTGCGCACTCATATGAGGGGAATCCCCAGATAACAGGGGTGTGAATGAGGAGCGCAGGAGCGATAAAGTGCTTAATCACAAGCCACACCGCTATTATGTTAGTGTCAAATGCAATAGAAAGGAAAGATAATGAGTGCTAAGAAGTGCAACACATGAAAAAAAAGGAGAAATAAAACCTGAACGAAATTTTTTGAAAAAAACGGGGTAAAAAAGAATGATGATGATAAAAAATAGGAAAAAAATAAAGAAAAAAATATTTTGAAAATAGGCTATGGAAATAGCAACAGGTAATGAAAAAAGAAAAAAAGGGGGAAACGAAACCGGTCATGTAATGAAAAAGGAGGAAACCAAAAAAACTAAAGTAAGGAATAAAAAATTAAATATAAAAATAAAAAATAAATAAAAAATAAAAATATAAAATAAAAGTAAAAATACAAATAAAAGTGAAAATGAAAATAGGAATGAGAATTGAAAAAAAATAAAAAAAAAATAAAAAATGTTTTTTATAAAAAATAAGACAAAAAATAAATAAACAAAATTAGAAATAAAATTAAAAAAAAAAAAAAAAAAAAAAAAATGAAAAAAATGAAGAACAGATATAACCACAAAAGGATAAGTTGTGAAAATTATGGAACTTACCCAAAGATTAACGGTGAGGAAGAAGAAAAGGGAAAAGGGAAGGTTCTTCACGTGGTCTCCCTGCTAAGAAATCTAAAGAGAAAAACAGATGAGGTACCAACTTTTGATCAAAAAACCTGAAAGTAAAAAAATTAATACAAGGTCTATTTTAGCAAAAAGTGAAATCCAATTCCCTATTAAGGCCTTTTGGTGCTAGGGTTTGCAATGTATGTATCCAAAAAGATTCTCGCTCCTTAAGGAGCTTGATGTGGTTCCCTCCTCGTCTTGGTTTACCAACTCGCTCTATAACTTGAAAGCGGAGTTGTGATACCGAGTGGTTTAATGTTGAAAAATGATGGGGTAATGGAAGCCATGTTTTTTTCAGTCTGATGGTAGATTTGTGACTTGAAATTCTGTCCTAACATGTTGCGTGGTTTCCCCTATATAGAAGAGGCCACAGGGGCATTTGATCAAATAGACTACGAAATTGGTATCGCACGTGAAAAACCCATTGATTTTGTATCTTTTGCCTGTGTGTGGATGGACAATATCACCTGATTTGATAACATTGGCACAACAGGCACAGCCCAAGCATGGAAATGTGCCTAACCTTTGAGATCCCAAAAAGGATTGTTTAGGTTATTTGATGAAGCTTCTTATGTCTGCTTTAACCAACTGGTCTCTAAAGTTCTTTGGTCTCCTCTTGCACATAAGTGCCGGCGATTGAAACAGAGTAATCTGTGGATAAGCTTTGGACAGGAGAGGCCAATGTTTATTGATGGTACTATAAACTAGGGCCATAGCCGGGTGATGGGTGTGTATAAAAGGAACCCGATCAGGTTTAGGAGAACCAGTTGAGGCAGGGTTCCATGTAAGTGCTCTATGTTTTTCAGTAGTAAGAATTTTTCTGGGTATTTTCTTTCCCTAAATTTTTGGGCCATTTCATCCAACCGGGTTTCTACCAATTGCTTGTCAGAGACTATTTTAATTACCCTCTGAAATTGGGAACGTGGCAGACTCTCCTTAGTTGTTTTCGGGTGGCAACTAGAGTAGAGTAGAAGATTATTGGAATCCGTAGGTTTAGTGTAGAGATCTGTGTGAAGGCCCCCTCCTACATTCTTGATAACCAATGTGTCAAGGAATGGGATCTTGGAAGAATCCCAATTCAGCACAAATTGTAGTTCCATTCTGACATTGTTGATTTGTGATACGAAGTGGGTTAGGGTATCAGGTGATCCGTCCCATAGACAAAAAATATCATCTATGTAGCGGAGCCAGCATTTAGAGTGCGACTGAAAAGATGATTATTGTAAACTGGAGATTTTCAAAAGCATCCATATACAGATTAGCTAGGCAGGCGCCATATTTGACCCCATAGCCGTACCACAAACTTGGTAGAAAAACTGATCATCAAATAGAAAATAGTTCTCATTAAGTACCAGAAATAATAAATCCAAGATAAACTGTTGTGCGTTTGGACTAAGGTTGGAAGACTGGAGTGGGATACCCACAGCCTCCAAACCAAGATCATGTTTGATCGAGGTGTAGAGGCTCTTGACATCAGTGTCACTAAGAGACATTGTGATGAAATGTCCGTAAAAGATTTGATAGTACTAATAAAGTGACCAGTGTCCAATACAAAAGACCTAGTTTTCTTGACCAATGGAGTAAGATATTTTTCCAGAAAAATCGACAGAGGTGATAGAATGGAATCCGTTGAAGTAACAATAGGATGTCCTGGGGGGGGATTGATAAGTGATTTATGAATTTTGGGAAGCGTGTAGAAAACAGGTGTTATTGGGTGTGGATTTGTCAAGAATTTTTCTGTTTTTGGTCAATGCAATTGTTGGCTAGGTATTTTTTAAGGAGAATTTCTATTTTAGACCTGATTGAAGGTGTAGGGTCGGTGGAAATTTTTTTATACGTAGAGGTATCTGCCAACTGGTCATTAATTTCTCTAATGTAGTCAACTTGGTTCATAATAACTATAGCCCACCCTTGTCAGCTGGTTTGATAGTTATACATTTGTTTGTTCTGAGTGATTCAATGGCCCGTTTCTCAAGAGATGAGACATTATTTTGGTAGGAAGAAGGCCTTTTTGTTGTTTTGTAAGTATATCGTGTATCTCTCGGTCTATTAAATCAATACATGCTTCTGCTGCATGATACACACGTGGCGGATGAAATGTACTTTTATTAAACAACCCTAAAGTAGAAATGGACAACTCAGGAATTGGAGCAGAAACCCCAACTAACAGTAGGGGTTCTGTTCCTAATGGAATCTTCTTGAAGACCAAAGTGAGTCTTTAAACGGATAGTGCGATAAAAATATTGAAGATCTTGTTCCAGTCTGAAGCTATCCCACTGGGGAGTGGGGCAGAACGAAAGTCCACGTTGTAATACGGTTAATTCTACCAGGTTAAGTGTTGTACGAGGATATATTAACCACTGATCTGGTGTTTCCTACCTGTGACCTCGTCACCATTCGTTCGGTTTGATTTGTTCCTTGACCTCCTGGTCACTCTCCTCCTGTCGGGCGAGAATTGCCCCTCCGGGGCTGTCTTCTTCCTAAAAAAGGGCCCTGACTTTGGTTGTAGGTGGAGCCACTGCTGTCTGAGCTGAAAGAACCAGGGCGTCTTGAGGAATAATTGCCTCGCCATTGTCCAGAGTTAGTTGATTCGTTCCACCTGTAGACCCGTTCCGTTCTGTAGTCTTCTGAATCCCTATGGAATTTATTCTTTTTCCTTTCTTGTAGGATTCTGCGATTTTATTCAATGACTTTATCAATTTTTGTTTTCAAATTTTTCCAGTCCTGTGTCGATAGAGTGGAACAGAGTTGTTCTTCAATGGATTTCACTTTTGCTTCAGTTTCAGTTATGGCTGTGTGGAGAGTCTCAATGGTCAAAAGTATGATGTCCAGTGAGCACTTGTTTAAAATTTGCTTGTATTTTTCACAGTATTCAGGTCTATCGGAAAAAAGCGTAGGGCGCAGGTTGCATCGGAGCCTCTCGGGATACGATTAAGTTTGAAGTATTCAGCCAAAGTGACTGAATGAAGATCATACGACATTAATCTTCTACGCTCTCTTTCATAATCCTGCTCTTGATCTCCTGAGCTGGAGTGCGTAGAAAATCACTAGAGTTAGTGATTTTGGATAGAATGGTCGTTGCTGCAGTTTCATCAAATGCAAAGGTTTGCATAGACATCAGGGAACAGGTGCAATCATCAACAGTATTGACACAGTTCTAGAGGAATGATGTGCACACTGTATGTCTGGGAAGTGGTGCAGGCTGAACAATTAATCCAGTAGAGTAGACAAACAGCCGCACTCGATATTAGATGCAAAAGGCAATAATTCATTTATTCAAGTGTGTGAACAACACCAGGTATATTAAATGCGTGGTATGCAAAAATTAACGGACACCAATATTAAGGTTGACGTTTCGACCAGGAAGGTCTTTTTCAAAACCTCGCTGAAAAAACAGATACGAGAACATGGTAAGATAATAATATACATCAGATTATGACACAGAAAAACACAAAAAAAACAATAATCCCAAATTCAAAAGGAAAGGGAAAAAATTCAGAAACATGGACATCATATATACAGTGTAACAATACGCAATCACAAATATAAATATAAGCATTAATAGAACTGGAGCAGCGAGTAGTTCCCTGCAAGAAGCGTCCTCTATGTGCTGCATACTATAAACTATGTACATATATACAAACGTACGAACATATAGTGCCTGAGACACCCTGGTATATAGAAATACTGCCTTCAGTGTGATTCTACAATTTTCATAGTCATGAAAAGACAGAAAAATCTTTGAATGAGAAGGTTTGTCCAAACTTTTGGTCTGTACTGTACGTAAGGGAAGTCCTTTAAAAACAAGATGGATTAAAATAGCTCTACCCGCCACACTCTCAATCATGGACTGAATGGTGGTAGAGTGTCCACGGCAAAGTAGTCCAATTCCAGAAGCTCGACAATCATTGGCACCAGACCACAAAGTAGTGCTCAGTTTCCAATCTTCTTTAAAGTCCTTGTAATTTAAATAACTCTGTATTCCTCATTCTTGTAAGAAGAAAAAGTCCAAGTCTAATGTCTCTAAATAGGAGAAAAAAGCAGCCCTGCATATAAGGCTCTTTAGGGACCTATTTAGTGAGGCAGTCTTGAGGGAAACCAGACATTTAAGGGGAGTCAGAATCTGAAGATGGAAAAAAAAGAAATATGCAGTACCTCTTCCTCCACATCTCTAGGGGTCAGGATTTGTTTAATATTACCAGATCCAGGCAGGCAAATTGGGGGCATCCATTTTTGCCCTCCTCATCTGTTACTCTGACATCCATGTTTCCTTTGGACCTTGGACTGCTTTACATCTATTGTCTTTTCAGAGACTATGAGCTGTCCATCTATTCAGGTTTAAAAAAAATGCTGCTGTCGTCATGGAGGTCTGGTCTATGGATTTGATGTAATCTCTCTGGTAAATCTCTGCTCTCAATCTGGTCATGGAATTACTGTGACTTCTGGTTCAAGAACCAGGACCCGACAGGATCCTAGCAGATTCCTTTTTATTTTACGCCCTAGAGGTCTCCCTCTGGCATTCCAACATTCCAACACACTGGCTGATTGATTAAGAATCATATCCTGCTTGCCTTTACCCAAGATCTCCGTTGATGGTGTGGAGAAATCTTGGTTTTTGCATTGCAATCAGGGTACTAGAGGTCTCCATGGATCCGCGCAATGCTGGGGGTGTAATCATGCTGGAAGAGGGCCCTTCTTCCTTTTGACTCTGAGATACAGCAACTTCTAGAGCTAATACATCGATCAAACCCACACATTGGGTTTTCCCCAGAAAGTCTTAAGGAACCCTATGACCAGCTTTCCGTAAAACCACCAGCGGGCACTCTGATGGAACCAAGGAAGGGTCTGGTCCAGGCCCGTCAGCGTATGCCAACCCAGGTCCAGGGGCGAGTGCAGACATACTCCCTTCAGAGTATTTTTGGATAGTCAGTTTACCCGACTTAAACGAACCATCTGCATTTGTCCTTTTGCTTGCACAATTCCTTAAGTTGTGACTTGCCTTCCTACATAGGTTGCATACAATTTCAGGTCACACATGGCGGAGGTGTGCCCACTCTTACCGCACTTATTGCAAAAGACTACATGAACCCTTGTGCAACTTTCTCGTGTATGCCCATATTCAAGACAATTCCGGCACTGAATGGGCATTCCCTTGACATTACCAACAGCGAAAGTAGCAGGTGGATGGCAAAGCCACTAATGCCACTAAGATCCGGATGGAACTTCACTAGGTATTTCCTCTTTCCATTTCAAAAATGTTGGGAGTTGAAGGAAGTCATTTGAGAAGTGCACTGACCTGCAGTAATGCTTCAAAAAGGTTTTGATATCGCCCCCAGAGACAGATGGGCTGTACATGAAGAGCACCAATGGTACTTTTTTCGCATACAGGAAGTCAAAGCTTAGCTCATTCAGTATCTCATCGTCCTTGTCTGCAACCATCAATGCTGCATGGATGCTATCACAGCATGATTTAGCCATAAAAGAAATGGTATATCTGCCATGGAACTCCTGGTCATAACACAATGGATTTTGTTTCTCTCTAGGTGGAAGAACCCGAAAAGAACCTCGTTCACAATGTAATAATGCAGGCTTTTTTCATGACGCTGGCATTCATCCACCACGATTCTATTGGATTGTCACAGTGGAGTCTCGCCAAAAAAACACCCTATTAATCAGGTCGCCCTGAAAAAAAAAGACCTGATCGCTCCCCGTTGTCTGGGGACTAGTCCGACCCGTCGATAGTAACAAGGTGATGAAATTCCCTCCATTAAGTGAGGACGATTCCCCAAGGACAACAAGTAGAGTACCCCAGACACCTTAGGCCAGTGTTCCCCAACTCCGGTCCTCAAGAGCCACCAACAGGTCAAGTTTTCAGGATTTCCTTAGTATTGCCGAGGTGATAATTCCATCACCTGGACAGGCAAAAATTCAAACACCTTCGCAATACTGAGGAAACATGAAAACATGACCTGTTGGTGGCTCTTGAGGACCGGAGTTGGGGAACCCTGCCTTTGGTCAAGACCATGCGCAGAACTGTTAAATCCCACACCCAATTTTAGCCAAAAGGCCAATAAGCAGAATTGATTTTGCACTTGTGATGCCCCATGGCTTACGATAGACACCTATTGTGGAGATAGAGCCAAAGATTGCCCTTAGGAAGACATCTTGACAAACAGTTTAAAAATGACAGTTATGCTGCTTCTTGTAGCTGCAATCCACACGTTTTTAAATCTGCATAACTCCACCTTATTTTAATACACCCCCCCCTGTTATTCCAACTCGCATCAACGCCAGGAGGAGGGGCAGGTACGGACTGGGCTGAAATTCAGCCCCGGCATTTGAAATCACACAGGCCCATGCTGTGACTGTCCCCAAGCACCAATGAGATATATTACTAATATTACTCTGGATGGAGGAAAGGAAGATTTATTACAAGACCAATATTTCTAATGATACCTGTGGCCTGTTTGGGTAAGTGACTGAGTCAGCAATTTTATGCTCCATCACAGCTCTAAATAGTATGGATGTCTTGAGAACACAGATTCTGTTAACAATGTAGCAGACAAGGCAGCCCACAACGGACAGGCCCTTCTGGCATTTGCCAGAATTGCCAAATGGCCAGTCCGGCCCTGAGGAGGGGGGAGAAACATTCAACAAACAAACGAGCAGCTGTATTCCTTTACCTCTCCTCCTGCGAGTACCTACCTGCTGTCGCTTCTTCAGCAGACTAAAGATGGTTGCTGCTGCACAGCTAGATGATGGCCAAGGGACTATTCTGACACGTGATCCATTCCATATACTGCAGGCAGTGCACTGGTGCTACAAACCATTAGAATACTCAGACAAGTGAAGATAGGCAGCACATTCAAACACCACCCAGACCAAATTTTTTTTTTTAATCCACATACACAAATTAAGAAGTCAGTGTTCCACAAAAGGGAGACAATGTTTTACAAAAGAAATGCGTCAGAATGTGGTAGGAATGCAGTACCTACACATGGGCTACAGTATGATGGCAAGGGGGCTGGCTTTGTAGGAGGCATGTGTGCAACTATGTAACAAAGGCCAAATACATTATTGCAGCGTATCACACCTGTAGCAAGCAGCAAAACCTTAGATAGATATAATTAATGGCATTACAAATTGAATGCAGTACAATACAATACAATAAAATGCTTTACATAGGTGACAAGAATGCGTTTGGCATCTGTAATGTGCAACTTTGACCCTAAAAAGATAGAAGAGAAAAAATATTAAAAAAAAAATTAAATAACATTTTCAAAAACACAACTTACATTGATTTAAATTCAATCGTTTTTGAAAAGCGGATTAGTTAAGGTGCACAGGTCCTGGAAGTGCTGTATTACCAGGTTAATGAATGGAGTGGACAGAGCAAGCTCTTTTTCCATATCCCTGTTCTAAAATCCATTTAATATATGGTCCCCAGATAGGGAACGTGTAAGATATTAAACTGATAAGAACAGATATTTTTTATTGAAGCAACATCCAAGGCTCTGAAAAATGTGACCAAAATCACACCAAAACAGCGCACAAGGCGAGGATTCATGTGCACCCTGTCTCTCCGTGCCAGATGGCCACAGTGAGGGTGAGGGATCTTTGATGCTCTCCCTAGCTTTTTTTTGTCTTTTGAATGTTAGCTTACTGACCAAGCACTCCGCCCCCACCAGGTGGTGATTTTAATTACACCAGGTCCCTACTTTACCCATAAATGCAGGCATTACTGACAGAGGTGCATATTCACCCAGAAATTCAGATATCAGCCTAATAGAGGTATGTTCACATTAGGTCAGGGAACTCACCAGAATTGAGACAACCTTGACGATGGTTGGTGGGCTTTAAAATGTTTGGCCAAATATTTATACTAAGCGTCTCAAATTTTTCCTTATACTCCAAAACCATATTGCTATTCAAAATTTCATGTATTCTATGTTGTCATGCTTCAGTATGCTGAGTGCAGCCTTTTTTTGTATATAAAGTTCAAAAAACACAACTTACATTGATTTAAATTCAATCAGTTTTTGAAAAGCGGATTAGTTAAGGGTGCACAGGTCCTGGAAGTGCTGTATTACCAGGTTAATGAATGGAGTGGACAGAGCAAGCTCTTTTTCCATATCCCTGTTCTAAAAATCCATTTAATATATGGTCCCCAGATAGGGAACGTGTCAGATATTAAACTGATAAGAACAGATATTTTTTATTGAAGCAACATCCAAGGCTCTGAAAAATGTGACCAAAGTCACACCAAAACAGCGCACAAGGCGAGGATTCATTGTGCACCCTGTCCTCCGTGCCAGATGGCCACAGTGAGGGTGAGGGATCTTTGATGCTCTCCTAGCCAAGGCCGGGGGAGAGCCGTTTTCGTGCACCCGCGTCCAACCAGACTCTCACCATAGTGTAGCTGGGAGCCCTGTTTCGTGTTGGTTTCTCAGCCTAAAGCTGACCGGACCTTCGACCGGGTTTATAAAAATTCCCCTTCTTGACCCGAAGGCCAGGAATGGGGGGTGCTCAAAAAAGTATGAAAGGTGCGGTGTGCTATGGAGTCCAAGACTTACCTGAGATCTCACTCCAAGTAAGCTCAGACTCCCACCAGGGTGACCACTCCTGGGGCACATTGCACCATAGACCCCCACACTTAACTAGCCTAGTGACTTTGATCCTGAGGGGCCATGGTTTACACCACATGACTGTATGAGCCACCTGGCGAACTAGCAAGTGCACCAACCCAGTGTGTACTGTGTATCAATGTACTAAGGTGGTAGGAGCAGGCCATCTTTTCAAGATAAGGCTGATAAAAACAGATTTTTTGATTGAAGTAACATCCAAGGCTCTGAAAAGTGTGACCGAAGTCACACCAAAACAGTGCACAAGGCGAGGATTCATGAGGACCATTCCCAAAGGAGAGGTTCCCCTCTTCAATGCTCTCCCTAGTCGAAGCCGGGTAAGAGCCATTTTCATGCTCCCAGTGTCCAACCAGACTCTCGCCCTACTAGAGCTGGGAACCCTGCAGTGGAGCGGGTGACAGGTAAATATCTCAGGTGCCGGGGCCCTGAGCCAGCGGCACCCGTCCCCCATAGCGCGCCAGTGTCCCCGCCTGCTCAGGACACCAGCACCTGGCCCCAGCGATGAGAGGTGAGTATGTCTTTTTTTTTTTTTTTTTTGCAGCAGCAGCTGCGGCAGCATAAAGGGGCCTATAAAATGCATCTATGGGGGCACAGTCTGTGGAGCATCTATGGGGGCATAATCTGTGGAGCATCTATGGGGGCATAATCTGTGGAGCATCTATGGGGGCATAATCTATGGGGGCATAATCTGTGGAGCATCTATGGGGGCATAATCTGTGGTGCATCTATGGGGGCATAATCTATGGGGGCATAATCTGTGGAGCATCTATGGGGGCATAATCTATGGGGGCATAATCTGTGGAGCATCTATGGGGCATAATCTATGGGGGCACAATCTATGGGCATCTATGGGGGCACAATCTATGGAGCTTCTATGGGGCATAATCTAAGGAGCATCTATGGGGGCATAATCTAAGGAGCATCTATGGGGACATAATCTATGGAGCATCTATGGGGGCATAATCTATTGGGGCATAATCTATGGAGGCATCTATGGGGGCATAATTCTATGGGGGCACAATCTATGGAGCTTCTATGGGGGCATAATCTAAGGAGCATCTATGGGGCATAATCTAAGGAGCATCTATAGGGGCATAATCTATGGAGCATCTATGGGGGCATAATCTATGGAGCATCTATGGGGCACAATCTATGGAGCATCTATGGGGCATAATACATGGGCAGCATATGGGGCACAATCTATGGAGCATCTTGTGGGGTATAATACATGGGGCAGCATATGGGGCATAATCTCATTTTCCACCCTAAGCTTATACTCGAGTCGATACGTTTTCCCAGTTTTTTGTGGCAAAATTAGGGGGGTCGGGTTATACTCGAGTATATATGGTATCTATCTATTATCTATCTATCTATCTATCTATCTATCTATCTATCTATCTATCTATCTATCTATTATATATAGCATTATACCCTATGAGGGGGCAGCATTATCCTCTATGAGGGGGCTGCTTTATAATCTGAAGGAGGCTACCCCAACTCCTGCTACATAATTAAGACATGTACTACCTTATATTATACCTGATATTAGTGTATTTTACTGCACAATTGGTGGTCTTGTATTTATTTTATGTAGCTACATAGTGGGCCCCAAGAATGATTTTCTCTGGTGGGCCCAAGGTGTTCCAGTCCGATGCTGGCTGGGAGCCTAAGACTGTGATTCCCTTCCGGAAGAGGAAAGCCAACAATGCTCTCCTCCCGAAACAGGAGAGCCAGGGTGTTTAGGGGGAGCAGCACCTGATGGCCACACACTCCCCCCAGACCTGTCAAGAAGGGAACCCGTGAGGCAACTGCATCCTAACAAAAGTCCTAGTGACAAGTGGACACGCGTGAATAGGTGACACACAGTGACATAAATATAATAAATAAAAGTAAATAGTGAAGGTTTCACAGTGTAATACTGACCATACCTTCGACTGGGAATTTAAAAATTCCCCATCCTAAGGCCAAAAGGCCATGAATAAGGGTGTGTGCATGAAGAATAAAAAAAAAGTGGTTGTGCAAAATGTGCCGAAACTCAAGCAGGGTTCCCAATCCCAGCGAGTTAAGGCACCCCAGGATCAATCCCCAAAGTTTTAAGCGTGCCCTAAAAACGCATTTGTTCAGACTGGCATACCGCCTCAACGCATTAACCTAACTATCCCTGTTGGCCCATTCAAAAAATTTTTCTACCATAATCAGGTACCTCTTATTATGTTCTCACCCGCTTTATGCATTTAATAGCCCTCTGTGTCTGTACTGTTACATACATTGGCTGTTAACTGGTTCACGCAGAATTACATGAAACACCCGATTCTTACACTATGGACTGGTCCGAACAATGAAAGCAATTGTTACCATCCACCTTTTGTGTCTCCCCTTTTTCCTCATAGATTGTAAGCTTGCGAGCCAGGCCCTCATTCCTCTTGGTATCTACTTTGATCTGTGTTTATTGTTATGCTGTAATGTCTATTGTCTGTACAAGTCCCCTCTATAATGTAAAGTGCTGCGGAATATGTTGGCGCTATAGAAATAAAATTATTATTATTATTATTATCAGCACTCCTGGGGCACTTCACACTTCGGGCTTTCAATCTTCCCCGGCCCTATGTTACCAATCCTGGGGGGCCATGTTTTCCACCAGATGACTATATGAGCCACCTGGCATACTAACAAGCGCCAAAACCCCAGTGTGCATTGTATCAATCTACTAGGGCGACCCAGGCCAAAACTGCCTTTTCGAAAGATTTTTTTTTTAAAGCCCGAGATCATGCTCTCCACCCGAGTGCACTAAAAAAGTGTCTAAAGGTGCCACAAAAAAGTGCACTTGGATGCTAGTCTCTTAAAAGCCTCTCTAACAGGAGAAGGGTCCCCAAAACCATTCCTCATCCCTCCGAGCCAGATGGCCACAGTGAGGGTCAGGGACTAAGTTGTCTCCCTCAGCCGAAGCCAAGGGGGCCTCATTCGCGCTCCCAGCTTCTGCCCAGGCTGCGACCCAAGCAAGAGGAACCTGATGGTCACATACTCCCCCTTAGACCTATCAGAAGGGAACCCGTAAGGGAACCGCATCCAATAAATCCAACAACATACAAACAGTGAAAAAAACATAAATTAAAGTGAAGGTTTCCACAACATAATGTTGGCCGGACCTTCCACCGGGAATTTAAAAATTCACCTATCCTTGCCAGAAGACCTGGATTAAGGGTATGTGCTTCAAAAGTAAGAAAAGTTGAAGTGCAGTGCAAAATGTGCCAAGCCTCATGGGTTTCCCAAGCTCAGTGAGTTAAGGCATCCCAGGGTCACCACACCTGGGGCATTTTGCACCCCGGCTTTCAAATTTACCCAGCCCAATGGCGTTGATCCTGGGGGTTTTCACCAGATGACTATATGAGCCACAGGCGTACTAACAAGCACCAAACCCCAGAGTGCATTGCATCAATCTACTTGGGCAGCCCAGGACAAAACTGCCTTTTTAAAGACACTACACTTGATCTTAGCCAAAAGGCCAAGAACAATAACCAGAATTAGTTTTGCACTTGTGCCGCCCCATGGCCTACAACAGACACTCGTCGTGGAGAAAGAGCCAAAGATTGCCCTTAGTAAGACATCTTGACAAACACTGGACGCATGAAAAACAACAGTTCAACTGCTTGTTTTAGCTGAAATCCACACGGTTTTAATCTGCATAAAGGCACTGCCACACTTAGCGATCGCACTAGCGATCACAACAACGACTTAACCTGGCGAGATCGCTAGTGCGATCGCTATGTGATCGCTAGTTAGATTCCAAACACAACTCATCAGCGATCTGTGATTCCAAACACAACTCATCAGCGATCTGTATAACGACCTCTGCGGTCATTGGGAAAACCTAGTCCCACCTGCGACGCTGGTGAAGTCGTTCATAAAGGGTGTCACACTCAGCGATTCAGGCTCACCAGCGGGACACCAACGACCAAAAAACGGCTCAGAACGTTCATAAGCGATCAGTGACATCTCGCTGCTACATGTCACACACAGCTAAGTCGCTAACGAGATCGCTACTGCATCATAAATGGTGACGCAGTAGCGATCTTGTTAGCGATCTCGCTAGCGATCTCACTTAGTGTGGCATACCCTTAACTCCACCTATCCTTTCCCCCTGTTGTTCCAACGTGCCTCAATGCCAGGAGGAGGGGGAGGAACACTCAACAAGCAAACGAACAGCTGTCATACTCTCCTGTCTTACTCTCTGAAAACTAGTCCTCCGGCCAAAAGAAAACTATAAAACTGAGCTCCAAGTGAAGAGCTGACACTTTTCTCCTTGGCCGCTCCTCCCACACTCTGCGCCCACCCCTGGGCTTGTGCAGCCTCTCTCCTCCCATCTCTGAGAGTATGATTTTCAGTCTAGAACCGTGGATGGTCCACAACTTTTCGCCCGAAGCTCTGAAAGGGATGGCAGCGGTGCCCCTGAATTCCACTGGATTTTATCTGCGCATAGAGACTAAATATGCCTACTGTATATAATTCCTATTAGCTATGCTTTATAACTCCATAATCCAGAGTGCTGCAGGTTGTTATTGGGCACGGGCGTATGGGGGAAAGAACGGATGATGTGCTCGGTTAGGCTCAGAGATATTGCATTCTGTTATAATAGGTCATAGCCTTGCTGTTCTTTAGGGCCCGTCTCACACAACGATCTCGCTAGCGAGATCGCTGCTGAGTCACTAGTTTTGTGACGCAGCACCGAGCTCACCAGCGATATCACTGTGTGTGACATTCAGCGACGATCAGCCCCCCTGCCGGGTATCGCTGATCGTCGCTGAAATGTCAGGACATTTTTTTGATCGCTGGTCTCCCGCTGACAGGCACGCATCGCTGCGTGTGACAGGCGGGAGACCAGCGATCTGCTGGTAACCAAGGTACACAGCGGGTTTCCAGGCGCGGGGCTGTGCCTGGAAACCCGCTGTGTACCTCGGATACCAGCTCCCTGAAGCAGGGAGCTGGTAACCAAGGTACACAGCGGGTTTCCAGGCACCGCGCAGCGCTTGGAAACCCGACGTGTACCTTGGTTACCAGCTCCCTGCATCAGGGCGCTGGTATCCAAGGTACACTGCGGGTAACTAAGCGACGTTACCCGCAGTGTCGCTTGTATTGATCGCTGCCTGAGCTGCCTGTTTGGCAGCTCAGCAGCGATAATGTAGCGATACACCAGCGATCCTGATCGTTGTCGGGATCGCTGGTGTATCGCTATGTGAGACCCAGCCTATAGTTGTACAAAGAGGTATATCCTTGATACAAAAGTTTGCCTGTAGCTTGCAGGGGATTTCACACCTTTGTGTTACAAGCTTCAAAGGATTTGGTATTAGTTTTTAATTAAAGATAAACGCTGCCTGGCTTTTTATGGCCTTGTGGAATGCAAGGGTGGGGACACATTTCAGGAGAGGAAGGAGGTGTCCTGAACTTAAAATCCAAAATGGATTCTCCCTTGTCCCTCACAATCACTAATTTATTGTTGTTAATATAGTGATTAATATACACACATTGTTATTCATTATTAGCACTGAAACACTTTATAACTTTACACATAATTTAAGTATTTTAAGCACTTAGTATTCCTGTTTACAAATATACCATCGCGATGTTGTTGGTTTGCCCTAAGTAGTGCGCACCGGTCCCATGCAAACCAGTCAGTTTCCAGCACATTGGAACTTGCTGACACGCATAGCGGTTGTTACCCAAGCTGCCTGTGTATTTTTGGTTCACCGACCAGATATGATGGGTCATTTCCAGGAGGGCAGAGGAAGGATTTGGCGCACTGCGTCTCCTTGGCATCCACAGTGGCACACATGATGCTCTTTCAGACGGCTAATTGGCACAGATATAGTTTAAAGGTCCGGTCTCCCTCTTCCCTGACACGCCCCCTGAAGAAGTGTGGACGAAACGCGCTTTGGGGTAGAGGGACACGGCACGGACTCCACACACATAGTGAGTATAATTATGAGTAATTTCTTTGGATCTCTTGTTGGACAGCTCTGTGATCTATGATATTGGTTATAGGTTAGTTAGATGTGACACCCATACTTAAACACGCAACATAGGCGATTGTTATTGCCAGGTATTGTTATATATGGGTCTTGGGCTGATCACATCTTGTATCTCCAGCACATAGGACTTTATCTGTACAGATTGATCTTTATATTTATATACTCTACAGTGTGTTTAAAGAAGTGAGTAGCCTTATGTCTCTCACATCTGAGGTTACTATAGATTTTTTTAACCCCTTAACCCCCAAGTGTGGTTTGCACGTTAATGACCGGGCCAATTTTTACAATTCTGACTACTGTCTCTTTATGAGGCTATAACTGTGGAACGCTTCAACGGATCTTAGCGATTCTGAGATTGTTTTCTTGTGACATATTGTACTTCATTAGAGTGGTAAAATTTCTTCGCTATAACTTGCGTTTATTTATGAAAAAAATGGAAAAATGGTGAAAATTTGGAAAAATTTGCAATTTTCAAACTTTGAATTTTTATTTCCTTAAAACAGAGAAATATGTCACACAAAATAGTTACTAAACAATATTTCCCACATGTCTACTTTACATCAGCACAATTTTGGAGCCAACATTTTTTTTTTGTTACGAAGTTATAAGGGTTAAAAGTTGACCAGCGATTTCTCATTTTTACAACAAATTGTACAAAACTATTTTTTTAGGGACCACCTCACATTTGAAGTCACTTTGAGGGGTCTATATGGCAGAAAATACCCAAAAGTGACACCATTCTTAAAACTGCACCCCTCAAAGTACTCAAAACCACATTCAGGCTATGTGCACACGTTGCGGATTCTGCTGCGGATCCGCAGCGGATTTTCCGCTGCAGATCCGCAGCAGAATTGCAAGTGATGTACAGTAGCATTGAATTCAATGTTAAACAAAAAAAGCAGTGCACATGCTGCGGAATTTTCCGCGCGGAATTGGGTGCGGATTTAAATCCGCAGCATGTCACTTCTTTTGTGCAGTTCCGCAGCGTTGTCAGACCTGCTCTAAATAGAAATCCGCAGGTCTGAAACCGCTGGGGAAATCCGCACAAAAAACGCGGCAAATCCGCTTCAAATCCGCATTAAATCAGCAGTAAATCCGCAGGTAAAACCCAGGTCATTTTACCTGCGGATTTACCAAAATCTGCGCGGAAAAATCCGCAGCCCAATCCGCACCGTCTGCACTTAGCCTCAAGAAGTTTATTAATGCTTCAGATGCTTCACAGGTAGTGAAGCAACTTGGAAGGAAAAAATGAACATTTAACTTTTTAGTCACAAAAATTATCTTTTACAAACAATTTTTTTATTTTATCAAGTGTGAAAGGAGAGAACGGGCACAAAAAGATGTTGTGCAATTTCTCCTGAGTACGCTGATACCCCATATGTGGGGAAAACCACTGTCTGGGCGCGCGGCAGGGCTCGGAAGGGAAAGGCGCCATGTCACGTTTGGAGAGCCCCTGATGCACCTAAACAGTGGAAGCCCCCCCACAAGTGACACCATTTTGGAAACTAGACCCCCTAAGGAACTTATCTAGATCTGTTGTGAGCACTTTGAACCCCCAAGTGTTTCACTAAAGTTTATAACGCCTGGGTGTGAAAAAAAAAATTCCACAAAAATGATTTTTTAGTCCCCAATTTTTGATTTTTCCAAAGGAAATTGGACCCCAAAAGTTGTCCAATTTGTCCTGAGTACGCTAATACCCCGTATGTGGGGAGGGAAACTGGGAGCACGGAAGGGCTCGGAAAGGAAGTAACATTTTGGAATGCAGACTTTGATGGGTGTCATGTTCAGTTTGCAGAGCCCCTGATGTGCCTAAGCAGTGTAAACTCCCCCCACAAGTGACCCTATTTTGGAAACTAGACCCCCAAAGGAACTTTTGTAGATGTGGATGAGCACTTTGAACCCCCAAGTGCTTCACAAGTGAAAATAAAAAAATCATATTTTTTCCACAAACATGATCTTTTAGTCCCCAGTTTTTTATTTTCCCAAGGGTAACAGGAGAAATTGGACCCCAAAAGTTGTGGTTCAATTTGTCCTGAGTACGCTGACACCCTATATGTGGGAGAAAACTACTGTATGGGCACACATCGGGGCTTGGAAGGGAAGTAGTGACGTTTTGCATTGCAGACTTTGATGGAATAGTCGCGGGCGTCATGTCGCAGTGGAAACCCCCAACAAGTGACCCCATTTTGGAAACTAGACCCCAAAGGAACTTATCTAGATGTGTGTTGAGAACTTTGAGCCCCAAGTGCTTCACAGAAGTTTATAACGTAGAGCCATAAAAATAAAAAATCATTTTTTTACACAAAAATTATATTTTTGCCCCCAATATTTTATTTTCCCGAGGGTAACAGAAGTAATTGAACCCCAAGAGTTATTGTGCAAATTGTCCTGAATACGCTGATACCCCATATGTGGGGGTAAACTACTATTTGGGCGCAGAGCTCAAAAGGGAAGGAGCACCATCTGACTTTTTCAACGCCGAATTGGCTGGAATTGAGATCAGAGGCAGAATGAACGAAAAATCATCAATTCATGAATTTCTTTTGGGGGGGCGTTTATACCGTTCCGCGTGTGGTAAAATTGATAAAGCAGTTTTATTCTTCGGGTCAGTACGATTACAGCGATACCTCATTTATATCTTTTTTTTATGTTTTGGCGCTTTTATACAATAAAAACAATTATATATAAAAAATAATTATTTTTGCATAGCTTTATTCTGTGAGCTATAACTTTTTT
Organism: Oophaga sylvatica; assembly: GCA_033576555.1. Taxonomy (NCBI): domain Eukaryota; kingdom Metazoa; phylum Chordata; class Amphibia; order Anura; family Dendrobatidae; genus Oophaga; species Oophaga sylvatica. Next base: position 436,849,719 of record JARQOD010000005.1, on the reverse strand, counting down.
TTTTTTCGCTGATGATGCTGTATGGCTGCTCATTTTTTGCGGGACAAGATGACGTTTTCAGCAGTACCATGTTTATTTATATCCGTCTTTTTGATTGCGTGTTATTCCACTTTTTGTTCGGCGGTATGATGATAAAGCATTGTCTTTTTGCCTTGTTTTTTTAAGGGGTCCACTAAAGGATTAACTAGTGGGACAGTTTTATAGGACGGGTCGTTACGGATGCGGCGATACTAAATATGTGTACTTTTAATGTTTTTTTTTATTTACATGAAGAAATTTATTGGGGAATTTTTTTTTTCTTTATTTAGGATTTTTTTTACACGTTATTTGTATTTTTTTTACTTTGTCCCATCACTGTATAGTGTCTGATCGCCGATCTGACAGGCAGTGCAGGAGGCTTTCTAAGCACCTACTTTCAGCAGGCACTGAGGAAGCCGCCTCTCTGCAGGACCCCGTGGCCATCTTGGATCCGGGGTCCTGCAGGGAGGAGGCCCTTGGAACAGCGTGATGACATCGCGCTGCTCTGAGGGTCTCAGGGAAGCACGCAGGGAGCCCTCTCCCTGCACGATGCTTTCCTTCCCTGTGCCGCCGGAACACTGCGATCATCTTTGATCGCAGTGTGCCGGGGGTTAATGTGCCGGGAGCAGTCCGTGACCGCTCCTGGCACATAGTGCCGGGTGTCAGCTGTGATAATCAGCTGACACCCGGCCGCGATCAGCTGCTCTCCCTCCGGGAGTGCAGCTGATCGCATATGACGTACTATTACGTCCTTGGGAATTAAGTCCCAGGGCATATGGACGGAATAGTACGTCAGATGGAATAAAGGGGTTAACCTTGTGTACATTATTTAATAAATATTGTCTATTTATTCTATATACCCTCTCTGAGTTGTGCTTTTTCTGTTCACTACCTTGGTTATGGGATAATGGTGCAACAGATGAGTTTTTGTAATGCACCCCCATAGTGGTATAAAGCACCCGTATAAAGCACCACCATAGTAGTATAATGCAGCCCTATACTGGTATAATGCACCTCCATAGCGGAATAATGCACCCCCATTGTGGTATAATGCACCCCATGGCGCTATAATGCTGCCCCATAGCGGTATAATGCACCTCCATAGCAGTATAATGCAGCCCCATTGCAGTATAATGCACCCTCATAATAGTATAATGCACCCTATAGCAGTTTAATGAACCCCATAGTATGCAGCCCCATAGCAGTATAATGCACCCCCATAGTATAATGTGCCCCAATAGCAGTATAATGCACTCCATATGGGTATAATGCACCCCATAGGGGTATAATATACCCCCATAGTAGTATAATGCACCTCATAGTATAATGCACCCACATACCAGTATAGTGCACTCCCATAGTAGTATAACGCACACTATAGTATAATGCACCCCCATAGTGGTTAAATGCACCCTCATAGTATAATGCACCCTCATAGTATAATACAGCCTATTTCCCTCCCACCACCCCATAGTAGTATAATGCACCCCAATACCGGTATAATATGCCCCATACCACGGCTTTACAAAAAAATAATGAGGCGCGCAGTGTCGTTCCAGTATATGACAGTGATGTCATACGTTGGCAACATGTGTGCCGACGTTAGCTGCCGGCCTGTGATTGGCTGGTGGCTGTTTACTGTTGCTGTGCGGGAGGAAACTCCTGCACGGCAACAGATTTTAACTGATCGTGCGTCGGTGGACATCGGTGAATCCTGCTGCTAGGGCCAGGTGAGTAGAACAGAGGGGGGCCCGCTGCGGGCTCCTTCTGCTCGCCGGGCCCTATATGCCAGTAAGGGCAGTAATGTCCTGATGGCGGCCTTGTACTGAGGAGAGACAGGAAGCCTCACTACTATATACTAAGGAGAGACAGGCAGCCTCACTACTATATACTGAGGAGAGACAGGAAGCCTCACTACTATATACTGAGGAGAGACAGGCAGCCTCATTACTATATACTGAGGAGAGACAGGAAGCCTCACTACTATATACTAAGGAGAGACAGGAAGCCACGCTACAATATACTGAGGAGAGAGATACAGCTTCAGTACTATATACTGAGGCCAGACAGGCAGCCTCACTACTAAATCCTGAGGAGAGACAGGCAGCCTCACTATACTGAGGAGAGACAGGCAGCCTCACTACTATATACTGAGGAGAGACAGGCAGCCTCACTACTATATACTGAGGAGAGAGATACAGCTTCAGTACTATATACTGAGGCCAGACAGGCAGCCTCACTACTAAATCCTGAGGAGAGACAGGCAGCCTCACTATACTGAGGAGAGACAGGCAGCCTCACTATACTGAGGAGAGACAGGCAGCCTCACTACTAAATCCTGAGGAGAGACAGGCAGCCTCACTACTAAATCCTGAGGAGAGACAGGCAGCCTCACTACTACATACAGAGGAGAGACAGGTAGCCTCACTATACTGAGGAGAGACAGGCAGCCTCACTACTAAATCCTGAGGAAAGACAGGCAGCCTCGCTACTATATACTGAGGAGAGACAGGCAGCGTCACTATACTGAGGAGAGACAGGCAGCCTCACTACTAAATACTGAGGAGAGACAGGCAGCCTCACTATACTGAGGAGAGACAGGCAGCCTCACTACTAAATACTGAGGAGAGACAGGCAGCCTCACTATACTGAGGAGAGACAGGCAGCCTCACTACTATATACTGAGGAGAGACAGGCAGCCTCACTATACTGAGGAGAGACAGGCAGCCTCACTACTAAATACTGAGGAGAGACAGGCAGCCTCACTATACTGAGGAGAGACAGGCAGCCTCACTACTATATACTGAGGAGAGACAGGCAGCCTCACTACTATATACTGAGGAAAGACAGGCAGCCTCACTACTAAATACTGAGGAGAGACAGGCAGCCTCACTACTATATACTGAGGAGAGACAGGCAGCCTCACTACTATATACTGAGGAGAGACAGGCAGCCTCACTACTAAATACTGAGGAGAGACAGGCAGCCTCACTACTAAATACTGTCGCCTCAGAAAGACTTTTTTGAACCAGGGCTACCATCCAAGAACAATTGAAAACCAAATTACAAGAGCCACCAGAATATCAAGGAATCACCTGCTACATTACAAAACTAAAGAAGAAAATAACCGGGTGCCTCTAGTGGTCACCTACAATCCAAATCTGGAGATGCTAAGGGGAGCTGCACGGAAACTACAACCTTTACTACAAAAAGATGCCCGATTACAATCCAATTTTCCAGACCCCCCACTACTATGTTTTAGGCAGCCCCCAAATCTAAGAAGCATCATTGTCAGAAGCTCCCTGTCCTCCCCAACAGCTGCAGGAACCTTTCCTTGCAAACAGAAGAAGTGTAAAACATGTGCATCTATAATGACCACGGACAAGATAAAGATACCCAACTCCCATCAGGACTACAAGATCCCAGGTACTTTCAGCTGCATCACATCTAATGTGGTGTACCTAATTATATGTACTAAATGTCCAACTGGGGGTCTGTATGTGGGGGAGACCGGGCAAAAACTGAGAACAAGGATGAATTCTCATCGCCACACGATAAGAGAAAAAAGAATGGATTTACCTGTGGCAAAACACTTTTGTATGCCCGGTCATAGCATAATGGATATGGAATTACTGGTATTAAAATCTAACTTCAAATCTGAGAAAGATAGAAAGGTTTGGGAATACAAACTTATGATGACCTTTGACACTCTTAGTGCTGGAATGAACGTGTCACATGGATTCATGTCATTCTATATCAATTAAGGAATCTGCGTCTCTGACCTTCTAGGGGCATCAAAACACAACACCAGACCCCAATCAGAGGGTAATAAAACTCTCTCCTTATCTATGATCTGTTCCAATATTTATGTTCATTCCTCTGCCATAATGACAGTTCTGCTTCACGTCACTTGTCTTACCTATTGCACTATTCCTGTGTCCTCTTGTGTATATATATATATATATGCGATTCTTCAGTTTTTGTTTTAGTCTTTGCCTGATGAAGAGACCGGAGTAGTCTCGAAAGCTTGCAATTTGTTACCATCTTTTCAGTTAGCCATTAAAAGGTATCAACCACTGAGGACTCTCAAGTCTAAATATTTTACTAAATACTGAGGAGAGACAGGCAGCCTCACTACTAAATACTGAGGAGAGACAGGCAGCCTCACTACTAAATACTGAGGAGAGACAGGCAGCCTCACTACTATATACTGAGGAGAGACAGGCAGCCTCGCTTCTATATACTGAGGAGAGACAGGCAGCCTCGCTTCTATATACGAAGGAGAGACAGGCAGCCTCACTGCTAAATATTGAGGAGAGACAGGCAGCCTCACTACTATATACTGAGGAGAGACAGGCAGCCTCACTACTAAATACTGAGGAGAGACAGGCAGCCTCACTGCTAAATATTGAGGAGAGACAGGCAGCCTCACTTCTATATACTGAGGAGAGAAAGGCAACCTCACTTCTACATACTGAGGAGAGGCAGGCAGCCTCACTACTAAATACTGAGGAGAGACAGGCAGCCTCACTGCTAAATATTGAGGAGAGACAGGCAGCCTCACTTCTATATACTGAGGAGAGACAGGCAACCTCACTTCTACATACTGAGGAGAGGCAGGCAGCCTCACTACTAAATACTGAGGAGAGACAGGCAGCCTCACTTCTATATACTAAGGAGAGACAGGCAGCCTCACTACTAGAGTTGAGCGATACTTTCCGATATGCTAAAGTATCGGAATCGGAATGGTATCGCCGATATCACTAAAATATCGGCGATACCCGATACCGATACCGGAAGTCCCATGTAAGTCTATGGGAACAAAATATCGCAACTAAAAAAACCCCATTCTTTCCTTGTAAACACTAAATATACACACATAGAATACATATATATATATATACATGTCATTGTGACATATATATATACATATATGTATAGTTTATACACTTCTACATAGTAAAATATCCTTTGATTCAATTGCCGGGTAAAGCCGGCTTCAGTGAAAAGACAGAAGCACCCGACATGAAATGACACTTGGTGTACATAGGGTTAAACATTTCTTTTCATGTCCTTTGCTATCTAATTTGCACAAACAATTAAATCAGACTATGTGTGCAAAATTTCACACCTGTAGGGGTTAATTAAAGGTGTAAATTCGTTGTAAAAAAAACGGACTTTTTTGCTACGAATTTACACCTTTAATTAACCCCTAGAGGTGTGAAATTTTGCACACATAGTCTGATTTAATTGTTTGTGCAAATTAGATAGCAAAGGACATGAAAAGACATGGTTAACCCTATGTACACCAAGTGTCATTTCATGTCGGGTTCTGCATTTTCACAAAAGCCGGCAATTGAATTAGCGGCTATTATACTATGTAGAAGTGTATGAACTACAAATATAAATATATATATATATGTGTCACAAATTCAATGACATGTATATATATATATGAGGTGTAAAATTGCTGAAAAAAAATGCGTGGGCTCCCGCCCTATTTTCGCAACCAGACAGACAAAGCCAGTGAGTGGGGGCAGATAATAATAGCCCAGAGAGGGACCATTATTTTTGCCCCCCCCCGGCTACTAACATCTGCCCCCAGACACCCCAGGAAAGACAAATCTATAATTAGATTCGCCCTTTCTGGCACTTTGCCCGTCTATTCCCATTGCCCTGTAGCGGTGGCGAATGGGTTAATATGGGGTTAAAGCCACCTTGCTATTGAAAGGTGACCTTAAGCCAGGTTAATAATTGAGAGCTGTCAATTAGACAACTATCAATTATTAATCCTATTGCATGAAATAAAAATAAAACACACACACTTTAATTAAAAATCATTTTAATGAAATAAAGACACATGTTTTTGACCATCTTTTATTTTACTGCAAAAACCATTTCCTGTAATAAAAATAAAATAAAAAAGCAAAATTATTCTTACCTATCCCATGCACAGTCAGGTCCCACGGTGTAATCCTTCAGAAAGGGTTAATGTTTACTGCAGGGACCGCAGCTAATGCTGCAGCCTCACAGTAAACCCCAAATGAATGAGTTCCTCTCCTGCCTGACAGGAGAGTAAAGGCTGGGTGTCACATAACGATACACCAGCGATCCCGACAACGATATGCACTTGTCAGGATCGCTGGTGTATCGCTACATGATCGCTGCTGAGCTGCCAAACAGGCAGCTCAGGCAGCGATCTGGGACAGCGACACTGCGGGTAACATCGCTTAAGGGCCCGTCTCACATAGCGATATCGCTACCGAGATCGCTGCTGAGTCACTAGTTTTGTGACGCAGCAGCGAGCTCACCAGCGATATCGCTGTGTGTGACATTCAGCGACGATCAGCCCCCTGCCGGGTATCGCTGATCGTCGCAGAAATGTCAGGACCTTTTTTTGATCGCTGGTTTCCCTCTGACAGGCACGCATCGCTGCGTGTGACAGGCGGGAAACCAGCGATCAAAGGTCCTGACATTTCAGTGACGATCAGCGATACCCGCAGGGGGGCTGATCGTCGCTGAATGTCACACACAGCGATATCGCTGGTGAGCTCGCTGCTGCGTCACAAAACTAGTGACTCAGCAGCGATCTCGGTAGCGATATCGCTATGTGAGACGGGCCCTTAAGTGGAAAGCTTAATTGATTGCTTTCCACTTTCACTTCAGGTCAGCCAGGGACACAATCAGTGACGTCAGAGGGAACTGATTAACAAAAATAGGGGTTCCCTTCGAAAAAAAAATGGCGTGGGGTCCCCCCTATTTTTGTTAACCAGCCAGATGAAGCAGACCGCTGAGGCCTGGATTTTCAGGCTGTTAAGGAGCCAAGATCCATGGACCTTGCCAGCCTGATAATACCAGGCCACAGCAGTCTGCATATCTTGGCTGATTAACAAAAATAGGGGATCCCCTCGAAAAAAATTGGCGTGGGGTCCCCCCTATTTTTGTTAACCAGCCAGATGAAGCAGACCGCTGAGGCCTGGATTTTCAGGCTGTTAAGGAGCCAAGATCCATGGACCTTGCCAGCCTGATAATACCAGGCCACAGCAGTCTGCATATCTTGGCTGATTAACAAAAATAGGGGATCCCCTCGAAAAAAATTGGCGTGGGGTCCCCCCTATTTTTGTTAACCAGCCAGATGAAGCAGACCGCTGAGGCCTGGATTTTCAGGCTGTTAAGGAGCCAAGATCCATGGACCTTGCCAGCCTGATAATACCAGGCCACAGCAGTCTGCATATCTTGGCTGATTAACAAAAATAGGGGATCCCCTCGAAAAAAAATTAGCGTGGGGTCCCCCCTATTTTTGTTAACCAGCCAGATGAAGCAGACCGCTGAGGCCTGGTTTTTCAGGCTGGTAAGGATCCAATATCCATGGACCTTGCAAGCCTGATAATACCAGGCCACAGCAGTCTGCTTAGCTTGGCTGGTTAACAAAAATAGGGGATCCCCTCGAAAAAAAAACGGCGTGGGGATCCCCCCTATTTTTGTTAACCAGCCAAGTAAAATGCAGACTGCTGCGGCCTGGTATTAAAAGACTGTCAAGGCCCATGGATTTTGGCCCTCAACAGCCTGATAATACCAGGCTACAGCAGCCCCACATTTGGCGCATCAAAAGATGTGCCAATTGTGGCACTTTACCCGGCTCTTCCCACTTGCCCTGTAGCGGTGGCAAGCGGGGTAATAAGGGGTTATTGTCACCGTTGATTGCACGGTGACAATAAGCCCGGTTAATAATGGAGAGGTGTCAATAAGACACCGATCCATTATTAATCCCAAAGTTATTAAATGTGTAAAAAAAGACAAAGCAAGAAAAAAGTATTTTAATGAAATAAAAGAGACAACACAGTTTTCATTTTTTTTATTATACACTCATTCCTGCGACGCCATCGATCTCCTGTAAAAAAAGAAAAAAAACAAACCAACAGTATACCACCTGTCCGACGCAGTCCATAGTAACGATTGTCCCACGACGATCCAACTCTGCTACATCGCAATGACAGGCAGAGCCTGTCATTGCAACGCAGCACAGCTGATTACCTGCTTCCCGGCGGTGACGTCATCGGACTGACTGCTTTACGGCCGGGATTACCCAGCAGTCACTGCAGTTATCGCGAGAAACTGCATGTGACCGCCGGGGAAAGAAGATTGCGGCCATGAAGCAGTCCAGGACGTGACCGCCGGAGATCTTCTGCCAGGTAAGTGCCGCTGACTCCTGACAGACCCGACAGACGGACACTGACAGTGACAGTGACATCCCGATTCCGGTATCCGATAAGACGAAAATATCGGAACTCGGAATCGGAATTCCGATACAGCTAATATCGGCCGATACCCGATATTTGCAGTATCGGAATGCTCAACACTACTCACTACTAAATACTGAGGAGAGACAAGCAGCCTCACTGCTAAATATTGAGGAGAGACAGGCAAACCCATTTCTATATGTAGAGCCCAGCTGCGCTTGGAATCTCATTTCCCAGAGGGAGGCACCGAAGGTAATGACCACTAGAGGACCCAATATGCATACACACATCTTCACCAATCCCTAGAGCCACCAGAGGGAGCCTTTTCAGAGTATATAAGGATGGTGAAGACACTGAGTTTAGTTTAGTCTCCTCAGAGAGAGCAGAGAAGTAGCTGCAGTAGCTTTGAGTAGTAGTCTGGGGGCTGCAGCCTGCAGTGTCACCTCAGAAAGTTGAGAGAAGAGTTGTTAGTTCCCTTAGAGTGAAGCAAGTAGAGAGTTAGCTCTTGGAGCGAGCACAGATCAGCTAGTCTGCAAAGCCAGGTGCAGGACAGACGGAGAAAGCTGATAGCAGCTCCAGGCAGAGCTTGGAAGTAAGAGAGAGAGAGAACAGCAGTTGTTGAGAGAACCTGAAATCTGCAGCTCCAAACTTAGTTCACACGTGTGGAGGCTAGTACAAGTGGAAAGCAAGCCACTCCAGCCTAGTCAGAATTGAGTCAACCGAGTGCAGTTCAGTGAGCAAGCGTGCCGACGCTTTGAGAGCGGTGAAGAAAGGAGAAGAAGCAGTCCACCATCTGCTAGTGTGCTTATGTGAGGGTCGAGTAGGACGAAAGGCGAGTGGAAGAGAAGAAGAGAGTAACAGAGGTGGAAATAGCATTGATAGCTTACCTCTACTCTGAATAACCGGACACCGGGTCCGAGCTTGCTAGAATCTACACGACTAGCAGGAGATACCGGAGACCCTGCGGGACTACAGGTCGCAGGGGCCCACGAGTGTTGATACGTAACCGGGGTCAGGAAGATGGAGTCTAGCAGGGCCCTGCAAACAAAGACACTGTTCTATCCAGGAGAAGGCCCTACCACAAAGTCAGCCGGGCGTGTAAAGCTAAAGACAGAGTTAGGCCTCGTTTCATACAGGTCAGAGACTCACACTATAGGAGTAAGGAGGCCCTACACCTACTCAGTGGGAAGAACTGGACGTGCATCCTTCACCCTGCCAGTATCCGGGACGTGCCTGCCATCCCATCAGTAAAGGTACAGAAAGAGACTTTTGTGTGTGTCTACCTTATTACTCCCGCTGCTGAACTCCCCTCCTCCATCTTGCACCCCTACACTCCGTTTACCCTGAAGGAACCCAGCCTTGCCTGTGGAAGGCTTAACACCTTGCTGCCCAATACCATCCCTTCAGCGGACCTATACAGCAGCGCTGGTCACCTTGACCAGGCACCACAGGTGGCGTCACGAATATTCTACGAACACTTTAATCCCCTGTAAATATCCCCCTTTTCAGTGAGCGCCCAGGGCCACGGACCGAGCTGTGTCGCCGTGACATCCCCATAGAAGTGAACGGGCTCGGTGCCGAGTACCCCACGGCCCTGGCGGGCGACTCATATATACTGAGGAGAGACAGGCAGCCTCACTTCTATATACTGAGGAGAGACAGGCAGCCTCACTACTAAATACTGAGGAGAGACAGGCAGCCTCACTACTAAATACTGAGGAGAGACAGGCAGCCTCACTACTAAATACTGAGGAGAGACAGGCAGCCTCACTACTATATATTGAGGAGAGACAGGCAGCCTCACTTCTATATACTGAGTACAGACAGGCAGCCTCACTTCTATATACTGAGTAGAGACAGGCAGCCTCACTGCTAAATACTGAGGAGAGACAGGCAGCCTCACTACTATATACTGAGGAAAGACAGGCAGCCTCACTACTATATACTGAGGAGAGACAGGCGGCTTCACTTCTATATACTGAGTAGAGACAGGCAGCCTCACTGCTAAATACTGAGGAAAGACAGGCAGCCTCACTACTATATACTGAGGAGAGACAGGCAGACCCACTTATATACTGAGGAGAGACAGGCAGCCTCACTGCTAAATACTGAGGAGAGACAGGCAGCCTCACTACTATATACTGAGGAGAGACAGGCAGCCCCACTTCTATATACTGAGGAGAGACAGGCGGCTTCACTTCTATATACTGAGGAGAGACAGGCAGCCTCACTGCTAAATACTGAGGAAGACAGGCGCCTCACTACTATATACTGAGGAGAGACAGGCAGCCTCACTACTATATACTGAGGAGAGACAGGCAGCCTCACTGCTAAATACTGAGGAGAGACAGGCAGCCTCACTACTATATACTGAGGAAAGACAGGCAGCCCACTTCTGTATGCTAAGGAGAGACAGGCAGCCTCACTACTAAATACTGAGGAGAGACAGGCAGCCTCACTACTAATACTGAGGAGAGACAGGCAGCCTCACTACTATATACTGAGGAGAGACAGGCAGCCTCACTACTAAATACTGAGGAGAGACAGGCAGCCTCATACTATATATTGAGGAGAGACAGGCAGCCTCACTACTAAATACTGAGGAGAGACAGGAAGCCTCACTACTAAATACTGAGGAGAGACAGGCAGCCTCTCTTCTATATACTGAGGAGAGACAGGCAGCCTCACTACTAAATACTGAGGAGAGACAGGCAGCCTCACTACTATATACTGAGGAGAGACAGGCAGCCTTACTTCTATATACTGAGGAGAGACAGGCAGCCTCACTACTAAATACTGAGGAGAGACAGGCAGCCTCACTACTATATACTGAGGAGAGACAGGCAGCCTCACTACTATATACTGAGGGAGACAGGCAGCCTCACTACTATATACTGAGGAGAGACAGGCAGCCTCACTACTATATACTGAGGAGAGACAGCAGCCTCACTACTATATACTGAGGAGAGACAGGCAGCTGTGTAGCCCTGGTATTTCAGGCACACAATACCAGGAGGATGGGTGGAGAGGTAACGGTTAAGGGCTCGACATCACTCACATACACTCAGACACACCCAGCAGGGGTGTATAGGGGAGTGTCCTGTAGCACAGTGCAGTCAGAGAGTTCTCCTGTGAGCCTGCAGACAGTGGAGTCTGAAAGTTCTCCTGAGAGAGTGGAGAGAGTCAGGACTAGTGCCTGTTGGAGAGCTGAGATTCCTGTCAATACAGAGAGACGGTACAAAAGTGGAGGCTAGTACGGATAACCGAATTTGATCCTAGCCTAGTCAGTGCTGATATTAAGAGTGCGAGCAGGCCGAAGGGCGCAGTAGAAAGAATCCTAGAAGTGCCTTAAGGATTGGACTATCCTGCATTAGTCACCGGTCACTGGAGACCGAAGTGTCACTACAGCTTCAGGCGTAGAGATAGAAAAACCAGAGTCTTACTGAACCTTAGGTCGCAGAAAGCAGCCCTTGGAGTGTCAGTACGTAACTGGAGTCTGGAGAGCGGGAACCTTGAGTCACTGCAGGACAACAGTAGGAACTCAGCTCTCTCACATTATATGGAAGGCTCCGACCACTATGCTGAACGGGCAGTACAGCTAAGGAGTTAGCTGGAGAAATCGGAGTGAACTTAGCTCTATGCAGGTTGGACTCATCATATTGGAAAGTTAAGGAGGCCTCTAACCTGCTCATCCGTTACCTCGAAGCACATCCTCCACCCCAACAGCCTCCCTGGGACTTGCCTTATCATCTGACAAGTAAAAGGTATGGAAAGACACTGGATGGTGTGAGACTGCTTCATTTATTTGCACCCTACATCATTAATACCATAGACTTTGAGGGACCAGTCCCACCTGTGGGGGACCCGTCATCTAGCTGCCACAACATCCCCTCAGAGATCTACTGCAGCGCTGGTCTTAGTGACTAGAAAACTACAGGTGGCGTCACGAACTGTTATCTACCAAATCCCCTGTAAATAAATCCCCTTTAACGCCTGACCGCCAGGGACACGGACCGAGCCACGCTACCAGTGACATTCCCCATAGAGCTCTACAGGCTCGGCTCCGAGTACCCCATATCCCTGGTAACCCACAATTGTGGTGCGGGTCACACACAGCCTCACTACTATATACTGAGGAGAGACAGGCAGCCTCACTACTAAATACTGAGGAGAGACAGGCAGCCTCACTACTATATATTGAGGAGAGACAGGCAGCCTCACTGCTAAATACTGAGGAGAGACAGGCAGCCTCACTACTATATACTGAGGAGAGACAGGCAGCCTCACTACTATATACTGAGGAGAGACAGGCAGCCTTACTTCTATATACTGAGGAGAGACAGGCAGCCTCACTACTAAATACTGAGGAGAGACAGGCAGCCTCACTACTATATACTGAGGAGAGACAGGCAGCCTCACTACTATATACTGAGGAGAGACAGGCAGCCTCACTACTATATACTGAGGAGAGACAGGCAGCCTTACTTCTATATACTGAGGAGAGACAGGCAGCCTCACTACTAAATACTGAGGAGAGACAGGCAGCCTCACTACTATATACTGAGGAGAGACAGGCAGCCTCACTACTATATACTGAGGAGAGACAGGCAGCCTCACTACTATATACTGAGGAGAGACAGGCAGCCTCACTACTATATACTGAGGAGAGACAGGCAGCCTCACTACTAAATACTGAGGAGAGACAGGCAGCCTCACTACTAAATATTGAGGAGAGACAGGCAGCCTCACTACTAAATACTGAGGAGAGACAGGCAGCCTCACTACTAAATATTGAGGAGAGACAGGCAGCCTCACTACTATATACTGAGGAGAGACAGGCAGCCTCACTACTATATACTGAGGAGAGACAGGCAGCCTCACTACTAAATACTGAGGAGAGACAGGCAGCCTCACTACTAAATATTGAGGAGAGACAGGCAGCCTCACTACTATATACTGAGGAGAGAAAGGCAGACCCACTTATATACTGAGGAGAGACAGGCAGCCTCACTTTTATATACTGAGGAGCAGGGACGGATTGGGAGTGAAATTCAGCCCTGGCATTTGAAAGCACATAGGTCCATGTTGTTCCTCTCCCCTGATGCTTCGACTCAGCTGCACCCTGAGGTCGCTGATACTGTTAACGGCATAGCAGACAATGCAGCCACAACTGGACCAGCCCATTTGGCATTTGCCAGAATTGCCAGATGGCCAGTCCGGCCCTGCTGAGGAGAGACAGGCAGACCCACTATTATTATACACTACCCAAACAAATAAAGCGAACACTAAAATCCCACATCATAGATATCACTGAATTAATATTCCAGTTAAAAATCTTTATTCATTACATAATTGAATGCGTTGAGAACAATAAAACATAGAAATGATCAATGTAAATCAAAATCAATCTCTCATTGAGGTCTGGATTTGGAATGATACTCAAAATCAAAGTGGAAAATTAAATTACAGGCTGATCCAACTTTAATGGAAATGCCTCAAAACAAAGAAATGATGCTCAGTTGTGTGTGTGTGTGTGTGTGGCCTCCAAGTGCCTGTATGGCCTCCCTAGAACACCTGGTCATGCTCCTGATGAGGCGGCAAATCACCTCCTGAGGGATCTCCTCCCAGACCTGGACTAAAGCATCCACCAAGTCCTGGACAGTCTGTGGTGCAACATGACGTTGGTGGATGGAGCGAGACATGATGTCCCAGATGTGCTCAATCCGATTCAGGTCTGGGGAACGGGTGGGCCAGTCCATAGCTTCAATGCCTTTATCTGGCAGGAACTGCTGACACACTCTAGCCACATGAGGTCTGGCATTGTCCTGCATTAGGAGGAACCCAGGGCCAACCGCACCAGCATATGGTCTCACAAGGGGTCTGAGGATCTCATCTCGGTACCTAATGGCAGTCAGGCTACCTCTGGCGAGCACATGGAGGGCTGTGCGGCCCTCCAAAGAAATGCCACACCACACCATTACTGACTCACTGCCAAACCGGTCATGCTGAAGGATATTGCAGGCAGCAGATCGCTCTCCACACCGTCTCCAGACTCTGTTGCGTGCTCAGTGTGAACCTGCTTTCATCTGTGAAGAGCACAGGGCGCCAGTGGCGAATTTTCTAATCTTGGTGTTCTGTGGCAAATGCCAAGCGTCCTGCACGGTGTTGGGCTGTGGGCACAACCCCCATCTGTGGACGTCGGGCACTCAGACCATCCTCCTGGAGTCGATTTCTAACCGTTTGTGCAGACACATGCACATTTGTGACCTGCTGGAGGTCATTTTGCAGGGCTCTGGCAGTGCTCCTCCTGTTCCTCCTTGCACAAAGGCAGAGGTAGCGGTCCTGCTGCTGGGTTGTTGCCCTCCTATGGCCCCCTCCACATCTCCTGGTGTACTGGCCTGTCTCCTGGTAGTGCCTCCAGCCTCTGGACACTACGCTGACAGACACAGCAAACCTTCTTGCCACAGCTCGCACTGATGTGCCATTCTGGATGAGCTTCACTACCTGAGCCACTTGTGTGGGTTGTAGAGTCCGTCTCATGCTACCACAAGTGTGAAAGCACAACAAACATTCAAAAGTGACCACATCAGCCAGAAAGCATTGGCACTGAGATGTGGTCTGTGGTCCCCACCTACAGAACCTCTCCTTTATTGAAAGTGTCTTGATAATTGCCAATAATTTCCATCTGTTGTCTATTCCATTTGCACAACAGCATGTGAAATTGTCAATCAGTGTTGCTTCCTAAGTGGACAGTTTGATTTCACAGAAGTTTGATTTACTTGGAGTTATATTTTGTTGTTTAAGCGTTCCCTTTATTTTTTTGAGCAGTGTATTATATTATCATCTTCTGGAGAGTGGGACTGCGAGAAGGAAGCAGTCACTCACGGTGATTGACAGCATGTAGTTAATCTCTTTTTGCTGTTTCCAGAGGATGGGGGACGAGTAGAGATAAAAGGAATAGATGAGTAGAAAGGGCTTCACTAGAGGAAGCACAGAATTATATCAGTTACACATGGATTTTTGACCTGACAGATTCCCTTTAACTACTTTAGCAATGCACTCTGAACATATCCGTTTCCTATATGCCTCTGGTAGCTTCTTGTTGCACATTTTAACTCTCTTTTAAGCAGTAGAATAAGTAGACTTTAGGGTACATTCCCACGATCAGAGTTTGTTCAGATTTTCATGCAGATGAATTTCCACATGATTCCTGCACCTCAGCTCACTTCTGGTTTTTAATTAGTTTTTCATATGCACCAAAACTGCAAGCATTTTTTGTTAAGTATGGATATTTAATAGATACATATCCATGAGATTAATGTCCTGCAGGTGTAATTTACTGTACTTTTACTAACCTAATACATTAACAAAAATGACATGGGTTCCCCTCCCCCTGTTTTTGATAACCAACTAACATAAAGCAGGCAGGTGTGCATTTATATTATCAGGCTGGGAAAGTCCATGGCTATTTGGCCATTCCCAGCTTAAAAATAAAAGCCCGCAAGCACCCCAGAGTTGGTGCATCACATTAGATTTAATAATTCTGACACTTCGCACTGGCTTTTCCTACCTACCCTGGTGTGGTGGCAATCAGGGTAATTGCTTATGGGGTTTATGTCAGCTGTGTAATGTCAGTTGTCATCAAGCCCAGAGGTTAGTAAGGGAAAGGTGTCTTTCAGACACCCCCATTACTAACTCAGTAAGGCCGGTTTCACACTTCCAGATATTTCCGATACCGGAAAGAAACGGTACCGGAGATATCTGTCCGTGTCTCGTGAATGGGATTTTTGCGGTACACGTGTGCCACAGCAATACCACACGGACAGCCGCTGGGGAAGAAGCGGTTACTGTAAGCCGCTGTCCCCTGTGGCTGGTGTTGAAGCCGTGCAGTCATCATTCTCCCTGCGAGCAGAGGAAAACGATGAGCGGTATACTAGTATACCGCTCATCGTTTTCCTCTGCTCACAGGCAGCCGATGACTGCCGGTTTCAACACTAGCCGCAGGGGGACAGTGGCTTACAGTAGCCGCTTCTTCCCCGGCGGCCGTCCATGCACACAGAGGACAGTGTGCACTGTGCTCCGTGAGCACGTGTGCGTGACATTTTGCGGGCCGTGTGCCCATGTAAAAACAGACATGTCTGCGTGTTTTGCACACAGGCACACGGTCTGTGAAAACACACTGACATCTACATAGACCCATTCATTTGAATGGGTCTACGTGTGTCAGTGTCTCCGGTACGTGAGAAAACTGTCACTACACATACCGGAGACACTGATATGTGAAACCGGCCTAAGAAGGAGAAAAATAAAAAACCCCATCCATTCCAGGGATTCCAACGTAGTCCACAAATGGAAACCTGAAAAACATAAAAAGAGAAATAAAAACAAGAAACCGTCCCTCATTTACCAATTATTAAAAAAATAATCCCTGCAGCTCTGACGTAATGCACTGCGTTCTTACAACGTCCACTAATTGTTTACTGCAACCTATAGAGCCTCTTTTACTCTTCGCCACGACAGCACCCACATGAGAGAGCCCATAGGAACAGGAAACCTACAGAAATAAAAGGGGCGGTCCGCCTCTCCTCCTCAGTTGGGTTCCTGTTTCTATGGGAACCGAAGGACAAAGACCTACGGAGAGAGGTAAAGAAATCGATCATAAAGGCGAAAGTCAGGACAGCAATGGACAGACCTCGGATGTCCTTAAGAAAAGCTATGTCCCTTCTAGGATCCCTTACCTCCTGCATTCCGGCGGTCCAATGGGCCCAGTATCATACCCGGGGATTGCAGCATGAGGTCCTCCGCAAGGAGAAATGCTTGCAGGGTCATCTCGGGGGAATAATAACTTTGTCCGCCAAAGTTTTAACCTCCCTGGCCTGGTGGTTGGATGATAATCATCTTTCTAGAGGTGTGCCATGGGTGATGAGACCATCCTGTATAATCACTACTGATGCTAGCCCTGAAGGATGGGGGGCCCATATGGGGGATAGCTTGGCTTAGGGACAGTGAAACATAGGAGAATTACAGAATTCATCAAATTTGAAAGAGTTAGATGCGGTCAGTCATGTACTGCATCATTTTCTTCCACAGCTTCGAGGTTCGCATGTAAGAGTCCTGTCAGACAACACCACGGCAATCGCATATGTGAACAGAGAGGGCGGAACAAGATCAAAAAGACTGATGTCTTCCGCAGTAAAAATTTTCGATTTAGCCAAGACCCATCTACTTTCTCTCTCTGCCCTTCATATCAAAGGAAATGACAATTTAAAAGCAGACTTCCTAAGTCATCATATGTTACGTCAAGGAGAATGGTGTCTAAATCGCCAGATATTCAGGAAGATTGTAGGATTATGGGGTCTTCCTCAAATAGACCTTTTTGCCACGAGAGAGAACAAGCAGGTGCAGAGATTCACCTCCCTAAATACAGCAGATCATCCGGAGATCGTGGATGCCCTTCAAGCTCCATCTCAGTTGAAATTGGCATATGCCTTTCCACCAATAATGCTGTTGCCACTGGTCATCAGCAAAATCAGGGAGGAGAAGGCGAGAATAATCCTCATCGCACCGTTCTGGCCCAAGAGACCTTGGTTCTCCTGGCTGTGGGCCATGTCAATAACCAACCCATGGGTCCTCCCATCAGTCCCCGATCTGCTCTCTCATGGTCCTTTCCTTCATCTTCAAGTGGGGTCTCCACTTAACGGCATGGAACTTGAGAGGCAGTTATTAAGATTAAGATGATTTTCGGAGGGTCTAGTTAACACGCTCCTGCAGAGTAGAAAAGAATCTACAACAAAAATTTATAGTAAGGTATGGAAGAAGTTTCTAGAATTCCATACGGATACCTTCTCTAGGGAAGTTCCGATCACAGCTATTTTGGAATTTCTACAGCGGGGAAGAGAGCTGGGTCTGTCTGTTAGTACGCTAAAGATTAAGATATCTGCCTTAGGGGCCCTTTATGGTTATAATCTGGCAAAAGATAGATGGGTCTCACGGTTCATCGCAGCATGTGAACGTAGTAACCCGGTTCACATTTCTCGGGTACCTGCCTGGGATCTAAATCTGGTTCTGGATGCCCTGACGGGTCCCCAATTTGAGCCATTAGAGTTTGCTCCCCTGAAATACATATCGCTAAAGACAGCCCTTTTGGTAGCATTGACATCAGCTAGAAGAGTTAGCGACATCCAGGCTCTTTCCATAGATCCACCCTTTTTATTAGTATCTCAGGACAAAATAGTGCTGAAGCCAGATCCGTCATATCTTCCTAAGGTCGCAGCAGTTTCACAGGTCGCTAGAGATCTTTCTTCCCTCCTTCTTTAGTGATCCTTCCACTCCAGAGGAAGAAAGGTTTAACACCCTAGATGTGAGAATCATAGAATGGTAGAGTTGGAAGGGACCTCCTGGGTCATCTGGTCCAACCCCCTGCTCAAAGAAGGATTCTCTAAATCATCCCAGACAGATGTCTGTCCAGCTTCTGTTTGAAGACTTCCATTGAAGGAGAACTTACCACCTCTCGTGGCAGCCTGTTCCACTCCTTGATCACCCTAACTGTCAAAAAGTTTTTTCTAATATCTAATCTGTGTCTCCTCCCATTCAGTTTCATCCCATTGCTTCTAGTCTTTCCTTGTGCAAATGAGAATAAAGATGATCCTTCTACAATGTGACAGCCCTTGAGATATTTGTAGACAGCTATTAAGTCTCCTCTCAGTCTTCTTTTTTGCAAGCTAAACATTCCCAAATCCTACAACCGTTCCTCATAGGACATGGTTTGCAGACCGGTCACCATTCTGGTGGCTCTTCTTTGAACTTGCTCCAGTTTGTTGATGTCTTTTTTAAAATGTGGTGCCCAAAACTGGACACAGTATTCCAGATGAGGTCTGACCAAAGAGGAGTAGAGGGCAATAATGACCTCACGTGATCTAGACTGTATGCTTCTGTTGATACATCCTAGAATTGTATTTGCCTTTTTTGCTGCTGCATCACACTGTTGACTCATGTTCAGTCTGTGATCAATTAGTATACCCAAGTCTTTTTCACATGTGCTGTTACTTAGCCCTATTCCTCCCATTTTGTATATGCTTTTTCATTTTTATTGCCCAGATGTAGTACTTTGCATTTTTCCCTGTTAAAAACCATTCTGTTAGTTGCTGCCCACTGCTCCAGTTTATTTATATCTTTTTGAATCCTCTCTCTCTCTTCTCTAGTATTAGCTACCCCTCCTAGCTTTGTGTCATCAGCAAATTTGATCAGTTTACCCTCAATTCCTTCATCTACATCATTGATAAAGATGTTGAACAATACAGGGCCCAAAACAGAGCCTTGTGGTACCCCACTTGAGACATTCTTCCAACTGGATGTGCAGCCATTTACGACCACTCTTTGAGTCCGATCACTAAGCCAGTTATGAATCCACCTAACAGTTGCCTTGTCCATTCCATACTTAGTAATTTTTTCAATAAGGATTGTGTGAGATACTTTGTCAAATGCTTTGCTGAAGTCAAGATATACGATATCTACAGCATTTCCCTGATCCACCCAGTCAGTGATTCTGTCATAGAAGGAAATTAAGTTAGTCTGACATGACATATTAGTTACAAACCCATGCTGACTCTGTTTAATCACTTCATTCTTATGCAGGTACTTACATACATGTTCTTTAATAATTTGTTCAAAGATCTTTCCTGGTATAGAAGTCAGACTCACCGGCCTGTAGTTCCCTGGGTCCACCTTCTTCCCCTTTTTGAAGATAGGAACAACATTTGCTCTTCTCCAGTCTTCTGGGACTTCTCCTGTTCTCCAAGAATTTTCAAAGATTATGGACAGTGGTTCCAGAATTTCTTCTGCTATCCCCTTCAGTATTCTGGGGTGTAATTCATCTGGACCTGGAGACTTGAATTCATTTAGGTTAGCTAAGTGTTTCCTCACTGTCTTTCTGTTTATAGATATCCTGGATTCTTCTATTCCTTTAATAGGACAGTGAAGATCAGTTGATGTTACATTTCCTTTCTGAGAGAAAACAGATGCAAAATAGGAATTTAAAAGTTCAGCCTTCTCAACATCCTTTCCTACCATTTCATCATTTTCATCCTGTAAAAATCCTATAGCATCTTTGACTTTTTTTTTACTTTTGACGTATCCCCAAAATCCTTTTTTGTTGCTTTTGACATCTCTTGCAAGCCTTAATTCATTGTCAGCTTTAGATAATCTGATTTGTGCCCTGCAGGTTCTGCAGATGGCATTATATTCTTCTTTAGATATGCCTCCCTCTTTCTATTTGATAAACATTTCTTTCTTCCTTTTTAGCTTGTTTAAGTTCTGTGTTCATCCATCCTGGTTTCCTTAAATGCTTCCCATTCTTCCCTCTTTTCGGAATTGTTAACGATTGTGCTTTGAGAATCTCATTTTTCAAGATGTCCCATCCTTCCTGGATATTTTTGTCCTTAAGGATATCCTGCCATTGGATCCCTCCAATTCTCTTTCTGAGTCCCTTAAAATCTGCCTTTCTGAAATCTAACCTTGACGTCTGAGTCTTCACAGGTCTTCCTCCTCTTGTTATCCAAAATTCTAAAATAGCATGGTCACTACCTCCTAGGGCTGTCTTGAAGTACATAGATCTAGGGCCTGGAGGCAGAGTAGGGCTCTTGTTTGTATCCTTTCAGGGCCACAGAAAGGGGTACGGAGTCACGAGGGGCACCTTATCTCGTTGGATCAGGGATGCGATCTCCCTGGTATACTCCGTGAAAGGCAAAAATTCCCCAGAGGGTATAATCGCGCATTCAGCATGAGCTGTGGCATCCTCTTGGGCTGAGAGGGCAGACATCCCAATTGAACTTATATGTAAGGCTGCACATACAACCACTACAGACTTGATCTTTCATCTTCTTCTTTCCTAGCCTTTGGGAGAGCTGTCCTCAGCACGGAGGTCTCTCCCAGGTGATGGTTCTCTAAAAATTTCTCATGTGTGTGCTGTCGTGGCGAAGAGTAAAAAGCCGGATTATTGACTGGTAATGCTCTTTTATTGAGTCCACGACAGCACCCACTCACTACCCTCCTTGAGTTAGATATAAGTAGAACACGTAATGGTGGTTGTATATAGATATGTATATATAGGTATATTGTGGGATGTTTGCTGGATGTAAAACAGGGATTTTTGTGTGTACTCACCGTAAAATCCTCTTCTCCGAGCCACTCATTGGGGGACACACGACCATGGGTGTTATGCTGCTGCCACTAGGAGGACACTAAGCAAAATATAATAAAGAATTAACTTCTCCTCCGCAGTATACACCTTCTGCTGGCTCTCTCGTGAACCAGTTCGGTGCCAAAGCAGTAGGAGCTCCCAAACAGAATTCACAAACAGAATTGCAATACATCAAAACCAAAACAGAGTACAAGCCAATAGGCTAACAGGGTGGGTGCTGTGTCCCCCAATGAGTGGCTTGGAGAAAAGGATTTTACGGTGAGTACACACAAAAATCCCTGTTTCTCCTTCGCCTCATTGGGGGACAAACGACCATGGGACGTCCTAAAGCAGTCCCTGGGTGGGAAAAAAACATCACAACCGGTGAAAACCTCGCGCACAGAATGCTTACAGGAATAAGCGATTGAAGGAACCTACAGATGCGAAACTGCCGACTGCAGAATCTGTCTGCCGAGGGCCACATCTGAAGAAACTTGAGTATGAATATTGTAATGCTTAACAAACGTGTGAAGGCTGGACCAAGTCGCAGCTTTGCACACTTGCTGTGCGGAAGCTTGATGCCGGATGGCCCAAGAAGCCCCATTGACCGAGTGGAGTGTGCCTTAATCCCAGCCAGGATAGGCTGACCTTTGATGCGGTAAGATTCTTGGATTGCTGAACGAATCCATCTGACTATTGTGGCCTTAGAAGCAGGCAAACCTTTCCTATGTCCCTCCGGAAGCACAAAAAGGGCATCAGATTTGCGAAAAGATGCTGTTCTGGAAATGTATCTTCTGAGAGCTCTCACCAAGTCCAAATTGTGAAGAGCCTTCTCAGTACGATGAACTGGAGCCAGACAGAAGGAGGGCAGAACTATGTCTTCATTCGGTTGAAAAGCCGAGACAACTTTCGGCAAGAAGTACGGGGATGTTCTGAGCACCACCTTGTCTTGGTGAAAAATCAGAAACGGAGGTTTGCACGACAAAGCCGCCAGTTCCGAGACCCGTCTGATGGATGTTATTGCCACAAGAAAGGCAATTTTCAAAGAGAGGAGAGAGAAAGAAACCTCCTGTAATGGCTCGAAAGGGGTCTCTTGGAGAGCGCTGAGGACCAAGTTAAGGTCCCAAGGTTCCAAAGGCATCTTGTAAGGAGGAACAAGATGCAAAACTCCCTGCATGAAAGTCTTGATCTGTAGCCTGGAAGCTATCCGTCGCTGGAAAAGAACGGATAGAGCGGAGATCTGGCCTTTGAGAGAGGCCAATGAGAGACCCGAATTCAATCCTACTTGAAGAAATTCCAGAATGCAGGGAATGGAAAACACCAACGGGGAACGACCCTTATCTTTGCACCATGAGAAAAATGTTTTCCAAATGCGATGGTAGATGCGCATGGATACAGGCTTCCTAGCATTGATCATGGTAGATGCCACTGGACCCGAGAAACCTGCTCGGCTTAGGATCCAGGATTCAATGGCCAGGCCATTAAACTCAGTACACTCGAGTTCTGGTGGCAAATGTGGCCCTGGGATAGTAAATCTGGCCAATCCGGTAACCGCCAGGGGACGTCGGCGAGTAGATGTACTAACTCCGCATACCAAGCTCGGCGTGGCCAGTCGGGAGCGACAAGGATCACCGGAATGCCTTCCGCTTTGATCTTCCAGATGACCCTTGGGATCAGTGGAAGTGGAGGAAAGATAAAAGGGAAACGAAACTGGCCCCATGGAAGTACTAGAGCGTCCGAGCCGATGGTTGACGGATCGCGGGATTTGGCTACAAATGCCGGGACCTTGGCGTTCAGCCTGGAAGCCATGAGGTCCACATCTGGAGTGCCCCAACGCTGGCAAATTTGATGACAGACTTCCGGGTGAAGAGACCACTCTCCTGAGGCTATGCTCTGGCGGCTGAGAAAGTCCGCCTCCCAATTCTTTACTCCCGGAACATGAACTGCAGAGATGAGTGAGTGATTTGTCTCGGCCCATTGCAAAATGTGCGTTACTTCGATCATCGCTTTTCTGCTTTGCGTGCCCCCTTAGCGATTGATGTATGCCACAGCCGTGGCGTTGTCTGACTGGATCCGGACAGGACGCCCGGCCAAAAGATGATGGAAGAGAAACAACGTTCCTGAGCCGTGTGGTGATGAAAGATCGCACCCCATCCGAGTAAGCTGGCATCGGTGGTCACTACCAGCCAGTGTGCAGGGAGGAAAGACCTTCCCTGATCCAATGACAACGTTGCAGCCCACCACCTGACCGTCTGATTCTGGATGCCAGAAGAAAACGGCGACCTAAGGAGGCTGGATTTTTGTCCCAGGCTGAGATCAAGGCCTGTTGGAGACGACAGAGGTGAAATTGGGCAAATGGTACTGCATCGATGGATGCCACCATTTTGCCGAGGACCTGCATGGCGAACAGAAGGGAATGAGGACGGGCCAGAGATAGAGATTGAGCTGCCCGGCTTAGAGAGGAGATCTTGTCCGGAGGTAGAAGTACCAACCCTCGGGAAGTGTCTAAGATCATCCCCAGAAAGGGAATTTGCCGGGATGGGACTGGTGAAGATTTCTCTAGGTTTTTCAGCCAACCTAGGCGGGACAGAGTGTCGACGGCGACACTGACACTTTCTGCACAAGCCCGATAGGATGGACCCTTGACGAGAAGATTGTCCCGGTAAGGTAGAACCACCACACCCCGAGAGTATAGAATAGAAATGACGGCAGCCATGACCTTTGTGAATACTCTTGGGGCTGTAGCCAGGCCGAATGGAAGAACAGTGAACTGAAAATGTTCGTCGCCAACCGCAAAGCGTAGGAATCTTTTATGATTTTCGAAGATTGGAATGTGGAGATATGCGTCCTTGATGTCGATTGACGCAAGGTATTCCCCTTTTTCCAGAGAGGCGATGACGGAACGGAGGGACTCCATCCTGAAGTGGCGCACCGTGACAAATTTGTTTAGAAGTTTTAGGTCTAGGGTTGGACGCATGGTTCCGTCCTTCTTTGGAACCACAAACAGGTTTGAGTAAAAACCCTTGAACTTTTCTGTGGGAGGAACCGAAGCCGATGACGGCGCTGTTGCGGAGGGCATATATAGCCTGGTAAAGGGAGCTGTAAGCGCCTTGAATTTTGGAAGACGGGACTGAAAGAAGCGCGCTGGAGGAGGAGACAAGAATTCAATTTTGTATCCGGAAGACACGAGATCTCTGACCAACCGGTCGTGAATGACCGTCAGCCAGACTTAGCGAAACAAAGACAGGCGGCCACCTACCTTGCCTGTGTCTTCCAGACACGTTCAAAGAGTCATTGAGAAGAGAACTTGCGGGAAGGGCCGCTCTTGGGTCTGGACAGAGGAGATCTGTTTCTCCAGGAATTAGAAGGTCTGAATGAAGGGTGCGAACCTCTGCCTCTGCGTGGGGGACGTGATGCACTAGCGGAAGTGGTTGATGACCAGCCTGTGGTATTGCGAAAAGGGCGGAAGCGAGACTGTAATTGGCTCCGAAAAGGGTGACTCTGCCTACGCTGAGGGAGAAATTTTCTTTTCCCCCCAGTAGCATCAGAGATAATCTGATCAAGTTTATCTCCGAACAAACGCCCATACTCATAAGGTAGTGAAGTCAAGGATTTCTTCGACGCAGAATCTGCCCGCCATTCTCGTAGCTACAATGCTCTTCTGATGGTAACAGCGTTGGCGGCTGCAAGTGCGGCACAATTAGCCGCATCCAGGGAAGCATGAACTACGTAATCTCCTGCCTGGGCGATGAGATAGGCAAGACTAGTCACCTCGAATGGCAGGCTAATATTCCTACTGTTTTTCACTATGGCCTCTGCCCAGGCTACCATAGCTCTAGCTGCCCACGTGGTGGTGAATGAAGGAAATAAGGCAGCTCCGGCAGCCTCGAAGACTGACTTGGCCATGCTGTCAATCTGCAGATCAGTGGGATTTTTAATGGAAGATCCATCCGTCAGGGACAGAAGGGTTTTTGAAGCGAGTCTAGATATGGGCGGATATACTGCAGGGGACTCAGTAGATGCAAAAGGGTACCGTGCTTCTAGCAGCTTTAGGCCCGAGAATCGCTTATTTGGGCAACTTCTATGCCTCTTGAGGATGTCAGTAAACTCAGGATGGTTAGCGAAAAACCTATGTGGTCGTTTTGTTCGCTTAAAAGACACAGGTGGTCTGGATTAGTACCGGGTTTGTCGTCAATTTCCAGAATGTGATTGACCGCTTCTATGAGCGAATCTATAGACTCCTGGAACTCAGGGGAGTTCGGGTCTGGGGCCACATCAGACTCGTATTCTGAGTCATGCTCACTGCCAACCCCTGGAGAAAGGGAGCGAGACGCAGAGCTAGTGAATGCTGAAACCTCAGAATTCCATGAGGACGTGTCCCGGGGACGTTTCCTAGAAGGATATGTATCTTCTGTCGCCGCTCGACCTTTGTCAGCGGGAGACTCTTGCGTGGCTGAAGGACCCGCTACAGGGGGTAAGGGGACGCCTTGGCTGGCGGAGGGGCCATGAAAGGATTCTATGGCCTTTGGAGGAGAAGCCACAGATTGTGCCAAAGAAGCAGCCCACTCAGGTGGACTAGCCACAGATTGCGCCAAAGAAGCAGCCCACTCAGGGGGACTAGCATCATTTTGCTCCACAGTAGTGGGAGGCTCTTGAGGCCCTGAGGCTTCACAGTCTGCACAGAGAGGAGTGGAATGTTTCCGTGGTAAGGAAACGTTGCATGCGGTACATGAGGCATATATCACCGTGTGCGTCTTCTCTGCTTTTTTTTTTTATTAGCCTTTGATTGAGACATAATGCAATAGCCTGCCGTATGGTCAGCAGAATGAGCGCAGCTGAGAGGATGATGCCTGCAGCGGAGAGGTTAATGGCTGCGGCTGAGGATATAATACCTGCAGCAGGGGGTTGACACCCGCGGCTGAGGGGTTAATGCCTGCAGCGAATATAAGCAGTGTGTACCTGCCTTACTGTGGCTATTTTTACCCAGGTCCAGCGTGCCCCGGAGAAATGTGTGCACCACGGAGCAAGGAAAAAGGCGCTCCCCACACTCTTCCGATGTAGGACATGCCAGGAAGTGGAGAATTGGCTCTTCTCGTGAGCTGCAAGAAGCGCCAGAAACAGTGGGCATAGAAAAGGAGGTGGGGAGGATGTGGGAGACAACGGGCAGAGCAAAACCAATATGCAGGGCTTGTCCCCGCCCCGCTCTGTACAGGCCCAGCCGTGTTGGAGAAGGGGCGGATCGGCCGAAAAGGGCGGACCAGGCCGGGACATCGGCGGAGTTGGGCGTAACTCCCGGCAGAAGCCGGGTACAAAATTAGAGGCCGCGGTGCAACGGCCGCAGAAATGGAGACGCTGTGTCGGTAAGTGCAGTGACGGCTGAGGCATGGAGAACGGCCGCAGCGATGTGGCTACTGCTGTAAAGGGGCGGGCGCTAATGCTCCACGGAGCCAGACACAAGACGGAAGGGACTCTCCTCATTTACTCACGCTACACCAGAGACGTCAGATATTGAGCCATGGAGCAAGGAGCATTAGCTGTGTTGTTCATCCTCAATCCACCATCCCTTTGATAGAGAGGTGGAGAGGGCCCATATTCATGCTGATACCAGCCAAAGTCTCTATCCACCATCCGTTTGATAAGGAGGTGGAGAGGAGTTACGTGCCTCCAGGCACCAGCCACTTTCTGGTATTGGTGGTGCAGAGGTGGCCATTTAGGGACCGCAAAAAGAGAAAAGCTGGCAGGCTGCAGGTCTGGCTCCAGAAGGGGGTACGTGGGGGCGACACCCCACGTTCCCGTCCATTGTAGGTGTGGGGAGAGCGGACCCATTGAAGGATCCGTCGCCTCGGAGAGCCCAGACACAGGTTGCAGGAGGGGTACGGGGAGACGACACTCCGCGTTCCCGCCTGTTGAAGTTTTAGGGAGATCGGGTCCTTGAAAGGCCCCGTTGCCCTTAAACCGTGAAAAAAATTTGAAAAGAAAAATAGAAAAAAAATATAATAAGAAAATCGGGGTCTGAGGCCAGACCCTAGTGCCTCCTAAAGACACTAAGCAAGAACTGGTTCACGAGAGAGCCAGCAGAGGGTGTATACTGCGGAGGAGTTAATTCTTTATTATATTTTGCTTAGTGTCCTCCTAGTGGCAGCAGCATAACACCCATGGTCGTGTGTCCCCCAATGAGGCGAAGGAGAAAGATTATGTTGTATTTTGGCCTAATACTTGGGCGGTTCCTCTGGTACTCTGAAATCCAACTGAGAAGAGGCGGACTGCCCCTTTTATTTCTGTAGGTTTCCTGTTCCTATGGGCGGATCCCTTTCTCGTGTGGGTGCTGTCGTGGTCTCAATTAAAGAGCATTACCGGTGAGTAATCCGGCTCTTCTAAGGCCGGCATCACACTACTATAGAATAAGGGAGAGTGGTAAACAAGAAAACATCACAATGCACTCGGCCCAGTGTTCATCTATGGGGCAGCTCACATCACCTTTTATTTTCTCTGCCGTATTCAGCTGCGATTGTCACCGAGACTCGCCAATTGGCTATTGGTGTGAGGGGGGGAAAATAATAATAAAAATAATAAAAAAAATAAAAAAAATCACACAGCACTCGGACTATGCAACTGCTGTCCCTTTCTTTATGCACCGGTATCGTTTGAAAAGCCGGCAATTCATATGCTGCGTACAGTATAATCACACTGTCAGGTTAGAATAGAACAGATAAAATAGATATATACACAAAGAATACATAAATATATAGAGGTCAGTGATTATATATCCATCATAGGAGAAAAGCCGGCAATTCAGCAGCCGCATACTGTAAAATCACTGCAGGAGCTGACAGGACAGAAGAGATGGATTACATACAGTAAATACATATAGGATAGATATTTAGATGTCTGTGACAAATACAATTAGTGCAGTGTGCAAATTAATGTACATGTATTTAATAAAAGATTATTTTTCTGGAAAAAAAATGGTGTGGGCTCCTCCTGTAATTTTCGTAAACCGCAGAGGGAAAGCTGACGGCTGGGGACCGATGTTTATAGCCTGGGAAGGGGGTAATACCCATGGAGCTTCCCAGGCTATTAATATCAGCTCAAAACTCTATACTTCGCCTATACTGGCCACTAAAATCAGGGACCCTAAAAAAATGACATAGGGTCCCCCCTATAATTAATAACCAGCAAAGGCTACGCAGACAGCTGTGGGCTGATATTAATAGCCTAGAAAGGGGCCATGGATATTGCCCCCCAGGCTAAATGCTTCAGCTCTTAGCCGCCCCAGAAAAGGCGTATCTCTATTGCTCACCTTTCCGCAGAGATGCTGTTAATCCAATTGTCCCATAATGGGTTTAGCTCTACTACATCTGGATGGCAGGCTGCAGGGTTGCATGATGTCACCATACAGCCTGTTAAACAGCAGACACTGAGCACTGTATGCTCAGTGTCTCTGTGAACTCCTATTCCCTGTCTGAGGGCACCGCGAGCATGAGAAAGTTCTGCTAGCGGTCCCATCAGACAGGTCCAGTGAACTCTCATCACCTTTCTGACTTCAGCATGAGCGCCGTGGGAAATTTTCCCACGGCACTAGCATTAACATCAGAAAGGTGAAGTGAGTTCATTGGCTGTGAACTCGCAGAGCCTGTCTGATGCCACCATGCAGCCTGCCATTTAGATGTAGCAGAGCTAGACCCGTCGTGGGACAAATACATTAGCAGCATCTCTGCGGAAAGGTGAGGAATATTGCTTGTTTTTTTTACCTCTTTTGCAGATGACGAGGGCATCAGGGAAATGGGCGAGGTCGTAAGTATGGTTTAACCCTAAAGGTACTGTCACACTAGGCAATTGCACCAGCGATCACGACAACGATACGACCTGGCGAGATCGTTGGTGTGATCGCTATATGGTCGCTAGTAGCTTCCAAACAGGAAGATCTCATAAACGACACATCAGCGATCAGTATAACGACCTCGGCGGTCATTGGGACCTGTCACACAGCATGTATTGTTAAAGATCCCGACCTCGATAGGCGTGATTGAGCGCAACCTTTTCCACGCCCCTCAGCACAGATTGGTGGTCACTGTATGTCATATGTCACAGCTCTCACTTAGTGATTGGACGTCCGCGTCATAAAAGACGACGGAAGTGGTTCATACGAATTTCCAGCATCGTTCCATACTGCGTCATGCTAGCCTTCGGCTTTGCAGCTACTGCGATCCAGTCTGTGCCGCTATTGCGTTTTCCCCGGATTCATTTTTTCAGGATCCCAAAAACGTCTTGTATAAATGGCAAAGATGAAGCACTGTAGCGACTCTGACAGGATCACAAAACCCCACACACGATAGTATCCTCGCAACAACGCACAAAGGACTAGATGTTGTGGCCACCAATCAGAGCTGAGGGGCGTTAAAACCTAGTCCCGACTGCGCCGCTGACATGAGTCGCCAACGAGGTCGCTCGTCGTTCATAAAGGGTGTCAAACTCAGAGATTCAGGCTCACCAGCGGGACGCCAACGATCAAAAAAACGGTCCCGAACGTTCGTGCACGATCAGCGACATCGCAGCAGGGGCCACATCGCTGCTACATGTCACACACAGCGACATTGCTAACGATGTCGCTGCTGCGTCATAAAATCGCTGTCGCTTAAGCGATATCGCTAGCGATCTCGCCTAGTGTGACAGTACTTTTAGTGACAGAGCCAATTTGGTACTTAATGACCAAGCCAATTTTTACAATTGCAACCATTGTCACTATATGAGGTTATAGCTCTAGAACGCTTCAACGTATCCCACTGATTCTGAGAATGTTTTTTGTGACATTGTACTTCATGTTAGTGGTAAAATTTCTTCAATATAAATTGTGTTTATTTATGAAAAAATTGTAAATTTGCCAAAAATTGTGAAAATTTTGCAATTTTCAAACTTTTAATTTTTGTACCCTTACATCAGAGAGTGGTGTCACATAAAATAGTTAATAAATAACATTTCCCACATGTCAACTTTACATCAGCATAATTTTGGAAACAATTTTTTTTTTGTCAGGACGTTATAAGGGTTAAAAGTTGACCAGCGGATTCCTTATTTTTTCAACAAAATTTACAAAGCCATTTTTTTTTAGGGACCACTTCCCATTTGAAGTAAGTTTGGGGGGGGGGGGGAGTCGAGGTAACAAAATACCCAAAATATCTATTAGATTATGATATATACAGACGAATATTTACTTTGAAAACAATATGTAAATGACAGAATTACTCTATGTAAAAGCTCATGTTAAAATCAGATAGCATCCGATTTACATCAGAATGCAGTGCGATTGCTAAGTGTGAAAAATCTGATTGCACGCGCATGACACTTGCATTACACTTGTGGTGTACAATAATAAATTATATTGTGGTACCGTGTTAGCCAGAAAAATCGATGTGAATACTTCTCCGTCCAATTATGACAAGAGCATTCTTAAAGTGATACCTTTACATCCTCCAATGTGGTGTACATGATACAATGTACAAGGTTCCCTGGAGCTATCTATATTGGGGAAACCATGCAAAAACTACAAACAAGGATGAATCTACACAGACATACGATCAGGAATGAAATGGACACGCCTGTGGGAAAACATTTCTCTGGAACTGGACATTGTATGACAGACTTAAAAGTCTTAATACTAAAAGGTCATTTTAAGGATGACAGGGAGAGAAAAATATGGGAATTCAAACTTATTAGGATGTTCAATACTTTGACACTAGGACTCAACTTAACACCCGGTTTTATGGTCCACTACATAGACACAGTTCACACCTTCACCAGAAGGACTCCAGATAGCTAAGAACACATTCCCACTAGCTCTCCATTTGTAAGAAAATGCTAATTCGATTTCCTTTGCTTATCTTTTGAAGGCATCACACCTCCCAGGTCTTGAACAAATTTCCTACTATAGTAAGCATCTAATGTGTCTTTCTTATTATTCCAAATGTAATCTTGCCTGAAGAAGGAGCCTCTGCGCTCTGAAAGCTTGCGAACATATAATTTTCTGGTTAGCCAATAAAGGTATCACTTTAAGAATGCTCTTGTCATAATTGGACGGAGAAGTATTCGCATTACACTTGTGCAACTCTCAGCAGGGAGACTCAGACTGATTTTTCATACGTTTAGTGCGACTCCGGCCTAAGATCGATGCTTCATACGCTACTACCAATCATGTCTCAAAAATGATGACGTTACTGACTTAATCACTCCTGAGATATGAGTGCCAAGTATTTCTAGATCACAATTAAACGCTCGTGAGACGTGACCAGGAATAACCTATGAAGCGTTGTTCTCAGAATGAGGCTCGATAGGTTGCAGTACAGAATTGGTGGACCTCGTGGGAACGTCATGGATTACATATGGATTACGTTGGAGCTGCAGGGAACATTTTTAAAAAAATTGGTTAATGAGGGACGGTTTCTTGTTTTTTTTATTTACCTCTCTTTTCATGCCTGTGGACTACTTTGGATTTGGTGGACAACGTCGAAATCTCTGGACTGGATGGCGCTTTTTTTTTTTTTTTTTAAAGTGGTGAAATAGGGCTAGAGTCCGGGGTGTTTTTTTTTTTTTTTTTTTAAATAAAATATTCTTTTTTTCTTTTAACTTACTGGGTTATTAATGGAGATGTCTGCTAGACACCTCTCCATTACTAACCCCTGGGCTTAATGCCAACTGACACTACACAGCTGGCATTGACCCATAAACCATTACCCCAATTGCCACTGCACCAAGCAAAGAGCTAGAATTAGCGCATCCAATGTGATGCGCCAATTATAGGGTGGCTGTGGGCTTGTATTTTTAGGCTGGGAAGGGAAATATAACCATGGGCCTTCCCAGGCTGATAATTTAAGCCCGCAGCTGTCTGCTTTACCTGGTTTGATTATCAAAAATAGGGGAGACCCAACGTTGTGTTTTTTAAATTATTAATATTTGTTTAGATGCAACGCATTTTTTTTTTTTTAAAAAGACGATTTTCCTCATCTAATGCAATTATATGTGGAAATTCCACACAAAAGACTGAGCGTTCCCACAAGACAAGTTGATATTCTGCAGCTCGGAAACCAGCACCACAGTGGAGTTTACACAGTGTTAAGAAGCAAAGTGGGCATGGGATTTCTATTAATCCCATCCACTGTGCTTATATTGTACAACGCAGTGAAAATACGCTGCTTCAGTGGAGCTTTCTCGGCACTCACTCCTGTAACCCGTATATGCGGTCCATGCTGGAACGCATGCCAGGCAATAGAGGCATCAAGTGCCACTCCACCAAAACTGGAAGCCGCTCCACGGTGGAACACATGCTGGGCGCAACAGAACTGAATCTCCTCTCCTCACAAGTGCTGCAGGAAATAGTTGTGAGGAAGAGGAGAGCCCTTCTGAGGTGGAAACTGCTGTCCCAGGAGCTCCTGCTCAACTGGAATGCTGAAGGACCTCTACCGAGAGGTGTCGGCCCCAAGACCATACCACAGGAGGAAAGAAAGGGACGGATCCCCCTGAGTCCGGCAATTCTAAGTTATGCTGTGCACAGAGCACTCCTCTCATAGGTCTGTCCCTGATAGGGTCAGAAAAAACACTGGTGGGTGGTGGAGGGAGGGGCTATTTAACCTTACGTGTGTTGCTGTTTGCAGCGCTGGGGTCATGGGTTCCAATCCCACCAACACCTGCAAGGTATTTGTATGTTCTCTCTGTGTTAGCATGGTTTTCCTCCCACACTCCAAAGACATACTTATAGGTAATTTAGATCGTGAACACCAATAGGGACAGTCAGTATGATGTTTGTAATTTGTTGCCGCTATATCATCAAGCCAACTAAATTTACTGAATTATCCATTTTTATTTTTTATATTTTTATAACCCTTTTGAGATCTGAGTGATTAGGAAATATAGCTTTGTGTAAGGTTTTAGTTTTGTAGCAAAAACACAAATTAAATGGAAGAGGGTGGATAAGAGGAATGCAAAATCCTTTATTAAAATGGCAGAAATTAATACAAAGAAATTGGGGTGTGACATTTAACAATTTTCATTGCTTGTATTATATGTTAAATCTAAAAGACAAAGCAAGTCAAAAAGGCTAAATTTACTGACAACTGACATAGAAAACTAAATGTGACTTTAATAAACTAATTAAATATACTTACGCTCATGTAAGTGTTTTGTGCATATTTCCAGGACGCAGACAGACGGCAGTAATTCTCGTGCGAGGATCGCATTGTAATCCTAGGACCGATAGTAGGCACTCCTGACCTGAGCGTAACAGTTGCATAGTAATACATCCCGCTGTCACGCTCAGGTCGGGAGAGGGGCCGTGCCAGTCCGTGCATTGCGATGCAATCCTCACAAGAGAAATATGGCAATATGTGTCCCCATGCAATCTATAGGTTACATTTTTGAATTGTAGTGGAATTGAGATAAAAGCGACATTAAACATGTCCTGCTTTACTATAATAAACACTATTTTGCTTCATAAGCATGGTAAATGGTAAATTAAACGGATATAAAACAAAAAATATTAAAAGGAAATGAGCAGAGGCAAAAAGTAATTGATCTTGGAGGAATGTAGTTGATCTCAAGGCACTTGTATGTTCCATAGGAACAAGTGCCTTCTGAACTGTTCAGATCTGAATGCTTAGCTTGTTCTTTCAACACACATGGCAATGCCCATGCCACCACCAATACACAGAGCAGCAACGCCTTTCTTCCCGCCAGTTCTCTCTAATGCATAAAGAAGAGTGACCAAAATACGGCAGCCAGACATCCCAAGAGGGTGACCGAGTGCTATAGCTCCTCCTTGTATGTTAACCTGCAGACCAAAAAAATATAAATATATAGGGTTAGCAGTATATGCTTTAGTGCCACGTATATTAATAGTAATTATCCTAAAATTGCACCTAAATGGTAAATGGCACAACCATCTTTGTTGTTCAAAGGGTTGCTACTAGTTAAATACCGCTAAGTCTCAGATTTCCATGTAATGGAGTTCTTTGCGGTATCATAGAGTTCTGGGTGATCTATAGGAGACCTTTCCTTGTGGAAACCAGCACTGATCAGAGTTCACCATTTTACTTACATTTTCTGGAAAATGACTAACCTTATCGGGGTTCAGTCCTAGTTCTTTAACAATTGCTATTGCTTGCGCTGCAAAAGCTTCATTAATTTCATATACATCCACATCATCCAGGCTCCATCCTGCTTTTTCAACCTGTAAGATACACCAAGCACAGTTCTATGCAATGCATTGTTTTTGCATAACAGGTTAATATCTTGATGACATCACACAACCTCTTGCCTCTACAGCCAATTTTCATGTTTAAGTTTATATTTTGCCCCCGTTTCTTCCAAAAACTTTATTTTTCACATCTAAATAGCCATATTAGGAATTATTGTTTGCAGGACGAGGTGTAGTTTTGATTAACACCATACATTTTATGATATAAGATGGGAAACAAATTTCAAGTGGGATAAAAAAAATGCAATTCCACCATTGTCGTTTAGGTTTTGTTTTTACAGAATATATTGTATAGTAAAAGTGACCTGGCAGCATAAGGCTATGTGCGCACGTTGCACATTTGCTTGCAGAAATTTCTGCATCTGTTGGCAGAAAAACGCAGTGGAAAATTCACGCGTTTTCCATGCATTTTTGTAAATCCATACGGCTAAATAAATTATGATGTCATTTCCTTGTTCAGCCTCTTTTTCATTCTCCATTGAAGACCATAATATCATTACATACTATTTATAATGTTTACACATACATACACATATACATATATATATATATATATACACACATACATACATACACACACTACATACATACATACATACACACACAACATACACACACACACACACACACACACACACACACACACGCACATAGAAGATAAATGCTGTGTTCTCCAAAGAACTATCCAAGGTGTACTCCCAACTCCAGAGTAACAGCACAAAGACAGCAACTCCAACAATAGCAGAGACTGAACAATACTGGAGGGATATATGGGAGAAGGAAAAAAAACACTCAACACCAGTGCAATGTGGCTGCAAGATCTGAGAATAAAACAGCAGTCAAGACTCAAGATCAAGACAGACCAATCTCAGCACAGCCTTGATTGACTACAGGAAAGCCTATGACTCAATGCCACACACATGGATCTGTGAATGCTTGGCTCTCTACAATGTCAACAGGAAATTAAGAACCTTCCTCAGAAACTCAATGGGGCAATGGATAACATTAGAAGTCAACACAAGAGAAGTAGCACAAGTGTCCATCAAAAGCGGCATATACCAAGGTGATGCACTGTCCCCATTGCTGTTCTGTATAGGCTTGAACCCACTCAGTCAGATAATTACAGAGTCTGGCTATGGATGCAAGTGCAAGAGTGGAAGCACCATCAGCCACCTACTCTACATGGATGATATCAAGCTGTGTGTGAAAAACAAACGAGACATCGATTCACTGATCCACCTGACAAGGATCTACAGTGAAGACATCGGGATGTCCTTCGGACTGGAGAAGTGCGGCCGGTTGGTAATAAAGAGAGGCAAGGTAGTCAAGACTGATGGAGTGGAATTACCAGCAGGGCACATAGTAGATGTACAGACATGCTACAAGTACCTTGGCACCCCACAGGGCTACGGTAACCATGATGAGGAGGCAAGGAAAGCAGCAATATCCAAATACCATCAAAGGGTAAGACAGGTCCTGAAGAGCCAGCTCAATGGGAAGAATAAAATCCACGCCATCAATACATATGCCCTGCCAGTTATCAGATACCCTGCTGGCATAGTGTGCTGAACAGAAGAAGAGATGGAATCTGCAGATGTGAAGACACGAAAGCTCCTCACAATGAATGGAGGTCTCCACCCTACGTTTAGCACCCAAAGATTGTATACCAACAGAAAGGAGGGCGGTCGAGGCTTGATAAGCATCCAAGCCACCATCACGGATGAAACAAGGAGTATACAGGAATACATCAGAAGAATGGCGCCAAAAGATGAGATGCTGAGAGAAAGCCTAAGGCACCAACAGATCTGGATGGAAGAACAGGAACATGACGTGCCATGGCAAGACAAGCCTCTGCATGGGATGTACCATCGACAGAAAATGAAGGTGGCTGACATGGAGAAATCCTACCAATGGCTGGAGAAAGCTGGACTCAGAGACAGCAAGACTATGCAAAGAAAACTCAGGAACTGTACAACACAAAGTGGCAGGATGCAAAATGCAAGCAGGAACAGCGTATACTGAATGCCACAGCCAAGTAGCGGGAATTGTATACAGGAACATCTGCACAGCATATGGGCTAAGTCCTCCTAAGTCCAGGTCGGAGACCCCAGAGAAAGTGGTGGAGAATGAAAGGGCTAAAATCCTGTGGGACTTCAAGATCCAGACGGATAAGCAGGTGTTGGCTAACCAACCAGACATTGTCATAGTAGACAAGGATCAGAAGACAGCAATGATAATAGATGTGGCAGTGCCAAGAGACGGCAACATCAGAAAGAAGGAATATGAGAAGCTGGAGAAATACCAGGGCCTCAAAGGAAAACTGGAGAAGATGTGGAATGTGAAGGCAACAGTGATTCCAGTGGTGATAGGAGCACTTGGAGCAGTAACCCCTAAGTTGGAAGAATGGCTGCAACAGATCCCAGGAGCAACATATGAACGCTCTGTCCAGAAAAGCGCAATGCTGGGAACAGCTAAGATCCTGCGCAGAACCCTCAATCTCCCAGGCCTCTGGTAAAGGACCCGAGAATGAGAAAGGACAACAAAGACCACCCCCATTGGGGGCGAGAAGGAAGTTTTTTTTATATACATTTCTCATTTTCTGAAAATATATACAAAATGTATTGCTTGGAAATTCAGAGACATGTTGCCAGTAGTTTATAGAATAAAACAGCAATTTACATTTTGCTCAAAAATATACCTACAAGGAGAAAAAAAAAAAATCAAATTATATATACACACACACACATATATATATATATATTATATATATATATATATATATATATATATATATATTTTTTTTTTTTTTTTTTTCAAAGATTCTTCTGCATTTTCATGACTATGAAAATTGTACATTCACACTGAAGGCATCAAAACTATGAATTAACACATGTGGAATTATATACTTAAAGGGAATCTGTCACCCCATTTTTGCCCTATAAGCTGCGGCCACCGCCATCAGTGGCTTATCTACAGCATTCTGGAATGCTGTAGATAAGCCCCCGATGTTACCTGAAAGTGAGGAAAAACGAGTTAGATTATACTCACCCAGGGCGTTCCGCCGTCCGGTCGGGTCCAGAGGGAGTCGCGGTCCGGTTCGGCGCCTCCCATCTTGTAACGAAGCCGGCCTCTTCTTTCCGTCCTGTCGCGGCTCCTGCGCAGGCGCACTGCTCTGCCCTGGTGAGGGCAGAGCAGAGTACTACAGTGCGCAGGCGCCGGACCTCTCCTGACCTTTCCCGGCGCCTGCGCACTGCAGTACTCTGCTCTGCCCTCACCAGGGCAGAGCAGTGCGCCTGCGCAGGAGCCGCGACGGGACGGAAAGAAGAGGCCGGCTTCGCTACAAGATGGGAGGTGCCGAACCGGACGGCGACTCCCTCCGGATCGACCAGACGGCGTAACGCCCCTGGATGAGTATAATCTAACTCGTTTTTCTTCACTTTCAGGTGACATCGGGGGCTATCTACAGCATTCCAGAATGCTGTAGATAAGCCCCTGATGGTAGTGGCCGCAGCTTATAGGGCAAAAATAGGGTGACAAGATTCCCTTTAACAAAAAGTGTGAAACAACTGAAAATATGTCTTATATTCTAGGTTCTTCAAAGTAGCCACCTCTT
The DNA here is from genome assembly GCA_033576555.1 of Oophaga sylvatica. Lineage (NCBI taxonomy): Eukaryota > Metazoa > Chordata > Amphibia > Anura > Dendrobatidae > Oophaga > Oophaga sylvatica. The sequence goes on along the minus strand of JARQOD010000005.1, from coordinate 436,811,428 downwards.
GCTTTGATTACTGCTTTGCACACTCTTGACATTCTCTTTATTTCAATTTGTCTGATTTGAAATAATGCTAAGAAAACAAGTTCATAATTTAGAAACAACAATACTAATGTTTTAACTCAGGAAGAGTTCAGAAATCAATATTTTGTGGAATAACCATGATTTTTAATCACAGCTTTCATGAGTCTTGGCATGCTTTCCACCAGTCTTTCACACTGCTTTTGGGTGACCTTATGCCACACCTGATACAAAAATTTAAACAGTTCTTCTTTGTTTGATGACTTGTGACTATCCATCTTCCTCTTGATTACATTCCAGAGGTTTTCAATGGGGTTCAGGTCTGGAGATTGGGCTGGCCATGACAGGGATTTGATGTGGTGTTCCTTCATCCACACATTGATTGACCTAGATGTGGCATGGCGCATTGTCCTGCTGGAAAAACCAGTCAGAGTTGGGGAACATTGCCTGAGAAGAAGGAATCAACTGTTTTCCAGGATAACTTTGTATGCTGCTTGATTCATACGTCCTTCGCAAAGAATAACCTGCCCAATTCCTGCCTTGCTGATGCATCCCCAGATCATCACCGATCCTCCACCAAATTTCACAGTGGGTACAAGGCACTGTGGCTTGTACGCCTCTCTAGGTCTCCGTCTAACCATTAGATGACCAGGTGTTGGGCAAAGCTGAAAATTAGACTCATCAGAGTTTACCATACTCCAGTCCTCTATGGTCCAATCCTTATGGTCTTTGGAAAACTTCAGCCCGGCTCTCCTTTGCGTCTCATTGATGAAAGGCTTTTTTCTAGCTTTACATGACTTGAGCCCTGCCTCTAGGAGCCTGTTACAAACTGTTCTTGCCGTGCACTTCACCCCAGCTGCCATTTGCCATTCCTTTTGTAGGTCACTTGATGTCATCCTGCGGTTGCTGAGTGACATTTGAATAAGATGACGGTCATCCAGGTCAGTGGAGTCGTTTTCATCCTCTGCCGATCTGTAGCTTTGTTGTCCCCAATGTCTGCTGCTTGACCTTGTTGTAATGGACTGCTGTCTTAGAAATTTTAAGGATGGAGGCCACATGACGCTCACTGTATCCCTCTGCTAGTAAAGCCAGAATTAAGCCCTTCTTTTCCGCACTCAAAACTTTTCTTTTAACTCCTTTGGCATGATTAAAAGTTATTTTTTCATTCCTATTATCCATTTTGGGATATTACTAGCACTTGTTTGCCATCCAGCTTGTCCTATTGCAAGAGGATTGTGAACACCACAGCAGTGTTTTTTTATACTTTCCTTCATTAAATAATATTTAGTTCAGATGATCACCTAATCAGAAGTACATTAAGTAGAATCAGGTGTACTCTGGTTGGAATTCAATCGACACTGGAATGGAATGGCTGTCAGACATATAGAGAAGCTGATTTTTATAAAACTGTGCAGTGGTCTTTTAATTTTTTCCAGGTTAGTAATATATATTACTGTGCAGTGGTCTCTTAATTATATATATATATATATTATACACACACACACACATATATATATATATATATATATATATATATATATATATATTTATTTAAGAGACCACTGCACAGTAATATATACAATGCTCAAAAAAAATAAAGGAAACACTTAAATAACACATCCTAGATCTGAATGAATGAAATATTCTCATTGAATACTTTGTTCTGTACAAAGTTGAATGTGCTGACAACAAAATCACACAAATCATAAATGGAAATCAAATTTATTAACCAATGGAGGCCTGGATTTGGAGTCACACACAAAATTAAAGTGGAATGTAATGTTCTTAAGTCAAAATGATGCTCAGTAGTGTGTTTGGCCTCCCTGTGCCTGTATAACCTCCCTACAACGCCTGGGCATGCTCCTGATGAGGCAGCAGATGGTCTACTGAGGGATCTCAACCCAGACCTGGACTAAAGCATCTGCCAACTCCTGGACAGTCTGTGGTGCAATGTAACGTTGGTGGATGGAGCGAGACATGATGTCCCAGATGTGCTCAATCGGATTCAGGTCTGGGGAACGGGCGGGCCAGTCCATAGCTTCAATGCCTTCATCCTGCAGGAACTGCTGACACACTCCAGCCTGCATTAGGAGGAACCCAGGGCCAACCGCACCAGCATATGGTCTCACAAGGGGTCTGAGGATCTCATCTCGGTACCTAATGGCAGTCAGGCTACCTCTGGCGAGCACATGGAGGGCTGTGCAGCTCTCCAAAGAAATGCCACCCCACACCATTACTGAAACACTGCCAAACCGGTCATGCTGAAGGATGTTGCAGGCAGCAGATCGCTCTCCACAGAGTCTCCAGACTCTGTCACATGTGCTCAGTGTGAACCTGCTTTCATCTGTGAAGCGCACTGGGCACCAGTGGCGAATTTGCCAATCCTGGTGTTCTGTGGCAAATACCAAGCGTCCTGCACGGTGTTGGGCCACAACCCCCATCTGTGGACGTCGGGCACACAGACCATCCTCATGAAGTCGGTTTCTAACCGTTTATGCAGACACATGCACATTTGTGGCCTGCTGGAGGTCATTTTGCAGGCTCTGACAGTGCTCCTCCTGTTCCTCCTTGCACAAAGGCGGAGGTAGCGGTCTTGTAATGTATGTAGTACAGTTCATATAGCGTCTTGTGCTTGGGTGCGATGAAAATACATGAGACACAGGTTTGATATAGAAAGTCTTGTATTCCTTCATACAAGTTGGCAAAAATAGTCACACAGTTTGCAGACACAGAAACAGGAGACACAGCAGGCCAGAGTAATCTAAGCTCAGCAATCACTCTCCACAACAGGTTCAGGATCTTCTTCTCTGTTACCGTAAGTCCATGCAAACGTGGGTCTTTCAAAGAGCAGGGTTCAGAGTCCACAAGTGCTTCAGAGTTCCTCAGTAGGAATAGCTGGAGTACAGGGTCCAAGGCTTTAGGAGTCAGGTCACAGGTTCACTGCAGGCTAGATTCTGAAGCACTGATTGCTCAGCTGTGGCTGCTTAAGAAGCAAAGGAGAGAATCAGGGCAGGAACATGCAAGCTGGAAACTCCATTCTGACTGAGGGCAAGATAGCTGCAGCAAGACAGAAAGTAAAATGGCTGACGAACAAACTGAGTTTCAGGAACATGTACACAGAACCTTACATTACTCCCCCCTTAGGGACAACCTCCGGATGACCTCATACCAGGCTTGTGTGGGTACCTCTGATGAAACTGACGGAGCAAGCGAGGAGCATTAACGTTATTGACTGGTTCCCATGAGTTGTCCTCCACTGGGTAGCCCTGCCATTTAATCAGATATTGTAACTGATTTCTATACAACCTGGAATCTAAAATCCTTTCCACCACAAATTCTTCCTGACCATCGACTAGCACTGGGTCAGGGCAAGGAGAAGAACGTCCAGGAAACGTATTGGGTGTCGCAGCCTTTAGTAGGGATACATGAAAGACAGGGTGGATTCTCATAGTTCTGGGCAGTTGAAGACGACAAGCAACGGCACTTATAATTTTACTGATTTTATAGGGTCCAATGTACTTATGTCCCAACTTAGACGATGGAATCCTTAACTTAAGATTTCTGGTTGACAGCCAGACCAAGTATCCTACCTTGAAAGCTGGTGCAGGTTTACGAAATTTATCTGCTGCTTTCTTGTACCTTTCCTGAGCCGATTCCAGATTCTCCTTTAGAAGATCCATATTCTTCTGTAAAGACGTGATTCTTTCAGCCACTGCTGGTAAAGGCGTTTCTATGGGAAATCGTGGTAGAATGTTAGGATGATAACCTAGATTAGAGTAAAAAGGAGACTGCTTAGTGGAGGCACTCTGAGAGTTGTTATACGAAAACTCAGCTAATGGAAGTAGATCCACCCAATCATCCTGTAGGTGGCAGATAAAGCAGCGGAGATACTGCTCCAGGGTTTGATTGGTTCGTTCGGTCTGTCCATTAGTCTGGGGATGAAAAGCAGAAGAAAGGTTTACTTTAATGTCCAATGCTGCACAGAAATTTTGCCAAAACCTAGAAGTGAATTGCACCCCTCGATCCGAAATAACCTCATCCGGTACTCCATGTAAGCGAAACACATCTTTAATCAAATCTGATGTCTGTTTTGCAGTGGGTAAGCCGACACAAGGGATAAAATGAGCTGCCTTTGTTAGACGGTCAACCACCACTAGAATGGTGTTCTTCCCTTGAGAGGTTGGTAACTCCACAATGAAGTCCATAGAAATGGATCCCCACGGGCGGGACGGGGTGGGAAGAGGCTGTAACAGACCAGTTGGTGAGGAGCGAGGTGTTTTGCATCTTGCACAGACTTCACATAAAGTGACATAGTTTAAAACATCCTTCCTGCAAGTGGGCCACCAAAAGAAACGAGAAAGAAATTCCTGTGTCTTTAGAATTCCTCTATGCCCAGCTATCTTTGAATCGTGAATGAGTTGCAATACTCTCAATCTGACTGTTTCAGGAATATACAGGCGTTGTCCCTGAATCCACACACCATTCTTAAAGACAAGACTTACGTCCCTTGGGGGTTGTGCCAAAAAGGAATCCGCATGGTATGCTTCCTTGATGTCCTTAAGTAGGTCTTGATTATGAATTACTCCTAGGAATCTAGAGTCAGGAAGAATAGTCTTAGGAGGAGTAATTGGACGTGTCTCTGCTGAGTAAATCCTAGAGAGTGCATCAGCCTTTCCATTGCGCGATCCTGGTCTATAAGAAATGATAAAATTAAATTGGTTTAAGAAAAGATTCCAGCGAGCCTGGCGAGGAGTCAGGCACTTAGCCGACCTGATAAACTCAAGGTTACGATGGTCTGTCAGGACGACTATTTGCTGTGCAGCTCCCTGAAGAAGGTGTCTCCATTCTTTGAAGGCGGCAATAATGGCCAACAACTCTCTATTGCCCACATCGTAGTTCCTCTCAGCCGAAGACAACTGCTGGGAAAAGAAGGCACAGGGATGCAAGACATTCTTCTCACCTGTTCTCTGAGAGAGTATAGCTCCAACAGCACAGTCTGAAGCATCCACCTCTATTATGAAGGCAAGCTCGGGGTTGGGATGTACTAGTATAGGTGCAGTGGTAAATTTATCTTTTAGACGGGAAAATGCTTCCTGGGCTTGGGGAGTCCAGGAGAACCTAGACTCTTTCCGGGTAAGTTGGGTGATAGGTGACACTACCTCAGAGAAATTTCTAATGAAACGTCTATAGAAGTTGGCAAACCCGATGAAGCGCTGTACCTCCTTCACATTTCTAGGACTTGGCCAATCCTTGATGGCTTGGGTTTTGCTTCCATCCATACTAATTCCTTGTGTAGACAGTACATACCCCAGAAATTGAATTTCGGTCCTATGGAATTCACACTTTTCAAGTTTGATGTAGAGATGATTTTGTCTTAGACGTTCCAAGACCATTCTCACATGTCCATGATGTTCCTCTGTGGAGTTAGAAAAGATTAGAATATCATCCAAATAAATTACCACGAATGTATCTAGGAGATCCCTGAAGATGTCATTCACCAAGTGTTGGAAAGTGGCTGGGGCGGTACTCAGACCAAAAGGCATAACTAGATATTCAAAGTGTCCATAGCGTGACCTGAATGCAGTCTTCCATTCATCCCCAGGTCTAATACGGACTAAGTTATAGGCCCCACGAAGATCTAGTTTAGAGAAAATTTTGGCATGTCGCACTCTCTCCAATAACTCAGGGATTAAAGGCAATGGATAACGGTTTCTAATAGTAACCTTATTGAGTTCCCTATAGTCTACGCATGGTCTCAGAGATCCATCTTTCTTCTTTACAAAGAAGATGGGTGCACCTGCAGGAGATGAAGAGGGGCGTATGAAGCCCTTGGCTAGATTTTCATCTATGTAATCCTTTAAAGCCTTTAGCTCGGGCCCCGCCAGGGGGTAGATCTTACCAAAAGGTATCTCTGCTCCAGGCAATAATTCAATTGGACAATCATATGGACGTGAGGAGGAAGCTGGTCAGCGTTCTTCTTGTCACATAAATCCACATAGTCCTGGTATACAGCTGGTAGTTCAGGGACTGACATGGTTCCTTTAGGAACAGAGCAAGCTGAAACTTTTGGACTCATCTGTTTCTCTGGAAAGTGTAATTCCTTGGTCTCCCAGTTAATGGTAGGATTCTGAGCCTGCAGCCATGGTAGCCCTAGAATAATGGGAAAGTGGGGAGAAGAGATAAGCATAAAGGACAGTTTCTCTTGATGATCTTTACCCATAAGAACCCTCAAAGGCTCTGTTTCCTGATCCACTGGTCCAGAGGTCAGCAGGGAGCCATCCACAGTTTCCATCTGTACTGGAGTAGCCTTCTTCACTGAACGTATCCCCTGTTTCAGAGCAAAGGAGACATCCATAAAATTTCCACTTGCCCCTGAGTCGATCATAGCAGAGCTAGACACCCAAGCTGAGTCAACCCAGAGTTTGATGGAAAGAAAGCAATGAGAATTGTTTTTCTTACAACTCAGCTGGGACACCGCTGAGGAAACTTGAAAAATGGCAGCGTTTACACAGTCAACGTCCTCAGAGGTAACGGAGTTTAAGTCCGAGAAATCAAGATCTGTTGCTGCAGATCTCTCTGGAGCCTGAGGCTCGGACCTGACAGATCCCCTCTCGCAACACTCACAATGAATGAGTGCTGCAGTAGTCTTACGAGAACGGCTGGGGCAGTTTATAATGAAGTGCCCTGACTTACCACAATAGAAACAGATTCTCCTTAAAACGATGTTCCTTGCGTGCATCACTAACCCGTCATTGTAAAGAGTCTACCTGCATGGGTTCAGGTTCAGGTTCCCGTGTAATCCTACTCAAAGGTTCCTTAGCTGGAGAGGAAGGTAGGAAAAGGTTAGTGCGATTGCTTTCGAACCATCTCTCTTGCCTGCGTTCAGTCAGACGAGTATCAATACGGATGCAGTAGTTAATAAAGTCACCTAACGCAGTGGGAGGGTCGGCACGAGCAAGTTCATCCTTAATCAGTGGAGATAACCCCTTTCGAAAAATAGATTTTTTGGCGGAACTGTCCCAGGTGGTATCAAGGGCCCATCTCCTGAAATCCAAGGCATATTCAGCTACCGAGTGCTTACCTTGGCGCAAAGCTAACATGGCTGCTTCAGCTGTTGCACCTCGATTGGGGTCATCAAACACCTGCCCCATGGCTGAAATAAAAGCATCAAGGTGATTCAAACAATCATCCTCAGTCTCAATCAGAGGGTTTGCCCACATCAAAGCCTTGTTGGTAAGCAACATAATTATAGTAAGCACCTTAGATCGTTCAGTGGGAAATTGTGAAGCATGTGCAGAAAAAAATACGGATTTTTGTGTTACTCACCGTAAAATCCTTTTCTCCGAGACGCTCATTGGAGGACACAGGACTGTGGGTGTATGCTACTGCCACTAGGAGGCTGACACTAAGTAAACATAAAAAAAGGTTAGCTCCTCCTCCGCCGTATACACCTCAGCACTGGCCACAGGCAAATCCAGTTTAGTGCAAAAAGCAGTAGGAGGCTAAAATAAATCAGAGTTAACACAGATACAGCATATCCAGAAGAAAAAACTGCTGATACAGATTAATCAGAGAATAGAGTTAACTCAAAAACAAAGCCATCCGGCTATTAGGGAGGGAGCTGTGTCCCCCAATGAGCGTCTCGGAGAAAAGGATTTTACGGTGAGTAACACAAAAATCCGTATTTCTCCTTCGTCTCATTGGGGGACACAGGACTGTGGGACGTCCCAAAGCAGTCCCTTGGGTGGGAAACCGACTCCACAGTGTAGTTTATAATCAAGCATTGCTTATAGGTGCGCAACCGCGCCCTGAAGAATCCTTCTACCCAGACTGGCATCCGCAGAAGTCTGGGTATGGACATTATAATGCTTGGAAAAGGTATGCAGACTGGACCAGGTTGCTGCCTTACAAACCTGTTCCACCGAAGCCTGATGTCGAAGGGCCCAGGAGGCACCCACCGCTCTGGTGGAGTGAGCCTTGATCCCTGCGGGAACCACCGCGCCTCTGATGCGGTAAGCCTCCTGAATGGCTAACCGAATCCACCTAGCCAAGGTTGATTTAGAAGCAGCAAGTCCCTTCCTGCGACCTTCAGGGAGGACAAACAGCGTGTCCGTCTGTCGAAAGGACGCCGTCCGAGATACATATCTCCTGAGTGCTCTCACCAGATCCAGCGTATGGAGAGCCTTCTCCACTCGGTGCGTCGGAGCTGGGCAAAATGAGGGCAAAACAATGTCCTCATTAATATGAAATGAGGACACGACCTTAGGCAAAAAAGGTGGTGTTGGTCTGAGCACCACCTTATCCTGATGGAAAAGTAAGTACGGAGCTCGACAAGACAGTGCAGCCAGCTCCGAAACCCGCCTTATGGATGTTATGGCTACCAAAAACACCACTTTCCAGGAAAGAAATGACAGAGAAACCTCCTGCAAAGGTTCAAAAGGAGACTCCTGCAGGACTCCCAGGACTAGATTGAGATCCCAAACATCTAAGGGAGCCTTGTAGGGGGAACTATATGGACAACCCCCTGAATAAAGGTCCTAACTTGAAAATTAGACGCGATCCTTCGCTGAAAAAGCACTGATAAGGCTGATATCTGGCGTCTAAGCGTACTTGGTGCTAGACCTGAATCTAGGCCTGCCTGGAGAAATGACAGAATGTTTGGAATTGAAAACCGAAGCGGGGAACAATCATGTTCCCTGCACCAAGTAAAAAAGACCTTCCAAGTCCCGTGGTAGATGCGAGCCGAAACAGGCTTTCGGGCGCTAGCCATCGTCGCGGCGACTTTTTTAGAGAATCCAGCCCTGGTCAGGATCCAAGATTCAACGGCCAAGCCGTCAAACACAGGACCGCTGAGTTCTGGTGGTAAACTGGGCCTTGAGAGAGAAGGTCCGCGCGCTCTGGCAGTCGCCAGGGTGCGTCGGCGAGCAATTGTACCAGCTCCGCGTACCATGGGCGACGTGGCCAATCTGGAGCGATTAATATCGCTGGGACTCCTTCTAACCTGATCTTTCTGATCACCCTTGGGAGCAGAGCTATTGGTGGAAACAAGTATGGAAGATGAAACTGATTCCATGGTAGAACCAGGGCATCTACTGCAATTGCCTGCGGATCCCGGTACCGGGAAACAAAGTTGGGCACTTTGGCATTTATCTTGGAAGCCATCAGGTCCACATCTGGGGTTCCCCAGCGTCGGCATATCTGCTGAAAAACCTCGGGATGTAGAGACCATTCCCCTGACGCTATGCCGTGACGGCTGAGAAAATCTGCTGCCCAGTTTTCCTCGCCCGGTATGTGGACTGCTGAAATCACAGAGTGATTTTCCTCTGCCCAGGTCAGAATCTGTTTTACCTCGTGCATGGCCGCCCTGCTGCGGGTACCTCCCTGATGGTTTATGTATGCCACCGCCGTGGCATTGTCCGATTGTATTCGGACTGGGCGGCCCGCCAGATGCTGGTGAAAATGCCTCAAAGCCAGCCGAACCGCTCGGATCTCTAAAATATTGATCGGGAGGGTCGATTCTTGCTGAGACCAAACTCCCTGAGCTGTGTGGTGACGAAACACTGCTCCCCATCCGAGAAGGCTGGCGTCCGTTGTGACTACCAACCAAAAATTTGGAGGAAACAAACGACCCTGTCGAAGAGTGGTGTCCCTCGTCCACCACGTAAGAGTCTGTCTGATCTGCAGGGACAGACGACACCGCAGATTGAGGGAGTAAGGGCTCCCGTCCCATACTGCCAAGAGTGCATGTTGAAGGGGGCGAAGATGAAACTGGGCAAACGGAATAGCCTCGATTGCCGCCACCATCCTTCCTAGGACCCTCATGCAAAACCGGATGGTGTGAGGAATAGGTTGGCGAAGTATCCGTACCTCTTGGCGGAGAACTAAGGCCTTGTCCTGAGGAAGAATTATCAACCCCTGAGCGGTGTCGAAATTCATCCCTAAAAAGGTGATCTTCCGAGATGGCACGGGAGATGACTTCTTCATATTCACCAGCCACCCCAAACGAGCAAGGGTGTCTAACGTAATGTTGACACTTTCCTCGCAGGTCTGAAAAGACGGCCCCTTGATGAGGAGGTCGTCTAAGTAAGGCAGGATGACTATCCCCCTGGAGTGCAAAATGGACACAACAGCAGCCATGACCTTTGTGAACACCCTGGGGGCTGTGGCTAGCCCGAATGGCAGGGCTGCGAACTGAAAATGAAGTTTGTCGATGGCAAACCGAAGAAACCTTTGATGAGGGGGAAATATGGGAATGTGAAGATAGGCATCCTGGATGTCTATTGATGCTAGAAATTCCCCTCTTTCCATGGCTGCAATGACTGAACGGAGAGATTCCATTCGGAAATGCCGAATTTTGACAAACCGGTTCAATCGCTTTAGATCTAGAATAGGCCTTACGGTACCATCCTTCTTGGGTACAATGAACAGGTTGGAATAAAATCCCTGACCTCTTTCGACCTCTGGTACAGGTACGACAACCCCGCTGTGCCGAAGAGACTCGACCGCCTTGAATAAGGCACGACCTCGAGACCCCTCCTTGGGAAGGCGCGAGGAAAAAAAGCGATTTGGGGGAAGGCTGGTAAATTCTATTTTGTACCCCGTGGAGACTAACTCCCTGACCCACTCGTCGTGAGTCACTGATAGCCAAGTGGGACGAAACCAGAGTAAGCGGCCGCCTACCCTGGAAAAATTGACCGGATTTTGCCTCCAGTCATTTGTCCGAATATCTTTGGGGTTTGGACCCTCTGGATCTTGGCTGATAAGATCTCCCTCTTCCCAGAGGATTGGTCCTGTAGGTGACCTGGCGATCTTTGGCCTGATTAGGCCGACCTGAGCCGCTGGAGGTGGCTGGCATGGCCCAGCCTGGGTTACGAAAGGCCCTAAACGAGGCTGAGGTTGTCGACGAAAAGGTTGTTTAATCCTTTGCTGAGGAAGGAAATTGCTCTTCCCTCCCGTTGCATCAGATATGAGCTGATCCAGTCTCTCGCCAAATAACCGACCACTCTGATATGGTAAAGATGTAAGCGACTTCTTTGAGGTTGAATCTGCTCGCCAAGTTCTCAGCCATAAGGATCTTCTAATGGCAATTGCATTAGCAGCGGCTAATGCTGCGCAATTTGCCGCATCCATGGATGCATTAATTAAGAAGTCTCCAGCAAGAGCTATTTGATTAGAAATCTGGGTTACCTCAGACGGCACCTCTATGCCGTGAAGAGCCCTATTTAGAGACTCCGACCAGGATATTATGGCCTTGGCAACCCAAGTCGCTGCAAAAGAAGGAGAAAGAGCAGAACCTGATGCCTCAAATACCGAACGGGCCAAACTCTCAATTAGACGATCCGTTGGCTCCTTAATAGAGGAACCGCTGGGAATAGAGAGGAGCGTTTTAGATGCCAAACGCGAAACAGGAGGATCAACCGAAGGAGATTCTGTCCACTTCTTAAGGAGCTCAGGAGCAAAAGGATATCTAGTATTGAGAGCCTTTTGTCCAGCAAAGCGCTTGTCCGGTTTCTCCCGGTGGCGCTGCACTAATTCCTCAAACTCAGGATGAGCACCAAAAACTTTATGGGCTTGCCTGGCTCGTTTAAAGGTCACCTTGTGACCAGAGGTCAAGGTGGACTCATCGTCTATCCCCAGAGTTTGATTGATAGCTTCAATCAAACTGTCAATTGTTTCTTGACTATACTGTGCCTCTAGATTAAGTGATTCTTCCAAATCGGAATCCGAATATTGATCACTTGCCAAGGGAGAGGGAGAGCGGGAGACGGAACTAAAAGATGCCGAGGCTCCAGACGGCATGGGCGACACAGTGTGGGTTCGTTTCCCCTGTGTCTGCCTGGTGCGAGCGCGGCCCCTGCAGGCCTGAGGTTCCTGAGATGTAGCCAAGACAGGTGAACCACTGTCCCTGCTCCTATCGGGAGCTTGAAGGGACTCGACCGCTCTGGTCAATGACGCCACAGATTGAGCCAGGGAAAGGGCCCATTCAGGGGGGCTTGACGCACTAGGCTCGGCTATAGGAGAGGGTTCCTGAGCCCGTTCAGAGTCACAGGCCTCGCAGACCCGAGAAGTCTGGGCATGCGGAAAAGGGGACCTACAAGCAATGCATGCAGTATAAAGTATCGTATGCGTCTTGGTTCTTTTGGACATTCTGAATCCGTCACAGTACACAATAAACTGGATGTGTCAGTCAGCGGAAGGGGCGCAAAAGTGCGCAACAATCAGGCTGGAGGTAGTAGCACTCACCCCAGTCCTGTATCCCAGCGTCCTTTCGTGTACAATGGGCAGAAAAAAACAGGACATCCGAGTTTCTCCCGGTGAAATTGCCTGCGGCTCCAATCTTTCAAAAAAGAGCGCTTCTCTGCCAAAGAGGAAGTGCTCATGTAGCCGAGGCTCAGGAGGGAGGGTACAAGAGGCGCGGCCTAGACGTCAGGGCTTCCGTCCCCCCAACTTCCGGCCGCGGCCTATCTCCGGCAAAAGCCGGGGACTAAATTTGAAGCCGCGGCCTAGCGGCCGCCGAAGCCGCGGTCTAAATTTCCGGCGGAGGCGGCCCCAAAGTCAGAGGGCGGGTCCGCCGGAAGGAGACGCCGCCGGGGACGGAGCCCACCTCCGCGACCGCGATCCCTCAAGCTGACGCCGGCATAACATTCTGGCCAGCGGCCCAGTCCCCGGGAAAAGCCGGGGACTAGATTTGAAGCCGCGGCCTAGCGCCATTAGAAGCCGCGGTCTAAATTTTTCCGGCGGCGGCCACCCCAAAGTCGGAGAGCGGCCCCGCCGACAGGAGACGCCGGGAACGGTCCCCATACTCACGACCGCGGCCCCCTCCACCATACTTCAGCCCGCGGCCTAGTCCAGGGTAAAGCCGGGACTAAATCTTTACTCCGGAGCGCTGCTGTATCTTTAGCCATTCTGGATTTGAAGGTGAAATTCTTCTTCCAACATCTTCACATGCAGCGCATTAAAGGGGGACTCTCCGTGAAAAATAAAAGGACGGTGCAGGAACCCTAACTCCATCACCCCTTCAGGGGATGAGGAGAGGGACCGTCCGCCACCTTGCAGCACCGCAGTCTAGCATTGGTGGTGCAGTGGGGGCCGCACGGACTAACTCCCGCCTCTGTACAGCCTAGGGCTTCAATACCTTAGGGTGGTCAGGGCTGAGTCCGGCATTTATGTCCCACGTTGCGGGAGAGGATACGATGGAGGCTTTACTCCACGTGCTCGCCCGTTGATGGTTTGGGGAGATCGGACCCTTTCAATAGGATCCGTCGCCCCTATCTCATCTTCGTGGGAAAAAAAAAAAAAAATGGTCTGGAAAAAGAACCAGACGTGTGCCTCCATCAGACACTAAGCAATAACTGGATTTGCCTGTGGCCAGTGCTGAGGTGTATACGGCGGAGGAGGAGCTAACCTTTTTTTATGTTTACTTAGTGTCAGCCTCCTAGTGGCAGTAGCATACACCCACAGTCCTGTGTCCCCCAATGAGACGAAGGAGAAAAAAAGATTGCATTGATTAATAAATCCCCTGAATTTCTCACGTTCACCGCCAAAACGAAAAGGGGGCAACTTGGAATCCCAGAACTTGGGGCTACGGCAGGAGTCTGGACTCGCTCCTCTAGAACCTCAATCCTGGCTCGCAAATCCTGGGCAGTCTGTCCAAACACTTGCAAATTGTGATTAGTGAGGTCCTGTAGGCTTGAAAAACGGGTCTTTATATTCTGCAAATCTGTAAGGATATTATCAGTCACTCCGCAAAGTTCCTTCATGCGGGCCTCCATTTTCCAGATCTTTCAAGACAGGAGCACTGGAATGGTTGTGAGAAGTCACAACCACTATCATCACAAAAAGTTCACCCGGACATCTGATATCCACAGTTACAGCAGACAAAAAAGAGAAAAGAAAAAAAAAAAAACAATAGTGTTTACCTGTGGTAACACTGCAGAAAAAAAAAACACTTAAGGGAATTGCTCACCTGGAATGGTTGTGAGAAGTCACAACCACTGTCATCACAGAAAGTACAACCGGACATCCGATATCCACAGTTACAGTAGACACAGCCTTTCCAGACCCAGCAGACACTAACATTTGGCTTCAGAATCTTGTAATGTATGTAGTACAGTTCATATAGCGTCTTGTGCTTGGGTGCGATGAAAATACATGAGACACAGGTTTGATATAGAAAGTCTTGTATTCCTTCATACAAGTTGGCAAAAATAGTCACACAGTTTGCAGACACAGAAACAGGAGACACAGCAGGCCAGAGTAATCTAAGCTCAGCAATCACTCTCCACAACAGGTTCAGGATCTTCTTCTCTGTTACCGTAAGTCCATGCAAACGTGGGTCTTTCAAAGAGCAGGGTTCAGAGTCCACAAGTGCTTCAGAGTTCCTCAGTAGGAATAGCTGGAGTACAGGGTCCAAGGCTTTAGGAGTCAGGTCACAGGTTCACTGCAGGCTAGATTCTGAAGCACTGATTGCTCAGCTGTGGCTGCTTAAGAAGCAAAGGAGAGAATCAGGGCGGGAACATGCAAGCTGGAAACTCCATTCTGACTGAGGGCAAGATAGCTGCAGCAAGACAGAAAGTAAAATGGCTGACGAACAAACTGAGTTTCAGGAACATGTACACAGAACCTTACAGGTCCTGCTGCTGGGTTGTTGCCCTCCTAAGGCCCCTCCACGTCTCCTGGTGTACTGGCCTGTCTCTGGACATTATGCTGACAAACAAAGCAAATCTTCTTGCCACAGCTTGCATTGATGTGCCATCCTGGATGAGCTGCACTACCTGAGCCACTTGTGTGGATTGTAAAGTCCGGCTCATGCTACCACGAGTGTGAAAGCACAACCAACATTCAAAAGTGACCAAATATCAGCCAGAAAGCATTGGTACTGAGATGTGGTCTGTGGTCCCCACCTGCAGAACCACTCCTTTATTGAGTGTGTCTTGATAATTGCCAATAATTTCCATCTGCTGTCTGTTCCATTTGCACAACAGCATGTGAAATTGATTGTCAATCAGTGTTGCTTCCTAAGTGGACAGTTTGATTTTACAGAAGTTTGATTTACTTGGAGTTATATTCTGTTGTTTAAGTGTTCCCTTTATTTTTTTGAGCAGTGAATTACCGTATTTTTCGGACCATAAGACGCACTTTTTTTCCTCCAAATTTGGGAGGAAAGTGTGGGTGCGTCTTATGGTCGGAATGTAACATGTGGGGAGGGGGGCAGGGGGCAGCGGTGGAGTGGGATCGCAGGAGGCAGGAAAATATCCCCTCCACTGCAGGAATCTAGGGCTGGGGAAACCCCTGGTCCAGATACTTAAGTGCAGTGAATATTCATTAGCTGCTTCCCCGCCCACCTATCAGCTGAGCAGTGAGCAGCTAATGACAGAGCCACATGGCTCCCCAGCGCTGGATTCCTGCAGCAGCTGGGCAGATCGGTGTCTGAAGGAGAAGGAGGCGGCAGGAGCAGAGTGCAGCAGAGGTCGCATACCTGACAGCACAGGGGCTGTGCTGATGCAATGCAGAATGCTCCTGTGGAGGACCTGTGATGAGGTCATGAAGAGGGCGGGCTGGAGCATCACATGACCAAGGCCCTGCCTCTTCATGATGTCATCACAGGTCCTGCAGACACACTGTACAACTGAGAATTAATGAAAAGGTTAGACTACTTTCACAGTTGCGTTTTTTTTGCGCAGCGCATCGTGCGCACATGAAACGCATACGTGTCACATCTCATCTCCGTCTCATCATCTCCGTCTCTATTTCTATGCAGCCGCACGCTCCAGTCTGAGTGCCGGCGGCAGTGCCGGTTGTTCATGCGAGAGACTCACACAAAATCGTGCGAGTTTCTCGCATGTGTGACCCCGGCCTTATACTCACCCTCCAGCATCTTCACATAGTAGTTTACAGACACCACACTGGTCCCGCAGCACCATCTCCTACCCGTAGCTTCCAACATAATAACATACTATTATATATAACACCACATATAATAGTATGTTATTTATGTTATTAAATATTTTACCACATTTTTTGCTTCAAATATATTTTTCCCTATTTTCCACCTCTAAAACCTGGGTGCGTCTTATAGTCCGGTGCGTCTTATAGTCCGAAAAATACGGTACTAACCTGGCAAAAACTAAGAGACCACTGCACAGTAATATACATTACTAACCTGGCAAAAATTAAGAGACCACTGCACTGTAATATGTATTACTAACCAAGCCACATAATTTTCAAGAGGGAAAGCCGACAGCTGATGTTATATTTCTGGGAAGGAGCCAATAGCCATAAAGGTTTCCAGGTTATTAATATCAGCTCACAGACGTTTGCTTAGCCTTTTCATGGCTAGTTTTTACAGGGGAACCTCAGACAAAAATTGACATGGGGTCCCCCTATAAAATTGAACCAGCAAAGGCTTGGCAGACAGCTGCGGGCTGATAATAGCCTGGAAAGGGGCCATGTATATTGGCACCCCCCCAGGCTAAAAACATCAGCTCTCAGCCATCCCAGAAATGGCGCATCTTATAGATGCGCCAATTCTGGCACTTAGCCTCGCTCTTCCCACTTGCACTGTAGCGGTGGCAAGTGGGGTTCAAATTTGTGGGGTTGATGTCACCTTTGTATTGTCAGTGACATCAAGCCCACAAGTTTGTAATGGAGAGGTGTCTATAAGACACCTCTCCATTACTAATCCTATAGTTATATGGTAAATAAACACGCAGCCAGAATAAAGTCCTTATTTGAAATAATCACACTCCTTTATTGAATCTAAATTAACCATACTTACTAAGCGCCTAATCCCCGACACCCTCATCTCCTGCAATCAAAAAATAATAAACCAACATATACTATCCTGTCCAATGTAGTCAATTTAATACCGAGTGTCCCACGGTGATCTCACGTGTAGAACAGTCACATCGGCAGATGTGACTGCTCTACCAGGCCTCTGGCGATACACTGCGGGAGCGATTACCTCCTGTCAGTGTATCACTGCGCTGCAGTGAGAGAGTTCACCAGAATTCATCAGCTCCGGTGCTCTCACTTAAGGCACTAATGCTGTGTGAGAACTTTCTCACGCAGCGGTGCTGTGAGAGCACCGGAGCTGATCAACTGATGTACTCCGGTGCATTCCCACAGTGGCTCAGTTAAACACTGCAGGAGCGATTACCTCCTGTCAGTGTATTGCCAGTAGCCGGATAACATTGACGTGGGACACTTGGTATTAAATGGACTACGGCAGACAGGGAGTATATGTTGGTTTATTATTTTTGATTGCTTGCAGGAGACACAGGCATCGGGGATAAGGTATTCAGTGAGTATGTATATTGCATGTGATTATGTCAATGTTTTAATTTTTTTTTACAAATGAACTCAGGTGCCGGATGAGACTATTCTATCATCGGTTCATGCTGTCTGTTATATGTGACAGCAGACATAGCCAGATGGGAGTAGTAGTCCCATCAGATGACGCCCAAGTACAATCATTATGGGCTGTTCGTCGCATGGGTACACACACACACACACTCTCTGCCCACACACACTTTCTCCTTCTGACATAATTTCCTTTGACAATTCTGCAGCGTTTTTGGCAGCAAATACGCAAACCTTTTTACACCTGCATTTTTGCTGCAGATTTGACTGACTCAATTGAACTCAATGAGTCAAAAATGCTGCAGAAACACAAAAAGAATTGACATGCTGCAGAAAAACACTGCAAATTTGGACGGAAATTTACAAATCATGTGCACAACACTTCAGGATTGTCATTGCATTACCTTGCTTTAGTATTCCATTGCGTTTTTGGAGCATCTCCGATAAAAAAAAAAATGCTGCGAAAATGCATCAAAAACGCATCGAGTGCAAATAGCCTAATTCTCCAGGACAGTAGGATTACAGCAATACCAAACTTGCATAAAGTGTAGACTTTTTTTTTCCAACACAAACATTCTAAACAAATAAAAAAAAATTAATTTTGTTTTGTTTCACCAATTTCCAAGACATGTAACATTTTTTTGTTTCTATCGATTCGAGTTGTGCAAGGGCTTTTTTTTGCCTTACGTTTGGGGTAAATATGTTGCTTTGGTCGCTTTTTATTACATTTTTTTTTAACTAAAAAAATGCAATTTTGGCATTTTTATTTTTCTCTTTATGACATCTACTGTATGGCTTTATTTTAGAATTTAGACAAACTGTAATTTTATAGACGTGGGAATTTTAAATGTTTTATTATGGATAATAAAATGGCGATTCAAATTTTATACATATTTTTAAAAACTTTATTCAGTCCATTTAGGGGACTTGAATATAGTAAAAATTGAGTTCTCCTATGAAGAAGTTCAGCTTAGGACTGAGCTTCACAGGAGTACAAAGATGGCAGCAAAGGAGCCTTCTGTAGGCCCCCAGCTGATATTATAGCCAGTCAGTCATAAGCAGCATCAACCCCTCCATTTAAACGCTGCTATCAGAGACTGGCAAGAGCATTTAAATGCTTGACAACAGCATTTGGAGCTCAGCTCTTGGCCGAGGTCACTCTTGTGAGAAACTCGCACGAGTCTCGCACCTCAATACCTGGCACTGCCAAAGGAACTCGGGACAGGAGTGTGCGACTGCATAGAAATACATGCAGCCGCACACTCCGTTCCCGACTACAGGTGGCAGTGCCGGGTATTGAGGTGCGAGACTCGTGCGAGTTTCTCGCTAGTGTGACCCGGCCTTAGACAGAGGTCGGCTATGTAATATAACTGGCATCAAACATATCTGGAAAAAGTTTGATCCATACACTTTCGGTGATGTGCTTTTAATCATATATATTGATTTCTGTGGTCCCTTTTAATTTGTTTTAATGGCAATAAATTATATAATTTTACGTAATAAACATTTTTAAACACTTCAAACATCTCCCTCAAGGATGATGAATTGGGCATCAGTGTGTCCTCAAGGCTTCCAGATTACTGTTATTTATTTGAATAATATATAAAAAAACAACAAAACACAACTTACAGCTTTTTTAATAGCAGGAATTGGACCAACTCCCATAATGGATGGATCCAAACCAGCTTGGGCTGTGCAGACTATTTGTGCCAATGGTAAAAGATGTCTGCGTTGTGCTTCAGATTTCTTCATAAGTATAACCGCTGCAGCCCCATCATTTATACCTGAGAAGAATCCGGGATTAATTATTAATAATCAATGTTACAAAAATTAGAACATTGTAGGATGGACTGGAAACACATTACAGTATGTTTCTCTGATACTACAGCAATAAGTGACATCTTTTAGATGTTTTATTTACCAATTTTTTAAATTAAAATATTTAGGTCTGAATGCACCGTTACTGATGTATATAATGCTTAAATGCCTTCCCATTGTAGGGACCCTCAAACCAAAAATTTTGAGACCAGAGGCACTACTAACTGTTCTGATGACAGCTTCCACAGGTAATCCCCACACGTGTTGCAGCTAGTGATGGGCGAACGTGCTGGGATATCATCTTATCTGAGCATCTTGGGCGTGCTTGCACATTAATTAAGAAGCAGGCAATCCCCACATATGTGGAGGCTGTCTAACAGCCGCAAATCATGCAGCCGTGGAGACTTGAACATAATTTACATGCACGCCCAGATGCTTGGATAACACCCAGCATGCTCGGGTAAGGCGTTAATCGAGGACGTTCGCCCATCACCAGTTGCGGCTCTTTAACAGCCGTGAATCATGCAGCCGCGGAGACTTGAACATAATTTACATGCACGCCCAGATGCTTGGATAACACCCAGCGTGCTCGGTAAGGGGTTAATCGAGACGTTCGCCCATCACCAGTTGCGGCTCTTTAACAGCCGTGAATCATGCAGCCGCGGAGAGACTTGAACATAATTTACATGCACGCCCAAATGCTTGGATACACCAGCGTGCTGGGTAAGGCGTTAATCGAGGACGTTCGCCCATCACCAGTTGCGGCTCTTTAACAGCGTGAATATGCAGCCGGGAGACTTGAACATAATTTACATGCACGCCCAGATGCTTGGATAACACCAGCGTGCTCGGGTAAGGCGTTAATCGAGACGTTGCCCATCACCAGTTGCGGCTCTTAACAGCCGTGAATCATGCAGCCGCGGAGACTTGAACATAATTTACATGCACGCCCAGATGTTGGATAACACCCAGCGTGCTCGGGTAAGGCGTTAATCGAGGACGTTCGCCCATCACCAGTTGCGGCTCTTTAACAGCCGTGAATCATGCAGCCGCGGAGACTTGAACATAATTTACATGCACGCCCAGATGCTTGGATAACACCCAGCGTGCTCGGGTAAGGCGTTAATCGAGGACGTTCGCCCATCACCAGTTGCGGCTCTTTAACAGCCGTGAATCATGCAGCTGCGAGGACTGTAATTTATTATTAGAGCACGCCCGAGATACTCGGATAACACAATAACTGAGCAGGCTCACTCATCACTAGTCACTTGCTCTTGACAGCCATTTTATAGCCCACTTGTGCTTATCAATTTCTGACCAGCAAGCAACAGACGTCACCGGCTTCTGAGAAAGTTACAGAATTATACCGACAAGTATTACTCCTGTATCTGGGTATAAATAAACAATGTCTTGAATTCTACCACATTGCGGTCCCACAATAGAGTCTACGGACGCTGAGTCTGCACTGGTCCTGTCTGCTCATCATCTTTGATACGGAGGTCAGAAAATCTAACAGCACCTTTATCTGTCAGCTATACCAACATTGGCCTTATGTGGAGACACAACACTTTCAAAAGGCGGTGTTACTAGGTACTAACCATGCAGGGTGCTCAAACTTTTGCATTGGCCCATTTTCTTTTTTGTAATTTTTAAAATGTAAAATATGCAAAGATATAATTTTACTTTTTTTTGCCTAAAATACAAAAGGAA
Organism: Oophaga sylvatica; assembly: GCA_033576555.1. Classification (NCBI taxonomy): domain Eukaryota; kingdom Metazoa; phylum Chordata; class Amphibia; order Anura; family Dendrobatidae; genus Oophaga; species Oophaga sylvatica. The sequence goes on along the minus strand of JARQOD010000005.1, from coordinate 436,790,524 downwards.
ATGTGTCATCTTTAACTTTAGGCCTTTTAGAGATTTCATCTTCAACTCTTCATAGTAACAGTAATTTTGAGGATCCCTTGCTGATTTTGTAGGTTTGCCAAATGACAAAGACATGAACAGTCTATAATTTTAAGGCCTCTTTCACACATCCGTTTTTTGCCGTCCGGCGGGATCCGGCGTGTTTTGCAAAAAACTGATCCGTTTATTTCCGCCGGATCCGTTTTTTTTTCTAATTGAGTTGCATTAGCGCCGGATGTGCTTGCGTTTTGTCCGGTTTTTGCCGGATCCGTCTAAAATATCATTACCGTCTGCCGGACACAACGCATGTTGTAACGTTTTTTGTGTCCGGCGAAAAAACCGGACAGCGGCGGATGCGGCGAAACCAGCTCTGGGGTACAATGCAAGTCAATGGGAGAATCCGGCCACCGGATCAGTCTTTAGCCTGATCCGGCCACTGCATTCCGTTTATCAGCTCTGAGCATGCTCAGTCTCTCTCTCGGCAAGTGCACCGTGCATTTTCTGGGTTCAAAAGTTCAGGACGGATCCGGCAAAAATCGGCTCTGTTCCATCAGTTTTCCCACAAGCTGCGCCGGATCAGTCTTTTTATATGTTAGACGGATTGTGCCGGACGGCGAAAAACAGATGCGTAAAAGTAGCCTAAGGGTAGGTTAATTTTAACATTGAGAAACAGAACATCAAAATCCAGAAAATCACATTGTATAAATTATATAAATTTACATTTTGCTGTGAGAAATAAGTATTTGACCCCCTGCCAACCATTAAGAATTCTCCTACAGACCAGTTAGATGCTCCTAATCAACTCGTTACTTGCATTAAAGACAGCTGTCTTACTTAGTCACCTTAATAAAAGGCTCCTGTCCACAGACTCAATTAGTCAGTCAGACTCTAGCCTCTACAACATGGGCAAGACCAAAGAGCTTTCTAAGGATGTCAGGGACAAGAACATAGACCTGCACAAAGCTGGAATGGGCTACAAAACCATACATAAGATGCTGGGTGAGGAGACAACTGTTGGTGCAAGAGTAAAAAGAGAAATGAATCACAAAATTTGTTGTGAAATTTCTCCTGAATGCGCATATACCCCATATGTGGGGGTAAACCATTGTTTAGGCGCACGGCAGAGCTTGGAAGGGAAGGAGAGCCATTTGACTTTTTCAATGCAGAATTGGCTGGAATTGAGATCGGACGCCATGTCGCGTTTGGAGAGCCCCTGATGTGCCTGAACAGTTGACACCCCCACAAGTGACAATTTTGGAAACTATAGTAAATAGACACTAGCACAGCCAGTATAATGGAGGTGCACCAGTAGGTTCCCAAGCCGTAATGTAAGAAAGAAAGCTGGGCACACTCATGTAGGTGGAATAGGTGAAGAATAAATTTAATGTTGCACGTACAGTAGTCACAATCATCAAACGTTTCGGTCTGCAAAGACCTTCATCAGTGAACTACAAAACAATAAAGTGAAGCAAATAATATAAAAGAAAAAAAGTATATACAAAAAGAGAACAATGATGGTCATATGTTTTAGGAGAATGTTCACTATAGGAGAACCCATATATCAAGCCTTGACAAAAGTAACAGAAGATACAGACATAGAAGGTATCGTACATGACTAGTGAGGACATACCTTAGTGAAAATGACAGTTGTCATAGATCTAATATGAATAGCTAATCTGAGGAGCATAAGATGGGATTATTTGGTAATAAGTGGAATATAGTGAGTGAGTGATATAAATAATTACACCGGATAGCCTACCATAGAGTTGAGATGGTGAAGGCACAATCGTGCTGTGATATATAAAAAAATAACGGTATTACTTGAGGACATATTGAAATGAGGTGATCGCTATGAATATAACATACCAGAGAACATTTATCACTGCGGTTGTGGTATGGCACAAAGAGCTGCAAGGAAAATGATGATCCAGTACATAATGTGCAAAGACACAGAATTGTTGCAAATGCCATCTCAGTGAGCGAGATCAGACTTACCGATACCAGGAAGTGTAGAGAGAGTGCGATATGACTCCTGACGCGGCATCCACCGCATGTCAAAAGGAGGGTAGTCAGTGAGCAGCATGTGTCTTATAAATAGGTGCCGTAAGGTAAGCTCGGGACTGTGCTCAGCGTGGCAGGAAGTGCCTAAACCGGAAGTGATGTATGCGCTTCACCCAAGTGGGTGTAGTGCGTTCCACAGGTGGGAGTGGCATAGGTATGCGTTCCAAGTAGCGTCTGCTTGCGTGTCACAGGCAGTTTAACCCTTCAGGAAGTGGTAGGAAGGTACAGAGAGCTATTCATGGTTCATTACAGATTCTAGAAAGTAAGAAAGTAGTATTAGACTTGCAATATTGCGATAAGGAGCTATTCGGCACAAAAATATTTCGACATGAGGATAAAATAAAAAAGTAATAATAAATTGCGATAATATGGAATATTGGCACAGAAGCACTTTGGCATAATAATAAAATAAAGATGGTAATAAATGGTAAACAACAGAATAAAGACAGATTATGGGTAACATATAACTTAAATCCGATCGAGCCCTATAATGGATACTCATCACAGGAAGGCACAGAGATCGTAGTCTTTATTGAGACCTTTGGGATGTAATGTATCTAACTCGTGTATCCAGTGTGCTTCTCTGCGTTTGAGCAGAGTGATGCGGTCACCCCCTCGTCGTGGTATAGGCACATGTTCTAGTACCTGGAAGCGCAATTGAGATACGTTGTGGCACTTCGCAATGAAGTGTTGTGGAATGGGAGGAGTAAATCCTTACATCGAATAGTCGATTTGTGTTTCGATATTCTGCTTTTAATGCTTTGCGTCGTTTCCCCAATGTACAAGAGACCACACGGACATTTAATAAGATACACCACGAAGTTGGAATCACAGGTGAAATATTGATTGATGGTGTAACGTTTGCCTGTGTAAGGGTGGTGGACTATATTTCCCCTCAGGATGTTGTTGCATTGATTGCAACTGAGACAGGGAAATGTGCCCATTTTCGGGGTAGACAAAAATCTTTGTATGATGGTAGGTTTTTTGGGGCCGAGGTCAGCACGGACCAAGGTGTCCCGTATGTTGCGTGGCCTCTTAAAGCAGGGTAGGAAGGGTTGTTTAAAGGCTTCAATATTGGGGTGTGCTGTTTGTAAGATATGCCAATATTTTCGTATACTCGTATGAATCTTGTAGGCCGCAGGATGGTAGTCATGAACAAATGGGATACGAGTATTAGTATCCTTATTGGTGTTCCTAGTTGGAGAGGGATTGCTCATGACTGTGTGGGGTGGATAACCCCTATTGAGGAATTTAGACTGCATCTCGTGTACACGGAGGGAACGAGTTTCTGGATCAGATACTATTCTGTTCACACGTTGGATCTGAGATTGTGGAATAGATTCCTTCATCCTTTGAGGGTGGAAGCTTGTGAAGTGCAATAAGCTGTTTCTATCTGTTGGTTTAGTAAAGAGATCAGTAGAGAGGTTGCCAAAGGAGTCTTTCAGTACTAAGGTGTCCAGGAAACTAAGTCGGTGTAAATCATGGGTCATGGTAAAATCAAGACCCGGCCAAGAGGTTTTGAGGAAGGTGAAGAAGATGTCTAGTGATGTCTGATCGCCTATCCAGACACAAAATATGTCATCTATATATCTCTTCCACACCAAAGCGTTGGTGCGGAAGAGAGTATGACCATAGATGAGGGTTTCTTCGAAGTGGGCCATATATGCACCGGCATAGGGAGGCGCCACATTAGAACCCATGGCTGTACCTTTGATCTGGAGATAGTAATCGTCTTCAAAGAGGAAAAAAATTTTTTGTCAGTACCAGAGTCAATAATTCACAGCAGAGGTCGATCTGGTCTGGTTGTAAATTGGATTTGGATAGTAGATGTCTAGTTGAGGCTATACCTTCTGTATGAGGAATAGAAGTGTATAGGTCTCGTACATCGAAGGAGACTAACAAGGCTCCAGGTGGTATAGGGGTAATCGATTGTATAGTTGAAAGGAAAGACCCGGTATCGAGAAGAAAGGAGGCAGTTTCCTTAATTAAAGGAGTAATGTTCTTCTCCAGATAGATCGATAAAGGAGAGAGCAATGAATCGGTCGAAGCGACTATGGGGCGACCGGAGGATTAGATAGGTTTTTATGAATCTTCGGGAGGACATAGAAGACGGGCGTGATCGGGTGTTTCTTGACTAGAAAATCAACCGTCTTCTTGTCTATCGTGCCCATAGATGAATGCCGTTCCAAGGCATTCCGAATGGCATTCTGGTATGTGTGGTTGGATTACCCGGTAGTTTTGTGTAGGTGGTAGTATCGCTCAACTGGCGGTGTACCTCATTAACGTATAAGGACCTATCCATCACAACAATGGCCCCTCCTTTGTCGGCTGGTTTAATTATGAGATCATTAGATTGTTGTAGTGATTTCAACGCTTGTCTATCTAGAGAGGATAGGTTAGAAGGGAAATGTATGCGGCCTCGATCACTATCGTGTCTCAGTTGTTGAAAAGATGTATCAACGAATTTGATAAACGTTTCAAGTGCATGGGACCCGGGAGGTGGTCTAAAAGAACTTTTGGAACGTAGACCTAGACTCCTTTGGCAACCTCCTACTGATCTCTTTACTAAACCAACAGATAGAAACAGCTTATTGCACTTCACAAGCTTCCACCCTCAAAGGATGAAGGAATCTATTCCACAATCTCAGATCCAACGTGTGAACAGAATAGTATCTGATCCAGAAACTCGTTCCCTCCGTGTACACGAGATGCAGTCTAAATTCCTCAATAGGGGTTATCCACCCCACACAGTCATGAGCAATCCCTCTCCAACTAGGAACACCAATAAGGATACTAATACTCGTATCCCATTTGTTCATGACTACCATCCTGCGGCCTACAAGATTCATACGAGTATACGAAAATATTGGCATATCTTACAAACAGCACACCCCAATATTGAAGCCTTTAAACAACCCTTCCTACCCTGCTTTAAGAGGCCACGCAACATACGGGACACCTTGGTCCGTGCTGACCTCGGCCCCAAAAAACCTACCATCATACAAAGATTTTTGTCTACCCCGAAAATGGGCACATTTCCCTGTCTCAGTTGCAATCAATGCAACAACATCCTGAGGGGAAATATAGTCCACCACCCTTACACAGGCAAACGTTACACCATCAATCAATATTTCACCTGTGATTCCAACTTCGTGGTGTATCTTATTAAATGTCCGTGTGGTCTCTTGTACATTGGGGAAACGACGCAAAGCATTAAAAGCAGAATATCGAAACACAAATCGACTATTCGATGTAAGGATTTACTCCTCCCCATTCCACAACACTTCATTGCTAAGTGCCACAACGTATCTCAATTGCGCTTCCAGGTACTAGAACATGTGCCTATACCACGACGAGGGGGTGACCGCATCACTCTGCTCAAACGCAGAGAAGCACACTGGATACACGAGTTAGATACATTACATCCCAAAGGTCTCAATAAAGACTACGATCTCTGTGCCTTCCTGTGATGAGTATCCATTATAGGGCTCGATCGGATTTAAGTTATATGTTACCCATAATCTGTCTTTATTCTGTTGTTTACCATTTATTACCATCTTTATTTTATTATTATGCCAAAGTGCTTCTGTGCCAATATTCCATATTATCGCAATTTATTATTACTTTTTTATTTTATCCTCATGTCGAAATATTTTTGTGCCGAATAGCTCCTTATCGCAATATTGCAAGTCTAATACTACTTTCTTACTTTCTAGAATCTGTAATGAACCATGAATAGCTCTCTGTACCTTCCTACCACTTCCTGAAGGGTTAAACTGCCTGTGACACGCAAGCAGACGCTACTTGGAACGCATACCTATGCCACTCCCACCTGTGGAACGCACTACACCCACTTGGGTGAAGCGCATACATCACTTCCGGTTTAGGCACTTCCTGCCACGCTGAGCACAGTCCCGAGCTTACCTTACGGCACCTATTTATAAGACACATGCTGCTCACTGACTACCCTCCTTTTGACATGCGGTGGATGCCGCGTCAGGAGTCATATCGCACTCTCTCTACACTTCCTGGTATCGGTAAGTCTGATCTCGCTCACTGAGATGGCATTTGCAACAATTCTGTGTCTTTGCACATTATGTACTGGATCATCATTTTCCTTGCAGCTCTTTGTGCCATACCACAACCGCAGTGATAAATGTTCTCTGGTATGTTATATTCATAGCGATCACCTCATTTCAATATGTCCTCAAGTAATACCGTTATTTTTTTATATATCACAGCACGATTGTGCCTTCACCATCTCAACTCTATGGTAGGCTATCCGGTGTAATTATTTATATCACTCACTCACTATATTCCACTTATTACCAAATAATCCCATCTTATGCTCCTCAGATTAGCTATTCATATTAGATCTATGACAACTGTCATTTTCACTAAGGTATGTCCTCACTAGTCATGTACGATACCTTCTATGTCTGTATCTTCTGTTACTTTTGTCAAGGCTTGATATATGGGTTCTCCTATAGTGAACATTCTCCTAAAACATATGACCATCATTGTTCTCTTTTTGTATATACTTTTTTTCTTTTATATTATTTGCTTCACTTTATTGTTTTGTAGTTCACTGATGAAGGTCTTTGCAGACTGAAACGTTTGATGATTGTGACTACTGTACGTGCAACATTAAATTTATTCTTCACCTATTCCACCTACATGAGTGTGCCCAGCTTTCTTTTTTAATTTTGGAAACTAGACCCCTTAAGGAACTTATCTAGATCTGTGGTGAGCACTTTGAACCTCCAAGTGCTTCACAGAAGTTTATAACAGAGCTGTGAAAATAAAAAAATCATATTTTTCCACAAAATGATCTTTTCGCACCCATTTTGATACAGGAAAGATATATCTTTGTACAGTGTTAGCCAGTAAATAGAAAAATATTTAGAATTGGGAGTCCTCAGTGGTAGATACCTTTTAATGGCTAACTGAAAAGATGGTAACAAATTGCAAGCTTTCGAGACTACTCCGGTCTCTTCATCAGGCTAGACTAATAGAAAATCTGAAGAATCACATATTTATACACAACACAGCACAGAAATAAAGCAATGATAAGACAAGGGACGTGAAGCAGAACTGTCATTATGGGAGAGGGATGAACATAAATATTGGAACAGTTCATAGATAAGGAGTGTGAACGTTTTATTGCCTTTTGATTGGGGTCTGGTTCGGTGTTGTGTGATGCCCCAGAAGGTCTGAAGAGCAAATTCCTTAATTGATGTAAAAAGACATAAGTCCATGGGACACATTCATTCCTGCACTGAGTGTGTCAAGGGCTGTCATTAATTTATACTCCCAGACTCTTCGGTCTCTTTGAGACTTGAAGTTACCTTTTAATACAAGTAATTTCATGTCCATCATGTTATGACCGGGGATACAAAAATGTTTTGCCACAGGTAGATCCATTCTTTTTTCTCTTATTGTGTGACGATGAGAATTCATCCTTGTTCTCAGTTTTTGCTGTCTCCCCCACATACAGACCCTCAATTGGACATTTAGTACAAACGATTAGGTACAACACATTAGATGTGATGCAGCTGAAAGTACCTGGGATCTTGTAGTCCTGATGTGAGTTGGGGATCTTTATCTTGTCCGTGGTCATTATAAATGGACAGGTTTTACATTTTTTCTTGTTGCAAGGAAAGGTTTCTGCCGCTGTTAGGGTGGACAGGGAGCTTCTGACAATGATGCGTCTTAGATTTGGGGGCTGCCTAAAACACAGTAGTGGGGGTCTGGAAATATGGATTGTAATCGGGCATCTATTTGTAGTAAAGGTTGTAATTTCCATGCAGCTCGCCTTAGCACCTCCAGATTTGGATTGTAGGTGACTACTAGAGGCACCCGGTTATTTTCATCTTTAGCTTTGTAATGTAGCAGGTGATTCCTTGATATTCTGGTGGCTCTTGTAATTTGGTTTTCAACTGTTCTTGGATGGTAGCCCTGATTCAAAAAGGTCTTTCTGAGGCGACCAATGTGTTCGTATATGTTCCAACCCGTTGGATAGAGATGAACACCAAACATGTTCTCTGGGGTCTAGGCTACCCCCGGCAGCTGAGACCCCAGAGAAAATCAGACTCTGGGAGGCGCTATACACTTTTTCCACAGCGCCATTAATTAACAGCGCTGAGGCTTAAGTACCCTTAACTACCGCCGTTAAAAGGCGTATCGGCGGTCGCTAAGGGGTTAACATGGTGTATGCAGGGACATGTGTTTGCGTACGAATGCGTCGTTTCACAGTGTCTGGCGAACACAACATGTTGCATTTTTTGAAGAGTCAAAAATCTATCAAATATGCGCAGTCATGCGGATGAGTGCATCAAAAAAACGCATTACTGTCTATGGGAACGCATTGGTACGCAAGGATATGCGCATGGAGGCATTCGATGCGCATGCAGACTTCAGACTGCGCATGTCCAGGAACTGATTACAGCACCTGGAAATATCGAACGCATGAACATAAATAACGCAAACGCATGCAAAAACGCATACAAACGCAGCGGGGTTTTTTGCGCCATGTGTAAAATGATACGGATAAAAAACGCTGCGTAAACATACGTGTGCGTATGATAAGCTGCGGACATATACGCAAGTGTGAACTTAGCCTTACTATGTCTTTTTTGTTTTGATCACAGTGATAGGGTCTATCACAGTGATCAAAAGGAACCAAGAGGAACCTTCCTATTGTTGGCAGGTACCAGCTGGCAGATCTCGGCGAGCACACTGCGCATGTACACGCCAGTTTTTTTTTTTGTTTTTTTCCGGTAACATGACACAGAGGGCCCAAGATGGTGGGGGTATCAAGGGGTCTCAGGAGAAAGGGGAGGGGGGCAAAATATACATGTCAGATGAGAGAGAAATTATGTCAGAAGAGAGAGATATTATTGTAACAGTGGGCACACTGATCATGTTCTCCAGTGTCTCTGCTACCCCTGCTACATTTATTCTTGATGTGTTCTTTATTTCTTCCTTCATCTCACCTTGAAGGCTTGTAAACCTGATACCAGCACTCTTCTGGCATTTTGCTCATGGCTTGGGTATGATAATTGGTCCTGATGCACTATCTGAAGAGTACTTTATATTTTTTGCTCCCTGTATATGTTCTCTTAGGCTGCAGTAAGTGAACTTCTATTTTTGCATATGTGACCACTTAATTGATTTCACATGTTGCCTCCCCACCCCCCTCCCCCCAAAAAAAAAAAGCAACTGTGATAGTTGTATCTTTTTGAGTCTACAACTACTATATAAGCCTATGCTGTCAGATCACAAATAAATCCAGGATAGTGATACTGATATTCATTTCTTACTAATATACAGTACATATGGTATGTTAGCAAGAATTGTAACAATGGATGTGCTCACCCCCAGTTCTAGATATGTGCCCAATGATTGTGTAAATATTACTTTTGTTTGGCTACTTTTGCTTCAAACTTTTTATGCTGAAACAAATCCACAGTATTCTCATGGAAATAGACCCCAAAATGTAAAACAAGTACTGGTATTGTCAACAATACCTACCTGAGGCGTTAGCTGGGGTTACTGTACCAGTCCCATCCTTCAGAAAATAGGGTTTTAATTTTGCCATTCCCTCTAAACTGCTTCCATGTCGAGGAAACTCATCAGTTGTGACGATCACAGGGCCTGTAAAGAGTGACATGGAGAGAATACAGGTACATTTGCTATGCAGCACCTATACATTTTCCAAATATTAGAAATGTGAATACATTAATGATATTGCTATGGTCATGCAGGGTATGCTGGACAGTAGGGCATGGAATCACTTAGGTATGTTATAACATCATAGATCAGTGTTACTTCACTACCGATTCACACTGCTGTCTACCTTTTCTTGAAGGAACTTCAACAGGTACAATCTCCTTGTCAAAATATCCCTCTTTCTGTGCAGTTTCGGTCCTTCTCTGTGATTGGACTGCCAGCAGATCCTGCTCTTCCCTGGAGATTTTCCACTGTTTGGCTACATTTTCAGCTAAAAAAAAACAAAAAAAAAAAAAAACAGAACATGCCTAGTTATAACTGTAAAATTATTGACTATGAATAAAGCATCATTAAGATGTGTATACATATATCAACTGTTCAGTGAAAACCAGCACTCACTTGACACAGAGGATATCTGTAACGAGTACATGAGCTATCCATGAAAAACACATATAGGAGACTGGACAGCAATAGTTGGAAAATATGTAAGCAGTTTACAGTACACAAGTCTTACCAGTTACTCCCATATGATATTTGTAAAATGCATCATTAAGGCCATCACAAAGGATACTATCCTGTAAGGACACATCCCCGGCTTTCACACCGGCTCGCACGTGCACTATATGAGGAGCCTGAAAATAAAGTTAATTAGGTAAAAACACAGCAATTATACAGGAAATGGGTTACTATGCACATGGAAAGTAATTGTCATTTCTAATTGATACTGTGCCTGCCACTAACTGGTGAACCTTGATGTCATCATAATGGTATATTTTACCATGAGCGTAGTACTAGTGTATCTGCATGCACATACAGTATGTCATTAAAACTATTAAACTTCTTTTATAGCACCTTATATTTTGGGGTGTTCTACATATAAAATGTTATTTACAATACATAACATACGTAAATCAAAATGTATATAAAACGTCTGTTACAATACAAAATTAAAGCACCACTCCGTTATTTTTTTATTGCTGCGCTGGAGTGGTGCTACTAATGTATGTTGTTATGGTTGCACTCTAAAATACTAAAGCATGACAATATGGAATACATGAAATTTTGAATAGCAATATAGCTTTGGAGTATAAGGAAAAATTTGAGACGCTTAGTATAACATTTGGCCAAATAATAAAAGCCCACCAACCATCGTCAAGGTGGTCTCAAGTCTGGAGAGTCCCTGACCTATGTGAACATACCTCTATTAGGCTGAGGCCTGGGTCACACTGTCGACAAAATCGTACGACTGCAAAGCGATGAAATATATTAATGGTATGAACTGCATTCAGTGGAAGCAAACAGCTGAATAGAATCCCCACCTCTGCTATCTGTGTTGAATGCTGCACTATATATTAATGGTATGAACTGCATTCAGTGGAAGCAAACAGCTGAATAGAATCCCCACCTCTGCTATCCGTGTTGAATGCTGCACTATATATTAATGGTATGAACTGCATTCAGTGGAAGCAAACAGCTGAATAGAATCCCCACCTCTGCTATCTGTGTTGAATGCTGCACTATATATTAATGGTATGAACTGCATTCAGTGGAAGCAAACAGCTGAATAGAATCCCCACCTCTGCTATCCGTGTTGAATGCTGCACTATATATTAATGGTATGAACTGCATTCAGTGGAAGCAAACAGCTGAATAGAATCCCCACCTCTGCTATCTGTGTTGAATGCTGCACTATATATTAATGGTATGAACTGCATTCAGTGGAAGCAAACAGCTGAATAGAATCCCCACCTCTGCTATCTGTGTTGAATGCTGCACTATATATTAATGGTGTGCACTCCATACCTCTACTTGCTGCCAAGCACTGCTTTACCATCTTGCAACATAGTTTAATGTGCCTGTTAATAAGGCTTTGGAATAATTCATTTTTGCACTGTGTTTAAAATACTTACTGCTTTATATCCCGGTGACTGGGGCCTCTCTAGATGCTATCAGGTGGAAGGTGCTAAAGCATATAGATGTTGCCAGGTAGCCTTTGATGATCTAACCACCCCCTGGTGTGCTGGCCCCAGCTGGCAAATTATCCCAAAACAGCCCCCACAATCCCACTTTCCTGACCCTGTAGTGTGGACTATATATTTAGGAGTAGTCTAAGGGGCGCACGCAGTAAGGGGGCACACGCATCACAGAAAGCAAAGCATCACGAAAGACAAGCATCGAGTAAAAGGCAGTTATCCATGGCAGTTAATCAGGGCAGGAATCAGGTAGCCCACACTTTGCTTTCTTTTAAATTATGTTCTTTATCTCTATCCTCCTGTGTTCCCTTGCCATCCACATTCACTGCCCCATCCCCCCTCCATCACGACTCATATACATCAGCCCCTCCATACTTCCCTCTCCCATGTACAGTTCCCATGCACTCCTCACCTTCCTAAGAAAACTCAGCCCATCTTGCCCAGACATATCTCAGAAAAAAACTATTTAAAATCCAACAACTACCTGCTCTTTATCTTCCTACTCCTAAATGATTTCAGGGGACATCCCCCAACCCTGGTCCATCCCCCAACCTCAATCCCTACCCTACCTCATTTCAAAACCATAATAATCTTGTTAACTATTACTTGCACTCCCTCATCTCCTTCTTTCAACTGTGCCCTCTGGAATCCAAGGTCTGCATGCAATAAACTATCTTTCCTGCACAACTACTTTCTGAACAACTCTCTTCATCTGTTGGCCCTCACTGAAACCTGGATTCAGGATTCTGACACGGTCTCCCCTGCTGCCATTTCCTATGGTGGCTTACAGTTCTCCCATTCCCCGAGACCCACAAACAGACATGGTGGTGGAGTTGGCATACTCCTGTCCCCACAATGCACTTTCCAGGTCATCCCCCAATTCCATCACTCTCATTCCCTTCTTTTGAGGTCCACACCATCAGGCTCTTCCATCCCTCTCCCTCAGAATAGCGGTCATATATCGGCCCCCAGGCTCATCCACCCAGTTCCTTGACCACTTCTCAGCCTGGCTGCCGCACTTCATGTCCTCAGAACTACCAACCCTTATCCTTGGAGACTTCAACATCCCCATTAACAGTCCTACTTCCACATCTGCATCTCAGCTTCTATCACTAACCACTTCTCTAGGCCTCTCACAGCTTTCAACCTCTGAGACACACAAGGATGGTAACACCCTTGACCTGGTCTTTGTTCGCCTCTGTTCAATTTCCCACCTAAATAACTCACCGCTTCCACTATCTGACCACAACATTCTCTCCTTCACGCTCACAAATCCTCCACCACCCCAGCGAACTCCTACCTACCACACATTCAGAAATCTGCAAGCCATTAACCCTCAGACACTTTCAGACTCCCTACACTCTTCGCTGTCCCCAATCTCCTCTTTTTCTTGTCCTAATCTGGCTGTTCAGCACTACAATGACACTCTTAGAAGCACCCTTGACCAAGTAGCACCGCTCACCCTCAGAACTTCCAAACACACAGTAAAACAGCCCTGGCTCACATCGCAAACTCACCTTCTCCAGCTGAACGCCTATGGAGAAAAACCCGCACACCAGAAGACTTCATCCACTTTAAATTCATGTTAAGAACTTATAATGCTGCCCTTCACCTCGCCAAACAGACCTACTTCACCACACTGATCTCCTCACTAGCCAACAACCCCAAGAAACTTTTTGACACTTTTCACTCCCTCCTCAGGCCAAAAGCACAAGCCCCTATCACAGACATTTGTGCTGATGACCTGGCCTCCCACTTTATAGAAAAAATAGATACTATCCGTCAGGAAATCTGCTCTCAACCACCAAGGGCTGTGACTCCCATCCCACCCTGCATTTCCCCTGGCTCAATTTCCACATTTGATCCCATCACAGAAGAAGTCTCCAGACTCCTCTCTTCCTCTCGTCCGACTACATGCACTACCGACCCCATCCCCTCACATCTCCTCCAGTCTCTTTCTCCTGTTGTCACAACTCACCTAACTACAATCTTCAATCTATCACTCTCCTCTGGCATTTTCCCATCCTCCTTCAAACACTCCATCATTACTCCACTACTAAAGAAACCCGCTCTTGACCCTTCCTGCACAAACAACTACAGACCGGTCTCCAATCTCCCAACTTTTGGAGCGCTAGTCTACTCCCGCCTCACCCGTTACCTCTCCGCTCACTCCCTCCTAGACCCTTCACAGTCCGGCTTCCGACCCCTACATTCGACTGAAACAGCACTCATCAAAGTGACCAATGACCTTCTGACAGCAAAACGTAACGGCGACCACTCTCTGCTCATTCTACTCGACCTTTCTGCAGCTTTCGACACGGTTGACCACCGTCTCCTACTGTCCAGGCTCCACTCTCTAGGTATTAAGGACACTGTTCTCTCCTGGTTCTCCTCCTATCTTTCTGACCGCTCCTTCAGTGCTTCGTTCTCTGGCTCCACTTCATCTCCTCTCCCTCTCACTGTCGGTGTACCCCAGGGCTCAGTCCTTGGCCCCCTTCTCTTCTCTCTCTACACCGCCCCAATTGGACAGACCATCAGCAGATTTGGCTTTCAGTACCATCTTTATGCTGATGACACACAATTATACACGTCATCCCCCGACCTTACCCCCGCTGTACTACAGAACGCCACCGACTGTCTGTCCGCAGTCTCCAACATCATGTCTGCTCTCTATCTGAAACTCAACCTCTCCAAAACTGAACTTCTTCTGCTCCCGCCGTCTACTAACCTCCCTAAATCTGACATTTCCCTCTCAGTGGGCGGCACCATAATAACACCCCGGCAGCAGGCTCGCTGTCTGGGTGTTATGTTTGATACCAATCTCTCCTTCACCTCCCATATACAATCTCTTGCCCGCTCTTGCCGCCTACACCTAAAGAACATCTCTAGAATCCGCCCTTTTCTCACCATGGAAACAACAAAAACCCTCACTGTAGCATTGATCCACTCCCGCCTGGACTACTGTAACGCTCTATTACTTGGCCTCCCCATTACTCGACTATCCCCTCTCCAGTCCATCCTTAATGCAGCAGCCAGGGTTATCCATCTGGCTAATCGGTACTCGGACGCGTCCGCTCTTCGCCAGTCCTTACACTGGCTGCCCATTCATTATAGGATCCAATTCAAAGTACTTGTTCTCACCCACAAAGCTCTCCACACTGCAGCACCCCCCTACATCTCCTCCCTCATTTCTATCTATCGGCCTAACCGACTGCTGCGCTCTGCAAACGACTTTCGACTAACCTCTGCACTAATCCGTACCTCCCACTCCCGACTCCAAGACTTCTCCCGCGCTGCGCCAATCCTCTGGAATGCTCTACCCCAAGAAATTAGGACTATCCACAATTTGCATGGTTTCAGGCGCTCCCTCAAAACACATCTGTTCAGAGCGGCCTATCACATTCACTAATCAAAGTCATTCTATGTGTAAGTATGTGTGTGTGTGTAGCCCATTCACTATCTCCATCCATCCCTCACTCCCTTAAGATGGCTGGACCATCATTGTAAATGCACCATTGTATATACACACCTGTATTTTGTATCTCCCCCACCTCATTGTAGATTGTAAGCTCTCACGAGCAGGGCCGTCTTATTTTGCTTTAATTACTGTATTGTTAACATTGTGACTTATGACTTGTGTTTTGAAACTGTTAAACTGTAAAGCGCTGCGGAATATGATGGCGCTATATAAATAAAGATTATTATTATATTAAATATCGCATTGCAGTCGGACCAATGTTAATCTATGGAGCAGGTCCCACCATCCGATTTTTTGTCGTCCATTTTATACATGCGAGTGCAATCTGCTGCGATTGTCACCGATTGTGGGTCGACAATCGCCAATGCAAGTCTATGGGTGCGATGAAAAATCGGATTACAAACGGACCGCACGTGTGACTTGCGATTAAATTGTACCGGTGTCCTTTAGAAAAGCCGGCAATTCATCCCCGGTTATACTGTAAAATCACGCTGACAGCTTTAATAAATAGAAAGAATAATATACAAACAAACACACATACAACACACACACACACACACACACACAAAACACACACATCATTGTGAGATTATATACAGTACAGACCAAAAGTTTGGACACACCTTCTCATTCAACGATTTTTCTGTATTTTCATGACTGTGAAAATTGTAGAATCACACTGAAATCATCAAAACTATGAATTAACACATGTGGAATTATACATTACACTTTACAAAAAAGTGTGAAACAACTGAAAATATGTCTTATATTCTAGGTTCTTCAAAGTAGCCACCTTTTGCTTTGATTACTGCTTTGCACGCAGAAAAGGTGAACGGATGGACTCTACATGCCTGGTTCCCACCGTGAAGCATGGAGGAGGTGGTGTGATGGTGTGGGGTGCTTTGCTGGTGACAGTGTTGGGGATTTATTCAAAATTGAAGGCATACTGAACCAGCATGGCTACCACAGCATCTTGCAGCAGCATGCTATTCCATCCGGTTTGCATTTAGTTGGACCATCATTTATTTTTCAACAGGACACTGACCCCAAACACACCTCCAGGCTGTGTAAGGGCTATTTGACCAAGAAGGAGAGTGTTGGGTTGCTACGCCAGATGACCTGGCCTCCACAGTCACCAGACCTGAACCCAATCGAGATGGTTTGGGTGAGCTGGACCGCTCACCGCTTCAATTTTGAATAACCCTCAACAGTGTCACCAGCAAAGCACCCCCACACCATCACACCACCTCCTCCATGCTTCACGGTGGGAACCAGGCATGTAGAGTCCAGCCGTTCACCTTTTCTGCGTGCAAAGCAGTAATCAAAGCAAAAGGTGGCTACTTTGAAGAACCTGGAATATAAGACATATTTTCAGTTGTTTCACACTTTTTTGTAAAGTGTAATGTATAATTCCACATGTGTTAATTCATAGTTTTGATGCCTTCAGTGTGATTCTACAATTTTCATAGTCATGAAAATACAGAACAATCTTTGAATGAGAAGGTGTGTCCAAACTTTTGGTTTGTACTGTAATATTTTTTATTTATAGTTCATACACTTCTACATGGTATAATAGCCTCTAATTCAAAATTGTGAAATTACAGACCCGACATGAAATGACACATGGTTTACATACAGTTAACCATGTCATTTCATGTAGTTTGATATATGGTTTTCACTAACAATGACATGAGTGTATGTGTGCAAAATTTCATACATGTAGGGGTTAATTAAAGGTGTAAATTCGTTGAAAAAAAAAAAAATGCATGGGCTCCCACGGTATTTTCTCAACCAGACAGGTAAAGCCAGCGAGTGGGGGCAGATAATAATAGCCTAGGGAGGGTGCATTTATTTTGTGCCCCACCCTGGCTACTAACATCTGCCCCCAGTCACCCCAGAAAAGGCAAATCTATAATTAGATGCGCCCTTTCTGGCACTTAGCCCATCTATTCCCATTGCCCTGTAGCGGTGGCTAATGGGTTAATAATGGGTTAAAGCCACCTTGCTATTGAAAGGTGACTTTAAGCCAGGTTAATAATTGAGAGTTGTCAATTAGACAACTCTCAATTATTAATCCTATTGTATGAAATATAAAGAAAACACACACATTAATTAAAAATCATTTTAATGAAATAAATACAGTTTTTGACCATCTTTTATTTTAATGGTAATCAGTGCGAAGCCCTTGTTCTCCTGTAATAAAAAATAAATAATAAAACATTATTCTTACCTATCCGGTGCACAGTCAGGTCCCCCGCTGTAATCCATCGGAAAGGGTTAACAGGTTTACAGCTAGCAGCGCAGCTAATGCTGGCAGCTCAGATGTAAGCCCCCAAATGAATCATCTCTTCTCCCGGCTGACAGGAGAGGAAGTGATTAGCTGGGAAGCTTAATTGATTGCTTCCCACGGTAATCAGTTCACTTCAGGTCAGCCGGGGACTCCCTCTGACGTCACTGATGCTGTGCGGTGTCCCCGGCTGACCTGAACTGATTTGCTTGGGAAGCAATCAATTAAGCTTCCCACACTAATCACTTCCTCTCCTGGCAGCCGGGAGTTTAGCTCATTCCTTCGGGGGTTTACAGCTGAGCTGCCAGCATTAGCTGCGCTGCTAGCTGTAAACCTGTTAACCCTTTCCGATGGATTACAGGGGGGGACCTGAATGTGCACCGGATAGGTAAAAATAATGTTGCTTTATTATTTATTTTTTATTACAGGAGAACAAGGGCTTCGCATGGATTATCAGTAAAAAAAAAAAGATGGTCAAAAACTGTATTTATTTCATTAAAATGATTTTTAATTAATGTGTGCGTGTTTTTTTTTATTTCATACAATTGGATTAATAATTGAGAGTTGTCTAATTGACAACTCTCAATTATTAACCTGGCTTAAAGTCACCTTTCAATAGCAAGGTGGCTTTAACCCATTAGCCACCGCTACAGGGCAATGGGAATAGACAGGCTAAGTGCCAGAAAGGGCGCATCTAATTATAGATTTGCCTTTTTTGGGGGCTGGGGGCAGATGTTAGTAGCCGGGGGGGGGGGGGGGCACAGAATAAATGCACCCTCCCTAGGCTATTATTATCTGCCCCCACTCGCTGGCTTTGCCTGTCTGGTGGAGAAAATAGCGCGGGAGCCCATGCATTTTTTTTTCAACTAATTTACACCTTTAATTAACCCCTACATGTATGAAATGTTGCACACATACACTCATGTAATTGTTAGTGAAAACCATATATCAAACTACATGAAATTACATGGTTAACTGTATGTAAACCATGTGTCATTTCATGTCGGGTCTGTAATTTCACAAAAGCCATTATATGTCGGTTTTGCTAGCCACCGACAAAATTTCTCAAATCGGATGTCAATCGGATGTGAAACGTACGCTCAGATGTGACTAAATCGCATCATCCCCGGATAATCGGAAGACAGACGGATCAATGTTCAGGAAACTTTTGTGCATAATCGTATCACTAAAACGGTCCGATTTTTTAGACGTTGTGTGTGACCCCGGCCTGATATCTGAATTTCTGGGTGAATGTGGACACCTCTGTCAGTAATGCCTGCATATATGGGTAAGTAGAGACCTGCTGTAATTAAAATCACCACCTGGTGGGGGCGGAGTGCTCAGTCAATAAGCTAACATTCAAAAGGCAAAAAAAAACCTGACTGGCACATCCAGACTAATGTGAATTAGGTGCAAACCAAGGGGTTCTACCCCCATGTAAAACATACGAGAAAAGGTTGCACTCTAAAATACTAAAGCATGACAATATTCAGATATCAGCCTAATAGAGGTATTTCACATAGGTCAGGGACTCACCAGACTTGAGACCACCTTGACGATGGTTGGTGGGCTTTTAATATTTGGCCAAATGTTATACTAAACGTCTCAAATTTTTCCTCATACTTCAAAGCCATATTGCTATTCAAAATTTCATGTATTCCATATTGTCATGCTTTAGTATTTTAGAGTGTAACCTTTTCTCGTATGTTTTACATGGGGGTAGCACCCGTTGGTTTGCACCTAATTCACATTAGTCTGGATGTGCCAGTCAGTTTTTTTTTGTCTTTTACACTGATGTCACGTCATACATCCATACCTTGTACAGAAGTACAAAGCTGAAACCTTACACCTCCAAATGGTCAAAATATCCATATACATTTAAATATCTATAATAATGTGAACATTTTCTCTGAACGCCATTCATATTCTTACCAGACTCATGTTCTCCATTCCACCTGCCACCACTACATCAGATTCCCCAGTTATTATAGCTTGAGCTCCAAGGCTAACAGACTTTAAGCCAGATCCACAGATCATTTGGCAACTCCATGCTGGAATAGAGTAGGGAATTCCAGCACCCACACTGGCTTGACGGGTAGGGTTTTGTCCAGTACCTAAAATATATATGTATAAATTTAGTATATAATATATATATATACACACAGTTGTTGAAAAAAGTGTTTGCCCCCTTCCTAATTTCTATTCTGTTGAATGTTTGTCACAGGTAAATATTTCAGATCACCAAATAAATGTAAATATTAGACAAAGATAACACAAGTAAACACAAAATGCAGTTTTTAAATGAAGGCCTTTATTACCAAGAGAAAAAGAAATCGAAACCTACAGGGCCGTGTATGGAAAAGTGATTGCCCCCTATCCCCTTAAAACATAAATTAACTGTGGTTTATCACATCTTTGGGAAGTGGAGTTCAAATTCCCTAGCCACACACAGGCCTGATTACTGCCACACCTGTTCTCAATCAAGAAATCACTTAAATAGGACCTGGCTGACAAAATGAAGTAGACCAAAAGATCCTCATAAGCTAGACATGCCACGATACAAAGAAATTCTGGATCAAATGAGAAACAAAGTAATTGAGAACTATCAGTTTGGAAAATGTTATAAAGCCATTTCTAAAGCTTTGGGACTTCAGCAAACCATAGTGAGAGCCATTATCCACATATGGCAAAAACATGGAACAGTTGTGAACCTTCCCAGGAGTGGCTGGATGACCTAAATCACCCCAAGAGCGCAGCAATGACTCATACAAGAGGTCACAACAACAACGTCCAAAGAACTGCAGGCTTCACTTGCCTCATGTTAAGGTCAGCATAAGCGACTGGGAAAAAATGGCCTTCATGGCAGAGTTCCAAGACCAAAACCACTGCTGAGCAATAAGAACATAAAGGCTTGCCTCAGTTTTGCCAAGACTTTTGGGAGAATACTCTGTGGACTGAGGAGACAAAAGTTGAACTTTCTGGAAAAGTTGAACTATGTCCCATTACAGCTGACATAGAAGTAACAACATTTCAGAAAAGGAACATCATAAATCCAGTAAAACATGCTGGTGGTAGTGTGATGGTCTGGGGCTGTTTTGTTACATCTGGATCTGGAAGACTTGCTATGGTAAATGGAACCATAAATTCTGCTGTCTACCAAAAAATCTTGAAGGAGAATGTCCGGCCATCTGTTTGTGACCTCAAGCTGAAGCACACTTGGGTTATGCAGCAGGACAATGATCCAAAACACATCAGCAAGAACACTTCTGAATGGCTTAAGAAAAACAAAATTAAGTCTTTGGAGTGTCCTAATCAAAGTCCTGACCTGAATCCGATTAAGATGCTGTGGCATGAAGTTAAAAAGGGAGTTCATGTTCGGAAACCCTCCAATGTGGCTGAATTACAACAATTCTGCAAAGATGAGTGGACCAAAATTCCTCCAGAGCGTTATAAAAGACTCATTGTCAGTTATCGCAAACGCTCGATTGCAGTTGTTGATGCTAAGGGTGGCCCAACCAGTTAATAGGCTTGAAGGGCAATCACATTTTCACACAGGGCCATGTAGGTTTGGATTTTGTTTTTCCCTTAATAATAAAGACCTTCATTTAAAAACTGCATTTTGTGATTACTTGTCTTATCTTTGTTGAATATTTATATTTGAATATTTATATTTGTTTGTTATACATCTTTACTGTATATTTGTTTGGTGATCTGAAACATTACAGTGTGAAACTTGGAAAATAGGAAAACAGGAAGGGGGCAAACACTTTTTTCACACAACTGACTGTATGTATGTGGCTAAATCATACGGACTGACCCTGCAGAACCATATTATGGATCATAATATGGGGTTGACCTCCGTATGCCCCTAGAAATTGTGCGCTGCAACATAGACTTGTATGGATCTGTAATATGACCAGTGGTAGGAATACTAATTCTCATTCTGCTTCAGGCTGGAAATGTCTCGATGGAGGCAGTGAACAATTATGTGTAAATTAATCAATATGCATCCGTATACCTGCAGTTAAAACATGGCCGAATATTACTTCTGAGATCTCATCTGACTTTAGATTGGCTCTCTTCAGAGCTTCTATGATCACAACTGTACCCAGGGCATGTGCCGGCAGTGTTGACAGGGCTCCATTAAATGCACCTATAGATGAAAAAAAAAATAACCCTTAGGTTATTAGCAATAAATAATTGTATGATTATTCATCTAGTAAAAGAACATTTCACTAATTCACCTAAAACTAAATATGTCTACTTGAGTCGAGTTTGTGGTACCTTATCCCCAGACAGCTTGAAACAAGCCATTCACATAGGCATATTTTTGCTCTTAGGCTGTATTTAGACTAGTTCAACACCCATCACAGAATCTAAAGGTACTGCCACACTAAACAATCCCGCTAGCGATCACAATAACGAGCATACTAATGCGATCGCTAGCGGGATTTTCTATATCGCTAAGTGCGGCCACATTTAGCGATATAGTTAACGACGCTATCGCCGTTAGCGATCTTCTTAACGACTTTAGCGGTACAAAAGTACCGCTAAATCGCTAAGAAAAGGTGCCACACTAGCGATTAATACTTACCCAGCGGGAGCGCCGACGAGAAAATAGGGTCCGGAATGATTCCAGCGACGAGCGAGATCACAGCAGGAAGCTCGTCGCTGGCAGCTGCCGCACTGAACAACATCGCTAACGGGATCGCTAAATAGTGACGTTTTTTAGCGATCCCGTTAGCGATATTGTTCAGTGTGGCATACCCTTAATGCCCATAACCTGTAATATTATTCTTTTCAAAAAAAGCATCCAGGCCCTCTTTGTACTTTTGTAGCGAATCAACCATCACCACATAATGTAGCAGAAGAGTTCCAAAGTCTCACTGCTCTTACTGTAAAGAGTCTCTGCCCGGGATAATAAACCTTCTTTCCTCTAGTCATTGCATGCCTAGGTGTAAAAAGATCATCAGATAGATATCTCTCTCTGTACTGTCCCCTCATATATTTATACATTGTAATAAGATCACCCCTAAGCCTTCGTTTTTCACTAAATAACCCCAAGTGTAAGAACCTGTCTTGGTATTGCAGACCCCCCAGTTCTCTAATAACCTTGGTCGCTCTTCTCTGCATCCCCTCCAGTTCAGCTATGTCTTTCTTATACACCGGAGACCAAAACTGTACACAGTATTCTAAGTGTGGTCGCACTAGAGACTTGTAAAGAGGTAAAACTAGGTTCTTGTCATGAGCACCTGTCTCTTTTAATGTATCCCATGATTATTAGCTTTGGCACAGGTCAGTAAAGTTGACACTCAAGTCTTTTTCAGTAAATGTTTTACCCAGTGTTTCAACATTTAGTACAAAATTGTACATGATGTTTTCTTGAATCAAGAAAGGCACATCCAGCCCATGAATGGCAGCGCTTCCCAGGACTCACATCCAAAGATGAATATTTCATATTTTTTTATTTAATAAGTTAAAATGGAGGAGATACAACGCGTTTCGGATACAGTATATATCCTTCATCAGGTATCATAAAAACACAGTACAAATCCTAATAATATAAAATTCAGTAACACTTATATATAGTGGCAAACCTTTTATCCCAGTCTCAGACACTTGATTTAGGGAGTGGACCAAGTTCAGGAGCACACCCACCAACTTTGACAGCATAGATGCAAGAAGAAAAAAAAAAAAAAAAAAAAAAAAAGCTTTCAAACTCTCTCTATGATATCATTCAATCCATTTGGATATAATGTTCCCAGACGATATATCCAAAAAGTTTCTTTCCGGTTTAAAAGAGCATTCCTATTTGCAACACCAGAGGGTATCTGTTCCACTGGAGTTACTTTTATGTTGAAAATTTTGTTATGTTTAATTAGCAGATGCCTTGAGAGACTATGTTTTAAAAAACCCATTTTTTGCTCTATTTCTGTGACCATTAATGCGGGACCGCAGTGTCTGCACAGTGCGTCCCACATATTGCAAACCGCAACTGCATGTGATGACATATACAACATAATCACTGCTACAGCTGAGTCTTTGTGAAATCTCAAAGACCTCACCAGTATTGTTACATTTGATAGTTTTAGCCCCGTGATCTAGGATCCCACAGGTACAACATTTTTTGGAGGTGCATTTGAAAACTCCGGTTCCTTGAAAAACACCACTTGAAATTTGATCCGTACCTTTTTTATTGTTTTTTCCTTTTGAATCCAACTGTTTTTTTAATTTACTGGGGGCCACCAAGTTTTTCAAAGTTTTCCCCTTCTATATGTAATCCCTGGTTTATCAGGGAGATGTTTTCCCAAAACAGGGTCACGCTTCAAGATATACCAATATTTTGAAAGCACAGTTCTTATGACTTTATTTCCCCTATTGAATGTTGTCACAAAATTCAATTTCCAGCGATCATCACTTTTTTCTTTACCAATAGTCAAATTATCCCCCTTCCTATTTTTTCCTTTTAAACATTCCTCCTGTGTTTTTATTTTGTTAGCCCTATATGCACCATTTATCAAATTTCTTGGGTAACTTTTTTCCTTGAATTTTCTTTTTAGAATTTTAGACTGAGCTACATTTTAGCTTAGTCTGAAATCACACACAGCGACTAAAAAAGCTGACCGTTTTAGTCGGTCGATAATCGGATTAAAATTTCATGAACATTGATGCGACTAGCATCCGATTTTTTGTAGTTGATGCGATTTAGTCGCATCTGACCGTAGTTGTCACATCCGATTTACATCCGACTTGCGAGAATTTCTCGCAGGCTTGCAAAAATGACATATAATGGATCCAAAAGAATAGTATTTAAATCACAATAGAAAGAATAGATATATACACATAGAAAACATATATATATATATATATATATATATATATATATATATACACATGTCATTGTGACATGTGTATATATATATATTTATAGTTCCTAGACTTCTACATACTGTACTAGCCGCTAATTCAATTGCCGGCTTTAGTGAAATCCCAGAAGCCGACATGAAATGATACATTGTTTTGACACAGTTAACCATGTAATTTCAAGTATTTTGATATATGTTTTAAACTTACAATTACATAAGTATATTTGTACAAAATTTCAGACATGTAGGGGTTAATTAAAGGTGTAATTCGTTGTAAAAAAACCATTTTTTAACAACTAATTTACCTTTAATTTAACCCTACATGTCTGAAATTTTGTACAAATATACTTATGTAATTGTAAGTTTAAAACATATCAAAATACTTGAAATTACATGGTTAACTGTGTCAAAAAATGTATCATTTCATGTCGGCTTCTGGATTTCACTAAAGCCGGCAATTGAATTAGCGGCTATTACGTATGTAGAAGTGTAAGAACTATAAATATATAATATATAAATATATGTCACAATGACATATATATATATATATATATATGTGGATCTATGTGTGGATATGTATGATGCGATTCTTTATTAACCTGTCATTGTGCTTTACAGTATAGGCAGGGATGAATTGCGCTTTTTAAAGGACCTGATGCGATTTAATCGCAAGTCACACATTGCAGTCCGTTTGTAATCAGATTTTTCATCGCTCCCATAGACTTGCATTGGCGACAGTCGACCACAATCGGTGACAATTCGCAGCATGCTGCGATTGCACTCGGACGTTTTAAAACGACCACAAAAATCTGATACTGGAGCTCTCCTAGATTAACATAGGTCGACGCAATGCGATATTTCATCGCATTGCAGTCGTCCGATTTAGTCGCCAGTGTGACTTCAGCTTAGTCTAAAATTCTAAAAAGAAAATTCAAGGAAAAAAGTTACCCAAGAAATTTGATAAATGGTGCATATAGGGCTAACAAAATAAAAACACAGGAGGAATGTTTAAAAGGAAAAAATAGGAAGGGGGATAATTTGACTATTGGTAAAGAAAAAAGTGATGATCGCTGGAAATTGAATTTTGTGACAACATTCAATAGGGGAAATAAAGTCATAAGAACTGTGCTTTCAAAATACTGGTATATCTTGAAGCGTGACCCTGTTTTGGGAAAACATCTCCCTGATAAACCAGGGATTACATATAGAAGGGGGAAAACTTTGAAAAACTTGGTGGCCCCCAGTAAATTAAAAAAACAGTTGGATTCAAAAGGAAAAAACAATAAAAAGGTACGGATCAAATTTCAAGTGGTGTTTTTCAAGGAACCGGAGTTTTCAAATGCACCTCCAAAAAATGTTGTACCTGTGGGATCCTAGATCACGGGGCTAAAACTATCAAATGTAACAATACTGGTGAGGTCTTTGAGATTTCACAAAGACTCAGCTGTAGCAGTGATTATGTTGTATATGTCATCACATGCAGTTGCGGTTTGCAATATGTGGGACGCACTGTGCAGACACTGCGGTCCCGCATTAATGGTCACAGAAATAGAGCAAAAAATGGGTTTTTAAAACATAGTCTCTCAAGGCATCTGCTAATTAAACATAACAAAATTTTCAACATAAAAGTAACTCCAGTGGAACAGATACCCTCTGGTGTTGCAAATAGGAATGCTCTTTTAAACCGGAAAGAAACTTTTTGGATATATCGTCTGGGAACATTATATCTAAATGGATTGAATGATATCATAGAGAGAGTTTGAAAGTTTTTTTTTTTTTTTTTTTCTTCTTGCATCTATGCTGTCAAAGTTGGTGGGTGTGCTCCTGAACTTGGTCCACTCCCTAAATCAAGTGTCTGAGACTGGGATAAAAGGTTTGCCACTATATATAAGTGTTACTGAATTTTATATTATTAGGATTTGTACTGTGTTTTTATGATACCTGATGAAGGATATATACTGTATCCGAAACGCGTTGTATCTCCTCCATTTTAACTTATTAAATAAAAAAATATGAAATATCATCTTTGGATGTGAGTCCTGGGAAGCGCTGCCATTCATGGGCTGGATGTGCCTTTCTTGATTTATTCATCCTGTGTGAGCCTGAATCTGGCTCTTTCACTTGGATCCACCTGAGGCAAGCTGCAAGCCCTGTCTATTGAAAAGTATCCCAGAAGGATTTTTGAGGATACACAATCTAAAGCCATATTAGTCTTCTATCAGGTGAGTGCATAAAATTGTGCACACTCTAAAGACTATAATATTGTTTTTAAGCACTTAGGGCGCCGCGATTTGTCTATTCTTCTCTCCCAAACAGGGTTTTTTTTTTTTTTTTTTTTGTATGATGTTTTCTTGGGCAAAGTGCATGACCTTACATTTATCTATATTAAAGGGAACCTGTCACGGCAATGTTGCCGGATATTCCGGGCTATGGGCGCCCTAGCTATAACTGCTCACCGGATTACTTCTGATGGTGAAGACACTAGGGCCACATGCCTTGCGGAGCTCCTAAATCAGCCTTTGTCTGTTCCATCCACCACCCAGGGAAGTGGGGAGTTGTAGTGTATAAGAATATACAAACCAGACTAACAAGGGAAGAAGCCATTTGAAGAGTTTTTTTTTTTATGAATAAATTTGTATCAGCAAATAATTAAATGCATATTATACACGCAATCATACTGCAGCACAGGCGCCTGCCAAATGTGATTTTTTTTTTTTCAAAACATAGTATATTCAGTATGCAAACTAGGGTGCAGGTCACTGAGGGATCAGTGACCTGTCAGAAGCCATACAGATGAATACCTAGAGCACCACATGAAGACCCCGCCGCAGCCCGCCCCGGAGCACAAGCATATCATTAACTCAAAACTGAAAATAAAGATTAAACAACCACAAGACGGATTTCATCAACCAGGGTATCATGGTAATTAGTATAAGGCCAGGATCATACATGCGAGAAACCCGCACGATTCTCTCGCATGAATACCTGGCACTGCCGCCTGCACTCGGACCTGAGCATGCGGCTGCATGTATTTCTATGCAGCCGCACGCTCCAGTCCGAGTGCTGGTGGTAGTGCCGGGTACTCATGCAAGAGAATCGTGCGGGTTTCTCGCATGTGTGACACCGGCCTAATGGCACCGACCTGACACTATCTGTAGGTTACAGAGTACAATCCTGCTGACAGGTTCCCTTTAAAGGAAAAATCAGGTTAAAAAATAAATAAATGTTGCAATTCACTGCTCCAAAATGTTTTGTATGATCTTGTGTGGGGCACAATATGTAAAATATGAAATATACATAAAAAACAGGGAAAAAAAAGCCATTTCCAAACCAATTTCCTGTTACTTGCCCGACTCCAGGGAAAGAACACGTCTGGCGTATAAAAATAATTATTACAGAAAGGGGAACATTAAGGCTATGTGCACACGTTCAGGATTATTTGCGTTTTTTTCGCGGGAAAAAACGTGTCAAAAACGCATGATTTAAGCATCCTATCATTTAGAACAGAGGTCTCAAACTGCATTCCTCGAGGGCCGCAAACCTTGCGTGTTTTCAAGATTTCCTTAGCATTGCACTAGGTCAGGGGTGGGGAACCTCATGCCCCAGGGCCATTTATGGCCCTCGATGACCTTTTTTCTGGCCCCAGACAGATTCTCAAGGACCGCAGTGCTTTGGCAAGGAGCTGTATTTTGATTGCCACCAGCTCATTAATTTCTTCTTGCTCTGTGAGCACACACACGCAGTGTTCACTACTGAACACTGAAGGGCATGCAATGAAAGATTACGTCCTGACACCAGTGCCAAAGTCAGGATGTACTTTGTGGGAGGAGTTTGTACGGCACCCGAAGGATGGAATAAATATCCAAATGGCCCTTGGCAGAAAAAAGATTCCTCACCTCTGCACTAGGTGCTGGAATCATTATCTGTGCAGGTGATTAAATTATCACCTGTGCAATACAAGGAAATCCTGAAAACATGACCTGTTTGCGGCCCTTGAGGAATGCAGTTTGAGACCTCTGATTTAGAATGAATTCCGCAATTTTTGTGCACATGATGCGTTTTTTTCCACGAAAAAAACGCATCTCGGAAAAAGAACCAACATGTTCATTAATTTCGAGGAATTCTAGCGT
The DNA here is from genome assembly GCA_033576555.1 of Oophaga sylvatica. NCBI lineage: Eukaryota > Metazoa > Chordata > Amphibia > Anura > Dendrobatidae > Oophaga > Oophaga sylvatica. Next base: position 436,761,980 of record JARQOD010000005.1, on the reverse strand, counting down.
TTTTCATGCTATATTATTGACCTAGAAAGTTCAGGAAAAATCGCGGTAAAAACGCGCAAAATCCGCGAAAAAAATGTGCGTTTTTACCGCGGAAAATGTCCGTTTTTGCTCAGGAATATTCTGCAAACATTCCTGAACGTGTGCACTTAGCCTTAAAGATACATTTTGCCTTCCACTCTGGTAAAAAAAAAAAAAAAAAAAGTGAAACACTTAGGCTAAGTGCACACATTCAGGAATGTGTGCAGAATTTTCCTAAGCAAAAACTGACTTTTTCCACGGTAAAAATGCGGTTTTTCGTACGTTTTTTGCGTGGATTTTGCGCGTTTTTTACCGCATTTTTTTCCCCTGGACTTTCTAGGTCAATAATATAGCGGGAAAAAACGCTAGAATTCCGCAAAATTAATGAACATGTTGGTTCTTATTCATTCTAAATGATAGGATGCTTAATTCATGCGTTTTTGACGCATTTTTTCCACGAAAAAATGCGAAAAAAAACACAAATAATCCTGAACGTGTGCACTTAGCCTTAATTCCTTCTCCCAACCATATAGCAGATATCAGAAATAAATGATAAGCCATGAATATAGAAATTATGCTCCACGTATCACAGAAAAAAAGATGCAAAAGTCATTTGAATATCCAAAAGAGGAAAAAAACAAGACTGACAGGTTTTAAATTCAGAAAATGTTACTGGTCAGGAATGGGTGCAATGGTCTGGGTGTAAGGCTATGTTCAACGGTCCGGAATGGCAGCGCTTTGAACGCAGCGGATAATCGCTCCTCCCAAAGTGCTGCCGGCTTTTGTACGCGCGTGATTCCTCATGTGATCATTGAACCGTGCGGAATCACCGCATCCTATACATAGACTGAGCGTCTCCACAAGATAAACAGACATGCTGCAGTCTATATATCGACATGTGCGTGTACGCGGGTCTGCCAGCATAGTGGAGGTGGGAGTTCATAAAGTCCCCTCCACTATGCTGTAACATCTGGACGTTGCAGATTTGCCTGTGGAGTTTTCCGCAGATTCTTCCTCTCTTGGCAGAAAACACAGATAAAAATCAGTGCAGATTTGTTGCAGATGTTCATGCGTTTTTGTTATGCGGATTTGCCTGACTCAGGCTAAGTGCACACGATCAGGAATAATTGCGTTTTTTTCGCGGTTTTTCCGCGGTTTTCCGCGGTAAAAACGCGATAAAAACGCAAGCATTAAGCATCCTATACATGTTAATTGATTCCGCATGTTTTGGCCACATGTTGCGTTTTTTTCCGCGAAAAAAAACGCTTTGCGGAAAAAATAGCAACATGTTCATTAATTTTGCGGAATGTAAGCGGTTCATGTGCGGTGGTACCCAGGGTCTGGAGGAGAGGAGACTCTCCTCCAGGCCCTGGGTACCATATCCCTGGTAAAACAATAATTAAAATAAAAAATAATGATATTCTCACCTTCCGGCGGCCCCCGCAGCCTTCCCGCGGCCCCGCAGCCTTCCCGCCTTCAGCGACGCTCCCGGCAACTTCCGGTCCCAAGAGTCCTTTGCGAGAATCACCCAGATGGCATAGCGGTCTCGCGAGATGCTACGTCATCGGTGTGATTTGTCGCAAAGCATCCTTGGGACCGGAGTTGCCGGGAGCGTCGCTGAAGGCGGGAAGGCTGCGGGGGCCGCGGGAAGGCTGCGGGGGCCGCCGGAAGGTGAGAATATCATTATTTATTATTTTTTTTATTATTTTTACATTAGATCTTTTTACTATTGATGCGACATAGGCGGCATCAATAGTAAAAAGTTGGTCACACTTGTCAAACACTATGTTTGACTCGTGTGACCAACCTGTCAATCAGTTTTCCAAGCGATGCTACAGATCGCTAGGAAAACGCTAGCATTCTGCAAGCTAATTACGCTTGCAAAACGCTATTATTCTGGCGGGAATCAGCATAAAAAAAGTGCGTATTTCCTGCGGGAGAAGTGCGGGATTGCCGCGGAAATTTCCGCGGCAATTCCGCAACGTGTGAACTTAGCCTTAAAGTTACTGTACTCCAGGTATTACAGGTGGTCACTCTGCAGGACGGGCCGCGCTGGGAACACAGGATCCGCGGACTCACTTCACCCCGAGATATAATGACGTCACTGAACGTTACTCGGTAAATATTGGAGCCGCCTGCCCGCACCGCGCTATCTGCAGAGTGACACCTGCAGCCACTGACGTCAGAGATGGTCCTACAGCCGCAGCCAATCAGAACACAGCTACACATGATCCGAGCGCCGGCCAATCACGTAGTCACAACCACACATGGGTCTACGCCAAGCAGCCAACCAGCGGCAAGGATTAGGAAGGCTGCCGGACTCCAGTTTTGGCTCCTCCGTTGCTTACTATGCCTGAGCCGGTCACGGAGACTCTGCGCCATGTGCAAGGGCCACAGCGCGGCCCCTCTACACTGCACGCAGGTGGCTCCAGCCGGCAGCGCGCACTGCCTCAGGCCAGGAGACGCGGTTGGGCATCTCTCGCCAGTACAGCAGCGCACGGTCACCCGTCACCGGCATGAAGCCGTGATTCCCCGGAGGCGCAGAAATGGTGTACAGCAGTGTGTACACCAGTCAGCGGCAGACATGACGGGGGCTACAGAGCGACCCCCGGAGACCCTTGGACCGGCCACTGCACTCTGGCCGCACTGCTCTTCCTGGCGATGCTGTGCTCTGTGCACTCTGACAAGGAAAGAGTTAAACCCATCCTATGAGGAGTATGTGACACTGGAGCCCCCTATCCCCGCCACAGGGGGCCTCTGAGCATTACCTATAGGAGTGCGGACCGCTGCCACAATCACCGCTGGGTCCGGGGTAGCGCTCATCCTCAGGTGCTGGCTGCTCCGCACACTGACTGCCCTGTGTATGTACAGTGCTATGTTACTATGCTTTGTGCCTTCCTGGATCACAGGCTGAAAAGTAGGAAACTGCTCCATCTGCTGGCAGGGAGGAGACAAGCCTTTTCACTGTGACGTTACAATGCAGTTTTTTTCCCATGTCCAAGATCCTATCCCAACACGTAGTAGGTGTGATAATAACAATGTTAGTAAGTCCCTCTAATTAGACATGCAGTACAGTTCTTCTGATTCGCTGTGCTGCTTACCCCACGTGCAGGGCATTGCAGTAGCTTAGGTATCCATGATTTTGACCACATGTATGGGTGTAAATTGCGCGTTCCTGTCTGATGGGTGAATCCAGATCGTGATCAGCGCCGCCCGGTCCCTCCAGATGCCACCTCTTCTATGCAGATGGAAGTGGCTTATGCCTCTGCATCATCCACAAAGTGCCCGAAGTCAGGTGCCAGCGCAGTGGAATCAGGCCGGCAGTGTGACGTCAAGTGACCAACGCCCTGGCCGTTCAGTAGGGCAGAGTGAGGAGCGCCTGTTTTTTTTAGAAGGGAAATCTGGTGACAGGTTCCCTTTAAAATGTTAGTCTTTTGAAATTAAGTAGGTAAAAACTGCTAAGTGCTTGTAACAAAAAAAAAAAGCAGCTTTGCTGTGTACTGTACTGGGCAGCATGATGGCCCTGCAATCCTGGGTTTACATCCAACCAAGGACATCTGCGCAGAGTTTGTATGGTCTCCCCATATTTGCATGTGTTTCCTCCCATGCTCCAAAGAAGTCCTGATAGGGAATCTAGATTGTGAGCCCCTATAGATGATGATGTCTGTAAAATGCTGTGGAAATTATTGGGGCCGTATAAGGGAGTAAAATAGATATACTTGCTATTAAAATCCTCCCCGTTCTCAAGAAAACGGAGGAATTGTTAACTGATTGCATACAAAACCATAGAAATACACTGCTGTGTGCAATGTATCAGTATAATCTGCCTGTGGAGTCAGAGCCTTCACTACAGATCAAGTACATAAAATTCTCCCCATGACATCACCAGAGCCTGTGGCTTGTAATGTTGAAGGTTGTGGGTATCGAAGAGACTCGCAAGAAAAATAAAAAATTACTTTTTGTAATTGCTTTTTATTATTTTTTAGTAGGTTTGTAGGAACAAAAAAAATCTGACTTTTTCTTCACTCTAGTATGCAAGGAACATAGAAATATATTGTTACAGTGGCATGTAAAAGTTCAGGCACCCCTGGTCAAATTTTAAAAGGCCTAAAGTTAAAGATGACACATTGCCTTTGTATTTTAGGGAAAAAAAAATATTTTCCTCTTTTACATTTTAAAAAGTACAAACAGGAAAATGGGCCAAAACAAAGTTTGGGCACCCTGCATGGTTAGTAAAATGTATCACCCCCTTTTGAAAGTATCACAGTTTGTAAATACTTTTTGTAGCCAGACAAGAGTCTTTCAGTTCTTGTTTGAGGGATTTTCATTCATTCTTCCTTGGAAAATTATTCCAGTTCTATGAGATTCTTGGGTCGTCTTGCATGCACGGCTATTTTGAGGTTTAGCCACAGATTTTCATTGATGTTCAGATCAGGGTACTGTGAGGGCCAATGTAAAACCTTCAGCTTGCGCCTTTTAAAGTAGTCTTGTGAATTTTGACGTGTGTTTAGGATAATTATACATTTGTAGAAGCCATCCTCTTTTCAATTTCAGCTTTTTTGTTTTGCAGATGGTGTTATGTTTGCATCAAGAATTTGTTGAAATTTCATTAAATCCATTCTTCTCTCTCCCTTTGAAATGTTCCCTGTGCTATTGGCTACAACATAACCCCAAAGCATGATTGAAAGCATGATCCTGCCCCCATACAGTGAAGGAAATAAGTATTTGATCCCTTGCTGATTTTGCAAGTTTGCCCACTGACAAAGACATGCACAATCTATAATTTTAAGGGTAGGTTAATTTTAACATTGAGAGACAGACTATCAAAAATAAAATCCAGAAAATCACATTGTATAAATTATATAAATTCATTTACATTTTGCAGTGAGAAATAAGTATTTGATCCCCTACCAATCATTAAGAGTTCTTGCTCCTACAGACCAGTTAAGGTACTGCCACACTAAACAATCCCGCTAGCGATCACTATAACGACGCATACTAATGCGATCGCTAGCGGGATTGTTTCTATATCGCTAAATGCAGCCACATTTAGCGATATAGTTAACGACGCTATCGCCGTTAGCGATCTTCTTAACGACTTTAGCGGTACAAAAGTACCGCTAAATCGCTAAGAAAAGGTGCCACACAGCGATAAGATACTTACCCAGCGGGAGCGCCGACGAGAAAATAGGGTCCGGAACGATTCCAGCGACGAGCGAGATCACAGCAGGAAGCTCGTCGCTGGAAGCTGCCGCACTGAACAATATCGCTAACGGGATCGCTAAATAGTGACGTTTTTTAGCGATCCCGTTAGCGATATTGTTTAGTGTGGCATACCCTTTAGACACTCCTAATCAACTCGTAACCTGCAGAAAAAACAGCGGTCTTACATAGTCACCTTTATAAAAGACTCCTGTCCACAGACTCAATTAATCAGTCAGACTCTAAGGCTGGAGTCACACACAACACAAAAAATCGGTCCGTTTTAGACGGTCGACAATCGGATCAAAATAAAAACATCACACATCCTTCTGGCATCCGATTTTCCTTCAAAGATGCGATTTAGTCGCATGTGTGTGTACCTTGTAACATCCGATTTTCATCCGACTTGCGAGATTTTCTCGCAGGCTTGCAAAACTGACATATAATGGATCTAAAAGAATAGTATTTCAATCACAAAAAAAAGAATAGATATATACACATAGAACACATATATATATATATATATATATATATATATATACATGTCATTGTGACATGTATATATACATATATTTATAGTTCCTAGACTTCTACATACTGTTATAGCCGCTAATTCAATTGCCGGGTTTTGTGAAATCACAGAAGCCGACATGAAATGATACATTGTTTCCACACATTTAACCATGTCATTTCCTGTATTTTGATATTTGTTTAGAACTTACAATTACATGACTGTATTTGTGCAAAATTTCAGACATGTAGGGGTTAATTAAAGGTGTAATTTCGTTGAAAAAAAATGCGTGGGCTCCCGCTGTATTTTCTCCACCAGACAGACAAAGCAAGCGAGTGGGGGCAGATAATAACAGCCTAGGGAGGGTACATTTTTTGTGCCCCCCTGGCTACTAACATCTGCCCCCAGACACCCCAGAAAGGGCAAATCTATAATTAGATTCGCCCTTTCTGGCACTTTGCCCGTCTATTCCCATTGCCCTGTAGCGGTGGCGAATGGGTTAATTATCTCACCTTACTGTCACCTTGCTATTGAAAGGTGACCTTAAGGCAGGTTAATAATTGAGAGCTGTCAATTAGACAACTATCAATTATTAATCCTATTGAAGTAAATAAAAAAACACACACTTTAAGAATAAATAATTTTAATGAAATAAAAACACATTTTTTGACCATATTTTATTTTACACTTAATCCGTGCGAAGCCATTGATCTCCTAAAATAAAGAAAAAAAAATAAAACAACATTATTCTTACCTATTCCGCTGATCTGTCACGTCCCACGCTGTAATCCTTCACAAAGGGTTAACTAGCTTTGAGCCAAGCAGTGCAAGTAATCCTGCATGCTCAGCTCAAAGCTCCTGAATGAATAAGTTCCTCTCCTGGCGACAGGAGAGGATGTGTTTCATGAATGAAGCTTAATTGATTGTGTCCACTTTCCCTTTAGGTCAGGTCACTAAAGTTAAATTGCCAATAAATCAATTAAGCTCCATTCATGAATCTATTCCTCTACTTTCGCTGGGAGAGGAACTTATTCATTCAGGGGAATACAGGTCTGAGACAGCATTATTAGCTCTCTGCGACCTGTAACCTGTTAACCCTTTCTGATGGATTACACCGTGGGACCTGACTGTACATCGGATTGGTAAGTATAATTTTGCTTTTTTATTTTATTTTTATTACAGGAAATGGTTTTAGCAGGAAAATAAAATATGGTCAAAAACTGTGTGATTATTTCATTAAACTTATTTTTTATTAAACTGTGTGTGTTTGATTTTTCTTTCATACAATAGGATTAATAATTGATAGTTGTCTGATTGACAGCTCTCAATTATTAACCTGCCTTAAGGTCACCTTTCAATAGCAAGGTGACAGTAAGGTGAGATAATTAACCCATTCGCCACCGCTACAGGGCAATGGGAATAGACGGGCAAAGTGCCAGAAAGGGCGAATCTAATTATAGATTTGCCCTTTCTGGGGTGTCTGGGGGCAGATGTTAGTAGCCAGGGGGGGCACAAAAAATGTACCCTCCCTAGGCTGTTATTATCTGCCCCCACTCGCTTGCTTTGTCTGTCTGGTGGAGAAAATACAGCGGGAGCTCACGCATTTTTTTTCAACGAAATTACACCTTTAATTAACCCCTACATGTCTGAAATTTTGCACAAATACAGTCATGTAATTGTAAGTTCTAAACAAATATCAAAATACAGGAAATGACATGGTTAAATGTGTGGAAACAATGTATCATTTCATGTCGGCTTCTGTGATTTCACAAAACCCGGCAATTGAATTAGCGGCTATTACAGTATGTAGAAGAGTAAGAACTATAAATATATATATATGTCACAATTACATATATATATATATATATATATATATATATATATATGTGGATTCTATGTGTGTATATGTATTGATTCGATTCTTTATTAAAGCTGTCAGTGTGATTTTACAGTATAGCCGGGGATGAATTGCCGGCTTTTCTAAAGGACACCGATGCGATTTAATCGCAAGTCACACGTGCGGTCCGTTTGTAATCCGATTTTTCATCGCTCCCATAGACTTGCATTGGCGATTGTCGACCGACAATCGGTGACAATCGCAGCATGCTGCGATTGCAGACGGACGTTTAAAACGGACCACAAAAAATCTGATACTGGGAGCTGCTCCATAGATTAACATAGGTCCGACTGCAATGCGATATTTCATCGCATTGCAGTCGTCCGATTTTGTCGCCAGTGTGACGCCGGCCTAACCTCTACAACATGGGCAAGACCAAAGAGCTTTCTAAGGATGTCAGGGACAAGATCATAGACCTTCACAAAGCTGGAATGGGCTACAAAACCATACGTAAGGCGCTGGGTGAGAAGGAGACAACTGTTGGTGCAATAGTAAGAAAATGGAAAAAATACAAAATGACTGTCAATCGACATCGATCTGGGGCACCATGCAAAATTTCACCTTGTGGGGCATCCTTGATCATGAGGAAGGTGAGAGATCAGCCTAAAACTTCATGGGGGGAACTTGTTAATGATCTCAAGGCAGCTGGGACCACAGTCACCAAGAAAACCATTGGTAACACATTACGCCATAAAGGTTTAAAATCCTGCAGTGCCCACATACTCTGCCAGAATGGTTTGAAAAAATTAATTTAATATATAGGCTAGAGGAACTATCTAGTTGGGAGACTCACTCACGGCACCTGTTTTTAGAGGCATGGGCTCCTTGGAGACAAAAGACCAAGCTTAGTTCCCTCCAGACCTACCCAGAGCCCCAGTCCCCCACCCTTGGGTCCTCCCAACACATAGGGACCCGTGCCACTAAACCCTCATTCTCGCTTAGACCCGGGAGACACAGACATATACATCTGCCTGACTGGTTCGCGCCCGCTACATAATTATTGATGAATGAGGCTCACTACAGACCTTTCTCGACCCGATATAGCCATTGATGATATCTTCTTTAATCTCATTTTCTGCCATAAATGCTCCAATGTGATCTTTTTTGTTATTGTTTACAGTTATAACTCTGATTTACTGCTCTTAATCCCTGCAACACTCAGCATGACTGGTACGTGGTTTACCGTTGTAACTGTAATCGACTCCTTTTGCTGTATTGTTGCCGTTTATTTTAATAAAGAAATATACAACAAAAAAATCCTGCAGTGCCCGCAAGGTCCCCCTGCTCAAGAAGGCACATGTGCAGGCCCATCTGAAGTTTGCCAATGAACACCTGGATGATTCTGTGAGTGATTGGGAGAAGGTGCTGTGATCAGATGAGACAAAAATTGAGCTCTTTGGCATTGACTCAACTCGTGTTTGGAGGAAGCGAAATGCTGCCTATGACCCAAAGAACAAAGTCCACACTGTCAAGCCTGGAGGTGGAAACATTATGCTTTGGGGGTGTTTCTCTGCTATGAGCACAGGACTACTTAACTGCATCAATGAGAGAATGGATGGAGCCATGTACCGTAAAATCCTGAGTGACAACCTCCTTCCCTCCCCAGGACATTAAAAATGGGTTGTGGCTGGGTCTTCCAGCAAGACAATGACCCAAAACATACAGCCAAGGCAACAAAGGAGTGGCTCAAAAAGAAGCACATTAAGGTCATGGAGTGGCCTAGCCAGTCTTCTGGACCTTAATCCCATAGAAAACTTATAGAGGGAGTTGAAAATCTGAGTTGTCAAGCAACAGCCTCAAAACCTTAATGATTTCGAGATGATCTGCAAAGAGGAGTGGACCAAAATTCCTCCTGACATGTGTGCAAACCTCATCATCAACTCCAAAAAATGTCTGACTGCTGTGCTTGCCAACAAGGGTTTTGCCACCAAGTATTAAGTCCCGTTTGCCAGAGGGATCAAATAATTATTTCTCACTGCAAAATGCAAATACATATATATAATTTATACAATGTGATTTTCTGGATTTTATTTTTGATATTCTATCTCTCAATGTTGAAATTAACCTGCCCTTAAAATTATAGACTGTTCATGTCCTTGTCAGTGGGCAAACTTACAAAATCAGCAAGGGATCAAATACTTATTTCCTTCACTGCATATGTCCTCTCACTCTGTCCCTCATATCTCCCCATGTTGCGGATTTCAGTGAAAAAAAAAAGTTTGTCCTTACCTGCGGGCGGTCAAGCTGTGTTCTCTTCGTCAACCATTTGAAGCGCGGATGTGACGTCATATGCCGGCGACCTGTTCATTGATGTCAGCCGCCGGCCTCTGATTGGCTGGCGGCTCTTATTGCAGTGTAGGAAGCGATTCTGCACGGCAATGGATTTCAAATGAACGTGCGTCCGAGGACTCATGTTCAGTTATTAGCGAACGGCAGAATCCTGACCCTGGGGCCCGGTGAGGAGGAGGCTCAGACCGCACCCCCTCCTCACCAGGCCCCATACGCCCGTAAGGACAGTAATGCCCTGATGGCAGCCCGGTTGGTAATGTGGCTGATGTGATTTATCTGGACTCTGCAAAGGCATTTGATACGGTACCACATAACAGCCTTATACTGAAGCTAAAGAAGCAAGGACTGGGGTAAACTATATGGAGATGGGTAAAGAATTGGTTAAATGACAGAAAACAAAGAGTCGTCATAAATGGTACATTCTTCAAATGGGATATGATCAGCAGTGGGGACCGCAGGGATCTGTGCTAGGACTGATTCTGTTTAACCTCTTTATTAATGACCTCGTGGATGGGATTGAGAGTAAAGTGTCAGTCTTTGCTGATGACACCAAACTATGTAGGATACTAAAATCTGACCTTGACTTTACAATTTTACAAAACAATCTGGATAAGATGCCTGAATAGGCAAACACTTGGCAAAGGAGGTTTCATGTAGATAAATGTAAAGTAATGCACCTAGGATGGAGTAATCCTATTGCTGCATATACATTAAATAGGAGTATACTCAGGACTACAGAACAGGAGAAAGACTTGGGTATTCTGGTTACAAGTAAGCTGAGCAGCAGTACTCAATGTCAAGCAGCAGCTGCAAAACAAACGATTTTCGGGTGTATAAGGGCTTGTGCACACATTGCAGATTTGGTGCATTTTTGCCATGCAGATTTGCAAGCAAAACCTGAAGCAATCCTGATGCCAGCAAAGTGAATGCGAAACCTGAAGTGTCATGCACATGTTTAGTAATTTTGACTTACAGAAAATAATGTGCAGCATGTCAATTCTCAGTGCATTTTTGCCCTGCGTTTTCATCATTGACCTCACTCAAAAATGCAGGGCAAAAAAGCACCAAAAGGTCATCATGGGAACATAACCTTACTCACCTTACCAGTCACCTCCACTCATCACTGTCACCCAGGTGGTCCTCATTGCATCTTCAGATCGCCACCACTTGCCATAACCTATTGCATGCTTGGGCAGAATCCTTCTGGGTCTCATCAAAACTGGAAGTCATGGCCCAGCGTGAGGGGCCTGGGATTTCAGTGCTAGCAGCGGCGATCTAAAAATGCAGCGCAAACCTGATGGGTGCCCTGGAGGGGCCTGAGAAGTAAGTATAAGAATTTAACATTTTGATGGCCTTTTATAGTTTTGAAAAATTGTGGCCTGCAATCGCCATTTTGCTGAATTCGCAAGGAAGCGAACTACAAAAAAAATCCACATTTTGGCGAATGCAGATTTTTGTAAAATTTGAGTCGAATTCAATGCTACTTGAAATAATTCGCTCACTTCTATTGTTAGCCAATACAGATTTGTGATTTATGACATATTACTTACATCCAATTATCCACACTCCATGGTTGCTTATGTTTAGCTAACTGTAAGGCTATGTTCACACAATATGTTACCCTGGGCAATGTGTTTGCAGTGAAATCCAAAGCAAAAAATCAAAGCAGTTACTTTTTGAAGTGTTTTTCAAATAAAAAAAAAACAAATATATGGAACAACGGATTTTATACTGCAAAGAATGGGAGGCATGTTATGTGCAGTTTTCATGTGAACAAAACCTTGTCTTCTTTAACTTACACATTACTGCTTTTATCTTATGCTAGATTAGCTTTGTATAGTGTTGATTTTTAGTATATAAAAATATATATACAGTACAGACCAAAAGTTTGGACACACCTCATTCAAACATTTTTCTGCATTTTCATGACTATGAAAATTGTAGAATCACACTGAAGGCATCAAAACTATGAATTAACACATGTGGAATTATACATTACACTTTACAAAAAAGTGTGAAACAACTGAAAATATGTCTTATATTCTAGGTTCTTCAAAGTAGCCACCTTTTGCTTTGATTACTGCTTTGCACGCAGAAAAGGTGAATGGATGGACTCTACATTCCTGGTTCCCACCGTGAAGCATGGAGGAGGTGGTGTGATGGTGTGGGGGTGCTCTGCTGGTGACACTGTTGGGGATTATTCAAAATTGAAGCGGTGAGCGGTCCAGCTCACCCCAAACCATCTCGATTGGGTTCAGGTCTGGTGACTGTGGAGGCCAGGTCATCTGGCGTAGCACCCCAACACTCTCCTTCTTGGTCAAATAGCCCTTATGCAGCCTGGAGGTGCATAAGGGCAATCTTTGAATGAGGTGTGTCCAAACTTTTGGTCTGTACTGTATATATATCCTCAAAGAAAGCCGCACTATGCGAAGCAGATCTAGCAAAAGGGTGCAAGCCTCAGTGTGCAGAATCATTATCCTCAACATACATACGGCAAAAAATGGCAGCACTCCGGATGTGACAGTGAAAAAACTGTGGCCTTTATTCAACCATGTATGTGCAATGGTTTGCGCCTTTATCAAGCCATGAACATTCACAGAGCATGAACACAATATATAACGTTTACACTCCATAATCAGTGATTAGTCAATATACATCAGGAAAGCATAGTGCCTATGTATACAGGGCAATAATAGCAATCTCCTCATGTGTCATAGACATATAACAGTAATTGTTTGATAATCTGTGCCAGTTCACATGTATTTTGCATATAATATAAAAAAAAACCTTAGATACATTCCAGCACACAATCCACTGCTTCTTTAAAATGGCAACGTCTTTATTTCATGATAAATATCTACATAGAGATAAAAGCTGGAATTGAAAAACTTTCGCATTTCAAACCCCTATCAGTTTGTACTCATGGTATACCACACGGTGAACCATGATACATCAACATGGCGTACCATGAGTAAGAGCTGTTAACGTTCAAAACGCATAGGTTTTTCAACTCTGGCTTTCATCTGTCTATGTGGATAGATGTCATCATGAAATAAAGAAGATACCATTTTCTAGTAGTGCTTGATTGTATGATGGAAGTTATCACATTTTCTCGATGTCCTGCAGGTTTCTTGCACTCTGATTGATGAGTATGAACGGCTGAGAACATAATTATTGTCAGGTAAGCACATTTCTCACCTTTGTTGATATTGTGATAAGTCCTGTGTTATCTACAATTCTAAACATTAAGGGGCTGCCAAATGCCTAAATTGTTATAAATATCTATTTTGACACCATAAGCACTTTTGCCATTAGCTAAATGTGTTTTTTTACTCCCTTTCCTCAAACTTCAGAGTCATCAGGAGGCTGGGGCTGCACTCCCTTACCTGCAGCATCGATCACCCCTCCTGGAACAGAACGTCATCAGGGGACAGCGCTGCAGTAATTTGCTACAGTTCCTTTCATCGTCTTGGTTCACATAGTTCCCTGTTCGCACATTGTGGTTCAGGGGAGTTTTGGTGGCACCTTATACACATGTTGCGTTCGGAGGGCACTTCAAAACGACGCACGGGAACACATCCGCATACAACGCATGTCCCTGCGTACACAATGTTAAATATAGGTACGCAGGACGCATGCAGAAGTAGGAAGATCTTAAGGAAAGAAGTACGCAGCCCTACGCTGCGGATACAGACGCTAGTGTGTAACCGGCCCAATCACTGATTATAGAGTGCAGCCATCAAATACCTTTTTCATGCACTGTGAATGTTCATGGCCTGAGAAAGGTGCACATACATGGATGAATAAAGACCATAGTTTTTTAAACTATCACGTCTGGAGTGCAGACATTTTTGAAATATATCGATCTATCTCTCTATATATTGTATACACTCAACACTGATGTTGCAACACTAAGAAGGAAAAGTCATGGAAATCGCAGAAGCAATAGATATGTTAATTATATGCAAATAAAGAAAAGATGGAAATAAAATATCTTGATTTATTCAGTATTGTGTATGAACGTCAAGTACAGAAATACGCATTAGCATGTGATCAATGAGATTATTAAATGGCTGTCTGAGGAATGTTCTTCCACACTAAATGCACTAGGCCACACAAATCATCAAGCTCCACCACTGCTGGCAGCACCCTTTGCAATTGTTGACCAAAGACATCCAAAATGTGCTAGATGGATGACAAGTTCAGAGACGCTGCAGGCCTTGGGAACATGTTTAGGCTGCGCAGAATACAGTAGCAAGAGCAAAATGTGGCCTGGCGATGTGTTAAACAATGGCTACTGGAACATATGTACATTCCCTCGTTCATGATGACCTCTTTGTAGCTTTGCCCACGTGGTCTCCATACCAATCTTCCGCTATCAATGCATTAAATTCAATAGTGGTACTCATTGCTGAAGAGGATAGACCTCTACGCCAAGCTACATGGCAGTCTTGCTCTGCACCATGATAGCCTTTGTAAGCGTTGGCATGATGTCAGTGGAACATCTGTAGCTGGAGGTCTGGCTCGTAAACCAATGTACTGCAGACACCTAAAGGTTTATGTAGACACTGTTTGAGGCCTTAGGCCTAGTATGTGACGTCCAATTTCACGTACAGCGGAGAATGGATCACTATGTGCCATTGTTTGAATCTCCCATCGAGCACATCTGGGACATCATAAATCGGCAATTGCAACAAAAGCAGCCAGCAGCAGATCTTGAAGATTTGCGTGCCCAAGTGAATTCAGTGTGCTAGAATATTCATCAGACAACCATTAAATGGGGTTGTCGAGTCTTGGAGCGACTGCAGACTTCTGAATCCTAACATCGCACACACTGCTTGCTGTGAGAGGGCAGGCATGTGACCGCAAGTGAACGATATGCACAATTCCTACTAGATTTGTCCAGCCTCGCTCAATATGCATTGCATTGAGTGAGGCTGCCCACATCTGGTTGGCACGTGACCGCATATATGCAAATCGCATATGAAAATCCTCAGTGTGCGCGATGTGAGGAGTCACAACTCTGCAGTCATATAGAGTGACTTCAGACTTCCAGCCTAAGGCCGGGCAATAACCACCTAAATTATAGCATGGCAAGGCGTGTAAGTACGTGCGTGTGGTGCTCATACTCAATACTGATTAAATTGAGATGTTTTTAAAATTTTGATTCAAATTTTTTATTATTTGCACATCATTAACATGTCTATCAACCCAGTTTTTGTTCATAATTCCATAACTTTTCCTTTGTGGTGTTGCAATTTCAATGTTGGAGGATTGTGTGTGTGAATGTAATATATATTCAACAACCTACCAACTCCCCAGATTGTTTCCCTGCTCATCAGCAGCCTCTTTAGCTTGATTATAGCTCCTTGTCTGTGTGAGGTTAGGCACCAGGAAAGGAAATCAGACTGTGGGATAATCAAGCTAGAAACTGGTGCTAAACAGGTTAACAAGTTGGGGAGGCAGTGGCTTATTAAGTGCTCTGACACACCTAGAGTGCCTAAAATCTCTTTTGCATATGAATCAGATTGCTAATTATTTGTGAATGCAGCAACAGATAGATGTAAAGGTGTTGAATGAGCTATCAAGCCAAGTCCTGCAATGCCCACTTATGCGGCTTGGAGGACGAGGTTGATCTTAAATTAGTCAACTAATGTGTATGACAGCTTATATTCTGCCATATCTTAAATACCTGAAAAACAAAACTAACTATATACACACAGGTGCTTCTCACAAAATTAGATTATCAAAAAGTTTATTTATTTCAGTTCTTCAATACAAAAAGTGAAACTCATTACATAGAGTCATTACAAACAGAGTGATCTATTTCAAGTGTTTATTTCTGTTAATGTTGATTATTATGGCTTCCAGCCAATGAAAACCCAAATGTCATTATCTCAGTAAATAAGAAAAAATAACAAAAAACATCTGCAAAAGCTTTCTAAGCATGTAAGAAGGTCCCTTAGTCTGTTTCAGTAGGCTCCACAATCATGGGGAAGAGTAGTCATTGACACATTCCACAAGGAAAGTAAATTTTGCATTTCATTTGGAAATCAAGGCCCCAGAGTCTGGAGGGAGAGTGAAGAGGCCACAATCCAAGCTGCTTGAGGTCTAGTGTGAAGCTTCCACAATCAGTGATGGTTTGGGGAGCCCATATCATGTGCTGGTGTAGGTTCACCGTGTTTTATCAAGACCAAAGTCAGCGCAGCCGTCTACCAGGAAATTTTAGAGCACTTCATGCTTCCCTCTACCGATAAGATTTTTGGATATGGAAATTTAATTCTCCAGGACTTGGAACCTGTCCACACTACCAAAAGTACCAATACCTGGTTTATAAAAAAACAGTATCACTGTGTTTGGTTGGCCAGCTAACTCGTCTGACCTTAACTGCATACAGAATCTATGGGGTATTGTCAAGAGGAAGATGAGACACCAGACCCAACAATACAGACGAGCTGAAGGCTGCTATCAAAGCAACCTGGGCTTCCATAACACCTCAGCAGTTCCACAGGCTCATCGCCTACATGCCACACCACATTGATGTAGTAATTGATGCAAATGGAGCCCCGACCAAGTATTGAGTGCATTTATTGAACATACACTTCAGTAAGCCAACATTTTGGATTTTAAAATAATTTTTCAAGCTGGTGTTATAAAGTATTCCAAATTTCCTGAGATAATGACTTTTGGGTTTTCCTTGGCTGTAAGCCATAAGCACCAACATTAATAGAAATAGATCACTCTGTTTGTAATGACTATAATACAGCTCTGGCAAAAATTAAGAGACCACTGCAAAATTTTCAGTTTGTCTGATTTTTCTCATTATAGGTGTATTTTTGAGTAAAATGTAAATTGCTCTTTTATTCTATAAACTACTGACAACATGTCTCAGAATTTCCAAGCAATACCTTTTGTATTTATTTTCAGAAAATGAGAAATGGTCAAAGTAACAAAAAATGCAGTGCTTGCAGACCTCAAATAATGCTAAGAAAACAAGTTCATAACTTTGAAACAACAATACTAATGTTTTAACTCAGGAAGATTTCATAAATCAATATTTTGTGGAATAACCATGATTTTTAATCACAGCTTTCATGCGTCTTGGCATGCTTTCCACCAGCCTTTCACAATGCTTTTGGGTGACGTTGTGCCACTCCTGGTACAAAAATTTAAGCAGTTCTTTGTTTGATGGCTTGTGACTATCCATCTTCCTCTTGATTACATTCCAGAGGTTTTCAATGGGGTTCAGGTCTGGAGATTGGGCTGGCCATGACAGGGATTTGATGTTGTGGTCCTTCATCCACACATTGATTGACCTAGCTGTGTGGCATGGCGCATTATCCTGCTGGAAAAAACAGTCCTCAGTTGGGGAACATTGCCTGAGAAGAAGGAATCAGCTGTTTTTCCAGCATAACCTTGTATGCAGGTTGATTCATACTTCCTTCGCAAAGAATAACCTGCCCAATTACAGCCTTGCTGAAGCATCCCCAGATCATCACCGAACCTCGACCAAATTTCACAGTGGGTGCAAGACACTGTGGCTTGTACGATTCTCCAGGTCTCTGTCTAACCATTAGACGACCAGGTGTTGGGCAAAGCTGAAAATTAACTCATCAGAGATTTCCTTACTCCAGTCCTCTATGGTCCAATCCTTATGGTCTTTGGCAAACTTCAGCCTGGCTCTCCTTTGCTTCTCATTGATGAAAGGCTTTTTTCTAGTCTTACATGACTTGAACCCTGCCTCTAGGAGCCTGTTACAAACTGTTCTTGCCGTGCACTTCACTCCAGCTGCCATTTGCCATTCCTTTTGTAGGTCACTTGATGTCATCCTATGGTTGCCGAGTGACATTCAAATAAGATGATGTTCATCCCGGTCAGTGGAGAGTCGTTTTCGCCCTCTGCCGGTCTGTAGCTTTGTTGTCCCCAATGTCTGCTGCTTGACCTTGTTGTAATGGACTGCCGTCTTAGAAATTTTAAGGATGGAGGCAACATGACGCTCACTGTATCAATCTGCTAGTAAAGCCAGAATTGAGTCCTTCTTTTCCTCACTTAAGACTTCTCTTTTCAACTCCTTTGGCATGGTTAAAAGATATTTTTTCATTCCTATTACTTTTGGGATATTACTAGCACTTGTTTTGCCATCCAGCTTGTCGTACTGCAAGAGGATTGTGAACAGCACAGCAGTGTTTTTATACTTTCTTTAGTTAAATAAGATTTGGTTCAGGTGATCACCTAATCAGAAGCACATTAAGTAGAATGAGGTGTTACTCTGGTTGGAATTCAACAGACACTGGAATGGAATGGCTGTCAGACATGTAGAGAAGCTGATTTTTATAAAACTGTGCAGTGGTCTCTTAATTTTTGCCAGACCTGTATACGAGTTTCAATTTTTTTATTGAAATAAATGAACTTTTTGATGATATATATATTATATATATATTTATCTATACTAGATGGAGGCCCGATGCTATCGCATCGGGAGGGTGGTAATGTCACAATAGGGGCAGGCTTTGCAGTGTTGAGAATCTCTCCCCCCATGTGCTTACACACCTATCCACTCTCTTTCTCCATGTGCTGACTTCTCCCGTCTGTGCTCTCTTCTTTGACCTGTCTGCCGTCTCTCTCCTTCCTGTGCTGTGTTCTCCCCTCATTTGCTGTCCCGTTTGAGCTGTCTCCCCACTGTGCTGTCTCTCACCCGTGTGCTTTCTCTCTCCCCCATCTGCTATCTTCTCCTCTCATGTGATCCCTTCTTTGACCTGTGTACCCCATGTGCTATAACCACAGCTCCTGAGCAGGGGAGGAAGCAAAAGACAATACTGACATTACAGCAGGGGATCATAGTGGATTCATTTTGTGAGGTAAAATAATTTTTAAAAACAGTCAGTGAAATATTTTACCTCACAAAATGAATCCACTGTGATCCCCTGCTGTAATATCAGTATTGTCTTTTGCGTCCTCCCCTGCCCAGGACATGTGGTGTGTTCGGTACACGGTCAGACACAGTCAATTTTTAAAATGAACTTTCATTTGTGGGAAAACCCCTTTAATGTGACCGGCTTCCTCTGGCTGTAGACACGTCGCGCATCTGCCGCCGGGATCAGCCAAATGATTCACTGCACCTGCGCGTAATTTGCGTAGGCACAGTAAATCAGACCGCCGCCATCTTGGTGCAGACAGATAGCGGCGGTCACATTAAAACTGCGCATGTGCTCCTCCTGTACAAAGATGGCGGCGGTCAGTGAATCATTCAGCTGATCCCGGCGGCAGCGTGTTCGCGACGGTGTTCTGCTGGTGGTACTTGTGCAAGAGGCTGTGTGAGTGGTGCCACGGTGTTCCGCTGGTGGTACCGCGCAATAGGTTGGTATCTGCAGCAGTTTCCATATTGAGACACCAATCACTTGGGTATCCCAATATGGCGGTCGGTGAACTTCCTCCGCTTGGAATTCTGGGATACGGTGACATCTGGACAGAACAGGAAATGAAAATATTACAAGGCAATTATATAAATAGATATAATATATATGTATATATTGTGCTACTGATAGTTTACTCCTTCTTCAGTGTTCCTGAAACTCCTTTCCTCAAGGCCCACCCCAACAAATCATGTTTTCTGAATTTACTTTGTGTTTACTTTGTGTTGCAACACTTGTGGAATACTAAGCAAAATCAAACAACATGATTCGGTGGTGGGCCTTGAGGACTGGTGCTGTCCTACATGCTTGAACATACTGCCAGTACTAATTTCATGTTAGTTTACATGGCAAACATTCACAACAAAAGGTGTATAAAGTGACATTATTAGTATTAAAAATCTTTATTTTGGTTTGGTCAGAACAGCAAGGTAATATCGGAGTCACAGGATCATATGCATAAACAAGGTACAACGATCTGGTAACTGAATAACTGCACACTAGTGTCAAACGTTCAGCCATCTAAAGAAGGAAAAGTAGTATGTACAGTTTTGCAGAAGGAGAAAATAAGATGGATTTCAACAAAAACTACCAAAGAACTTTTTTGTGATAAAACTCTTTTTTACTGGGCATAATTTGGCAGTCATACCCACACAGTACTATGAAACCATAGTAATGAAAAGACTAGATATCCCACTACACGGCAAAGGTTTAAGATATTAGCAGTTGTACAGACATCATTAATGTGAAGATTTTACAAAGTTATTTTTTCCAATGTATAATTATCTTACATAAAAATAACTGTCCACATAAATGTCAAATTTTAATTTGCAACTCTCAATGCAATCAACTTTTAAAATAACCAAGTTGGCAGAGGTACTGTATTAAACAAAGAAAAACAAAACCTGGAAAGGCAAAATTATGACAAAATATACACTATTCTTGGACAGTATGAACTGTGAAATTAAATGACTTGGGATTAATAGAAAACAAAATAAACACTTTTTTTTCTTTTACAAAACTGATCCCTGTACATTTGCTCCAGAGTCCAAGCCGTTCTGAGTGTGGCGGGAGCTCACAGTTCTGTTGCCTTTCACACTCCTGGGTTTCTCCTCCTGAGAGTCGTGATTGGAGTCTGTATCATTAGAGTGGTGAGTGAGAGAGTTCTCACTTCCAGTAGGCGAGTCTACACTTTCATACCCAGTACTAAGCTGGTTTAGGTAGCTTGACCCACCCCTACCAGTTCTCTCCTCTGAGTGGTTGGACAGCTTTCCCTCATTCACAGGTGACCCAGGGAAGTCTTCATCTGCACTACTACCCTCCCTATAAAGTGCTGCAGAGCTGTGGCTTCTCAGATGGGCAGAACCACCGTTGCTTGGTCCATTGACCACACGACTGCAGTCTTTACTTAGGGCCTCTCCTTCTTCTTTGGTATCTGCTGGGGTCCTGCTAGCAGAAACTTGAGACTGTTGCTGAAGTGTAGAGAGTTGTTGCCGGGATTCTTTAAGTTGCTGTTGAAGAACTAGGATAGTACTTTGCATGCCTTCCACCTCCTCATCCAACTGAATGATGAAATCGTTCAACTCTGTTGAATGAAATAACCAACACGAGACAAATTGAATATAAAAGTATCAAGGAAACATCAAAGACCCTACTGACTCCTGACTGAGCAAAATATGACAAAGTATCCTATTTAAAAAAAAAAAAAAAAAAGCATTATTAAACCAACCATTGGAAGAGTTCTCTCAACCCAACAATTATTAGGGTATGTTCACACGTTGCGGATTCTGGTGGGGATCCGCAGCGGATTTGGCCCTGCAGATCTGCAGCAGATTCTGCTGCGTTGTACAGTACCATTAAAATCTAAGGAAAAAAAAAACGCTGTGCACATGCTGCGGATTTTTCCGCGCAGATTTGCTGCAGATTTGAAACCGCAGCAGTTTTACACCTGCTCCATTATAGAAATCCGCAAGTGTAAAACCGCAGGGTAAATCCACACTAAATCCGCAGGTAAAACGCAGGTCATTTTACCTGCGGATTCGGAAAAAATCCGCAACGTGTGCACTCACCCTTATAGTAGCCAAGTACTCTATTATATCGAATATATAGTATGTGAAAACAGTTTACGTTAGTAATTTTTCACTACACTCATGTGGCCGGAGTAACTTTTCAAATTGCAGTGTTTCTACCCCATTAGATTATAATTTGAAGATACCTATAAAGAACAACTGTTGAAATTTCTCAGACATCAACAATTACATCAACTGTGTAATATAAAAAAAAATCCAGAATACATGACCTTTTCGAGTACCTGGAACGGAGTACAGAAAGAATGACAAACATTGAACAGCACTAATATATAAAATACTATATAAAATATATTCATTATGCCTTCCTGGTGGTCCTCTGCATTTCCCTTAGTGCATGCACAGACAAGACTGAAAACATATTGCCATGCACGGGGGTATAAAAGCTGCTCAGAACACGACAGACAAAAAACAACAACTGGACTCTGCACTTCTTACACAATATCTTATCATCAACTGTCTCATTGGCCTTGTCAAGGCTAATAACTACCAGAAGAAAGTTATTACAGGCATAGTAAGCATTGGAAAACAATGCACAGCCTTACACAATAACAAAATGGTTCCACTTACACAAAAACTAGTAGAAGCGTGAAGTGGTTAGCCACTATTGTGTTGGTGATGGCCTAATCCATAGAATAGGCCATCAATATCTTATGGTTGTGGGTGCGACACCAAGTCCCTGCTGATTAGTTGTTATCCAGTGCTGGTCAGGAGGTTTTGGATGATGCTGCCGAAACAGCTAGCTGCGTCAAATCTATAGTGGCCGGCTACAGCAGATTCTTCCCCTGTTTAAGACGGAGGATCTGCAGCATCCGACCATGGCCACTAGAGAAAGGACCGGGCTGCTGTGTTTCTGCAGCATCCGAGAACGTCCACACAGCACAGGTAACAGCTGATTGACGGGTTGTGGCTGCCACATCCCCACTGATCAGATATTGATGGCCTATACCAGGGGTGGGCAATTAATTTTGCCAGGGGGCCGCATGAGAAATTGGGATGGTTTTAGAGGGCCGGACTAATATAATTAACTCCGTTCTACCCAATACTGTATATATATATACATGTTATATTATATATATATTATATATATATATATATTATATATACACATGTATATATACATAACTGCCCATTATCATCATCTTCTCCCCATCATCAATGCCTCCCCATTATCAGCAATGCCTGCCCATCATCATCTTCTCCCCATCATCAATGCCTGCCCATTATCATCAATGCCTGCCCATTATCATCATCTTCTCCCCATCATCATCAATGCCTCCCCATTATCAGCAATGCCTGCCCATCATCGTCTTCTCCCCATCATCAATGCCTGCCCATTATCATCAATACCTGCCCATTATCATCATCTTCTCCCCATCATCATCATCAATGCCTCCCCATTATCAGCAATGCCTGCCCATCATCATCTTCTCCCCATCATCAATGCCTGCCCATTATCATCAATGCCTGTCCATTATCATCATCTTCTCCCCATCATCATCAATGCCTGCCCATCATCATCATCATCTCCCCATCATCAATGCCTGCCCATTATCATCAATACCTGCCCATTATCATCATCATCTCCCCATCATCATCAATGCCTCCCCATTATCATCAATACCTGCCCATTATCATCATCTTCTCCCCATCATCATCAATGCCTCCCCATTATCAGCAATGCCTGCCCATCATCATCTTCTCCCCATCATCAATGCCTGCCCATTATCATCATCTTCTTCCCATCATCATCAATGCCTCCCCATTATCAGCAATGCCTGCCCATCATCATCTTCTCCCCATCATCAATGCCTGCCCATTTTCATCAATGCCTGCCCATTATCATCATCTTCTCCCCATCATCATCAATGCCTCCCCATTATCAGCAATGCCTGCCCATCATCATCTTCTCCCCATCATCAATGCCTGCCCATTATCATCATCTTCTCCCCATCATCATCAATGCCTCCCCATTATCAGCAATGCCTACCCATCATCACACACAGACAGCACATAAGCACTCTCTCACATACATACACACACACACAAAGCACCGCACTACATAGACACAGACACACACAGAGACACGTCTTACCTGTCCAGCGTCCCCGCTCTCTGACACAGCCGGCCGCTGAATGATAACGTCATTCAGCGGCCGGCTGTGAGAGGAAGCGCCGGTGGAGCCCGGAGCTGCAGCAGCGGAGGCACGGGAGAGGTAAGTATTGTGCCAGCTGATGCCGGGGCCCTGAGACTGCCGGAGCTCCCCCGCGGGCCGCCCCTTGCCCGGGTCTGGCCTATACGAAGGATAAGACGTCAAACTAGTGATCAACCTCTAACAGATACTGGAGTGGTGTAAAAGTATAGAAGATGAGAACTAAAATAGTCTTTGGTGGGATGGACAAGCTAATTATCAAAACCATAAAAGGGACCAATTACCTTCAAAAATGTCACCAGACCATGCCTTAAAATACCCTCTAGTCATTTCAAACCTTTAGGCTGTGTGCACACGTAGCAGATTTAGTGTGTTTTTGTCAATTTTTTTAGCGCGGATTTGTGACAAAACCTGATGCTAGCAAAGTGAATGAGAAACCTGAGTGTCATGCACACGTTGAGTATTTTTGACTTGCAGATTTGGTGCAGAAAATAATCTGCAGTGTTAAATCTCTGTGCGTTTTTCCCATTGACTTCACTCAAATCTATCAAAAACGCACAAAAAAAAGCGGCAAAAATGTGCATTTTCCTGCCAAGAGATGCAGAAATTTTACTCAATGTGTGCACATACCCTTAGGGTGTGGTTCCACGTTCCGGATAGGCAGCGTTTTGGACGGAGCGGAAACCCCGCTCCACCCCCTTCTGAACCGCACCCCTACATAGGACTATTATTTACCTTGCGGTGACGGAGCGTTTGTGCAAAGTAAACAGACATGCTGCGATCTGAAAAGACGCGCCGCATGTCCGTTTACGCAGGTCTGACGCCTGCGTGTTTTAATGCATAGTGGAGACGGGATTTCATGAAATCCCCTCCACTGTGCTGTAACATCTGGATGCTGCATGTTTGACGCTGCGACTGTACACAGCGTCAAACATGCAGCGTTACCTGACCGTGGAAACATACCCTTAATGTGTATCCAGTGAAGAGAGCAGCTGGAAAGTGCATTTCTATCAGAAGGACATTTGGCGCATGTTTGTACATTACACGGTTAACTCACTGATTACAACGTGCAGTGTTTTATCGCCCCCTACTGACTCTGGCATGGAATTAGCCAGTTGATTATAGCAAATCTGTAATCAGCTTTACTTTCGGTGTAGCCTGTTAGTCCCCCATGTTTCTGAATCAGTGTTCCCCAACTACAATCACAAGTCACCAACAGATCATGTTTTCTGGATTTCTTTAGCATTGCCCAGGTAATTATTACAAGATCAATGGCAAGATAATCATGAAACAAGAGTTTTTTTTATCAATGCTTGTTCAGCTTAAGGGAGTTCCCAGATATTTAGTTTTTCATATCACCAAAACAAGGGTGTTGAGTTAGACAGAAACAGATACAATGTTAGTTATGGCCCCTACTTGTAACCAGGCCCTTACCATCCTGACTGCTTTTAAGTTCCTCACTATACTTCTTCTGCAAAGCCAACTCTGCCTCAAGCTGCGCAATGCGGCCCTGGGACAGCTGTCTCCCCAGCTCTTGGTTCTCCTGGATAAGCATTCGACACTTCGCCATTAGTTTTTTGCCTGTTTGGCTGAAAAGGCAAAAAGGGTTTTATTTAATCAAAAGAATATATTAACATTACAAGTGAGATTTTAAAATTAAGTCAAGATTCGCCCTAAAATGTTTCCCCTCCAACCTGTAAGAAAGTTTACTACTTGTA
The DNA here is from genome assembly GCA_033576555.1 of Oophaga sylvatica. Taxonomy (NCBI): domain Eukaryota; kingdom Metazoa; phylum Chordata; class Amphibia; order Anura; family Dendrobatidae; genus Oophaga; species Oophaga sylvatica. The sequence continues at coordinate 436,736,696 of JARQOD010000005.1, read as the reverse complement.
GTTACCCAAGTGTTTCACTAAAGTTCAGAGTTCTTCTTGTTTACTGGCACATTAGAAAAACAAATAGGTCGCACTGGCACCTCCCAACTAAAAGAACCAACTTGTCACATGTATACAAGCATGCAAGTAATAAAGCAGAAATGTACAGTTAATGACAAAACCTTCCTTGTGATGGAGAATAGAGAAGGCTAATGAGATAAATGCCACGTCACGTAACTTTCATTACCATAATGATAAAATATTATCAACCTGCTTTATTGTCGTTTAGGCAACACTGACCTCCCGTCATCCAATCCACAACATTGCTTGTTTGTCTTTTTATTCAATATTTTCTCTGTAAATACCTGGGTAAATAAACATTTAAAAAAGAGAATCTATGGCTCTTTCAAAGACAAATCTAGAAATCCCTTCACCTCGGCAGTCCGGTCCCGAGTTCAGCATTTGAATGGATATGCAAATAAGGCTGAAGTGCTTTTTGGATGTGGAAGCTCTTTACCCAGCCTGCCACTCGGGCTCTACTCCCTGCCTTCTTCTGCTTGACTGACAGCCTCTATTCTGTCTGACTTCTAGCAAAGGAGCTACTGCCACAGGGACGGAGGCTTGGGAAGAGCTTCCACTCGCCAAAAGCACTTCAGCCTTATTTTCTTATTAGTGATGAGCAAGCATGCTCATAGGCTAACCGAATAACTTCGGAGGGCTCGAAGAACATGTCAGAGTCCCCGCGCCTGCATGTCTCGCTTCAGTTTTACAGTTGCAACACATGCAAGGATTGCCTAACAAACAGGAAATCACTGCATGTGCTGCGGCTGTCGAACAGCAAAAGACATGCAGGCGCTGGTACTCGAACATATTCGAGCACGCTGAAGACACTCATAGCACATGAGCATGCTCAGATAACACCTTTTCCGAGCACGTTCGCTGATCACTATTGCTTACTCTTTTACATGCTGAATTCTCAACAACGGAGTAACACACTGGCCACGTAAAGGTCTTGCTGCATTTGGCTTTGAAAAAGCTACATGTGCGTATATAGTTTGAGGGGTGAAATCCAAATTCCCCTCAAACCCTTCCCAACTGGACGACTTTCTTTTTTTTGCGCTTTACTCTCTTCCTCTCCTTATTCCAAGAGCCATAACTTTACTTTTTTTTGTCATCACAGCCGTGTGAGGGCTTCTTTTTGCATAGCGAGTTGTAATTTTGAATGAAACCATCCATTTTACCATGTGATGTACTGGAAAGTGGGCAAAAAACTCCAAGTGCGGCGAAACAACAAAAAAAAGCACCTTTTTTTCATTTAGATCGATCATTTTATAATAAAAATGACCTGACAGTATGATTCTCCAGGTCATTACGATAACGCAGACACCAAACAAACAATATAAAAATTATATACAAGAGGTGAAAAGAAAAAAAATCAGAATTTTTTTTAAAATAAACATTAAATTTTCACTTGTCTCACCATTTTGCAAGACCCATAAAACACTTTCAATTTTTGGGATATGGACCTGTATGATGGCTTGGTTTTTCGTGCCCTGGGTAGATATTATTTGATTTGGGGTAGATACAATATTCTGATCGCCTCTTATTACATGTTTTTGTGTTGCTGGGGCGGCCACAAAGCCGCAATTCTGGAGTTTAGATTTTTTTCTCATTCGCCATTTACTGATCAGGCTAATTTCACTCAGGAGAATGGAGATGATGTTCACTTGCAGACATTTTTGTAACAAAATCTACAGCATGTGAATTTCCTCTAAGGACATGCATGATTGTTGCAAATTCTGCTGTGGAAGGTTCAGAGGTCGGAGGAAGGGAATTTTCAGTAAGAAAACTTCCTGAAACAAAATCTGCAACATGTGCATTTACCGCAAGTCTGAGATGCACTTTGATGTCATTCTTAACTGTAAGACGTTAACCAGTACCCAGAAGATCATTTACATCAATGAATTTGGTTGTGTCTGTAAAGTGGCATGCGCCTTGCCACATGTCTGACTGGTGTAGGATTTCTGGCATAAGGTATGCCATAGCTCGTCATTAATTAGATGAGCTGTGGCGTCACCCCCCTGTTCTACCCATTTTGGCCGAACTGAGCAAAACTAATGTGAAAATGTTCAAAGTTTTTTTAAGCAGAAATCTGATGAAAAGATTGTGATGAATCAGGGCCAAGTGTTTAAGGGAATTGGGCACCATGTTTTGTTACCCCATCTAAGAGCAGCATGATGTAGGGCAGAGCCCATGATTCCAGCGCTGTATTGCTCATTGAACTGCATGTTTTACCTACTGCAGATGTACCAGTTCTCTAAATACGGAGCTCTGTACAACCCCACCTACAGCCCAGATTGGCAGATTTCTGCCTATGCATAGCGTACACAGAAAGCTGTCACAGCGGTGTAGGAAAAGTTATACAGAGCTCATGAATATGTAGGACTACATGGCAGTAGGTTTAATAGTCATCCAGTGATAATAAGCAGCTAACAGAAGTTTGATTTTACCAACACTACAGTAAGCAGCCCAGTATGTGACACATCACTGAAACCATGGTCCCTATTTCTACATTATACTGCCTAGAATTAGACTACAAAAACATGATAGATTTTCCTTTAAGGGTTTTTAACTTTTTTTTTTTTTAAACAAGAGTCTAAACATTTATAATAATAAAAAAAAAAATACAGCCAGTACTTTCCCTTCCCCGGGTCACGCTGTCCCTTCCGGGCCCAGTGCTCTGTCCCTTCCCTGGGTCCAGTGCTCTGTCCCTTCCCTGGGTCCAGTGCTTGTCCTTCGGGTCCTTCCCTCCCTGGGTCCAGTGCCTGTCCTCCTGGTCCAGTGCTTGTCCCTTCCCGGGTCCAGTGCTCTGTCCCTTCCCTGGGTCCAGCGCTCTGTCCCTTCCCTGGGTCCAGTGCTCTGGTCTGGTTACATTGTGATTACCGTATAGGTAAGCACCGCAGCCAGTCACTAAGTCTGGCCCATATAGATGGCATATGATGTGAACCTCAGTGATGGCGACATTGGTAGTGTGCACTGTGGTCACAACTTCACTGCTGCAGCCAGAAACATAGGGGTCAGTTCATTTAAGTTTTTTCTGCCATTAATCTTTGAAAAGTAGCAAACTTTTTATGCAACACAAAGTTATGCAAGAGATTTGCGACTTTACATTTTTCCTGTCAGTCCTGGGCAAAGCATGGGCAGGACCGTGCAGCGCCCGACAGCCAGATTCCCAAATGTCATGCCATGTCTTACACCAGAAATATTACTCTAATGTTAAGGAATCAGCAACAGGAAAGGAAATACCAGCCGTGTTTATTATTTTATATGTATTCAAGTGTTCGAAAACATTTGAGTGTGAAAACCAAGAACAAAGACGGATAAGGATTGTCAAGCAACTGGGCAATAAAATTACTGCTTCATCAAGAGTTAGTACTCCGCTGCTCCAGGCTGTTTTTGAATGCAGTGGTGACATGTTTTCTATAACAGAGCCAGCTTATCTCCAGCTGAACAAAAAGATCGACTTTTAGAAATTTAAAAGGCCAGACCCGTCTTTTCCCAACATCACCTGTAGAGGGCAGAATTTGGAGACCTCCATACACATTAGACTGTTGACCATCCTTAGTCTAATGTGTATGAGTCTCTATTTGGCCTCCATCAGTCTCAAACAAGTCAGAGACATCCTGGATGAGGGAGAGGGTGTTAGGCTAAGTTCACACTTGCATACGGCTGGTCTGCGTACTTCCTCACTTAAGCTCCGCCTACTTCTGCATGCATCCTGCGTACCTATCTTTAACATTGGGTACGCAGGGACATGCGCTGTATGCGGATGCGTCCGCATGTGGCGTTTTGACGTGCCCGCCATCTGCACGGGAACACAATATGTTGCGTTTGGTGGCACGTCAAAAAGCTGCATGCAGACGCATCCACATACTTTCGCATGTCCCTGCATACCCAATGTTAAAGATAGGTAAGCAGGATGACGCAGGACGCATGCGGAAGTAGGCGGAGCTTAAGGGAGGAAGTACACAGACCAGCCGAACGCAAGTGTGAACCCGGTCTTAATACAATGGAGGTTCAAGTAAGGCAAACAGCTCCATTTATTCATCTGATAGAAAAGCTCAGGCAGCAACTGGAGAAATCCATCAGATTGTTTTTAAGTTCTTCATTCACAGAAGTATAACCTGGGTAAATTACGTCTAAGATCAGTACATGAGAGCACTGCTCAGTTATAGTTAGGAATGGCTGTGACAACCACTTTGAATGTCCACAAGTGAAGAATGATTAAAGGAAGCAATCCTGCCCTCCCCCAATCTGAGCCCTGTGGCCACCAGCAATCACGTCACGGGAGCCCTGCAGCCCATCAGCAGCTACTCATCGCCTGCAACTTTTACTGTCTAGAGTAGTATCCTTTCTCTGTTTTTATCTTATTCAGCATTTTAGGACATTCAAAAGTGGTTAACTAAACATGTATTTCCACTATGGTAGAATCCAAGAAAATATTTAAAAATAAATTGCATCAACAACACCCAATGTTTCTTTAATATATTCTAAAAAAATCTGCAGAATATATCCTTCAAATAAAACTATGCCAACTCCTTTGTGTTGTGTAGATTACATAAAATGCCTTAAATGCTTTTTCCATTTACTATTTTAGGATGAAGTGATACAACATTTAGTGCTGTTCGCCCTCATCCATCTTGATGTGCTTGCTGTCACTTTGATAACATTACTGTTAAATCTGCTGCAGATCTAGCAGTTCCCTGAATGCTGAGCTCTGTATAACCCCACCCCGATGATTGGCAGCTTTCTGTTGACACTGTACATAGGCAGAAAGCTGCCAATCAGAGGTGGGGGCGGTGTTATACAGAGCCCAGGACTATGGAGAACTACAAGGCAGCAGGTTTTATAGTCCTCTAGTGAATCTCCTGATGAACCAGATTTTATCAAAATGACAGTGACACATCGCTGGAATCAGGGTCTCTGCCCCTAAATCATGTTGCTCTCAGATTAGGTGGCAAAAACCTGGCGACAGATCCCCTTTAAATACGAATGCATAAAACATCTGAAAGGCAGAAAAACCACAGTAAAAAAACAAAAAAACTTTGGTATGATCTAGTGTCTGTAAAGTTAAAACTTATTAAATCTGGAAAATGTGGTAAAAACAAGTGTGAAGAATTAGGGTGTCTGCTCATGAGGAAGATTTTGTTGCTACATTTTCTGTGATTGACATTTATATTCCTCCGAGTCGGCTAGCTAGGGATGGAAGCACATGCTTTTTCCTACATGAAATCTTCAGCATGTGAATCCACCCTAGTGAACATCCTAAATATTCCTAAAACAATTCCTTAGATATTTTGGCAATGTTTCTAAATGCTGCCATTGCAAGTTAAGGCATGGAAGAAATCTACAAATGATCAAGCAAAGAAAAAACTAAAGGTGTTGTTCAGTCTAAAAAATTACCCATCCACGAGATAGGTGTTAACTGTTAGATTGGTGTGTCCGACCACTGGGACCTCCACTGACTGCCAGGAACATCAGGTCGCACATACTCTATGCTGCTCTCATCATGGCAAGCACCTGAGCATAGTGACTGTTGTAACGTGCAGTTCCTACTGCAGCCTGCGGCGGAAAGGCAACACTGGATGAGTTAGGCTAAGTTCACATTGGGCTTTTTTTTCTGCAGCAAAACCTGACTGCTTGGCAGGAAAGAAGCTGCGGCAAAAAAAGCAGGTTTTGCTACATTTTTGGTACGTTTTTTTTCCGTTCAATTCAATGTCGTGAAAAACGCTGAAAAAAATGCTGAAAGTGACATGCTCTATGTCCAAAGCACAACATACTGATGAAAAAGAAAACAATGTGTGTGCATGATATTTCTGAAATCTCAGTCTTTGCTGGTACAGTGTAAAAGCAGCTTAAAATTAGCATTAAAAAATGCATCAAAAATGCCTAGTGTGAACTCAGCCTAAAGATGTTATTTTTAACAATGGCCATTCTTAGGGTTAAAAAGATATTTATTTGAAAAACCTCTTAGCCAGAATAGCATTCCTTTAGACAACATTTCAATGTTCAAAAAAATCTGGCCCCCTTGATTCTTTGCACCTATTTAATAGTTTGTTGGAAAATAACTTAGAAAGGGATTTTTTACTATGGGCCTAAGAACTTACAGGAAAGTAGTTAACTACTTGCCTGCCCTGCCGATTACTGCCAGCTAAGGGTTATAGACTGCTTCCGCTGAGTCACGTTGACAGAGCAGCTGCTTCGCTTCCGCTCTGTTCATGGGGCATGACTGCAGTTACGCTGATTGACAGCCGGCTCCCAGCATAAATTGAAGAGCTGTTCTGTCCGTGATTGTTCTGAGTCGGATAGAACAGGCAGGTTCTACCTACCAGTTGGTTCTTAGGCCCTTAGTACTGATAAGGTGTTATCCGATTACACTCATGTGCTAACCGAGTGTCTTTGGCGTGCTGGAAAAATATGTTCGAGTCCCTGCATGTCTCGCAGCTGTTCGACAGCCGCAACACATGCAGGGATTGCCTAACAAATATAAAATCCCTGCATGTGTTGAACAGCCGCGAGACATGCAGCAGAGACTAACATTTTTTTTCTCTGTTAGCACACAAGCATGACTAGCCCTTAGTGTAAAAAAAAATAAATATGAAATAAGTAGTCCTGGGTAACACCTTTAAAGGGCACTGTCCACTACTTTCGTATTGATGAACTATACATAGGTTCATTAATATTAGACTAATGGAAGACCACACCCAGCACCCCCATTGTTTGCAGCTCCGGATGTAAACCGCTTTCGGAGCACAGCACACTGTTCAGTGGCCGCTGATTGACTGTCGATTAGCACCTACCCAACTGAATAGGAGCGTAGGTCAAAAATGTCAAATTAGTGAACAACCCATCATTACACTTTCTCTGTAGATTACCACCTCCCCGATACCAGAGATACAAAATGGCAAAGTGACCGGAGGATTTAACCTCTTTCTGACGTACTCTCTTTACCTTTCTTCTAAGGGTGGAGTCACACTACCGTATAATATGGCCAGGTGCTATGCAACAAAACATCACCTAGCACACATATGCAATTATTTTCTCATGCTGATGCTTCATGAGTTAACAATGGCAGGATGCTGTGATTTGCAGCAAGACTTGGCTTACTCGCACCCATACAAGCCTATGGGTGCAAGTGAAACAATCGGACTGCGCTCTGATGTCATCACAGTGCAGTCAGATATACGGTGAGACAGGTAATGGAGGAGATGGAGAAATGAGAAATTAATTTCTCCATCTGAGCGAATTTGTTTGGGTTCCCTCATATATCTCCTACCGAATAAGCTGCAGAGGAAACCCTGTTTCTTGGATTGCGCCGGCTGATCAGCGTGGCAGCTGCATGTGTCACAGTACATGCATGGAGAGCCTGTGTGTTGGGCTCTCCATGCATGTGCTGTGACTGTCACAGCCGCAACACCTGCAGCCGCGGCGCCGATCAGCTGGCACGATCCAGGAAGCCGGGTTCCCTCTGCAGCTTATTCGGTAAGAGCTATAACTTGTCGAATATGAGGGAACCCAAACAAATTCACTCAACTCTAATAGTGACCTCAGCATCTCAGTGGTTAGATACAGACTATAATGACAGCCTGGGGATTAATGGGAATCTGTCAGTAGGATTAAACCCTCCTACGCTGCCTATATGGGTATGCAGGTCATGGAAAGTTGAATAAAATGATACCTTGATAGCTGCAATCCGATGTCTTGTTCCATTCTTATGTTCGCCCCACCCCCAGTAACAAAAAACAAACAAAAACATGTTTTTATACTCCCCTCTACTGCGGGACCCATCCCAACGTTATCGGCACTGGCTCCCCTGAGGCTCGCATAACAATGTCTGTGACCAATCAGCATGAGTTTCACTCTTCACGTCCGGATTGAGTGAGAGCTGAGGCTGCTTTATCATTTCCTCTGATATCAAATATGTCCACAGGAGAGGAAATTGGAGCCAGTGCTGAAACTGCAGGAACTGTGTTTGTAAACAGACATGGTTCTGCTACACTGTATTAGTTATAATCCGGCACAGCTCTACAGCACAGCTGTCAGCACTGAGGACAACTGCTGCTGAAAAGGTTTGTTTCACTTCTGCTGTTCTGATCTCACTGCAGAGCGGTGTGTGATTATGAGAGCAAAGTGTCACTCCATTATGTCTCACACTGGCAACTCACCCCTTCATGTAAAGTAAGATCTGGAGGCAGATTGTTATGATCAGTATGCCGCCAATAGATCTTAACAGCTCGCTTGCATATAAGAAAAATGTGGCTTTCTCTGGAATAGGACATAGGATCACAGATATAAAGGTATCATGTCGCTCAGCTTCCTATACCCTACATGCCCATATAGATGGCTTAGGAGGATTGTTCCTACTGACAAATGCCCATTAAGACCCCAAGGAATGCCACGCATATATGCCTATTAAATGGGTTATCCAAACTTATTTTTTGGATATGCAATTATTTTGATCAAATTGTAAAAGGCTGTAAAATCCCATAAAATTTGTGCTAATTGTATATTAGCTATTTTAGCTCATTAATAACAGAGAATAATGCATGTTTTACCAAATATATGAAAGCTTATTGGCAGAGTATCACAATGTTAAGTCCAGATCCACAGGCAGCATTTATCAGACACTGGCTGCATGATTTCAGCCATACATGTTTAACGCTGGAACATGGCAGCATTTCAGAGAACAGTTTAAAAAGTGGCCGCTGCTCTGGAGTGACAGGTCTCTACACACAGGCAGGGAGAAACCTTTCACTCAATGGCATGTTTAATAAAGTTTTAAACAAAGTGTTCAGTAAAAAAAAAAATAAAAAAAATCTACAAAAAAGTGCTTCTGAAAAGGCATTGACAAAATAACACACAAATACGGTATCAAAGCCTTCATTATAAACCATATGAAGGTAATATTTGAACAGCATAAAATACATTTTAAAGACGAATGGCAGATTCCTAGCGTCAAAAGAAAGAAAAAATGAGAAAATATGTTTTCCCCCTTTAAAAATGCCATTTTACAAAAACAGTAAATAAACATACGGTACATATTCGGTATTTCCGTAACTGTATGTACCAACAAAGTAGAATAGAATTTATTCTGCGTAACAATGACATTTTTTAATTTGTTCCTGATAAAAAGGGGTTGTGCCCTTTCAGAAAACTCCTGATATGTAAGGGCACAGCGTCTGTTAGAGGATTTTTGCCAGTGGAACGTGCTGGAGGAGACTCCAGCATCTTTTGTCCTGAAGTGCCTCTTTGATCATTTCTTTGTTGTGTTTTTGCCAGGGGCTTTTTTTTTTTTTTACATTTTGATATAAATTAGTGAGTGGCTTCCAAGCAAAAGCCGCCAGGAAAACTGTCAGGTCACTTAACAGATGCACGTTTTTTGAAGCATGGATCAGTTAAAATAAGCTCAAACAGTATGAACAGCGTCATTTTGACAATATCGTGCATATGTTTTTATCATTTTTTTTTAAACACTTTTGGGAGGCTTGCTGTATCGAAACCCAAATGAAATATGTCATGTGCACATACCCTAGAATTGGTTGTAAAAAAAAAGAAGAAAAAAAACAACCGGTGCTTTCTTTACCTTCCTAGGGACCAGCGCAGCATGTCTGCCACGGTCTCCATTATTTGGCTGCAGCCAATCACTGAGCTCAGCAGCGATGAGCAGCAGTCTACATGGGCAGAACCGCAGAGCTCAGGGATTAGCTGCAGTTATGCTGACGTCATGTCACCAATGCAGGAAAATAGACTAACGAAGACCCATAGAGAAAAGGAGAACAATGAGAACAGTTTGTTTCTTACAACCAACTGTACACATTATGCCATAGTCACACTCTCAGTATTTGTAAGCCAAAACCAGGAGTGGTGAGGTTTTTCTATATACTTTTCCTCTGATTGTTCCTCACCTGGTTTTGGCTTAGAAATACTGAGGTAAAATACTGACAGTGTGAACATAGCTTTAGGAAAAGTTTTCTGGTTGGTGACAACCCCTTTAAGGGTATGTTTCCACTTTCCGTATTGCCGGCGCTTTGGACGCAGCTGAAAGCCCGCTCTGCCCAAAGTGCTGCCCCTCTTTCCACGCGCAGTGATTCCGCAAGTGTTCATTGAACACATGCGGAATCACCGCATCCGATACATAGACCAGGTTATTTATCTATCGGAGCGTCACCGCAAGATAAATAGACATGCTGCGTTGTATAAAGACGCGCCGCATGTCCGGATTCATGGGTGTCACCCGCGCTACGCATAGTGGAGACGGGATTTCTTACAATCCCCTCCACTATGCTGGAACATCTGGACGCTGCGGATTAAACGTTGCGGCTCTACACAGCGTTCAATCTGCAGCTAATTATGATGTAATCCGGACCATGGAAACATACCCTTAATGTCCCTGTCAACATAAAAAGTTAATTAATAAGTCATACGCCCACCAAATTAAGGTACTTGAAAAATACAATTCAATTTGCAAGTCCTCATACAGGCAGGACAGCACAGGACCACAGCTGCTGCTTTCTGTGCAGAAAAACATTTATTTGCATGTTTAAAAACAGACAGGGAAATGTTTTACATCAAAGAATCAGCTGTGATCCCCCGCTGTAATGTCTGTATACTCTTTTGCTTCCTCCTCTGCCCAGGAGATGTGGTATGATCGGTCAGACACAGCCATTACACAGTACACAGCAGGGGCATATGTATAAGTATCTTAGCACAGGAACATTTTTTTTTTTAGCATTTCCGATTATGGAACCTAATAATTATTCAGAGATCTAATAATTAAAAATGAACTTTGTTTAAAGGGGTTTTCCGGTCCAAATCAATAAGTCTGTGACTGCAGACTTCTGAATCCCCCTAGCGCAGGCACTGTGCGCTGCAAGGATTCGCCGGTTTCAGACCCGGGGACTGGAGGGTGTGTTGAGTTATGCACACTCCCGATCAGTTGTCAAATAATTTTTATAGGAGAATGCAATAGTATGTACTGGGCAAATGTGGCTGTGGTTGTAATGTGCGCAGAGTCCATGCACAAAGGGACACTGTGCTTGAGATCATGGCTGGCACACCAAGAAAAAAAACACCTTCATATTAAAGCCCTGAATGTGATTAGGTTGCGCTAGTGAAACATTTAAAATATCAGCACACAGAACAATTTTTTCTTAAATCTGAATGCTGACAGGGATGGACTTCCGAGATCATTCTGATTGACAGCTGGATCCCCGCTGCCTAACTGGGGGAGTTCACTAACAAAATGATCTCGGACGTCCCGTCCCATCAGCAGGGGGAGCTGAATCCCCAGCAGTCGGTGGCCGCTCCATGCTGGCGAAGAACGACGCAGTGTACAACAGGCAGGTAAGTTGCAATTACCTGCCTGATTGTGCTTCAATACATTTTCTGTAAACTCCTGGATACCCCCTTTAATCATCACCACATAAAAAGGTCAAAATAAAATACAGGTTTTGTATTTTAGGTGGAAACTTTCTCTGGGAAGCTGCAGATACAATTTGCACAACCAATAACCATGCATGTTTTCTCTGACTTGCCAGTGAAAATAAATACTGTGTGTAAACATGCAAGTGTGTATAGAATCTAAATCTATATACGTGTAAAGCTAAAACGGCAGCTTAGTGCACATCTGATTTGTTATGTACATGCAAGCCCCGATTCATCAGGACTGGCGATTTTCATGCTGGTCTTGATGAGATGGTTTGGTGGAGAAAAAAAAACTTGATTCATTAAAAGGTGCGAGTCTCTTAATGAACCGGGAGCCTCTGACCAGTGGCGTACACCTCCAATCTTACTCCAGACACAGACAAATCGGAAGAGCAGTGGTGTCAACCCCATCACATGCCACCTCAGCTCGTTTAGCGACTTTTCAAGCCAGTTTTCCAGCATATCAGGGCCTTAGAGTATTTGCGGGAATGATCCTGGCATATACACTAAATGTGCCCATTTGATTACCTTAACTACCGTAGATTGAGGCCAAAAGTGTGTCCTTTTTGTTCCTCTAATAAAAAGAACAAAAATATGAAATTGCATACTAAACTATGCCAAGTCATACAATGGTAATTAAAGTGTTAAACCCCCTAAAAAGAACATTGTTTTTAATCTTGACCCACCAGCTATTTAAGTGCGTCTGACTCAGGATTACAGTAGAATGCTTTTTGTACTCGGCGGAAAATGTTAAACAGCAAAAATAACAATTTGAAAAAATCCTGAGAAACAGAACACATAACATAAAATAGGGTAAATACTTAATACTCACATTCACCTCTTTCGCATGTAAAGATGAAGTAGCAGCTATGCACACAGGACAATCTAGACCGTTTTAATACAAACATATTTTGCTATTATTCATGCTTGCCACATTTAGCACATTTAAGACTTGCTGGATTTGGCAGCACAATTTTTTGCCTTTTAAGGGCCCGTCTCACATAGCGCTATCGCTACCGAGATCGGTGCTGAGTCACTAGTTTTGTGACGCAGCACCGAGCTCACCAGCGATATCGATGTGTGTGACATTCAGCGACGATCAGCCCCCCTGTCGGGTATCGCTGATCGTCGCTGAAATGTCAGGACATTTTTTTGATCGCTGGTCTCCCGCTGACAGGCACGCATCGCTGCGTGTGACAGGCGGGAGACCAGCGATCCGCTGGTAACCAAGGTACACAGCGGGTTGCCAGGCGCGGGGCTGTGCCTGGAAACCCGCTGTGTACCTTGGATACCAGCGCCCTGATGCAGGGAGCTGGTATCCAAGGTAAACAGCGGGTTTCCAGGCACCGCGCAGCGCTTGGAAACCCGCTGTGTACCTTGGATACCAGCTCCCTGCATCAGGGCGCTGGTATCCAACGTACACTGCGGGTAACTAAGCGATGTTACCCGCAGTGTCGCTGTCCCAGATCGCTGCCTGAGCTGCCTGTTTGGCAGCTCAGCAGCGATCATGTAGCGATACACCAGCGATCCTGACAAGTGCATATCGTTGTCGGGATCGCTGGTGTATCGTTATGTGAGACCCAGCCTTTAGTTAATGTATACAAGATCACATGAACCACCACAGACAAGTTAATTTGTGAATGCTTTTAAGGTTCTCTTCACATGAATGTTTATATTCCCTGATTGTCTGCATCCTGTGCAAATTTATTCTCCTTTAAAATGTAAACAGTGGTGTCCCACTGATTTATATTGGGTCCGTCTGGTCACCATTTGTTGTTTTTTTAGAACATAAAAAAACAAATGGAAGCCAGATATGCCGCCTATAAATCAATAGTGTCCCTCTGCTTCCATATCAGACTGGATCTGTTTTGTTTAATTAAAGCAAACAGAAAAAATAAACGAACATGTGAATAGAGTCCAACAAGTAGCATAGGATATAGGGGAAATGATATAGGAAGATTTTACTTTGCATGAATGAGTAAAATAAAACTGAAATATAATGTGTTTCTGTTCAGTCAGCAAAAGAAATACAAAATTCGATTTAAGTTCTTGTACTAAACAGACCTAATAAATCGTGATGAGCGAACGTGCTCGGATGAGTTATCAGAGAATGCTTGTGTGCTAACCGAGTGACTTCGCCTTGGTTGAATAATATGTTCAAGGAGTCCCCGCGCCTGCATGTCCCGTAGGTGTTCGACAGGCGCAACACATGCAGAGATTACCTAAAACAGGCAAGCCCTGCATGGGATGCGGATGTCTAACAGCCGTGAGACGTGCAGCCACAGGAACTCGAACATATTTTTCGAGCACACGGAAGACACTCATTTAGCACACAAGCATGCTCGGATAACACTTTATCTGAGCATGTTCGCTCATCAATACTGATAATAAAACACACGCACATCTACCACTGATCACGCTTCTAGGAAGATTTGGCAATTTTCCTTTTAATCTCATTTAAGCCTCATTCAGATGTCAGATATTTATGTTTTTCATACCTGGGATATTCCACTCTGTGATTTTTGCCGGACCATGAGGTCCATGGAGATGCGCATGCCTGATTTTGATACGAGGATCAAATATAAATTGGCAATGCAAGTCAATGGGTTAGAGAAAAAAAAATAAATGAATAAGACCTCACTAGGATTACATGCGGGAGCGGTTTTATTTTCACGGACTGTCAAAATGCAGGAAAAATCCCCCGCCAACTTTTTTTTTTTTAAATTCTCCAACGGAAAAAAAAAACCGGAGGAAACTCTGAGCACACTGTGATTAAAGTCTGATCAGAATAAATTGGTCCATTTTTCTCTTAAGTGGAAAAAAATTGGGACATGCGAGTAAGCCCTAACTATGATTATATCCACAATGAGTACAACTTAATTTCATGATACTCAGAGCCCTTTTTTAAAGCTAGTCAGCTCTAAATCCCATGTCCCTTTCATACAGCTGTCTGCCTACTTTGGATGAGAAGGTTGGAATGTTTTCTTTTTAAGCTCTGAACACCAACTAAGCTCAGAAAGTGATATTCAGCGCACAGGCATATCAAAAAAACTAAATACATTTGTTTTTAGCGCACCAAAGACTAGCTGGCAGTGCACTGCTAACAGGCCAACATTAGCAGCCGCTGTTCAGTACTTCATATTAGATCATAAACATTTAAGCTTCTCAGAAAAAAAAAAAGTACAATATACAAGTAACATACTTCTATATTTCACACTTAGAAGTTTTCCAGGAAATGCTTTAAAGTAATAAACAGCGCCGCCGGCTCTGGCTACTGCTCAGTCACGTCAACAGCATGCATCCCTTTCGATAAGTGCAAGTGTTGAGTGTATTTGTGAACATTAAGATTGTTTATCCCAAAAATATGTCTTTAAGGTTTGAGTAAAGGCACTGCCACACTTAGCGATCGCACTAGCGATCACAACAACGACTTAACCTGGCGAGATCGCTAGTGCGATCGCTATGTGATCGCTAGTTAGATTCCAAACACAACTCATCAGCGATCTGTGATTCCAAACACAACTCATCAGCGATCTGTATAACGACCTCTGCGGTCGTTGGGAAAACCTAGTCCCACCTGCGATGCTGGTGAAGTCGTTCATAAAGGGTGTCACACTCAGCGATTCAGGCTCACCAGCGGAACACCAACGACCAAAAAACAGCTCAGAATGTTCATAAGGGATCAGCGACATCTCAGCAGGGGCCACATCGCTGCTACATGTCACACACAGCTAAGTCGCTAACGAGATCGCTACTGCATCATAAATGGTGACGCAGTAGCGATATCGTTAGCGATCTCGCTTAGTGTGGCATGCCCTTAAGAAACTAGTGTTGTGGTACTGGACAGTGTGGCACGTGGATTGGATGGCAGCTATGGCATTTGGTGAGCATGAATTGTGAGGACTTATGGCCATGGTTTAATGCAGCAGCAATATTGTGGCTTTGCTTGGGGTTCCCTTTGATAACTAGTGAACTGATAATCTTTTGAAGTTTCTTTTTAGCTAGTGATTTATTACAGAAGTTGTCTACTATCTAGTTACATTGCTATTATTGTAAGTGGATCGACTACTATACTACTAGACAACCCCAGCTTAATCATCTCTGGCCCAAAATTAAAATAAAATAGTGAATACTCACCTCTTGCACTGGTACCACTCTTCCCAGAGTGACAAGACTTGTTTTGCCATGTGCAGGCTAAATAATAGAGGCTACAGCTGACGAGCGGGTGCTTACTGCATGTAGCCTGCACATGATGCAACAAGATACGTCACACTCCAGGAACATCAGTACAGACATCTCGAACGGCGATGGAGGGGAGTATCCATTGTTTTATTTTAATTATCCTGAAATGTCAGTAGTTGACAACCCCTTTAAGGAGTAGGTTTAATTGTTTGCTACTTATTAGTGCTTAAATGGTTCCAAGGCTCTTTTAATGGGACATTTTAAAGAAGTGTTGACCATTGTTTTGCATATCAGTAATAGTATTTAATAAAGAGGAAATTTGTAGAATTACCAGTAGTTGTACAATAAGTTTTTGGATATTACCAAAGCATAATGACAGATCCTTTAAAGGTGCATTTTTGTGTTATTAAATTAGTTATTTATTAGATAGGATGGAAATAAGCAACTTGGCAATTGCTTTGCCTTTTCTATCTGCTTACATTCTCCTTCTGGGAGAGCTTTTATCTTGCATAGTGCACAGCTTGATTCCAAAAGCTCCGCCAGCAGTTCCTGGTTGAACGTGCACAGTAGTATATTCCAAGAGAGGAGAGAACTCATATCAGCCACCTCTCTCTAAACTATTAATTTCTATCCAGCAGTTAGCTGCTCAGAATCAGACCAAAAAGCTCTCATCAGTCCTGTAGAGTCACAATCCAGTCCCTCAAGAACACTTCTCCTAATCACTCCTGTCTGAGCTGTGTGCTTGTTCAAAAGTGCTGTTATCCCTACATGTAAATATAGTGATAGTGTACAATCCGGAAGGTCAGTACAACTATAGAGGTGAACACAACATCTGCTAATGCTACAAGCTCTGCTACTAATGACAAATGTCAGTCAAGGAGCAACGCACGCACCCTATAAAAGCCAGGAAATCAGGAGACTATCGAACTGGGAGCGGCTCTAGAGACAACCAGAGAATACCCCTTCCTTTAAGGATTTTAGCACAAACATTTTCCAATGCACTGTTATCAATTCCCATTTGTGTGATGGACACAAAAGGGGCAATCCTACAAATGTGCGGCCAGCAAAAAAAAAAAGCAGAACAGATGTTTAGAAAATGGAAAAAAAAAACTACTATTGAAAGACAGGGCATAGACTAAGAAAACTGAAACATTGTTGATGTGCTCAGGATTCAAAGATTAACATTTACTTGAAGATGGAATTGCCCATTTACAGAGAATAACTGTTCAAACCAATGTTGTAGCTTTTAAGGGTCAAACATACACTGACTTCCCCAGATTCATTTTGCCCCTAGTTTGGGCAGCATGTATTGGCTATCAAGTTCACTTTAAGAATCCAAACAGCAGTCAGACAATTCGGTGCACAAAACCACTAAAATATATATTTTTTTTCTACGAGCAAACTTTCTATGGCTGAGCAAATTGAAGTTAATGACAAGATTCCTGCTGAGCTCAAGAAGAATAAAAGGGCCTTTACCGCCTGACAACCAGCAGTGACAGAGCGCACCTTGTTAAAGGGAACCTGTCAGCACTTTATTGGGCTACCAGCTAAAAAAATCATTTAATTTAGTGTCACCTATGCATTACACAACTACGTCTGATACCCCGACTCCCCATGTATCATCCATAAATACCTTTTTTATTCCTCCTGCGCTGTATGTTAATATGGTCGGTCCGATGGGCGTGTCTTCGTTTCCGTCCCTCTCCCTCGCTTGCTCTACGCATTTCTTCTGGTGAATTTCGGCGATCGAGTAGAGTTTTCGTGCGTGCGCAGTATGCTTTGCCCATCTGTGGAGAAAGCTGAAAAGCAGTATTGCGTCCACAGTTGGACAAAGCATACTGTGTAAGCGCAAGATGCCATTTGAATGCGCACACCCGAAAACTGTACGCGATCTGTGATATTCACAGCAAGGAATACGTACAGCAAGCCGAGAGGGGGGAGAGAGACGGAAACTAAGCCACGCCCATCGGACTGGACAGAACAGATTACCATACAGCGCGGGGGGAATAAAAAAAGGTATTTATGGATGATACATGGGGAGTCAGGGAGTTTCAGAAGTAGCTGTGTAATGCATAGGTGACACTAAATTAAATGATACTTTTAGCTGGTAGCCTAAAAAAGTGCTGACAGATTCCCTTTAATTTACTTATACATTTATACTTATACATTTCCAGGAGGACTAAAACAAAAATGCATAAAGTTCATGCAGCACTGTTAATTTATGGGGAATATACTCACTTATTGATGTAGAGAAAATACTATAAAATCTATTTGGACATTTTGGTTAATTTATTAAAAAAGCCAAATTATATACAGGCTACAGGGACTCATCTGGCAGGGAACAAGTCAGTAAGATTAACTAAAACACAACTTTTAAAAGGGGGATAATACTTTCAGTTATTAAACAGGTGCATTTAATATGAATTAAAAATTTGACAGGAAAAAAAAACAAAAACAGTTCAAGTCCTGCGTAAACGTATTTTCTATAATTTAAGCACTCATTCTGTGATGTTTTCCTGAAAAGATCAGGAACATAACAGTAAATGTGCATAACAGCATATTCTAAAAGTACAAGGGGTGTGCAAGTTTAAATAGACAAAACCTTAGTTACAAAAGGGGTATTTTAATCTTGTGGCATATCCACTGGATAAACCACTAATGTATGAGATATGGGTACCACATCTGGGACCTGCAATTACATAAAGGGGTTGGCCACTACTATTTTTTTTATTGATGGCCTATAAAAATAAGAAAATTGCCGTATGACACCATTTAAGACTGTCCCAAAGGACCAGCATAGTAAACTTGATTGCTAGTAACTACACCGAGCTTAG
Source organism: Oophaga sylvatica (assembly GCA_033576555.1). Lineage (NCBI taxonomy): Eukaryota > Metazoa > Chordata > Amphibia > Anura > Dendrobatidae > Oophaga > Oophaga sylvatica. Next base: position 436,718,217 of record JARQOD010000005.1, on the reverse strand, counting down.
TGGTTCTGCCCACAGCAACAATTTGTGGCAATTGACTAATAGGAACACTAAAGGAATACAGGTGGCTCGCATAAGTCCAATGTAGTCTTGAGGAGAGCAGTCTCCTTCTCAGGGAGGCTGCTAAGAATATATGTAAAAACAGAAGCTTATAAGTCATCACAAAGAGAGGAGGTAGTTGAGCAAAATGGCACAATTTATTTCTTTTGTACCATTTTGATAAATATGTTTGTTAGCACCTTACATGGACAAGCGACACAATTATTCTGTGCCATTTGTAATGTAATCAGAAGTGCAAATCGCACAAGCACAGACAGTACAGTAACCACTTTTACTGGGAAGTGTCAAATTAATGTATCAAGATCCTCAGACTAGAATTATTTACACACGATTTACAGCGCTATCGAAAAAAGTGTGAGGTCAAGAATTAGTGGAAAGCTTAGCAGCAAACGAGATCACCACGATCTCTCTTTATTCAGCCCTATTACTCTTGATGAGTAACAGGGATTTACAGAGGCGCGTAACTGTGCGCTGCAGCATGTCGAGTTGCTCAAGTCTGTACAGGCGCTTTACTTCTGCAGCAATCCCACTAATAAGGATTTACAGAATCTGCGACTAGTGAACCTTGAGCAACTACTAAGTTACATTGAAACACCAAATTAACGGTTCATTTAAAAGGTCCTGGATGCATTCGACCACAACTATCTTTCAAGCAGTGCAACAAAGCACAAAAATGATGAAAAGCTGCAGCGTCATGCAACGTTCATGGTTGTTTTCAGTCTGAATATGTACTTTTATGGCGAATACAAAATTTGAATAGAAAACAATGGTACAAGCTTAAATTTTGCTTCCATACGGGTATTCTACTACATTTATGCTCTCAATTTTGACCAGCAAAAAATGTAAAGAGTAATATCATCGTTTTAATTTTTATTTCATAGAACAATAGTACACAGGAAAACAAACAAATTTGTAATATAGACTGTGAGCCCTCGTGGGCAGGGTCCTCTCTCCTTCTGTACTTGTGTGTGCCTTGTTTAGCTCAAATTATTGTTCTTGTCTATAGTTTCCCCTTTCACATGTAAAGCGCCATGGAATAAATGGCGCTATATAAATGTATAAAACTAATAATATATCTTATCAGAGAAACATTCTTCTTTCTCCACCAAGACTGATCGTTTATCCTCAATTCCTGGGTAAAATCTGTATCTGTGTGAGACAGATTGCTACATTACCGATATAGAAGATGAGATACTGCTGGTAACATTCTGTATAGATGGAAGGGAGAGGAGGAGGGAAGAGCTGTTTCTAGCGCCTCCGTCCAATTCCCCTCTCCCTGCTACATAAAAGACAGCCACTACTAATAAGGTTCTTAGTCATTTAAAAATCTGTCTTCACTGAACACAGATTTGACCCAGAAATTGAGAATTTTGAATAAGAATGATGATGGTGAAGAAAGAAGCAGATTTCTCTGATTGTATAGTTTCTTATTTTCAAGTGTGCTATTGATTTATGCAATAAAACAATGGTTTATCCTTAAATAGAAAGAACACTTACACATTTATGATCAGAAACGGTGTGTGGCAAAGCAGAACTTACCTGATATTGTAAAAAAATAAAACAAAAAAACACAAAACCCTCTATTCTCAAAAACAAGGTTCACACACAAAAACAGTGTTTTTGTATATTATATATACATTTTAAAAATGTCATTTAACTGCTATTTCATATTGGAGGGGAAAAAACCCACCATATACAAAATAAAACAATAAAACACAGAAAATATCTGATTATTAGACGATCAAATGACTAAAATATTCCTAAAACTGGAAAAAAAAAAGGTTTGTGTCATCCAAGGAAAAAAAATATAAAAACGTTAAGTCTAAATATGTAAATCCTTATTGGCAAACAAACAAAGTGCATTTTTGCCAATAGTCTTTCTTGGCCGCACCTGAAGTAAAAAAGCACACAAGATACAAAGAGCAATATTAAAACATGTAAAGAAAGTGCATATGATAGCAATACCAGCAAGAGTAATATAATATCAGAAATGCATGTCTTAAAATTTCAGGTGAACTAATTGACTCTTTTTGCTACAGTCTTGCTAACTCTAGCAACAACAATCTGGTAACATTATTATTTGTGAATCATTCCATGTGGAGGTGCATAAAATACCTTTATGTAATGAATCCCAAAAGTAATACCATACAAAAGAGAAGTGTGCTTAAAACAAACACCAACCTTTAGATACATGCACAAAAAGCTGGTTGTTATAAAGCAAACACTACTCTGGTGTCAGGATAAAGTGTCATAAGCTACCGGCAACTCCTTAAAAAGAAAAATCACCTTAACGTTTGACATTGGGCCCAGAAGTTCACTGAACAATCATGAAGTCCAGAGTCTTATTTGAATATGCGGACTTAGAATGTCTATAAGTCACTAGGCTCAATGAACATTCCACCTTTTACGGGAAATTTACATGTTCAATTACATGCTTTATGGCAAAAGAAAAACAAAACAAAAAAAAAAAACAAACTAAGTTCTCTCCTCCATAAATGGACACTGACACAATGTGCCACACTTCATTTTCTGCCTGAATTTTCTTCAATCAGAACCATTTTTGCAAGTGTCTAAGTGTTTTAGAAAATGGGGACACTGTTGGTTGCGGCCTCTTCTTCGGATTAGTCCGATGCTCTCAGGCCTCTGAAGCAAATGAAGGGAGGAAAATAAAAAGCTGAAATACAAGGTTCATCTGGTAAGTTTTACATTAAGCATTACAAGCTGGACAATGTAAGAAAGAGGCTTTTTGGCTCACAGAGTCTGAGTCTTGGTGTGCAAAACGAGTACTTGGCCATCCCACCATAGCACTCTCGCAGTGGGATTGTCAGGGAAGTCTTGACTGGGGAGTATGTGGATTGTTTACCTATCAGGCGTAAATTTCCAGGCACTCAGTTCATTTTGGGCTTGTTCCAGTTTGTCTTTAGTCTGTTCCAGTTCGCCTTTCATTTTGAGGAAAAACAAGTTGATGGCTGGGTCAACCATAGTTGTTCTCAGCTGGGCAACACTTGGCTGCTGGACTTGCTTGAGATGCTGAATTTGGTTCTGGATAGAGGAGCCAATAAAGAACAATTATCAGCTTATTAGGCAAGGTAGATAACAGACCTAAATTGCCACAATGGATTACACAAACACACACAAGTTCATAACCAGTTGGAAAATTCAATTTTTTAATGTCTTGCAGGAGAGAAGGCCCTTTTTTTGTTAAAAATGTGTTATTTTTATCTAAATTTATGTTTGTTTTAAGGCACTGCCACACTTAGCGATCGCACCAGCGATCACGACAACGACTTAACCTGGCGAGATCGCTAGTGCGATCGCTATGTGATCGCTAGTTAAGATTTCAAACACAACTCATCAGCGATCTGTATAACGACCTCTGCGGTCGTTGGGAAAACCTAGTCCCACCTGCGATGCTGGTGAAGTCGTTCATAAAGGGTGTCACACTCAGCGATTCAGGCTCACCAGCGGGACACCAACGACCAAAAAACGGCTCAGAACTTTCATAAGCGATCAGCGACATCTCAGCGGGGGCCACATCGCTGCTACATGTCACACACAGCTAAGTCGCTAACGAGATCGCTAATTCGTCATAAATGGTGACGCAGTAGCGATCTCGCTTAGTGTGGCATACCTTTTAGTGTGCCAAAACTATTTCTTCATTGTTCTCAGGGCATGTCCACAGGTGAGGCAACAATGACAAAATGCTACTATGGGAATAATTTTAAAACTCTCAAGGGCTTCCTAAAGTGGGCTACCCTGCAAGTTTATGTGAAACCCTCAAGACATGAGATCACATCTGCCAAACCAGAGAAAGCAACCTTTAGTACATATTAAGAAATCAGTAGTAAATGTGAATTTGTAAAACCTTGTTGATATCTCATATGGCAAGACCCAGTTTCTCCTGTACTTCCGCTCTGCGCTTGTAGGTGCCTTGTAAACTTTGCAAAACTTTGTCAGCCCTCACAATAAAAAGAAAACTCTTTACAGTAATGCAGCAAGAGAGTAAATTGAGATTGAAGCAGCTGCTTCTTTTTATTAACGGTAAAAGGAGAAATCTGAATGTAGTAGAGGGGACAGATCCAATTGACTCAGAGCCCTATCTTGTGTGCAGCAAGAAAATCCAACAACAAGCCCAATCAGAATGCATGTAAGGAATAGATTTGTATAGCCATACAAAGGAAAAGAGAAAAACCACTTAGCTACACTGTAATACACTAGTGCATCTGCCTGTGTGACTATTGGCACAGTGAGGATGCAATATACTAGCAATTATGCTATTCCCAGCAAGCTCTCAAATTTTATGTAACTTTTTCCAATTTTTATCTTTAAGAGAACAAGCCCTTTAAAACACAGAACCTCAGACGAGAGAGGACTATTCTGAGATAAACCATTAAAAGTCCACTAACAAAAAGCAGGAATTGTATTTTGTGTTGTACACAATGATGTTACCCTCAGTGTGAGGGTCCTTTACTACACACTTAAGTTTGCAAGTTTTTAAGAGTTTTTTTATTAAACCAAAAGGGGAGAGAATAAAATCAGACTGCATTGTAAAGGAATGCATAAAGAACAAATAACCGAACAAACAGCCCCAATGGGCTATATTCCAGATAATGGTAGCTGTATACTAGGGGTCAGTATGGCCGCCATGTATTGCTACATTTCAGGTTAAAGTGAACCTGTCCGGTCCCCCATTCCCTTCAACCCAGCAGCATTCACCTATGTATGATACAGAGCTGGTTAGCAGGGAATATAACCATGCATGGGTGAATGCTGCTGGGTTGGAGGGAATGGGGGACCGGACAGTTTCCCTTAAATGTTTATTGTACTAGTTCCTATGCAAGCTCATCTCATTGCACCATCACCAGAGTCCTGAAGATCGTCTCTTGAGTCTGTCTCATACTATTTCACTTGGAATTCCCCACCTATTCCTTGTGTCACAATTTTCATCCCCTTTTCTAACTTACCACCATCTCCTCAGATGGCTTTACCGACAAATGATCTTTATTGCTCCTATTCACAGGCTCATCCTGAATTCAAATCCAGTTTCTCCTGTACTCCAATCATTTTCTCCTTTCTCTTCAACACTTAGTTTTCCTTTGCTCTTTTTTTATTTTGGTGTCTTTCTCTCATCTCCCTAGGTGGCTCATCTGTTTAATGTCCTCTTTCTGGATCTCTTTCACAGGCTCATCCTTGGTTCTAATCCCATTTCTCCTGGACTCATCTTTTTACGACTTTCTTTTCAACACTTTGTCCTTAAGGCTATGTTCACACGTTGCGTTTTACAGTACCAGTAAAGACTATGAGATTTGAAAAATCTCATGAACTCTGGTTTTATTTTCCGGACTGATTTGGAAAACTGGAGCATGTCACTTCTTTCAGCGTTTATTCACCAATAGAAAACAATGGGTATGTGCAAAAACGCAGGTATCAGATTTTGCTGTGCTTTTGGTGCAAAAACTTTAAAGACGCTGCATCACAATATTTCAGCGGCACTAAACTTTATCAGCATGCACAAGAGACAACAAAAAATGCAGCAAATATGCAGCAAAATCTGCTTTTTTTGTTGTAGCTTCGAGCAGGTTTTGCCTGCAGAAAAAAAAACAGCAAAAACGCAACGTGTTAACATAGGCTTATTCATCTATTTCTATTTTATAATTTATATGTATAGCTCTCTTTTCCGTATTAGCTTTCCCTCATCTGCCAAGGTGGCTCCTCCGTTAAATATTCCCTTTGTGGCTTCTATTCGCTGGCCCATCCCAGGTACTTATCCCATGTCTCCCATACTCCACTCATTTCTCCTAAACACTGTCCTCTACTCATCCATTTGCATTTTATCATCAATAAGTAGGATTTTTTTTCTCTAACTTTAATCAATTTGAAATTGCCAGCTGAACTTCTCTCCCTCCTAATTCCACTATTGGTTTAAGTGTTGCTGCGGGTGTTCCCTATGTAATTGGCATCCATTTTGGGTCCTTTAAAACCCATCTGTTGTCAGGTTTTGAATAATTTTTTTCTGTCCACTAGATAGACGCCGGCACAGTGTTGAAACGCGTTGTAAATAAAAAAAACCTTATTCTCATCGTCATTTAAGAATTTATTTACTCTAGCAGAGCCGCCCAACTACATGTTCATCCAACTGGATCTAGTATTTCCTGGAGGATTTTTATTCATGCCATTGTAGTAGTTGTGCCTGTCACAACTCCACCAGATGAGCGCATCCAGCACTCTCCTACTCTCCCTCTGTAGGGCATCACCCCATTGTGTGCGGCTTTCCACTTCTAGATCTAGTCATGTATATAGCATCTGGAAACACAGATTTGCAGTGGGCATTAGACATGATTCCATGTGTTTCTCATTTTATTGCTATTTAGGAAAACTAAGCACTTCGCTATATTCAGATGGTGCAGCAGAGTAAGGGCTCATTAAGACGTCAGTGATTCTTCTCTGTCTTATTAAAGATTCATCAGAGTTTGGTCAGTGTCAGTTTTTACCATCCCAATTTGGTCAGCATTTCATCAATTTTTCTTGGATGAATAAATTAATTGATGAAAGCCTCTCAAATCTAACAGACTGTGCAAAATAGCACACAAATGGCATTCAAGTGATGTGCAATTTTTTCACAGACCAATAGACTTGTATTGGCAAGTTAGATCTAGGACTCTGATCAAAATCGGAGACTTCTCCATGATTTCGAGTGGACCACTCAGATTGCAAAAAAAAAAAAAAAAGACATGTGAACATCTCTACAGACTATTCTAGATAGGGGTGCAATGAGTAAAAAACAAATAGAACGTATGTGAAAAACGTAAGTCTGAATGAGCCCTGAGGAAATATTCACACTTGCTTTGGGGCATTTATTTAGTCTGCTCCATTTTAAGGAACAAATGGAATTAGAGTGCACCAATTAGTTCCTACAAAAAAGCAATACAATGAGAGTTGAAGAAATTATAACACTTTACTAAAACACATTATCAGCAGTCAGTTGATTTCTCTAAACAAGTTTTCTTCTCACTTTACCAGTGAGAATCTGAATCTGGTGAGATTCTTCTCTCTAGGGCAGTGTTTCTCAACTCCAGTCCTCAGGTCCCACCAACAGGTCATGTTTTCAGGATTTCCTTAGTCCTGAGGACTGGAGTTGAGAAACACTGCTCTAGGATGTACCTGAACGGGGGTGGGGGAGAGCAGAGTCTATACAGCAGTAACGGAAAGGCTGAAAAAGTGAGACCTGATGTGGTTGCAAATTGGCAACATAGCATAGGCATGTATTACAGCTGCTGCAGGACACCGGTCACATGTAGACCCAGGAAAAATGAAGAGCAGGATGGAGGTGTCATTCAATATGCCGCTGATGAACGCTCAATGGCAGGATAAGATCAAAAGAGGTTATTATTATTATTATTTATAAATACCGGTTTTAGGTTTTTGTCCTGATGAAGCGGTCATGTGGGACCTTGAAACGCACTGACCTGTAAACCTACATAATAAAACTCTTGATCTTATCCTGTCACCGAGCTTTCATCAGCAGCGCATTGAATGACACCGCCATCCTGCTCTTCATAAATCAAGAATGGAATATGGAGGACACAGCCACTTCTGAAAAGTTAACCTGCTAAAAGGAGGACACAGCTGCTGGTATAGAGTCAATCCGAGTCTCTTACAACAAATAGGAAGCCAGCAGCAGCCAAACCACAGGGAAGACTAGGATTTATCTGCACAACTTTTTCTACCCTGCATCTCACAATGCCACATATGCAACTACATTCAGCATGGCGTAAGAGACACAGGGTGTTAACATGCAGCACTGACTCAGTCCCCCGACCACCTCTCAGTGGTATCTCCCAGCTCAAAACCAGGAAGCCTAACAGGCATTCCCCCCATTCCCCACATGTTCGGCTGTCAGCCACAAAACATGCAGCTGCTGGGACTCAAACATATTATTCAAGCACGCCCAAGATACTCGGATAACACGTTATCCGAGAACGTCCGCTCATCACTAATAATAACCAATGCGGTCCTACTGCTTCAGTGTGCATTATCCGGCATTTCAGGGAAAATATACTTTAGTGATTTATTACGGGACCATAGCCAGAGACTAGACTTGTCTGGCTTCGCCCAGGCTTTCTAGGCGCCACTGCCGGTGATTGACAGCTCGCTCGCTACAGGACAGACCATAGTCAAATTAGTACACTGCATCTAGTGTTACACAAGAAATACACGGATCTGCAATATCAGACACAGCATAAAACTAAATCACAGTACGATTTCTTAAACAAATTCAAGATTTTTTTTTCAACTATTTGGCAAAAAACAACAAAAGAAACACAGTGGTAGCGTTGTATGGAAGTAGATTTGGAACTAACCGTGCATTCCTGCATCTCCTGCTCCTTAGTAGCCAATCTCATGACTAATATATTCTCTCGTCGGGCAGACTCTTGCTGTTGCTGTTTAAGCTTTTCTTCAGATTCTCTAAGTCCAGTTACATCATTAGCTGCAGACACAAGTTCAGAAAACAAGGTTTTTTTTAACATTTTTTTCAGTTAATATATAAAATAATCTAGCAACTTGTGGAAAGCCGATTGATGCTCATATATAATACTTGATGCATTGGAGCAATACAAAGGACTTTTTTAAAACGTGTTTTAATATTAATAAAAGGTTAATAAAAGTTAAACTTCCTGGAAATAATTTATGCGATTAAATTTTAAGTAGCAAGCACAACAGACTAAAATATTACAAGTTACTACTAAAGGTCCATTTACATGATCCGATAATTAGAGCAGGGGTCGACAAAGTTGTTCAGAATCTAGGAGCCAGCCAAAAAATTTAGGAGCCAGAATTTTTTTTTCATTTCATCATCATCATCATTGTCTCCTCCTCATCATCATCAATGCCTCCTCATCATATCATCGCCTCCCCATCATCATCATCGCCTCCCCATCATCATCATCGCCTCCCCATCATCATCATCGCCTCCCCATCATCATCATCGCCTCCCCATCATCATCATCGCCTCCCCATCATCATCATCGCCTCCCCATCATCATCAATGCCTCCCCATCATCATCAATGCCTCCCCATCATCATCAATGCCTCCCCATCATCATCATCGCCTCCCCATCATCATCATCCCCTCCCCATCATCATCAATGCCTCCCCATCATCATCAATGCCTCCCCATCATCATCGTCTCCCCATTATCATCAATGCCTCCCCATCATCATCATCTCCCCATCATCATCGCCTCCCCATCATCATCAATGCCTCCCCATCATCATCAATGCCTCCCCATCATCAATGCCTCCCCATCATCAATGTCTCCCCATCATCATCAATGCCTCCCCATCAATGTCTCCCCATCATCAATGCCTCCCCATCATCATCAATGCCTTCCCATCATCATGAATGCCTCCCCATCATCATCAATGCCTCCCCATCATCATCAATGCCTCCCCATGATCAATGCCTCCCCATCATCATAAATGCCTCCCATCATCATCAATGCCTCCCCATCATCATCAATGTCTCCCCATCATCATCAATGCCTCCCCATCATCATCAATGCCTCCCCATCATCATCAATGCCTCCCCATCATCATCAATGATACAAATTATCATCAATGCCTCCCCATCATCATCAATGTCTCCCTATCATCATCAATGCCTCCCCATCATCATCAATGATACCCATTATCATCAATGCCTCCCCATCATCATCAATGCCTCCCCATCATCATCAATGCCTCCCCATGATCAATGACTCCCCATCATCATCAATGCCTCCCCATCATCATCAATGCCTCCCCATTATCATCAATGCCTTCCCATTATCATCATCACTGCCCTCCCCCACCACCATCACACAGACAGCACCGCAACACACAAGCACTCTCACATACACACACAAAGCACCGCACTACATACACACACAGACACATACACACATATCTCACCTGTCCGGCGTCCGCGCGCTCTCTGCCACAGCCGGCCACTGAATGATGACGTCATTCAGCGGCCGGCTGTGAGAGGAAGCGCCGGCGCCCCTGGAGCTGCAGCAGCGGAGAGGTAAGTATTGTGCCAGCTGCTGCCGGGGCCCTGAGCAAGCGGGGGGGGGGGGGGGGGGTGGGGATGGGGCCAGTGGCGGCGCTGACACCGCTCTCCTCCGCTAACGGGCGCCGGGGTGCCTGACGGCGAGTGGGCCCCCCCGCCTGCTCAGGGCCCCGACAAACCCGGGCGCCAGGCATGATTTTCTAGGCGCCACTGGCGACCTGGTTTGTCGAACCCTGAATTAGAGAACAGGTTTTTATTGGAAAGCTCTTTATCTCAGATCAATTATACACATAAAAATAAGCAACTGTAATATATGGTAACAGATATCTACTTCTTTCTCTTCCTGCACCAACTGTTTATTTTCAAAACTCTCAATTAACAGGTAAAATATGTATTCAGTGAAGACAGATTGTTACATTACTGAGATAGCAGCTGCTACTGATAAGATTCCCTCTTAGTAATGTAAAAATCTGTCTGAACACAAATTTTACACGCAAACTGAAAGTTTTGAAAAATGATCACTCCTGGAAAAGAAAGAAGCAGATTTCCCTGATAAGATATTAACAAAGGTTCTTATTGTCACATGTATTATTGATTTATGGCAATTTTTGCCACCAAAATTGAAGGTAGCACAATGTAGAGCCACTGACCCCGATTCCAGTGATATGTCAATTACTGGGCTGCCTACTGTCGTTTAGATATAATCACTGTTTTAAATCACCAGGAGATTAAACTCTGGTGAACCTGTGCCATGTAGTCCTTAATTCATGAGCGCAATGTAACCCACACCCACCTCTGATTGCAGCTTTATGCCTATGCAGTGTGTACACAGAAAGCTGCCTATCAGTGATGTGGGCAGTGTTACACAGAGCTCAACATTTAGAGAGCTGGTAGATCTGCAGCAGAGAAAACAGTCATTTAATAACCCAAAATAAAACCGCCCAATGACCGTTACACGGCTGGAATCAAGTTTTCTGCCCCTACCATCATGATGCTCTCAGAGAGGGTAGCAAATACATGGTGACAAGATTCACTTTAGGCTTACAAAAAAAAAAATAAAATCAGTTATTAGAACACAACATCCTGTGTAAATGTGTATCTGATAACATAACTTTCTATGAATATAGAACAATCATACACATGTGGTCGGCCCATATAAGCAGAGCATTAAATGCTCATTAATTGGCTAGCGTGTGGTTGACTGGCAGCTGGTTAACGGCTGTGCTTGTGACATGTGAACTTGGTCTAAATGTTCTTTTGCAGAGAAGAAAAAAAAATCTATGAATGCTGCTGCTCAATAAATGCATAGTTTGAGCGCAATAGGGGCATCTTGTTGGGAAACCACCTCAAAAGTTTAGGATACAATTTTATTTGGTCCGAGACTACAAAAAGATTTGAAAACTATGAGAAATATAAAGTCAAACTGTTTTCACGTTACAATATTTTAATTCTCTTTCAATCCATTTTTAAAAAATTATATATAAATATATATATATATACACAGCGTATATATATATATATATATATATATATATATATATATATATATACACACATACACACACATACATATACATACACATGTATATATATGATTTTGGATTCTGCAGCATTTGAATGTGAATCTTTAACCTCCGTGTACTGTAAAGTTTCATTTACACTGAATGATCATCATGAAAGTTTTAAGGTACGTGCTGCGGGTTTGACACTGCGTACTTATGTCTCTTGCCGAGACTCTCTGCTGGCCTCCGTTAGGCCACTGGCTGATATAAGTAATGCTGTGCAGGTAGACGGTAGTTCTCTGTGCCACAATACATTTTAATTGTACATTGAATTCAAAGAACATTCAGCTAAGAAAAAAAAAAAAACCTGGTGGGCATTCCCTGAAGAATGTAGCAATCGTCTTGGAAAATCTGGTACTTGCATACCGCAGCCTCAGGGGCCGTACGTCTTGAACAGTCCGATTGTTTGTGCTATATTCACCAATACTGTAGTATTTGCTGTATACAACAAAAATCACTGTCTCCCATGAACACCAGCTACAGACTGGCTTTCACGGAGAAAGTAACATCATGACAGGCATGGGGGTCTTCAGCAGAACTCCAGCTGTCATGGCAACTCATCAGCACCCCACAATGGTGCTGATGGACAGATAGAACAGCGAAACCCTCTGGACATGCACTGTTATTTGCTCTGTCACAGAATGGCAGCGGAATCCAACAGATTAACAGCAGTGTGCGGAGCTCAGCTACACGTGTGACTTAAGAGGCAGATGATGGCCGAATAATACAGCCATTATCTGCTAAGAAAGATGTGGGCTCAGTTCCTACATTTTCTGGCCACAATTTTCCAAAAAGTTAAGTACTCGGATGTATTGTGCCTTCTGTAAAACCTGGTGGATAAGAATAGGATTGGGCTAATTTTCATGGCTCAGTATAGCAGAATAGAAGAATGCTGCAGAATTCAACATCAGGGACTGATCTCTTGCTCTTTTTCCTGAAGAGATAAGCCCTGATTCATCATTGTGTTTTGTGCCTTCTTTTTCATTGAGATGTGTGTATTGTGAGGTTTATTTTGCATCCAATTGTTCTTTTTTTAAGTATTTTAAAACATGCCCACAATTTTTCCCCTTGTGGGCTGAGTTTATCAATTCCATGTTTTTGCTGGCATCATCAATTTAGACCAAATTAGGTGCAACTTCACTGGAGTTCCCACATATATTTTTGATTACTCTAGCATTTTTGTGCAATTCTTGAACCAATTTGAGGAATGTGTGACTTTTGGCATAAAAAAAGTTGCAAAAACAGCTTAATGCAGAAAAAAATACTTTCTTAACTTTGCATTAAATTTGTGAATCACATCCACCTATTTGAAGAGTTTGGCACCAAAAACGACAACTATTAGCACAAAAAAAAAAGAAAATATGTATTAGACCTACCGGTAATTATGTTTCCAGGAGTCCATCCTGACAGCACCCTGGAGGACGTCCTCCTCCTCCTTGCAGGGACAGGAAAGCACACGAGAGGTTAAAAGGACCCACCCCACCCTCTTTCCCTCAGTGTGGTAACAAGTACCACAACATGTACAATGCAAATAACGCTTTGACAAAATCATATTACAGCATATGACATACCAAATGGGGGGAACTACTAGTGCTGTCAGGATGGACTCCTGGAAACATAATTACCGGTAGGTCTAATACCTATTTTCCAGGACGTCCCTCCTGACAGTACCATGGAGAGTACCAAAGAACCTCCTCAGGGTGGGATTACTGCCTGTAGATCCTTTCTACCGAAAGCAGTTTGCTGACCTGACAATGTCTAGTCTGTAGTCTCTACAAAACGTGTCAAATCTGGCCCATGTTGCTGCTCTACAGATCTGTTCTACCGAGGCGCCTGCCTTCTCGGCCCAGGAGGCTGATATTGCCTTGGTAGAGTGGGCTCTTAGACCTTCAGGGGGGCTAGATCCCTCAGCCTGATAGGCGTCTCAGATCACTCTGGTGATCCATCTAGCTATAGATGCCTTGGAGGCCTTTTTCCCCTTGTTTTTTCCCCCAAAAAGGATAAACAGGTTCGGATCTATGCGCCAGCTACTGGTGGCCTCTAAATAGTCGATAACCGCCTGTCTGATATCCAGCGAGCGGAGCGTCCGCTACTTCTCGGAGGGTTTGTCACAAAAGGAGAGTAATACAATCTCCTGGTTTACATTTCTGCCAGAGGCTACCTTTGGCATAAATGCTGGGTCTAGTCTTAGAATCATACAGTCATCTCTGATCTGGAGATAAGGATCTCTGGTAGACAGGGCCTGAATCTCGCCTACCCTGTTGGCCGTGGTGATAGCCACCAGAAAAGTAGTCTTTCAGGTGCAAAACGAAATGGGCATCTCCCTGCTAGGGGCATATGGACCCCTGCACAGGGACCTGAGGACCAAATTTAGGTCCCAAGGGGGAGTTAATTGCCTGATTGTAGCATGCAGTCTCTGTGTTGTCCTTATGAATCTTATTATCCAAGGGTGAGATGCCAACGGGAAGTCAAAGAAGGAACTGAGGGCCGCGATTTGAACCTTTAAGGTACTAGGCTTTAGGCCCTTGTTAAAGGCTGCCTGAAGAAAATCTAAAACTCTCGGTATGTCAGGGGTACCTGCCACCACGCTGGATCTGCCGCCCTCCAGACAGAACCTCTTCCAGATCTTTAGAGGTATATTGCGGATGTGACCGGTTTTCTGCTGGCCTGGATAGTGGCTATAACCTGATCTGATAAGCCTTTTGCTTTCAAGATATCCCTTTCAGGATCCAGGCCGAGAGGTGCAGCCTTCACGGGTTCGGGTGGCAGACCGGCCCCTGGTGGATGACATCCTTCCTTAGAGGGAGCTCGACTGGGTCTTCCACTGCCATGGCACCTAGTAGGGGAAACCAGCTTCTCTTCGGCCAATAAGAGACGATCAGGATCACCCATGCCCGATCCTCCTGGATTTTTCTGAGAACGGCTGGGATGAGCGTCAGTGGCGGAAAGGCATAGGAGAGGTTCCTTCCAGACCTGGCTCAGAGCATCTATCCCTTCTGGAGCATCCAATGTGTTTAGAGAGTAGAATCTGTAGACCTTTGAGTTCTTCTTTCTCGCAAAAAGATATCCTGGGGGCCCCCCAACGCTGCAAAGTTGGTGAAATATTTCTTGATTCAGCTCCCACTCTGTTGGACAAACTCGTTCTCTGCTTAATTAGTCTGCTAGCTCGTTCTGGGAACCTTCTAGATGTATTGCTGTTATGGAAAGGACCGTGCCCTCTGCCCAGGAAAATATTTTCTCTGCCAGATCCTGCAGCTGGCGATGTCTGGAACTAAACTGTTGTCACATTGTCGGATAGTATTCTGACATGTCATCTCCTCAGTTCGGTCCGGTTTTGTCTTAAAGCTTTCCAGACCGCAAATAGCTCCCTGAAGTTGGGTGACTTCCCTCTGATGCTTTCGGGCCATTTGCCCTGAAAGATTCTTCCCTCTAAGTGGGCTCCCCAACCCCATGAGCTGACATCTGTGGTGACAACCACTTAGGGAGAGATGGTCCATAGTACCCCCACCTGGAGGTTCTAGGGCTGCATCCACCAGAGCAACGACCTCTTCACGGCCCCTGGTAGATTCATATATCTGTCCAGTGATGTCTGACGACGGTCCCATATGGAGACGATCCCTCTCTGCTATGGCCTTCAATGGATTGGTGCCCATCTGACGCACGGGATACAAGTGGTCATCAGGCCCAACACCCTCATGGCACATCTTATGGAGTTGCGTTGCTTCAGGTCTCTGACTCTGCTGCTTACTGCTTCTTCCTTGGCAAAAGAGATATCCTGCTCCTGGAATCTAGCAGAACCCCCAAGAAGACCTTCCTGTGTTCCGGTACCAGGACTGACTTCTACCAGTTTATGATCCAACCCAGGAACTCCAATACCGCGATTGTCCGGTTCCTCTGAACAGCCAGCGCCTCCCTGACTCTGCCACCAGAAGGAAGTCGTCTAAGTATGGAATGATTATAATCCCCTGGCTTCTCAGGTAGGCCACTACCTCTGATACCAGCTTTGTGAATATCCGGGGGGCCGAGGCCAGCCCGAAGATGAGGCCTTGGAACTGGAAGTGGTAGGTCCGGGACGACAGGTTTACAGAAAATCTTAGAATTCTTTGAGGTGAAGGGTGAATAGGGACCTGGAAATAGGAACTCTTTAAATCGAGGGTGCACATGACCGCATCTTTGTTTATAAGATGGACCGTGGACCAAATTGACTCCATTCGGAACCTCTTGTATTTGACCCAGGCGTTTAGAGGTTTAAAGTTTATAATGGTACGAGTCTCGCCTGATGGTTTTAGGATAGAGAATAGAGAGGAATAGTGTCCCCTTCCCATCTCTGCTGAGGGGACTGAAATTATGACCCCTGAGCTGATCATGTCTTCAAGGTTGCCCCACATGGGGGAGTCTAGATGGACTACCATAGGGGTAATGTATCTTTCGGGGGGCGGGGAGGAGAGCTCTATGATGTACCCTTCTGTAATAGTTTTGAGAACCCAGTGGTTCCGGGTAATTTGAGCCCAGTTTCCTGCAAAATGGCGGAGACTCCCTCCGATGCCCATGGCATCATTGTCTTTTGGACCTGGAAGTTGAAGCAAAGGGGGGGGGCTTCCTCCCACTGACTATGGGAACTCCTAGATGTCCCCTGCTGGACCTGCCCTGGCTCCTAAAGTCAGGCTGTCGTCTAGAGGGAAAACCCCTACGAAAGGGCTGGGGCTGTTTTGATCTCTCCTCAGGGAACCCCTTCTTTTTGTCGGAAGCTAGCTCTAAGATATTGTCGAGAGCTGGCCCGAATACTCTTAGCCCTGAGAAGGGGATGGAACACAGCCTGGACTTTGAGGCATTATCCCCTGACCAAGACAGCAGCCAAATAGCTCTTCGAGCTGTGTTAGACAGAGTTATTTCTTGCTGCAAATATTACAGATTCCGCTGATTTGTCAGCTAGAAACGCATTGGCTGATTTTATTAGGGGAAGAGATGCAAGCATATCAGCTCTAGGGGTCTTATTGGTTAGATGCTCTTCCAACTGCCCATCCAAAGGAACATAGACCTGGCTACAGATGTGGCCGCTATGTTAGTTTTAATAAGGGCTGCAGAGGATTCCCATGCCCTTTTTAAGAGAATACAAGAAGAAAAGGTAGCACACTGTAGCGCTATAGCTTGCAAACACGAAATATGAAAAATATGAAAAATGAATTACATCATTACCTTAGAAATATGAAAAATTGAGAAGTCTTAGCGCATAAGATGGCCAAATTATGTGAGCCTGATAGCCACGTCAAGGCTCTTCTCGTATATCAGGTCCCTAACTAATGCCTATCCTCGCTTTAGAAAAGTCTGTCTGCATGGGAACCTATGAATCCTCTTTTCAGACTAAAATCTACATCTCTGTGGAGGGGTGATGAACCTGCTGTAATTAAAAGGCCTGTGACCACCAGGTGGAGTGCTCAGGCAGAAGGTAAATGAATACATATCAAAAAACTGACCGGCACATCCAAACTTAGATTCAGTGTGAACAGGTGCTAAACCTAGAGTCACCAACTCATATACATACAAGAAGAAAAGGTAGCACACTGTAGCGCTATAGCTTGCAAACACGAAATATGAAAAATATGAAAAATGAATTACATCATTACCTTAGAAATATGAAAAATTGAGAAGTCTTAGCGCATAAGATGGCCAAATTATGTGAGCCTGATAGCCACGTCAAGGCTCTTCTCGTATATCAGGTCCCTAACTAATGCCTATCCTCGCTTTAGAAAAGTCTGTCTGCATGGGAACCTATGAATCCTCTTTTCAGACTAAAATCTACATCTCTGTGGAGGGGTGATGAACCTGCTGTAATTAAAAGGCCTGTGACCACCAGGTGGAGTGCTCAGGCAGAAGGTAAATGAATACATATCAAAAACTGACCGGCACATCCAAACTTAGATTCAGTGTGAACAGGTGCTAAACCTAGAGTCACCAATCATATACATACAAGAAGAAAAGGTAGCACACTGTAGCGCTATAGCTTGCAAACACGAAATATGAAAATATGAAAAATGAATTACATCATTACCTTAGAATATGAAAAATTGAGAAGTCTTAGCGCATAAGATGGCCAAATTATGTGAGCCTGATAGCCACGTCAAGGCTTTCTCGTATATCAGGTCCCTAACTAATGCCTATCTCGCTTTAGAAAAGTCTGTCTGCATGGGAACCTATGAATCCTCTTTTCAGACTAAAATCTACATCTCTGTGGAGGGGTGATGAACCTGCTGTAATTTAAAAGGCTGTGACCACCAGGTGGAGTGCTCAGGCAGAAGGTAAATGAATACATATCAAACGTGGCTATCAGGCTCACATAATTTGGCCATCTTATGCGCTAAGACTTCTCAATTTTTCATATTTCTAAGGTAATGATGTAATTCATTTTTCATATTTTTCATATTTCGTGTTTGCAAGCTATAGCGCTACAGTGTGCTACCTTTTCTTCTTGTATGTATATGAGTTGGTGACTCTAGGTTTAGCACCTGTTCACACTGAATCTAAGTTTGGATGTGCCGGTCAGTTTTTTGATATGTATTCATTTACCTTCTGCCTGAGCACTCCACCTGGTGGTCACAGGCCTTTTAATTACAGCAGGTTCATCACCCCTCCACAGAGATGTAGATTTTAGTCTGAAAAGAGGATTCATAGGTTCCCATGCAGACAGACTTTTCTAAAGCGAGGATAGGCATTAGTTAGGGACCTGATATACGAGAAGAGCCTTGACGTGGCTATCAGGCTCACATAATTTGGCCATCTTATGCGCTAAGACTTCTCAATTTTTCATATTTCTAAGGTAATGATGTAATTCATTTTTCATATTTTTCATATTTCGTGTTTGCAAGCTATAGCGCTACAGTGTGCTACCTTTTCTTCTTGTATGTATGAGTTGGTGACTCTAGGTTTAGCACCTGTTCACACTGAATCTAAGTTTGGATGTGCCGGTCAGTTTTTTGATATGTATTCATTTACCTTCTGCCTGAGCACTCCACCTGGTGGTCACAGGCCTTTTAATTACAGCAGGTTCATCACCCCTCCACAGAGATGTAGATTTTAGTCTGAAAAGAGGATTCATAGGTTCCCATGCAGACAGACTTTTCTAAAGCGAGGATAGGCATTAGTTAGGGACCTGATATACGAGAAGAGCCTTGACGTGGCTATCAGGCTCACATAATTTGGCCATCTTATGCGCTAAGACTTCTCAATTTTTCATATTTCTAAGGTAATGATGTAATTCATTTTTCATATTTTTCATATTTCGTGTTTGCAAGCTATAGCGCTACAGTGTGCTACCTTTTCTTCTTGTATGTATACGAGTTGGTGACTCTAGGTTTAGCACCTGTTCACACTGAATCTAAGTTTGGATGTGCCGGTCAGTTTTTTGATATGTATTCATTTACCTTCTGCCTGAGCACTCCACCTGGTGGTCACAGGCCTTTTAATTACAGCAGGTTCATCACCCCTCCACAGAGATGTAGATTTTAGTCTGAAAAGAGGATTCATAGGTTCCCATGCAGACAGACTTTTCTAAAGCGAGGATAGGCATTAGTTAGGGACCTGATATACGAGAAGAGCCTTGACGTGGCTATCAGGCTCACATAATTTGGCCATCTTATGCGCTAAGACTTCTCAATTTTTCATATTTCTAAGGTAATGATGTAATTCATTTTTCATATTTTTCATATTTCGTGTTTGCAAGCTATAGCGCTACAGTGTGCTACCTTTTCTTCTTGTATGTATATGAGTTGGTGACTCTAGGTTTAGCACCTGTTCACACTGAATCTAAGTTTGGATGTGCCGGTCAGTTTTTTGATATGTATTCATTTACCTTCTGCCTGAGCACTCCACCTGGTGGTCACAGGCCTTTTAATTACAGCAGGTTCATCACCCCTCCACAGAGATGTAGATTTTAGTCTGAAAAGAGGATTCATAGGTTCCCATGCAGACAGACTTTTCTAAAGCGAGGATAGGCATTAGTTAGGGACCTGATATACGAGAAGAGCCTTGACGTGGCTATCAGGCTCACATAATTTGGCCATCTTATGCGCTAAGACTTCTCAATTTTTCATATTTCTAAGGTAATGATGTAATTCATTTTTCATATTTTTCATTTGCAAGCTATAGCGCTACAGTGTGCTACCTTTTCTTCTTGTATGTATATGAGTTGGTGACTCTAGGTTTAGCACCTGTTCACACTGAATCTAAGTTTGGATGTGCCGGTCAGTTTTTTGATATGTATTCTTTTTAAGAGAATGTCCATCCTTCTGTCCATTGGGTCACGCAGGCTTGAAGAATCTTCAAAGGGAATGGCCGTTTTCTGGCCACCCTCGCCACCAGGACGCCAATCTTCGGTATTTCCTCCCTAAGTCTTACTTCCTCAGGGTCAAAGGGCAAACGACCCTTGAAGTCACGGGACAGTACAAGCCTACGCTCCGCATCCTTCAATTCTTCCAGTACCATAGATAGAATATGCTCACTAATAGGGAACACCGCCTGCCTCTGTGGCATAGGACCCCCAAACATTAAGTGCTGTCTGGACTGCGGCCTCGGAACCTCTTCAATCTGCATAGTACTTCTGACAGCTTTTACCAGTTCATCGGTATCTTCGACCTGGAACAGGTATTTTCTACCCCCATCCTGTAAGTCCGGTGGAAGCTCCCCTTCCTCATAAGGGTCAGAATCCAGCGGATCAGACTCCTCTCCTGAACTCAGGTCAGATTCTTTTAATTCGGTCTCCCACCTCACTCGCTTGCGGTCATGATTCGGACTGGAAGGCCGCTGCCGTGAGACTGGCCATAGAGGCCTGAACTTCCTCGTGTATCAGGGATCTCATCTCTGAGGAGGGACGGCTGCTCTTCTCTCATAGCCTTGAAAATACAGAGTTTGCAAAGGGATTTGCCATAGGAGTCTGGTAGTTTGAAGTGGCATATGGGACATCTGCTAGACTTTGATAAAGCCTTGCCCGACTTTTTGGATGCAGCTGGGGGAGCAGTTGAGGATCCCTTATCCTAGGTGTAAGATAGGGAATAATCAGGCCTTTATATACAAGGGACTCTAGGAGTGCTGCGGGCATGTCTGTGGAGGGGAAATTCTGCGCCCAGCGCACTTACCCCACCATCGTCCGCCAAGTCTGCCTCCATGCCTGCGCTGTGTAGGACTGGTGGAGTTTCCTCTTCCCTGGTGTTCCGACGCTGGCACACTGCTGCCCCAGGAACTGTTGATGATGTCACCGGAAGTGAGTGCTCCCCTCACGAGACCCGGAAGCCTTCTGCCGCCTGTCTCCCCTCCGCGTTCCAACCTGGAATGCAGGCTGACGTCTGGCAAAGGCGTCGGCCGGCGTGACGTCTGCACCCACCCGTAAGTCTCATTGCCTGCGGGTACCCTCGCTCGGGAGCGCTCACCAGGGGTAAGTATTCAGACCCCTTTCAAATTTTTCACTCCGTTTCATTGCAGCCATTTGGTAAATGTAAAAAAGTTCATTTTTTTTCTCATTAATGTACACTCTGCACCCCATCTTGACTGAAAAACAGAAATGTAGAAATTTTTGCAAGTTAAAAAAGAAAACCTGAAATATCACATGATCATAAGTATTCAGACCCTTTGCTTAGACACTCATATTTAAGTCACATGTTGTCCATTTCCTTGTGATCCTCCTTGAGATGGTTCTACTGCTTCATTGGAGTCCAGCTGTGTTTAATTAAATTGATAGGACTTGATTTGTAAAGGCACACACCTGTCTATATAAGACCTCACAGCTCACAGTGCATGTCAGACAAAATGAGAATCATGAAGTCAAAAGAACTGGCCAAGGAGCTCAGAGACAGAATTGTGGAAAGGCACACATCTGGCCAAGGTTACGAAAGAATTTCTGCAGTACACAAGGTTCCTAAGAGCACAGTGGCCTCCATAATCCTTAAATGGAAGAAGTTTGAGACCACCAGAAGTCTTCCTAGACCTGGCCGTCCACCAAACTGAGCAATCATGGGAGAAGAGCCTTGGTGAGAAAGGTAAAGAAGAACCCCAAGATCACTGTGACTGAGCTCCACAGATGCAGTGGGGAGATGGGAAAAAGTTCCACAAAGTCAACTATCATTGCAGCCCTCCACCAGTCGGGCCTTTATGGCAGAGTGGCCCGACGGAAGCCTCTCCTCAGTGCGAGACAAATGAGAGCCTCCATAGAGTTTACTAAAAACACAGGAAGGACTCCCAGACTACAGTCATGGACAAAAGTTTTGAGAATGACACAAATATTAATTTTTACAAAGTCTACTGCTTCACTTTTTCTAATGGCATTTTGCATATACTCCAGAATGTTATAAAGAGTGATCAGCTTAACAGCAATTACTTGCAAAGTCAATATTTGGCTAGAAAATGAACTTTATCCCCCAAAACACATTTCAACATCATTGCAGCCCTGCCTTAAAAGGACCAGCTAACCTCTTTTCAGTGATTGCTCCATTAACACAGGTGTGGGTGTTGATGAGGACATGGCTGGAGATCAATCTGTCATGATTAAGTAAGAATGACACCACTGGACACTTTAAAAGGAGGCTGGTGCTTGGCATCATTGTTTCTCTTCTGTTATCCATGGTTATCTCTAAAGAAACACGTGCAGCCATCATTGCAATGCACAAAAATGGCCTAACAGGGAAGAGTATCGCAGCTAGAAAGATTGCACCTCAGTCAACAATCTATCTCATCATCAAGAACTTCAAGGAGAGAGGTTCCATTGTTGCCAAAAAGGCTCCAGGGCGCCCAAGAAAGACCAGCAAGCGCCAGGACCGTCTCTTAAAGTGTTTCAGCTGCGGGATCGGGCTACCAGCAGTGCAGAGCTTGCTCAGGAATGGCAGCAGGCAGGTGTGAGTGCATCTGCACGCACTGTGATGCGGAGACTCTTGGAGCAAGGCCTGGTCTCAAGGACGGCAGCAAAGAGGCCACTTCTCTCCAGAAAAAACATCATGGACAGACTAATATTCTGCAAAAGGTACAGGCAGTGGACTGCTGAGGACTGGGGTAAAGTTATTTTCTCTGATGAATCCCCTTTTCGATTGTTTGGGTCATCAGGAAAACGCCTCATTCGGAGAAGACAAGGTGAGCGCTACCACCAGTCTTGTCTCATGCCAACTGTTAAGCATCCTGAAACCATTCATGTGTGGGGTTGCTTCTCAGCCAAGGGAATCGGCTCTCTCACAGTCTTGCCTAAAAACACAGCCATGAATAAAGAATGGTACCAGAATGTCCTCCAAGTGCAACTTCTCCCAACCCTCCAAGAGCAGTTTGGCGATCAACAATGCCTTTTCCAGCATGATGGAGCACCTTGCCATAAAGCAAAGGTGATAACTAAATGGCTCAGGGAACAAAACATAGAGATTTTGGGTCCATGGCCTGGAAACTCCCCAGATCTTAATCCCATTGAGAACTTGTGGTCAATCATCAAGAGACGGGTGGACAAACAAAAACCTAAAAATTCTGACAAAATGAAAGCATTGACTGTGCAAGAATGGACTGCTATCAGTCAGGATTTGGTCCAGAAGTTGATTGAGAGCATGCCAGGGAGAATTGCAGAGGTCCTGAAGAAGAAGGGTCAACACTGCAAATATTGACTTGCTGCATTAACTCATTCTGTCAATATAAGCTTTTATTACTCATATGTTTGCAATTATATTTCTGTCTGTGATAAAAAAAACATCTGTCAAACACACATAAAACCCAGAGGGAAGCAGATCATGTGAAAATATAATATTTGTGTCATTCTCAAAACTTTTGGCCATGACTGTATGAGAAATAAGATTCTCTGGTATGATGAAACAAAGATAGAACTTTTTGGTGATAATTCTAAGCGGTATGTGTGGAAAAAACCAGGCACTGCTCATCAACTGCCCAATACAATCCCAACAGTGAAACATGGTGGTGGCAGCATCATACTATGGGGTGTTTTTCAGCTGCAGGGACAGGGTGACTGGTTGCAATTGAAGGAAACATGAATGTGGCCAGTACACAGATATCCAGGATGAAAACCTCTCCCAGAGTGCTCTGGACCTCAGACTTGGCCGAAGGTTCACTTTCCAACAAGACAATGACCCTAAGTACACAGCTAAAATAACAAAGGAGTGGCTTCAGAACAACTCTGTGACCATTCTTGACTGGCCCAGCCAAAGCCCTGACCTAAACCCAATTGAGTATCTCTGGAGAGACCTGATAATGGCTGTCGACCAACGTTCACCATCCAACCTGATGGTGCTGGAGAGGATCTACATGGAAGAATGGCAGAGGATCCCCAAATCCAGGCGTGAAAAACTTGTATCATTCCCAAGAAGACTCATGGCTGTACTAGCTCAAAAGGGTGCTTCTGCTCAATACTGAGCAAAGGGTCTGAATACTTATGACCATGTGATATTTCAGTTTTCTTTTTTAATACATTTGCAAAAATTTCTACATTTCTGTTTTTTTTCAGTCAAGATGGGGTGTTGAGTGTACATTAATAAGAAAAAAAAAATGGTATTTTGAATTTACCAAATGGCTGCAATGAAACAAAGTGAAAAATTTAAAGGGGTCTGAATACTTTCCGTACCCACTGTACCAATATATAAACTAAATTAATCAGATCGGTAAACAGCGTAAGGAGAAAAAAAAATCAAAATGCCAGGCCGATCAAAACACTGTATCAATAAAAACGTCAGCTCAGAGAGCAAGAAATAAGATCTCACCCAGCCCTAGTCTTGGAAAATGGCACTTTTTTTTATTAAACAAAACTCTGGATTTTTTTCATCACTTAAATAAAATAAAAACCTATTCATGTTTAGCATCTGCAAACTTGTAAAGAACCATAATGGCAGGTCAGTTTTAGCATTTAGTGAACATTGTAAAAATAAATTGTTGAATTGCACTATTTGCCATTTCACCGAAGTTGGAATTTCTTTTCCCATTTTCCAGTACACTATATGGTAAAAACAATGGTGACTTTCAAAAGTACAAGTTGTCCTGCAAAAAACAAGCCCCCACAAGGCCATAGTAATAGAAAAATATATATAAAAAAAGTTATGGCTCTGGGAAGAAGGGGAGCAAAAAACAAAAATGCACTAACAAAAA
Organism: Oophaga sylvatica; assembly: GCA_033576555.1. NCBI lineage: Eukaryota > Metazoa > Chordata > Amphibia > Anura > Dendrobatidae > Oophaga > Oophaga sylvatica. Next base: position 436,693,444 of record JARQOD010000005.1, on the reverse strand, counting down.
TTCTCAGGTCATGAAGGGGTTAAAGAAATCTTTTGCACTTTATTTACGCTGCCCAGCACTGTTTTTCAGGCACTGCTCTGGTAATTGTGTATAGGATGCAGTGGTGATAAGTTTACAGTGCTGCAACCAATCACTAAGCTCAGCTGCTCCACAAATGAAAACGGCATGAGATGCTGAGCTCAGTGACTGACTGTAGCGCCGTCAATGTAATGTTACAGCTGCAGCCATTTTGGTGGAATAGGTGTCATGACAATTGAGGAGTTGGAGTCGGAGGTTTGGCTTACGGACTCCACAGCCCTGATTAGAGGATCAGGATAATGCTGTTGACACTTCTCTGGAGGATATGGAAAGGGTTTTTTTTTTTTAACACACAAACACACACACACACACACAGTGATCTTAGCTGGAATGCAAAACTTTTGAGTACAACCCCTCAAACGCTGTTTGGGTCAACGAAAGTGCCCTCTTTAAGTTGATCAGACTGGACAATGTGGCAACAATTACAGCATCTACAACCTATATAAGGCTAGCACCTAACATGCCAGGGTGCACAAAATAAAGGAATTCAGTGCAAAGATTAAGCTAACTCAAAAAGTAAGGATGCACACAAAGAATTCAGTATAAAAATATAATTACTTTATTTAAGACACTAATAAAACCATAAACAGAAAGTGTAAGAAAAAATGACAGTGGTAACCCTAAGGGGTGGAACCACAGAGATAGCCAGGTATAAGTCCAAATTGTAACATCACAATCATTCATGCACATATAATAGCCAGTGCTTGAGAATAATGTGCCCCCAATACATATAACAAGACTGCAATGAGTCACTCATATAGAGGAAAGGCAAACATATAGGTAACCAGGAAGAGCTGTAGGCCGATCCAGTACCCAGAAAAAATAATCATGTGCATATGGAATATAAATCAGTAACATACGCAGCTACTGTCATTTAGTCGTCCAAAGCAAGCAGTCATTTCCGGGGCAAGGAAAGAGTTGCGCAAGCGTTGTAATGATTTTATGCTTTGCCCACTGTTGGACAAAGCACACTGCGCGGGGGGAGGGGAATTTGAAAAGCGCAATTGCGGGAAGCAGAACGCCGTCTGTGCTATTCACAGACGGCGATACGGAAGACATGCCGAGGAGCGGAGTGAAAACGCCGCCCTCCGGATCGGACCGCCCTGATTTACACAAAAGAATCCCAACTTTACTAAGGTATTTTGCTATCAAAACGGGGGTATCAGGATATATGATACCTACCGATAGCTTGCTTATGGGACTCACTATTCAGTCATATCTTTAGTTGATATGGCAAAAACGGGGTGACAGATTCCCTTTAACGAGTGTCCCACGACGATCTCCGGTGTAGAACACTAACATCGGGTGAAGTCAGTGCTCTATACGGCCTCCACAATGTACTGACAGCAGAGGTAATCCTCCGCGGTGAATATCCCTCCGCCGCCGGGAGAGAGTGAGGTCACTTAAGTTCATTCTCTCACCGGCAATGCTGGGTGAGAAAATTTCCACGCAGCATTGCCATAAAGAGAGAGACCATGGTTTCCAGAATCGGGATCAGTCTTGCCGGATTGCACAAAAGACTGATCCGGTACCATAGACTCGTATTGTTTCTGGCCGCCTGATGAGCTGCTTCAGGCACTATCAGGCGGGTCCGCTAAAAAAAAAAAAAAAAAAAAAACGTTGCAGTGACCGTTTTGTCCGGCCGCCAGAATGTACATTTCCGCCGGATCCAGACAAAAACAGAAGATGCAACGCAACGACATCAGGCACGATCCGGTGCTAATGAAAGTCAAAGACAAAAAAAACGCATCCGGTACCGGATCGTTTTTTTTTTTTTTTTTTTAACAAAACGCCGGTTCACGCCTGACGTTAAAAAACTGATGTGTGAAAGAGGCCTTAGTGTGAACTTAACCTAATAATGTTGCAGCACCCAAGTGGAGAAGAAAAATGATAATTACTTACCGGTAATTTGATTTTCCCTTCCCCATGACAGCACCGAAGTGAGAGATGGCATCCGCCCCCAGGAACAGGAAACCTGCAGCAGCGATAAAAGAAGGGGATGGTACCTCTCTCCTCAGTTAGTTTCAGAGTATGGAAAGTAACCGCCTTATTTGTTCTCATTATATATATATATACACACATATATATATACACATACATACATACACACACACACATATATATATATACACATACATACACACACACACATTAATATATATATATATATTATATATACACACACACACATTTTCCTTTTTGTGCATCACACAACCATCACCAAGATAGGGCGGGAATTAGTGCGGTGCTGTCATGGCTCTGGAAAATTAAATTACCGGTAACTAATTATCATTTTTTCCTTTCCCATGACAGCACCGACGTGAGAGGAAGAAATAGAGGAGACTCCTAGGGTGGGACAACAGCAGATAATACCTTCCTACCAAAGACAAGATTCGAGAGCCCTAAATCTAGCCTATAATGACGGAAAATGGTGGAGGGTGAAGACCATACCGCTGCTTTGCAAATCTGTTCTACCGATGCATTTGCCCGTTCAGCCCAGGATGTGGCAGTAGCCCTTGTAGTGTGAGCCGTTACACCTAGTGGGGGAGTCTGACCTGAGGAAGAGAGACAGTGCAATAGCCATGCGAAGCCACCGTGCAATAGTTGATTTTGAAGCTTTTTTCCTCCTGTTTGTCCCCTGGAAGGAGACAAAAAGGGCTGATGACTGCCGCCATGATTTTGAGACTTCTATATATTGAAGTAGGCAACGTCTAACATCTAGACAATGGAAGGTTTGTTCTCCATGGGATTTCGGATTGGCACAAAATGAGGGTAAAATTATCTCCTCGTCCCTGTGAAATTTTGTATTAACCTTCGGGAGGAAGGCCGGGTCAGTCTTCATAATTACTCTGTCATCGAGAAAGGTAGTATATGGGGGATTTACAGAGATAGCTTGCAGCTCCCAGACACGCCGAGCTGACGTCAGGGCAACCAGGAGCACCATTTTTAACATCAAAGCCTTTACTGAAATGGAAGTAAGAGGTTCGAAGGGGGAGGTAGTAGTTAGGGCATTCAAAATTAAATTTAGATCCCAGGGAGCTACCTTAGGCAGTAATTTCGAGGGTCTGGCTGTAAAGGAGGCTCGAATGAACCTATAGACCCAAGGGTGATCAGCCAGTTTTTGGTCAAATAATGCACCTAGGGCAAAGACTTGCACCTTTAGGGTACTTGTAGACAGTCCTCTTTCCAGCCCCTTTTGGAGGAATTCTAGGACTTCCCTTATTGGGACCTCTTGGACTGTTTCAGATAATCGTCGCCCTGAGAATTCCAGGAACTTATGCCAAATTTTTTGATATTTGGCCGAGGTGACTTTTTTCCTACTAGCGAGCAAAGTGGTCACCTAAGGCAGTGGTCCCCAACCTTTTTTGCACCAGGGACCGGCTTCAAGCAAGACCATTCTTCCATGGCCCGGCAGGGCGGGGATGGAGGTGTGGCAGGGGTGGGGCTTTGGTCATAAGGGGGCGGTGCTATGGACGGGGTTGTAGTTTAGTAGTAGTGCATTCTTATCATTCTTATCTTATATACAAGGCTCTGCTCCCACCCTCTTATACATGGCTCCGCTCCCACCCTATATACAAGGCTCTGCTCCCACCCTCTTATACATGGCTCCGCTCCCACTATGGCTCTGCTCCCACCCTCGTATACATGGCTCCGCTCCCACTATGGCTCTGCTCCCACCCTCGTATACATGGCTCTGCACCCTCCCTGTAAACAAGGCTCCGCTCCCACCCTATATACATGGCTCCTCTCCCACCCTATATACATGGCTCCTCTCCCACCCTATATACATGGCTCCTCTCCCACCCTATATACATGGCTCCTCTCCCCCCTATATACATGGCTCCTCTCCCACCCTATATACATGGCTCCTCTCCCACCCTATATACATGGCTCCTCTCCCACCCTATATACATGGCTCCGCTCCCACCCTATATACATGGCTCCTCTCCCACCCTATATACATGGCTCCTCTCCCACCCTATATACATGGCTCCTCTCCCACCCTGTATTACAAGGCTCCGCTCCCACTATGGCTCCGCACCCTCCCTTGTATACAAGGCTCCTCTCCCACCCTCTCCTGGGCTCCCCCATCATCCCTGTCATACTTACCCTCCTCGCTCCGTCGCTGAACTTCCCAGCATCCCTGTCGGCACCGGCAGCTTCCTCCTTTGCGGTGCGGTGACGTGGTACCGCTCATTAAGGGCATGAATATGGATGCCACGCCTATGGGAGTGGCGTCGCATCCATATTCATACCCTTAATGAGCGGTACTACGTCACCGCTCAGCGCTGGATGAAGCTGCCACGGCCGGGACAGGGATCGCAGCGGCGGAAGGTGAGTATCGATGATGGAGCCGGCGACTGTAGCTGTCACTACAGCGCTACAGCCGCCGGCTCCATGTGGGTCCAGCGTCCTGTGCCATGGCTCCGCGGCCCGGCATCAGAACTGCTACGGCCCGGTGGTGGGCCGCGGACCGGCGGTTGGGGACCCCTGACCTGCGGGACTGAGAACTCCTTTGCTAATAGGAGTACCCTCTCAAGTTCCAGGCGGTGAGATGTAGTCTGTGAACTTGAGGATGTTCCACTGGGCCCTGGTGTAGGAGATTCGGGGCATCCGGCAGGTTCCATGGGTCCGGGATAGACATGCGTGTGAGCCATTTGAACCATGCCCTCTTTGGCCAGAAGGGTGCGATAAGTATTACTCGAGTTTTGTCCTCCCGTATCGTTTTTAGGACTATCGGGATTAATGGGAACGGGGGGAATGCATATGCTAGATGAAACCTCCAGCGGTGCAACCGTGCTTCCACTCCTTCTGGGTTTTCTCTTGGATTCAGGGAGTAGAACATGTTTACTTTTCGATTCCATTTTGTGGCAAACAGGTCCACTTCTGGTGTGCCCCAGATGGCACAGATTTTTCCAAATATCTCCTGATTTAGGGATCACTCTCCCTGGTGCAATACATGCCGGCTTAAGAAATCCACCACCATGTTGTCCATCCCTCTTAAATATGTGTGCCCAATAGGGACAAAAGGTTGTTTTCTGCCCATACGAACAATTCTCTTGCCTCCCCCATCAGGGATGGTGATCTTGTACCCCCATGTCGGTTTATGTAAGCTACCGTCGTGTTGTTGTCGGACAATATTGCAACATGCTGTCAGCTCTTTTAAATTGGAGGATGTTGTCCTCATTGAGGGTTCCCATTGGCCCTGTACAATCCGGCCCACCAGGTGTGCTCCCCAACCTAACGGACTTGCATCCGTGGTCAGCACCACTGGGTCCCGAACTGACCAGGGTACCTACCGCCCTGTTTAGATTTTTGGTGTTCAACCACGACTTTAACGAGCTGTGCACTTGTGGCGTCAAGGTCAGCTGTCGATTCAAGTTGTACGGGTCTTTTGCCTGTTCGGACAGGATCTGCCACTGCAATTCTCTTGTGTGGCTTTGCGCCCACTGGACCGCTGGAATTGTCGCTGTCAAGGTACCCAAGAGTGACACTGCTTCTCGTATTGACACAGTCTGACCCGATTGCATCTGCTGTATCCTGTGTTGAATGGAGTGAATCTTCCTCTCTGGGAGGACACATTGTTGTCTGACTGAATTTAATTGTATTCCAAGGAACTCTTGAGTTTGGGCTGGAACTAATCTTGATTTTTTTAAGTTTATTATCCAGCCTAGTCTGGTTAACACTTCTAACACTCTTGTGACTGCTTTACCACAGTTTTCCTCGTTGTCCGGTGTAACAAGAAAGTTGTCCAGATACGGTACCAGTAGTATATTTTCCTTCCTCACAAAGGATGCCACTTCTGAAATTATCTTTGTGAATATACGAGGTGCTACCGACACCCGAAAGGAAGACATTGATACTGCAGATGAGGAGGGACCTGAGCAATCTCCACCACCAATCTTAGATACCGCTGGTGTCCCTACCAGATTGGTACGTGGTAGTAAGCATCTGTTAGATCGATCACTGCCATGTAACAGCCTGGATCGAGCAGCTTCACTGTTGATCTCAAAGTCTCCATCTTGAATCTCTCTACCCGGATATATTGGTTCAGTGCTTTTAGGTTGAATATCGCCCTCAGTGAGGCGTCTCGCTTCGGTGTGAGGAACATGGTGCTGTAGAATCCCTCTCCTATTTGGTGGTGTGGTACCTTCACTAGTACTTCTTTCTGCATGAGGAGATAGATCTCCTTTTCCAGTGTGGCTTGGTTCTTTTTGGCGACATGAGTCAGTCTTATTCGCTGCGGCAGGGGGCTGAGAAAGTCTAGTCGCAAGCCTTTGGATAACAGATTGGTCACCCACCGTGAGGCTGGTAACGTTGACCACTGATGAACAAAATTGCGAAGTCTTCCCCCCACCGGTATTTTGGCGTCATTGATGTTTAGAGTCAGATCAGGGAGGGCCCTTATTGAAGAGGAATCCTTTATCCTTCATCTCTCTCCAGGGTCTGCCCCGCATGGACCTGTCGTCTGAGCGGTTTCTGCTCCCTCTATTCCCTGATCCACGAAAGGACGAGCGAGCATCACTCCACCGGCGCCTAGAGACAGGAGGTGGCGGGAATCGTTTTTTCCTGTCTGATGGCTTCTCCAGGATCTCATCTAGCATTTTCCCAAAAAGGTATTGACCTTCACAAGGGATTGCGCAGAGTTTGACCTTTGACTGGTAATCTGCCGCCCAATTCTTCAACCATAGTGCTCTGCGACCCGAATTAGATAAGAGCGCATGCACGGACGGCACATCGAACGGAATCTACTGTGGCATCAGCCAGGAACCCTGCCGCTTTTTGTAGAGACTGTGTCGCTTCCAGTAGCCTCTCTCTTGGGATTTATTTTTAATCTGGTCACTCAGTACTTCCAACCACTTGACCATAGTACGAGCTGTGCAAGTGGCGGCTACCCCAGGTTTGAACGACCATGCTGATGCTTCCCAAGCAGATTTTAGAAAGGCATCAGCTTTTTTGTCGAGGGGGTCTTTCAAGGCACCCATATCTTCAAATGGTAGGGCTATCCCTTCAGAGGTACTGGCGATGGCAGCGTCCAGCCTAGGCGCTTTCTCCATTTTTCACAAACTTCCTCATCAAACGGATATTTACGTTTTAGCGTCTGTAGAACAGACATCTTTTTGTTGGGCTTTTTCCCCACTCTCTTTTTATCAATTTTTTTTTTTTTTTTTTTTAAATCTTATAAATTTTTATTAAGTAAATTTTGAAACAAACATACATGTTATTTATATCAACATATCATTACAAAATACATATTTTTTCCCCCTTAAAACCCTCACCTCCCTTCCCCCCTCCCGACAGTAACATCCCTTTTCTCTAATCTATCTCTGGAAATAAATGTAGGTTCAATACATTAACACATATAGACCTCTTCTAAATAACTCAGCTGGTCTCGGAAAGTTCACTCTCATATTCCCCCATATTGCACCCAGGGTGACCATATTTTCTCTTAAGTGTTTAGTTTCCCTCTTTTTTCGAAAATATTCTTCTCCAGTTGAATAATATATTTCATTTTTGAAAAATTCTTCCCCTGACGGGGGATCGTGCCCAGTCCAATTTCTAGCAATCAATTTTCGAGCACAATAAAGTAGTCTAGCAATAGCAATTTTCCCCTCATTGTTATTAATACCAATTTCTTTCACATAACCCAAGACACGTAATAGGATCTCCAGGAATCTCACAATTGTACGCCTCTTCTATCATCCCAATCAACTTTGACCAAAATCTTGAAAGCCTAGGGCATTCCCACATCATGTGAAAAATACCCGCCATTTCCATTTTACACCTTGGGCACTCTGAATCAGCTCTCAGCCCCATTTTATGTAGCAATAACGGTGATCTATATACTCTATGTATAACATAAATATGTGATAATCTTGCCGGTTCGCTCATGGAAAGCTTGGGTATAAATTCCAGTATGCTATCCCATATATCATCGCTTATATTCCCAACTTCTTCCCGTTTATGCTTTGCTTTCAGTGGAAAGCCCAAAAGAAAAGTATGCAACAGATCTTTATATGTGGTCGAAATCCCTCCTTGACAAATATAATCAAGAACCAGATCAGACTCCACCACCATCCTCTGCTGAGTTTTCTGAGTCTTAATTGCATGTTTGACCTGACCAAAATGGAACCATTCTGTGTTGGGCAGCAGAAATTCAGTTTGTAATTGCTGAAAGGGTTTGATATTCTCGCCGTCCAAAATTTGAGTCATGTATCTTATCCCTTTGTTTTCCCATCCTTTTATAGTCCCCATTTTTTGTAACTCCGGTAGATTACTATTATTCTAGATGGGTGTATACTTAGTTAACCCCTTTACTCCCCTTATCGTCTTAATTGTGTTCCAAGTTTTATTTATGAGTTCTAATGTAGGGAGTTCTCCTTCCATTCCTCTAAATTTGCCTCCCTCCAATATCGGGGTATCATCCACATAGTGTTCCAATATTCTCCTAATTGGACCCCCATACCCAGACCATCCTCTAAAATGTTGACTTTGGGCAGCTAAGAAATATATTTTGGGATTCGGAAGCGCCATCCCCCTCATCCTTAGGCCTCTGAAGAATTTCCAATTTAATTCTTGCCTGTTTCTTGCCCCACACCAAGGCTCTAATCATAGTATTCAATGATTTAAACCTTTTTTTGGATAGCCACACAGGCGCATTATGTAAAATATACAATAGTTTAGGTATTAGAATCATTTTAAAAAGGTTTATTCTTCCTACCACCATTAAATGTAGCTTATTCCAAATATCCACTTTAGTTTTTAATTTTTGGAGTAGTGGAGTTACATTAATATCAAGGTACCCTGACACCGGTAGTGAAATCTGTATTCCCAAATATTTAAAGGACTCTTTACACTGCAATTTGCTTACTTCAGTATCTCTGTCCATGTCACCTCTCGATCCACTTTAAATAAAACGGATTTGGACCAATTTATTCTTAGTCCCGATATGACCCCAAATCTTTCGATTGTCTGCATGGCACAGCTCAACGATTCCGCCGGGTCACCCAAAAACAGTAGAAGGTCATCTGCATACAGAGCTATTTTTTCCTCTATTTCCCCGTATCTAAACCCTTGGATTCCCAGATTCCTTCGAATGGCCGCTGCTAAGGGTTCAATTGCCACCACAAATAGAAGTGGCGACAACGGACACCCTGTCTAGTTCCTCTACCTAAAGGGAAAGGCGAGGAGACTGCCCCGTTAACTCCAAATTTAGCAGTAGGCTGAGAGTACAGCAATTGCATCCATTCAATAAACTGAGGCCCAAACCCAAACTTCTGCATAACCCTCCACAAATTTTTCCACTGCACACTATCAAATGCCTTACGGGCATCAAGTGAGGCTATTACTCTTCGACCTGAGTTATCCGATCGTATCTGGAGATTTAGATACACCCTCCATATGTTCCCTGCTGTAGATCTGTTGGGCATAAATCCCGCCTGATCTGGATGTATTAGGGAGGAAATGACCCCAGTCAACCTATTTGCCAGAATTTTTGCCAGTGTTTTAATGTCTGCTGTTAATAAAGATATTGGTCTGTATGACTCAGGAATTTTAGGGTCCTTGTCCTCTTTGGGAATCACTACTATCACTGCCTCCCTCATAGAGACCGGTAGGGATCTCTTCTCTTTAGCCTCCTCAAACACTTTTAATAACCTAGGGAATACTATATTTCCGCAAATTTTTATATATCTCTGAGGGTATGCCATCTGATACCGGTGCTTTCTCGTTTGCCATGACATTCAGCGCAATCTCAAACTCCTCCAAAGTAATAGGGGAATCCAACCTTTCCTTATTTTCATTGCTTAACCTAGGGAGAGACCCCAATGTCAAAAAATCATCTATTTCTTCTCTTTCCACATTTTCTCCCAAGGAATACAGACCCCACTAATTTGTCTGTGCTTCCCTCATTATGAATGAAAAATTCCTCCAATTCTCTCTCTATCCCTTTGACATTCAGATATTGTAGCCATATTGGATGCATTTTCCAACCGTCTCTAATTATCCCTTTCTGCACTCCAAACTCCATTTTAACCATAACTGGCTGTGATCCGATATCACTCTGGGAAGGTATTGTACTTCTCTAATTAAAGCATCTGCCCAGCAATCCGCAAGTGCTAAGTCAATGCGTGACAATGTGCCATATGAAGTGGAGTGACACGAGTAACATCTTTTCCCTATATTCCTAACCCTCCATATATCAATCAGTCCCAATTCTTTAATAAGGTTACCGAAAACAGTAATAGTACTGCTTTGTATATTTGATTGTCTCTTATTTTTATCCCAGTAAATATCAACCGCATTATTAAAATCTCCCATTATCAAAAGCGGCACTCCTCCCCTTTCGGCATATTCCCTCATTACTCTAATTTTGGTGCTAGAATAAGGGGTGGGGGATGTACAATGCTACCAAACACAATGGTCGTCCAAAAAACAGCCCCCTAACTGCCACCCCTTGTCCCTCTGGGTCTATATATACGTCGATTTCTTCAAATGGTATGGATCTGTTAATTAATATCGACACCCCTCTGTAGTAACTGGAAAAAGTAGAGTGGCAAGCCCTTTGTATCCACCTTCTGTTTAGTACATGGGTTGTTTCTTTCTGTAGGTGGGACTCCAATAAACATATCACCGAGGCATCCTGATCCTGCATATATTTGAGTATGGTCGCCCTTTTATTTTTTTTCTCCCAGACCTCTCACATTCCAACCTATAACTTTAATACTACACATTATATTTATTAACCCCTTCCCGACCCATGACGCCACGTAGGCGTCATGAAAACCTGTGCCAATCCGACCCATGACGCCTATGTGGCGTCATGAAAGGATCTCGTCCCTGCGGGCCGGGAGACCGGGGTCACTCAAAGGTCACCCGACCAGCAGTTACAGGACCCTTTGTGCTTCACCACAGGGGGGTTGGATTAACCCCCCCCGTGGCCACGATCGCTCTGATTGGCTGTTAAAAGTGAAACAGCCAATCAGAGCAATGTGTAATATTTCACCAATTTAATTGGTGAAATATTACAATCCAGCCATGGCCGATGCTGCAATAGCATCGGCCATGGCTGGAGACCGAGCCCTGACCCCCCCAACACCGAGTCACGGCGGTGATCGGCCGCCGCCACCGAAAGATGGCAGCGATCGGTCACCGTCGACACTTACAGCTCCCCTCCTCTTTTGGTCCACTGCCCCCACTTCCTATCCCCCCCCAGCCTTCCGACCCCCCTACTCACCTCTCCCGATCCACCGATGTCCCACGATCGGGCCCGGCGTCCGCCCGGGCCTCTTCATGGGCGCCCCCATATTGGAAAATGGCGGGCGCATGCGCAGTGCGCCCCCCAGTGTTCAAAAATTTATTTTGATCACTGTGATAAACTGTCACAGTGATCAAAATAAAAAAAAGTAAATGAACCCCCCCTTTATCATAGGTAGGGACAAATAAAAAAAATAAAGAATTTTTTTTTTTTTCCTAGCGGATTTTGCTGCTGATCCGCAGCTGATTTTGCTGCGGATCCGCGGCGGATATTCGCTGCTTATCCGCGGCGGATTTCGCTGCTGATCGGCGGCGGATTTCGCTGCTGATCGGCGGCGGATTTCGCTGCTGATCGGCGGCGGATTTCGCTGCTGATCCGCGGCGGATTTCGCTGCTGATCGGCGGCGGATTTCGCTGCTGATCGGCGGCGGATTTCGCTGCTGATCCGCAGCGGATTTCGCTGCTGATCGGCGCGGATTTCGCTGCTGATCCGCAGCGGATTTCGCTGCGTCGGCGGGATTCCTGTGTCGGCGGCGATTCGCTGTGATCCGGCGGATTTCGCTGCTGATCCGCGCCGGATTTCGCTGCTGATCGCGCCGGATTTCGCTGTGATCGCGCGGACTTCGCTGCGATCGCGGCGGAATCGCTGCTGATCGCGGCGGACTTTCGCTGCTGATCGGCGGCGGATTTCGCTGCGGATCGGCTGCGGATTTCGCTGCTGATCCGCTGCGGATTTCGCTGCTGATCGGCGGCGGATTTCGCTGCTGATCGGCGGCGGATTTCGCTGCTGATCGGCGGCGGATTTCGCTGCTGATCGGCGGCGGATTTCGCTGCTGATCGACGGCGGATTTCGCTGCTGATCGCGGCGGATTTCGCTGCTGATCGGCGGCGGATTTCGCTGCGATCCGCGCGGATTTCGCTGCTGATCCGCGGCGGACTTCGCTGCGGGTCCGCGACTGATTTCGCTGCGGATCCGCGACTGATTTCGCTGCGGATCCGCGGCGGATTTCGCTGCTGATCCGCGGCGGATTTCGCTGCGGATCCGCGGCTGGATTTCGCTGCTGATCCGCGGCGGATTTCGCTGCTGATCCGCGGCGGATTTCGTGCTGATCCGCGGGGATTTCGCTGCTGATCCGAGGCGGATTTCGCTGCTGATCCGCGGCGGATTTCGCTGCTGATCGCGGCGGATTTTGCTGCTGATCCGCGACTGATTTTGCTGCTGATCCGCGGCTGATTATCTGCTGATTCATCTGCGCTAGCGGGTATAGCATAACGCGATCGCGTTATGCTATACCGTTACCAGCCGGTCAACGCTACGTGTTGAACGGGCTGGTAAAACGCAATATGAACCCAGCCTTAGGGTTAGAACTAGGGTTAGGGTTAGCATTAGGGCTAAGGTTAGAATTACGGTTAGGGTTGGAATTTGGGTTAGGGTTGGAATTAGGGTTAGGTTTGGAATTAGGGTTAGGTTTGGAATTAGGGTTAGGCTTGTAGTTAGGTTTATGGTTAGAGTTGGGATTAGGGTTAGGGGTGTGTTGGGGTTAGGGTTATGATTAGGGTTTGTATTAGGGTTAGGTGTGTGTAGGCGTTAGGGGTGTGTTGGGGTTAGGGTTGGAGTTAGAATTGAGGGGTTTCCACTATTTAGGCACATCAGGGGGTCTCCATACGCGACATGGCGCCACCATTGATTCCTGCAAATTTTGCGTTCAAAAAGTCAAACAGTGCTCCCTTTATTCCAAGCCCCGACGTATGCCCAAACAGTGGTTTATCCCCACATATGAGGTATCAGCGTACTCGGGAAAAATTGCACAACAACTTTGGGGGTTCTTATTTCTCCTGTTAACATTGGGAAAAAAAATTGGGGACTAAAATTATTTTTGTGGAAAAAAAAATGATTTTATATTTTCACGGCTCTGCGTTATAAACTTCTGTGAAGGACTTGGAGATTCAAAGTGCTCACCACACATCTAGAGGAGTTCCTTGGGGGATCTAGTTTCCAAAATGGGGTCACTTGTGGGGAGTTTCTACTGTTTAGGCACATCAGTGACTCTGCAAACGTAACATGACGCCCGAAGACCATTCCATCAAGTGGGCATTTCAAAAGGTCACTACTTCCCATCTGAGCCCCGACGTGTGCCCATACAGTAGTTTTCTCCCACATATGGGATTATCAGCATACTCAGGACAAATTGGACAACAACTTTTGGGGTCTAATTTCTCATGTTACCCTTGCGAAAATAAAAAAATTGGGGACTAAAAGATCCTGATTGTGGAAAAAAAATATGATTTTTTTATTTTCATGCCCGGGCGTTATAAACTTCTGTGTAGCCCTTGGGGGTTCAAAGTGCTCACCACACATCTAGATAAGTTCTTTGCGGTGTCTAGTTTCCAAAATGGGGTCACTTGTGGGGAGTTTCTACTGTTTAGGTGCATCAGGGGCTCTGCAAACGTAACAAGATGCCCGCAGACCATTCCATCAAGTTGGCATTTCAAAGCGTCACTACATCCCTTCCGAGCCCTGACGTGTGCCCAAACAGTGGTTCCCCCCACATATGGGGTACTAGCGTACTCAGGACAAACTGGACAACAACTTTCGGGGTCCAATTTCTCCTGTAACCATTGTGAAAATAAAAAATAGTGGGCTAAAAAATCATTTTTTGAGAAAAAAAAATATTTTATTTTCACGGCTCTGCGTTTATAAACTTCTGTAAAGCACCTGAGGGGTTCAAAGTGGGTACTATGCATCTTAGATAAGTTCCTTTTGGGCGTCTAGTTTCCAAAATGGGGTCACTTGTGGGGGAGCTCCCAAAGTTTAGGCACACAGGAACTCTCCAAATGCGACATGGCAACGCTAAATATTCCAGCTTTTTTTCTATTTTAAAAAGTTTAAATGGGCTCCTTCCTTCTGAGCCCTGCCGTGCGCCCAAACGTGGTTTTTTGACCAATATGAGTTATCTGTGTACTCAGGAGAAATTGCCCAACAAATTTTAGGATCCCAAATTTTTACTTTTGCCATGTGAAAATGAAAAAAAAACTGAGGCTAAAAGAAAATTTTTGTGAAAAAAAGTACTTTCTTTTTTTTTACGGATCAATTTGTGAAGCACCCGGGGGTTCAAAGTGCTCCCCTATGCATCTAGATAAGTTCCTTAGGGGGTCTAGTTTCCAAATGGGCGTCACTTGTGGGGGAGCTCCAATGTTTAGGCACATAGGGAAATCTCCAAATGCGACATGGCAACGCTAAAAAATTCCCGCATATTTTCCATTCAAAAATGTCAAATGGCGCTCCTTCCCTTCTGAGCCCTGCCGTGGCCCCAAACAGTGGTTTATGACCACATATGAGTTATCTGTGTATCAGGAGAAATTGCCAACAAATTTTAGGATCCAATTTATACGGGTTTCCCATGTGGAAAATGAAAAAAACTGAGGGGTAAAAGAAAATTTTTGTGAAAAAAAAAGTACTTTCTTTTTTTTTACGGATCAATTTGTGAAGCCCTGGGGGTTTCAAAGTGCTCACTATGCATCTAGATTAAATTCTTAGGGGGTTTAGTTTCCAAATGGGGTCACTTGTGGGGGGGCTCCAATGTTTAGGCACACAGGGATCTCAAATGCGGGAAAGGCAACCGCTAAATTTTTCCGCATATTTTCCATTTAAAAAGTCAAATGGCGTGCTTCCCCTTCTGAGCCTGCCATGGCCAAAACAGTGGTTTTTTGACACATATGAGGTATCTGGTACTCAGGGAAATTGCCAACAAATTTTAGGATCCAATTTATACTGTTGCCATGTGAAAAAGAAAAAACTGAGGGTAAAAGAAATTTTTTTGAAAAAAAAAAAGTACTTTTTTTTACAGATCAATTTGTGAAGCACTGGGGGTTCAAAATGATCACTATGCATCTAGATAAGTTCCTTAGGGGGGTCTAGTTTCCAAAAAGGGGTCACTTGGGGGGGAAACTCCAATGTTTAGGACACAGGGACTCTCCAAATGTGACATGGCAACCGCTAA